>CAWUFW010006567.1:0-600000 GCA_963921515.1 Calotriton arnoldi | reverse complement strand
TGCACTGATTCTTCACTGATTTAAAGAACTAAATAAGATATATTTAAAACATCTTGTCTACACTCTTTATAGACATCACTACGATGAACTTCTGCCTTGTGATATTTCCCAGGCATTAAGTTTAAGGTGTTACAGATACAGTCCACTTAATATATACATACTGAAATAGTGGTTCATCAAGTCCTATCTGTAAACCACGAGAAACGTTATGCGGTATTACCACATAACTTTATTTATTCCTTGAGCCAACGCACAAAGTCACATAATCAGTCAAAATCCAAACATCCTGTGACTCTACAGGTCAATGAGTAGTTCTCTAACTGTAATGTCACCAAGAAGGGCTGTAAAGGTATGCTGACTAGATACACCCATTAGAATTGGCCAGAAAAACCACAAATCCCGTGATTCTATGGGTTACAGAGTAGTTCTTCAAATACAACGTCATCAAATAGGGCCGCGTTGATACGCTAATTATGTACACCGGCGTTAAGCGGCCGTGAAGCACAAGTTACTAACTTGTGTAACGATATATCTGTAAGAGACAGGTGTTAGTGACAGATTCCTTACCTTAGAATATCCCCAGGCGTCAGGCTGGATCCGGAAAGTTTTTGCGTAGCAGTACCCTTGCTCGTCGGTAGGCGGCGTCGTGCGGCTCCGCGTCCGTCGTCGTGATTGCCGGGATGACGTCGTGGGCAGTACTTAGACGCCGCCCCTGCGCGATGACGTCAGTTCTGTACACGACTTTCCGCGCCAGGAACGCAGAGCCATGCAAGAAGCTGACATAGGTGTCTGAAAAATACTAGGGCCCTGAAAGGGATGTCCTTAACCCTAGAAATCAGTTCGCAGAACGGGGAGGATGGGCGGTAAGGAATCTGTCACTAACTACTGTCTCTTACAGATATATCGTTACACAAGTTAGTAACTTGTGCATCTGAAAGAGACACGTTAGTGACAGATTCCTTACCTTAGAATAGATACCCCAGCAATACCAACCCCGGTGGTGGGTCTGCGAACAAAGATCAGACAAGGAAGTCCCGGAGGACAGAACGGCCAAAGAAGCCGTCCCTCCGGACCTGACTGTCAAGGCAGTAATGCTTGGTAAACGTGTGCAGCGAGGCCCACGTAGCTGCCTGACAGATATCCTGCAGCGGAACACCGCGGCCTAAGGCCGTGGTAGCAGCCGTTGCCCTGGTGGAATGGGCACGCAGCCCAACAGGAGGCTCCTTCTTAGCCAAAGAATAGCAGGCTTTGATACACAAGGTTACCCAGCGGGAAATGGTTCTCTTGTGCACCGCCCGACCTTTTTGGCGCCCACGTAGCCAACAAAGAGCTGGTCATCCACCCGGAAGTGTTGTGTGCGGTTAATATAGAAGGAAAGCGCACGTTTTGGGTCCAGACGGTGGAGCCTCTGTTCCTCTCTGGAAGGATGCGGAGGCGGAAAGAAGGTGGGCAAAGTGATGGTCTGCCCAATGTGGAAGGCAGTAACCACCTTTGGCAAGAAGGACGGACGCGTCCGAAGAACAACCTTGTCTGGATGGACAGACAGAAAGGGAGGTTTGCATGATAGAGCCTGGAGCTCACTCACCCGCCGAGCGGAGGTGATGGCGACCAGAAAGGCTGTCTTCAGAGTCAGAAGACGAAGAGGACAGTTATGTAGGGGCTCAAAGGGAGCGCACATAAGAAAAGTAAGAACCAAGTTCAAGTCCCACTGAGGCATTACAAACGGAACAGGAGGGAAGAGGTGTGTAATGCCTTTTAGGAACCCGTTAACAACAGGGGACTTGAAAAGGGAGGGCTGATCAGGAAGCCTGAGGAAGGCAGAGATAGCACAAAGATAGCCCTTGATGGTACCCAGGGCAGAACCCTGTTGGGCCAGAGAAAGAAGGAACAGAAGAACCTCAGAAAGAGGGGCAGAGAGGGGATTCACAGCCTTTGCTGTGCACCATGCCACAAACTTGTTCCACCTGCAGGCGTATACCACCTTAGTGGAGGGACGCCTGGCTGCCAGAATCACATCACAAACTTCGGGAGGCAAGTCGAAAGGAATCAACTGCCGCCGCTCAATCTCCACGCAAGCAGGTGGAGACTGGACAGGTTCGGGTGGAGGACCGTCCCCTGCTGCTGCGACAGAAGATCCTCCCGAAGAGGCAGACGGATCGGGGGATCGACGCTCATACTGAGTAGCTCGGGATACCAAACTCTTCGAGCCCAGTCCGGAGCCACAAGGATGACTTGGGCCCAGTCGCGCCGAATCTTCTTCAACACTCTGGGTAGAAGTGGTATAGGCGGAAAGGCGTACAACAGACCGCAACTCCACTCGCGACGAAAAGCGTCTCCGAGCGAGTACCGCCTTGGAAATTCCAACGCGCAGAACTGCTGACATTGCGCGTTCTCTTCGGTGGCGAACAGATCTAACCAAGGCTCTCCCCACTGCTGAAAGAGACCTTGCGCCACCTCCGAGTGAAGACGCCATTCGTGATCCATCATGCACCTGCGGCTGAGTTCGTCCGCCCTGGCGTTCAGGGAACCTGCCAGGTGTTGAACGATCAGGAATATGCCCTGATGTTCCAGCCATGTCCAAAGGCGCAGAGCCTCCTGACAAAGGGTCCACGACCCAACCCCGCCCTGTTTGTTGCAATATCACATGGCGGTGGTGCTGTCTGTGAACACCTGCACTACGGTCCCTTTGACAGAGGGAAGGAATGCCTTGAGTGCAAGTCGGATCGCCCGAAGCTCCAGAAGATTGATATGGAGCCGGGACTCCGCCTGAGACCAGAGGCCTCTGATCTCCGCCTCTCCCATGTGACCGACCCATCCCAGAAGGGACGCGTCCGTCACAACTGTGTGCTCTGGCTGGGGAAGGGAGAGGGATCTGCCCATGACCCATTGCCGGTTCGAGAGACACCACTGCAACTGTTTTGCAGTCCCCTCCGAGATCTGGACGTGATCGGACAGGTTGCCCTGGTGCTGCGCCCACTGGAACTTCAGGTCCCACTGCAGAGCCCGCATATGCCATCTGGCATGATCGACCAGCAGGATGCAGGAGGCCATGAGGCCCAGCAGCCTCAGGGTCATCCGTACCGAAACCCAGGATAAAGGCTGAAAGATCGGAATTATAGCCTGAATATCCCGGACTTGCCGTTCGGGAGGATAGGCCCGAAACTGCGTTGTGTCCAGAACTGCTCCGATGAAAAGGAGCTGTGGAGAAGGAATCAGATGCGACTTCGGCACATTGATGGAGAACCCCAGCGAGTGCAGGAGTTCGGCCGTAGTCTGGAGGTGGGAGACGACTGCCTGGGACGAGCCCGCCTTCAGCAGCCAGTCGTCGAGGTAGGGGAAGAACCCCTGCCAAGGCGCAGATGAGCTGCGACCACCGCCATCACTTTCGTGAACACCCGAGGGGCACTTGTAAGGCCAAAGGGGAGCACGGTGAACTGAAAATGCTCGAGGCCTACCGTGAACCGCAGATAACGCCAGTGGGCCGGCAGGACGGGGATGTGAAAATAAGCGTCCTGCAAGTCCAACGCTACCAACCAGTCTCCAGGGTCGAGGGCAGTCAAGACCTGAGCTAGGGTGAGCATCTTGAACTTCTCCTTCCGGAGGAAGCGATTGACGTTCCGGAGGTCCAAGATAGGACGCATGTCCTCCTTGTCCTTTTTGGGCACCAGAAAGTAGTGGGAGTAGCAACCACGTCCTACTTCTGGGGTCGGAACATGCTCGATGGCCCTCTTGGCCAAGAGGGCCGTGACTTCCTTCTGCAGAAGCACCAAGTGATCCCCTGACATGCGGTGGAATTGAGGTGGCATGGCTGGGGGGTGGTCTCGAAGGGGAGGGAGTAGCCCCTTCGGACAATGTCCAAGACCCACCTGTCCGAGGTGATGGCACGCCAGTGGTGAAGGTGATGGCGGACCCTGCCCCCTACTGGCGTGCTGTGCACCTGAAAGGAAGGACTTGGAGGCCGCGGACGGGGCGGAGTTGGTGGCCTGACCAGCACGCTGGTTGCCCGAACCGCCACGGCGGTAGCCACGTCCTCGGCCACGCGAAGACGCTTGCTGCGCGGGCCGGTGGCTGGGCAGCGGACGTGACTGGGCGCCCCTTCCGTGGCCACGAAAGGGGCGAAAAGCAGAGGTTAGCGGAGGGCGCACAACAGAAAGGCCCAGGGACTTGGCAGTAGCCCGTGAGTCCTTAAAACGCTCCAGCGCATGGTCTGCTTTGGAACCAAAAAGACCGACTCCATCAAAGGGCATGTCCATGAGTGTATTCTGGACATCACCCGAGAAACCAGTTGTTCTCAGCCAGGCGTGGCGACGCAGCGCCACCGTCATTGCAAGCGATCTGCCCAGCGAGTCGGCGGTATCAAGGCCACAACGTATGGTGAACTTTGCCGCATCCCTACCTTCCGCAATGGTGCGTGTAAGCAGTGTCTGGACCTCCTCAGAACACTGGGGCAAAACAGCCGCCACCGAATCCCACAGGGAGTGGGTATATCGGCCCAAAAGGCAAGCGGTGTTGACGGACCCCAAGCCAGCACTGGAGGAAGAAAAAGCCTTCTTCCCAAACTGGTCCAGGCGTTTGGATTCCCTATCCGGAGGGGCGGTAGGGAAGGCGGTTTGGGAGGCAGAGGCTTGGACAACCAAGCTCTCGGGGGTGGGATGTTGAGAGAGAAACAAGGGGTCGCCCGGAGCAGGGCGATGGCGTCGGGCCACGTTCCTATCCACAGGAGCCCCTGTGGTGGGCTTGGACCAGGTGCCCAAAAGAACGTCAGACAGTGCATCATTAAACGGCAGCACAGTCTCCGAGGAGGAAGCTGCCGGCTGAAGCACTTCCGTCAGGAGATTAGTCCTGACAGCCACAGTAGGCAATTGGAGGTTCAAGGCTCCAGCTGCTCTACGCAACACTGTTGCGAAATTTGCTCCCTCCTCCGTAGCCACGGGAGGAGACAGCATGCCAGCGTCAGGGGAAGTGTCTAGACCACTGGCATCCCCAAGTTCCTCTGCCCAGTCCTGATCATACTCACACTGCTGTGTGAGAGGGTCTTGCGACCCCTCCCAGCTCTCCTGGTCCTCCTCTGGTTCAAAATATGGAGGAGGAGGGACAAAGGGACCCAAGGTCTCATCGGCGCCGGAGCCGAGCGACGTCGGTCCGGCTCCATGTCCGGAACCGGAGAGAACCGGGGAACGATGCCGCCCGGAGCCCCGGGCGGCGTCAGGAACGGCACCGGGGACATCGGCGCCGGCGGAGGCGTGGTTAGGTCAACCGGCGTTGATCGGGGTTGCGGTATCACCGGAGCCGGGATCGGGGCCGGAGCCGAGGCCGGGATCAAGGCTGGCGGGACAGGCGACGCCGGGACCGGAGTCGTCGGCGACGCCGGAGCAACCCCACCAGGGCCCACGGGGCCCGAAGGCGCACCGGAGGGACCTTGAGGCCCGAAGAGGCGGGCCATGGCCGACAGGAATTCCTGTATCTCGGCCGGAGTCGCCCCCAAACCCGGGAAGGACGGGTAATGCGGGGGCGGCGCCACAGGCACATCCGGAGCCGCGGGGGCGGTTCCGACAGTGGCCTCAGCCGAGTCGCGAGACCGGCGAGGCGAAGTCTTAAGAGCGATGGTGCTTCTTAGACTTCTTGTGCTTCGACTTACCCGAGGAGTGCGAAGACTTGGACTCCGACGACCGGCGGGGGCTCCGCGACCGGCCCCTCGACCTCTCACGTGACCGGGGCTTGGTGGTGCGCGGAGCCGACTGCCGGACCTCGAGGAGCTTTCGAGACCGCTCTCGGAAAGCCTTCGGGTGTAAGGCCCGGCAGTCAGGGCACGACTTCGTGTCGTGGTCTCGGCCGAGACAGTAGAGACACTCTAAGTGCGGGTCTGTGATCGACATCATTCGACCACAGACGTCGCATGGCTTGAAGCCGGGCACCCCTACCGACACCTAGGAGTCGAGAAGACTCGAAAAGAAACAGTGAAAAATCACCATAAATTTAGTCAAAAATTGATTAGGGCACTGCTCTTCCCGGATCTGCGCTTACTGGCGCGGAAAAAGAAGAACTGACGTCAGCGCGCAGGGGCGGCGTCTAAGTACTGCCCGCGACGTCATCCCGGCGATCACGACGCCGACGACGGACGCGGAGCCGCACGACGCCGCCTACCGACGCGCAAGGGTACTGCTACGCAAAAACTTTCCGGATCCAGCCTGACGCCTGGGGATATTCTAAGGTAAGGAATCTGTCACTAACGTGTCTCTTTCAGATGAAGCGTGTATAAAAAGAACAGCACTGCCTGCCGCCGATTACCTCTGGGCGCAGCTTTTGAGAAGCCCGGGGTACCGCCGGACAGGTGAGTGAAACAAACTGCTCCCTAATGCGTGTCAAATCGTAAGAATAGTTGTCTAGCGCGTTCTGTTTTAAAAATCGGCTCTCACTAACAAGAGATATTGAACAAGCGCAGCTGTTTTGTTTCATTTCATCCAACTTGCCGGCGCTGCTTAGCACTAAACAGAGAGCGCCTGCCGACTTATGCAGTTCGTGACTTTTCCTTTTCTCTTCTTTGAATGTGGGAATATTCGACAGTACTCCTATGCACTGAACGAAATGCTCCCCAATGCCTGCATAAATTATAAGAAAATTATAAGCTTTAAAAACCGGCTCACACTAACAAGAGATTTTGACTGAAATACGGCAGTTTTTAATCTAACTTGACCGCTCAGCTCAACACTAAGAGAGCGTCTGTCACCCTAGGCTTGCTCGTGACACTTGCTTTGATTGGGAGAATAACCAATTGCACGTCTATGCACTGAATGGTTTTTACCTTCAGGCATCTAAAAAGACGTCAGTTTCTTGTCAGACCCTGATTCGTTCATAGCCTGTTATGTAACTCTCTATATCTGATACGACCACATGAGATCACATTGTTCTATGACCCGAAAGGCACGGTTTGCACTATATTGTAAGCAAGCCCTATTAGGGACAAGTAGAATTACGAGCAGGATTATCACTCTGAAAGCTCATTTCTAATTTTAATAATGATTTTTACACATACTCGGTCTCAATTTTCAGCCGGCCCCTATGAGTTCCCATTTTTGTCTCTTATTCTTGGGACAAAATCACGATTGAATTCACTTAAAAAACATTAAAGCTGCTAGGAAATCAGACTCTAGATTGCTTCTTTCGTCTGACTTATGCCTACATTCCCCCTTTTTAGGTCTCGCCCTGAGCCAGCGCTTGCGCTGGTCTGGGCGAGACATTTAGTCAGTGGGCTTTCAGAAATGCGACCACAGCTTTTTGTGTGGCATTCTGCGCGCGATTACGCGCACAGGCACGAGCGCAATCAAGCTTTTTTCTCGCTCTCCCGCGCGCGCCTCGCTCTGCCTCTGTCTTGCTCGCCCCTCCCCCTCCCCCACCAGAGCTGCCATCTGGCTTTCTCTGCACGCACCACTCGCGTGCTTGTTTTCTTTCACTGCCGCGTCACTTTCGCGGCCGCGTCACTTTTGCGGCCGCGCGGCCAATGCTTGTTTATTTTACTTGCAGCAAAGCAACCTGATGAGGTCTGGGGGGTCGCTGCTGTGTCGTGTGTCACAGGATGCCGCTCCGGTAATTAAACGAATAAGGGGTATATGCAGCAGAGCGGCACTAAAGCACCTCCTCCATCTTGCCCCTTCAGACCACGCTCCGACTATTCTGGCTCCGGCCTCTGTATGCTGGAAGCTTTCATTTGTGTACACAGACTTAAGTGCCGGTGACCTCTTCACGCGAGAATTCGCCCCTCCATCTTCTCGTCCCTCGTGCGCACTTGGAAAAGCACACTGAAGCAGAGGAGTCTCATAGCCGCAGGTAGCTAGTTTAAAGAAAAAAAGTTATCTTACCGTTTAAATAACGCTTTTTGAGATATATATCCCTGATGAGTCGTGATCGAAATAGCGTTCCTGCAGTTTATAAGAATTAAAACCAACAAACGCGTGAATCGCAATTCTGCAACAGTAGTATTTTGTAAAAGCTTTTTTACAGAGCTCTCTAAATGTCGAGCCTGCATTCATTCATCCGTTGGTTATGTTCCTCGTTGACGTTGGCTCCAGTGGTAAAAACTAACATTAGGGTGTTCTGTTCAGTTGCCTGCTCTCAGCTGGTACGTGCCGCCAAATGTCAAATTTTCTGCATACAGCTAACACAGGATGCTTCAAGTGGCTTGCCAGAATGTCGTCATCTCAGTATTTCGATCATCTAGGAATTGTTAAAACAACTGCATGTCTGTGGGAGGGAGGAGCTGCAGCACAGGAGGAGGAGTGCACAATGCAGCTTAAGGGAAATAGTTGCCTTTAGAGATGGTAATAAGGAATGTGGAGATGCGCAGATAACCATGAACGTGTGAATGAAAACCCTGCTGGCGATATATGCTTGGTATATGGCCATAGTTTTTATTTCTATCATTGAACCTCCTACAAGATGCACACCCATTGTGAGATCTGGGAATCGGCAGGTAGAGTATGATTTGCCCAAGATCAAACAATTTGATAGAGTTGGAGACCCGAGATTGTAATGCATTTCGGTACTGCTTGTTTCAAAAGGCTAGCGCTTTGCGTCCATCCTGGTGAAAAGACCACGAGAATGGACACAGTCTATCCACCCTGTCAAGGTAATATTCAGTCTGGGTTTCTTTTTGCTACAAACTTAATACAACTTTCAGATTCATTCTAAATACTCACAATCTTGTATAAAAATTGGAAACAGAACAGTACATTTTAAGGGCAATTGCCTAAGCACATGCAACTTATTCAAATGGAGATACTGGGATTAAAACCCACATTTAATACATTTTTATTTCCAGCACATTAGGTAAAGCGGTAAATCCAGGATTATATGTTAAGTATAGTATTGGTGTCTGGCCACCGGAGTGGTTTGCCCACATTGTTAGAGGAACTGTCAATGTTTGTTTGTTTTGTTAGTAACACTGCCTACCTGTATCATATCTCCCCCTTGGCATAGCCAATAGGTCTCGCCTTTGGGACCTTATAAGTGTTTCGTTTTCCAGCACAATATCCTTGGTGCAACAACATCAACTGTTGCATGGCTAAACACTTATAAGGTCCCAAAGGCGAGACCCATTGGCTATGCCAATGCTTGTTTTTTTTTTTTTAGAGCAGTGCCTCCCGTCCTGAGCTGTTGCCTGGTGAGGTGAGGCGTCTTACTCGTAACCAACGGGTAAGCAAACTTTACAATTTAATTCATATTGTATACTGTAAGATACAAGGAACAATGAGCACATATGACTTACGTGATTGACAGACCATTCAGCACAAGCTTTTGATCTCTCTATTATCATCAGTCTTATGTCGCACCTTTTTTTGTCTTTTCCAGGTGTTACCAGCATATCGTAACCCACCTAAACCGAGACTACTGGTTTTTGTAGGTTGTATACGTTTTAAACACACTATCAATTGTTCTTATGATAAATATTCTTCACTTTTTTTCACTATCACGCAGTAGCATTGAACATCTAGGTCCTGAGGAAGGCCCAGATCCCACTGAGATCATAATGGCCGTAACATGTAGACCTGTTTTTTGGACAAATGCAGTTAATATTCTCAACTGCATATGCACTGTTTTTAACCTTGACACCTAGAGTTAATTAATAAAGTTCTTTTTCTCTTGGTAGCCAACTTTAGAGCACGTATCACTTCCCCTTTTTTACACAGCGCCCATCACTCAAATACTACAGCGCTTTACATCTGATGGATTTTAGTAGATCCTGTAATTGAATAGTATCTAAAAAAAAAAACATTCCTGAGCTCCTCGCTCACAGTGAGGGGGTTGTAGCCCTTGGCTGCACTAGGTGTTGCAGCCAAGAGGAGAAATCCCAGATGATGAAGCATGCCACTCCGGTGGGTGATGGGATTCCGTCCTTATTTAAGGATTCCTCTCATGTATGACTGAGAGCCTTTGCTTGTGCTTTATGTTCCTAGTGCTTTTTTAAGCCTATCAGACCCGCGGATAATTGACTAAGTTATATGTGCCATCAGTGAGGAATGGCGTACAAAGTTACATGTGCCATCAGTGAGGAAAGTGGGACTAAGTTACATGTGCCATCAGTGAGGAATGTGGTACCAAGTTACATGTGCCATTACTAAGTTACATGTGCCATAAGTGAGGAATGTAGTACTAATGTGCCACCACTGATGAATGTATTGCTAAGTTACATGTGCCATCAATAAGTTATATGTACCATCAGTGAGGAATGTGGTACTAAGTTACATGTGCCATTTGCGAGGAATGTGGTACCAAGTTACATGTGCCATCAGTGAGGAATGTTTTACTAAGTTATGTGTGCCATTAGTGAGGAATGTGGTACTAAGTTACATGTGCCATCACTGAGGAATGTAGTACTAAGCTACATGTGCCATCAATAAGTTATATGTATCATCAGTTGGGAGAGGATGTAGCCTTACGGCTAGAGCGGTCGACCTCGAAGCTGGGGAACCGGGTTCGAGTCTCGGAAACGACGCTCAACATCCTGTGATTCTGGGCAAATCACTTAATCTCCCCGTTCCTAACAAAAATGAATGTGTCCATCTGTAACGAAACCGGTGCTCATGTAAAGCGCTCTGATACCATATGTCTCGGGTCTAGTTCATGCTATATAAAACTCTAAAAAAATAAATAAAAAAAAAGTTACTTGTGTCTTCAGTGAGGAATGTAATACAAAGTTACATGTGCCATCACTGAAGAATGTGGTACTAAGTTACATATCAAACACCAAGACGAACTGAGTGCTGAAACTTTTCAACCACTCACCCCCAGTCAAGAGATCGGAGTTTAATCCATTGTTCTTTTGCTCACTATGCTACCTAAGTTTGGACCCAGCCATATGCAAATCAGTCTTGACCCTGTTCCTCACACGAGCAGTCCAGCCTGAACTGCAAGGCCAGGTCGTCCCTGGACCAGAAACAAGCATCCTGGGACCGGTTTCAGGGAATCACTCCTCATCAGCCAGGCTAGCTTGAATACAGTGGCAAAGCGAGCAAGGCACCCACATCTGGGCATACACTTGGCCACTTAGGGTGAACGTAGCAAACACAGCAAGATGATGGACAGAGTGCTGAAACCTTTCAACCACTCACCCCCAGTCAAGAGATCTGGGATTAATCCAGTGAGGAGTGTAGTACTAAGTTACATGTGCCATCAGTGAGGAATTTAGGACTAAGTTACATGTGCCTTCAGTGAGGAATGTGGTACCAAGTTACACGTGCCATCACTAAGTTACATGTGCCATAAGTGAAGAATGTAAAACTAAGTTACATGTGCCATCAGTGAGGAATATAGCACTAAGTTACATGTGCCATCAGTGAGGAATGTAGTACAAACTTACATGTGCCATCAGTGAGGAATGTAGTACAACGTTACATGTGCCATCACTGAGGAATGTGGTACTAAGTTACATCAGCGCTCGAAAAATCCACTTGTCTGTTCGCTATGGCGAGCCAGATTTAATCAGGACAAGCTATTTTTAGGGCCTACTCGCCCTTTCTGGCAAGTAGGAAGACAAACTGACTTTTGACCTCTGTCAACGGAGCAAATGTGACAAGATTTAAAGGCATCTTTATTGCTCACAAAGTGAATGAGCAATACAAATGCCTTTAAATCTTGTTAACTTGGCACATTTGCTCCGCTTTCAGAGACAGAGGTCGAGTACATTACAGTTAGGTAGAGTAGATTTTTCAAGTTACTACACCTGCAGGTGTAGTAAAAAAATGGTATGATTTTTCCAGCCCTGTTACATGTGCCATCAGTGAGGAATGTAGTACTAAGTTACATATGCCATCACTGAGGAATGTAGTACTAAGTTACCTGTGGCATCACTGAGGAATGTGGTACTAAGTTACATATGCCATCACTGAGGAATGTAGTACTAAGTTACATATGCCATCACTGAGGAATGTAGTACTAAGTTACATATGCCATCAGTGAGGAATGTAGTACTAAGTTACATATGCCATCAGTGAGGAATGTAGTACTAAGTTACATATGCCATCAGTGAGGAATGTAGTACTAAGTTACATGTGGCATCACTGAGGAATGTGGTACTAAGTTACCTGTGGCATCAGTGAGGAATGTAGTACTAAGTTACATGTGCCATCAGTGAGGAATGTAGTACTAAGTTACCTGTGGCATCACTGAGGAATGTGGTACTAAGTTACATGTGTCATCAGTGAGGAATGTAGTACTAAGTTACATATGCCATCAGTGAGGAATGTAGTACTAAGTTACCTGTGGCATCACTGAGGAATGTGGTACTAAGTTACATGTGCCATCACTGAGGAATGTAGTACTAAGTTACATATGCCATCACTGAGGAATGTAGTACTAAGTTACATGTGTCATCAGTGAGGAATGTAGTACTAAGTTACATATGCCATCACTGAGGAATGTAGTACTAAGTTACATATGCCATCAGTGAGGAATGTAGTACTAAGTTACATATGCCATCAGTGAGGAATGTAGTACTAAGTTACCTGTGGCATCACTGAGGAATGTGGTACTAAGTTACATATGCCATCAGTGAGGAATGTAGTACTAAGTTACATATGCCATCAGTGAGGAATGTAGTACTAAGTTACATGTGTCATCAGTGAGGAATGTAGTACTAAGTTACCTGTGGCATCACTGAGGAATGTGGTACTAAGTTACCTGTAGCATCACTGAGGAATGTAGTACTAAGTTACATATGCCATCAGTGAGGAATGTAGTACTAAGTTACATGTGCCATCAGTGAGGAATGTAGTACTAAGTTACATATGCCATCAGCGAGGAATGTAGTACTAAGTTACATATGCCATCACTGAGGAATGTAGTACTAAGTTACATATGCCATCACTGAGGAATGTAGTACTAAGTTACATGTGTCATCAGTGAGGAATGTGGTACTAAGTTACCTGTGGCATCAGTGAGGAATGTAGTACTAAGTTACATGTGTCATCAGTGAGGAATGTAGTACTAAGTTACCTGTAGCATCACTGAGGAATGTAGTACTAAGTTACATATGCCATCAGTGAGGAATGTAGTACTAAGTTACATATGCCATCACTGAGGAATGTAGTACTAAGTTACCTGTGGCATCACTGAGGAATGTGGTACTAAGTTACCTGTGGCATCACTGAGGAATGTGGTACTAAGTTACCTGTGGCATCAGTGAGGAATGTAGTACTAAGTTACCTGTGGCATCAGTGAGGAATGTAGTACTAAGTTACCTGTGGCATCAGTGAGGAATGTAGTACTAAGTTACCTGTGGCATCAGTGAGGAATGTAGTACTAAGTTACATATGCCATCAGTGAGGAATGTAGTACTAAGTTACATATGCCATCAGTGAGGAATGTAGTACTAAGTTACATGTGTCATCAGTGAGGAATGTAGTACTAAGTTACCTGTAGCATCACTGAGGAATGTAGTACTAAGTTACCTGTAGCATCACTGAGGAATGTAGTACTAAGTTACCTGTGGCATCACTGAGGAATGTGGTACTAAGTTACCTGTGGCATCAGTGAGGAATGTAGTACTAAGTTACATATGCCATCAGTGAGGAATGTAGTACTAAGTTACATATGCCATCAGTGAGGAATGTAGTACTAAGTTACATATGCCATCAGTGAGGAATGTAGTACTAAGTTACATATGCCATCACTGAGGAATGTAGTACTAAGTTACCTGTGGCATCACTGAGGAATGTGGTACTAAGTTACATATGCCATCACTGAGGAATGTAGTACTAAGTTACATATGCCATCAGTGAGGAATGTAGTACTAAGTTACATATGCCATCAGTGAGGAATGTAGTACTAAGTTACATATGCCATCAGTGAGGAATGTAGTACTAAGTTACATGTGTCATCAGTGAGGAATGTAGTACTAAGTTACATGTGTCATCAGTGAGGAATGTAGTACTAAGTTACATATGCCATCAGTGAGGAATGTAGTACTAAGTTACATATGCCATCAGTGAGGAATGTAGTACTAAGTTACATATGCCATCAGTGAGGAATGTAGTACTAAGTTACATGTGTCATCAGTGAGGAATGTAGTACTAAGTTACCTGTGGCATCACTGAGGAATGTGGTACTAAGTTACCTGTAGCATCACTGAGGAATGTAGTACTAAGTTACCTGTGGCATCACTGAGGAATGTGGTACTAAGTTACCTGTAGCATCACTGAGGAATGTGGTACTAAGTTACCTGTGGCATCACTGAGGAATGTGGTACTAAGTTACCTGTGGCATCACTGAGGAATGTGGTACTAAGTTACCTGTGGCATCACTGAGGAATGTGGTACTAAGTTACCTGTGGCATCAGTGAGGAATGTAGTACTAAGTTACATATGCCATCAGTGAGGAATGTAGTACTAAGTTACATATGCCATCAGTGAGGAATGTAGTACTAAGTTACATATGCCATCAGTGAGGAATGTAGTACTAAGTTACATATGCCATCACTGAGGAATGTAGTACTAAGTTACCTGTGGCATCACTGAGGAATGTGGTACTAAGTTACATATGCCATCACTGAGGAATGTAGTACTAAGTTACATATGCCATCACTGAGGAATGTAGTACTAAGTTACATATGCCATCAGTGAGGAATGTAGTACTAAGTTACATATGCCATCAGTGAGGAATGTAGTACTAAGTTACATATGCCATCAGTGAGGAATGTAGTACTAAGTTACATATGCCATCAGTGAGGAATGTAGTACTAAGTTACATATGCCATCACTGAGGAATGTAGTACTAAGTTACCTGTGGCATCACTGAGGAATGTGGTACTAAGTTACATATGCCATCACTGAGGAATGTAGTACTAAGTTACATATGCCATCACTGAGGAATGTAGTACTAAGTTACATATGCCATCACTGAGGAATGTAGTACTAAGTTACATATGCCATCACTGAGGAATGTAGTACTAAGTTACATATGCCATCAGTGAGGAATGTAGTACTAAGTTACATATGCCATCAGTGAGGAATGTAGTACTAAGTTACATATGCCATCAGTGAGGAATGTAGTACTAAGTTACATGTGTCATCAGTGAGGAATGTAGTACTAAGTTACCTGTGGCATCACTGAGGAATGTGGTACTAAGTTACCTGTGGCATCACTGAGGAATGTGGTACTAAGTTACATGTGTCATCAGTGAGGAATGTAGTACTAAGTTACATATGCCATCAGTGAGGAATGTAGTACTAAGTTACATATGCCATCAGTGAGGAATGTAGTACTAAGTTACATATGCCATCACTGAGGAATGTAGTACTAAGTTACATATGCCATCACTGAGGAATGTAGTACTAAGTTACATGTGTCATCACTGAGGAATGTAGTACTAAGTTACCTGTGGCATCACTGAGGAATGTGGTACTAAGTTACATATGCCATCACTGAGGAATGTAGTACTAAGTTACATATGCCATCACTGAGGAATGTAGTACTAAGTTACATATGCCATCAGTGAGGAATGTAGTACTAAGTTACATGTGTCATCAGTGAGGAATGTAGTACTAAGTTACCTGTAGCATCACTGAGGAATGTAGTACTAAGTTACCTGTGGCATCACTGAGGAATGTGGTACTAAGTTACCTGTGGCATCAGTGAGGAATGTAGTACTAAGTTACATATGCCATCAGTGAGGAATGTAGTACTAAGTTACATATGCCATCAGTGAGGAATGTAGTACTAAGTTACATATGCCATCAGTGAGGAATGTAGTACTAAGTTACATATGCCATCACTGAGGAATGTAGTACTAAGTTACCTGTGGCATCACTGAGGAATGTGGTACTAAGTTACATATGCCATCACTGAGGAATGTAGTACTAAGTTACATATGCCATCACTGAGGAATGTAGTACTAAGTTACATATGCCATCAGTGAGGAATGTAGTACTAAGTTACATATGCCATCAGTGAGGAATGTAGTACTAAGTTACATATGCCATCAGTGAGGAATGTAGTACTAAGTTACATATGCCATCAGTGAGGAATGTAGTACTAAGTTACATATGCCATCACTGAGGAATGTAGTACTAAGTTACCTGTGGCATCACTGAGGAATGTGGTACTAAGTTACATATGCCATCACTGAGGAATGTAGTACTAAGTTACATATGCCATCACTGAGGAATGTAGTACTAAGTTACATATGCCATCACTGAGGAATGTAGTACTAAGTTACATATGCCATCACTGAGGAATGTAGTACTAAGTTACATATGCCATCAGTGAGGAATGTAGTACTAAGTTACATATGCCATCAGTGAGGAATGTAGTACTAAGTTACATATGCCATCAGTGAGGAATGTAGTACTAAGTTACATGTGTCATCAGTGAGGAATGTAGTACTAAGTTACCTGTGGCATCACTGAGGAATGTGGTACTAAGTTACCTGTAGCATCACTGAGGAATGTAGTACTAAGTTACCTGTGGCATCACTGAGGAATGTGGTACTAAGTTACCTGTGGCATCACTGAGGAATGTGGTACTAAGTTACATGTGTCATCAGTGAGGAATGTAGTACTAAGTTACATATGCCATCAGTGAGGAATGTAGTACTAAGTTACATATGCCATCACTGAGGAATGTAGTACTAAGTTACCTGTGGCATCACTGAGGAATGTGGTACTAAGTTACATATGCCATCACTGAGGAATGTAGTACTAAGTTACATATGCCATCACTGAGGAATGTAGTACTAAGTTACATATGCCATCAGTGAGGAATGTAGTACTAAGTTACATATGCCATCAGTGAGGAATGTAGTACTAAGTTACATATGCCATCAGTGAGGAATGTAGTACTAAGTTACATGTGTCATCAGTGAGGAATGTAGTACTAAGTTACCTGTAGCATCACTGAGGAATGTAGTACTAAGTTACATATGCCATCAGTGAGGAATGTAGTACTAAGTTACATATGCCATCAGTGAGGAATGTAGTACTAAGTTACATGTGTCATCAGTGAGGAATGTAGTACTAAGTTACATATGCCATCAGTGAGGAATGTAGTACTAAGTTACATATGCCATCAGCGAGGAATGTAGTACTAAGTTACATATGCCATCACTGAGGAATGTAGTACTAAGTTACATATGCCATCACTGAGGAATGTAGTACTAAGTTACATGTGCCATCAGTGAGGAATGTGGTACTAAGTTACATGTGTCATCAGTGAGGAATGTGGTACTAAGTTACCTGTGGCATCAGTGAGGAATGTAGTACTAAGTTACATGTGTCATCAGTGAGGAATGTAGTACTAAGTTACCTGTAGCATCACTGAGGAATGTAGTACTAAGTTACATATGCCATCACTGAGGAATGTAGTACTAAGTTACATGTGCCATCAGTGAGGAATGTAGTACTAAGTTACATGTGCCATCACTGAGGAATGTAGTACTAAGTTACCTGTGGCATCACTGAGGAATGTGGTACTAAGTTACCTGTGGCATCACTGAGGAATGTGGTACTAAGTTACCTGTGGCATCACTGAGGAATGTGGTACTAAGTTACCTGTGGCATCACTGAGGAATGTGGTACTAAGTTACCTGTGGCATCACTGAGGAATGTGGTACTAAGTTACCTGTGGCATCAGTGAGGAATGTAGTACTAAGTTACCTGTGGCATCAGTGAGGAATGTAGTACTAAGTTACCTGTGGCATCACTGAGGAATGTGGTACTAAGTTACATGTGTCATCAGTGAGGAATGTAGTACTAAGTTACATGTGTCATCAGTGAGGAATGTAGTACTAAGTTACCTGTGGCATCACTGAGGAATGTGGTACTAAGTTACATGTGTCATCAGTGAGGAATGTAGTACTAAGTTACATGTGTCATCAGTGAGGAATGTAGTACTAAGTTACCTGTGGCATCACTGAGGAATGTGGTACTAAGTTACCTGTGGCATCAGTGAGGAATGTAGTACTAAGTTACCTGTGGCATCAGTGAGGAATGTGGTACTAAGTTACCTGTGGCATCAGTGAGGAATGTAGTACTAAGTTACCTGTGGCATCAGTGAGGAATGTAGTACTAAGTTACCTGTGGCATCAGTGAGGAATGTAGTACTAAGTTACCTGTGGCATCAGTGAGGAATGTAGTACTAAGTTACCTGTGGCATCACTGAGGAATGTGGTACTAAGTTACCTGTGGCATCAGTGAGGAATGTAGTACTAAGTTACATGTGCCATCAGTGAGGAATGTAGTACTAAGTTACCTGTGGCATCACTGAGGAATGTGGTACTAAGTTACATGTGTCATCAGTGAGGAATGTAGTACTAAGTTACATATGCCATCACTGAGGAATGTAGTACTAAGTTACCTGTAGCATCACTGAGGAATGTAGTACTAAGTTACCTGTGGCATCACTGAGGAATGTGGTACTAAGTTACATATGCCATCAGTGAGGAATGTAGTACTAAGTTACCTGTGGCATCAGTGAGGAATGTAGTACTAAGTTACCTGTGGCATCACTGAGGAATGTGGTACTAAGTTACCTGTGTCATCAGTGAGGAATGTAGTACTAAGTTACATATGCCATCAGTGAGGAATGTAGTACTAAGTTACATATGCCATCAGTGAGGAATGTAGTACTAAGTTACATATGCCATCAGTGAGGAATGTAGTACTAAGTTACCTGTGGCATCACTGAGGAATGTGGTACTAAGTTACCTGTGCCATGAATGGAGTCCCAAGTTGCATGGGCCACCAACACCATACATGTGCCATTAATGAGGACTGCACGATTATGTTAAATGTGTCACCAATGACTAATATGGTACTAAGTTATATGGTTCGTCAGTGAGGAATGTAGTATCAAATTACATGGGCCATCAACACCTTATACATGCCGTTAATGAGGACTGTATGATCGATTTAAATGTACCATCAATAAGGAATGTGGTATCATGTGATCTGGGCCATCAGTGCGGTGGACCAGTGATCCCATCTTAGAACTTGTGAGCCAGATCAGAGGACTACGAAGTACAGGTCTGAGCCAATTGGTCAGAGTTTAGGCCTAGATTGGTGAAAAGGACAATTATGAGCTGCACCGAACAGGCAAGGACTAGATATAACCTTCCATGACTGACAGACAGGATTAGAGTCAGGGTTGAGGGGACCACTCCATCCAGATGAATGCCCCAGACAGTTATGGCCAATGAAGACAGGGCAGAAGTATGCTGACAAAAACTGGGGTCAGCATTACACAGTACAGTAATCATGTGATAGGCAATGATCAATAAAGTATTTTCGAAAAACCACTCCAATTCATTTTTAATCATTAATTCATGGACGCCAAGGGGTCTGACTGGTAAGTGGGCACAATTTTATATAGTTCTCAGGCGGAGGCCACCATGTATAAGCTGGTTGTTTCCACATTGACAAGTGGCTCAAAGATGAAGCATGTCACCTAGGTGAGTGAGAACCTTTGTCCTTTTTAGGAAAGAAAACAAAATAGGTCTCTCCGATCAAGAATATCTTTCTTCATATGAGGGATCTCAGCATTTCTCAATTATGTCAGGTACCATAGTGTAACACGTGACGGAGTGTGAAGCATTACGCACGAAATCCGATTTTGGCTTTTCCTCTGCCTCTGATTAGGTACCAAGTTACAGGTGCCATCAACAAGGAATCTGACATGTTACATATACCATCAATAAGAAATGTAGTGTCACATTACATCTACCAACACCGAAGAACATCCCGTCAAGCTGCAAATGTCATCAAAAGGCAACGTAGTACCAACTTAAATGGTCCAACAATGAGGAATGTAGTGTGGCATTACATGTAACATTAATAAAGAATGTAGGGGTACATTAAATGGGCCATCAATGAGGAATGTACTGTTGTGCAGCACGCGCCATCAAGAAGGATTGTGAAACCAAGGTGTAAGTGGCGTCCATGAGGAAGCCGGTGACGAGCTCCAGCTCACAGCGGTCCATGGCTCACCAGCCCTAAGCAGCAGGTGTCTCTGCAGCACCAGCCACTGCAATCTTTACAGTGGAATGTTCGGCAAAAATAGCTGTCAACTACGACTGATCACTACTTAAACCCAGAAATTTACAACCCCCCCCCCTTTAAATGCTGAAATAAGAACTTTAACTGACCCAAACCTTAACAGAAATGGCATTTATAAAATATTATGAAAATAACTTTTCAAAAACTACTTGACAAACACTATAATAATCAAAGAAGAAGCCTGGTTATAAAAGACAGTTCTGGCTTCTGGGCCATTGTTAGCAAACCATTTTTTACCGGGATAGGGAACGCCCCGGTTGAATGTAACATTACGGAAGACCAATGGCTTTCTCACTTTGAAGCCATATATGAGGCCGCTGACAGCCAGGAAGTGCCAATTAGCTGTGAATCTAGGAGGGCCTCCCACACAATAGTTTTTAATGAAGGTGAAGTGGAATTGGCAGTCACGCAAATGACTAGCAATAAGGCCCCCGGCCCCGATGGTGTCCCGGCGGATCAATATACACACAATCCATCCTTCTGGGCTAAAATCCTGACAAAGGTTTTTAATGTGTCAAGTTGTCAGGGTTTCCAGTCATCGTGTGCATCCTCTACTATTATTCCGATTTTTAAAAAGGGCCACAGAGGGGACCCTCGTTGTTATAGGCCGATTTCACTAATAGACTCCGCAGTGAAAGTCCTAGGGAGAGTGATTTTAACGAAACTTATGGACTGGCTAGAAGAAAATTAGGTTTTATCTATTCTACAATATGGTTTTAGAAGTGGTAGGGGCACCATGGATCAGTGTCTCAATTTATATCTGTTAGCTGGTAAATACACTATAGCTAAAGCAGGGACACTACAGCTGGCTTTTATGGATCTTTCGTCGGCTTTCGACTTGGTTAATAGATCCAAGCTCTGGCATATCCTGTTAGATATGGGCATTGACCCTAGCTTAGTCTACTTCCTGGCTGACCTACATAGGGATCTCACCGCAAGGGTGAGGGTCAACCAAGAAGGAAAATGCACAAGACACTTTACATCGGGTAGAGGTGTTCGCCAAGGCTGTATTTTAGCACCACTACTTTTTTCTTTGTATATCAATAATTTGGGCAAGTTTTTAGAATTAGCTAGCTTAGACATACCCCGGGTAGGGGACAGGCTTATTCCTGTGCTCCTCTACGCGGGCGATGCCGTTTTATTAGCCCGCACAGCTGTAGGGCTCCAAAGACTTAGAATCCTTTGGGGCCTACATGAAATCCTTGGATTTAGTGGTAAACATAGCCAAATCTCACGTAATGACCATGGGCCGGAAACCCAAAAAACCTAAAACTTATTTCTGTGAAAGTGCAGAACTGACCAGGGTGACTTCCTTTACTTATCTAGGAGTACTTTTTGACGAGAGGGGTTCCTGGGTATCTCAACAGAAAGTAAAAGTAAATGCGATGGCAAAGTCAACGGCCGCTGTGAATGGATTTGCTCAGCGACTGGGGGCTAAACCAATGGATGCAATGCTCAATATTTATAGGTCCAAATGTATAGCGATTGCATCCTATGGCTCGGCCATTTCCGGTTATAAGTCAATGGAGGGGATACAGACAGCTGAAAATAAATTTCTACGTACCCTCCTGTGTGTACCCAAATCCACTCCTACTTTTTCAATTCACCAGGAACTAGGTGTTGGTTACGTGGCAGACAGGTTGAGGCTGGCACCGGTGCTCTGATGGCTTAAAACCTGGCTTAACCCCCAATTAACGCTGAACCATAAGATAATTAGGGATTGTGTCACCCTGGATCGAGCAAACAAAATTCCATAGCTAAACTACGTTAAGAATACCCAAACTAAGATTGGACGCTCAGATTTATTTGATTCCCCGGATAAAGTAAGAAAAGATGATTTGGCATGGGTAAAAATACACCAACTGGATCGTTTGAAGGTAGAGCGGGAGGAGATCGAATTAATGAAACCGACAGTTAAAGTCCACTTTTTGCTAAAAACTACCCTCGAGATTGAACCTTACCTGAGGATTGTCACGAAGCCGTTTCACCGTCTGCTATTAACCAGATTTCGTTTTAATTTAATCCACTTTTTTCTGGGTAACATGCAAGGCTGGAGTAGAACGTGTGATTCAGGTCCTTGTACCCGTGATAATTTTTCGACACAGGATACAATGCATTTTATTATGTTTTGTGACCACTATATCGCTATCCGCAGGAGGTTCTTAGTCCCAATTTTAAAAGGGAAAGGTTTTATTCAGGTTAAACCCGCTCTACTGTACTTACAAATGCTTAATGATCCATGGGAGATTTTTAACATTGCAAGCTTTCTTGTCGCAGCTGTGAGGATTAGGAAAATTCGGCACCCTATGTTAGCATAAGAGTATTTGTAAAGTCCATGTTATTACTCTTTTAATACTTGCCTTTTTTATTACTAAACTATTTTTATTGCAATGATGTATTGTTTTAATGGTTTTAACTACAGCCAAAATTTGTATGCAATTTCATGAACTTTGTTTTATTCCCTCCCTAATTTTTTCAAATGGCCGTATTATTGACGATTCGGGCATGATATTTTATTGTGTATTGTATGTGTTTTTAATGTATACTGTATGTGTTTTATGTATTGTATTGTGATTTAATGTATGGTACTTTTATGGTTTTAAGTAACCGAATAAAGTGGTTTGACTGACTGACACTATAATAATGTAATAAAGCAAATGAAAACGCATTATGAAACAAGCATTTACAATGCAATAGGTCTCGCATTACTAAAGTTTGAGCTATTGGCATTGTAAACGACAATGCCTTTTATTTATGTGTTTCGAAAAGCTGTATGCGGTGCATAAACACGCCCTTTGTACTTATAGTCCTTGTTTACGAAAAGGAAGGCTGGCAGTATAAAAGGCATAGTTACTGCCAGCGTTGCTTCTCGTAAGCAACGACTGCAAGTACAAAGTGCCTGTTTACGCACCGCTTGCAGGTTTTTAAAATACAGAAATAAAAGGCATTGGTATTTACAATGCCAATAGCTCAAACTCTCGCAAATGCGACACCTATTGCATAGCAAAAGCTCGTTTTTTTATTGCGTAGTAGAACCACTGTTTGTGGAAAACAACAATCATGCCATGCCAGATAGTCTTACAGGCATTCACAGATATACAAACCTACAATATGTTTCCTAAATTCATGTTTTGGAATGTTCCGTTTTTTTAAAGCACAATAAAGATGGGGGGCTGTTGGTGGGGGTTGAGAGGTAACTCCCACCTTTAACTTGTGAGTGCCTGAGCCTGGTTAGGTAGCCTGTCTGCTTTGTTTCACTGTTGTACCAAGGTTTTAGGAACTGTAAGATTCCTATCAACAACAGCAAGTGATGGATGATCTGTGGCTCAAAACGTAATCGTAAGTAGTAATTGTATTAATTCATTATTATTATTTAGACCGGACTAAATATTGATAATGAATCATTACAATTACTGCTTGGGATTACGCTTTGGTTTGCCCACAGATGAGTGCAAACATCGTTTTGTGTGAATATTAATAAAAAATGAGGGATGAATGCTAGCCACTAAAAAACAAAAGTGTCTGTCCATCCCCTATTTCTCCTTGCTATTTTTCCAGATGTGGTCTGGATGAGATGCCCATAGATTCGCCCGAGCAGCCGGGAGTGCACATCTGTTTGGTGGGAAGCAATAGCAAAAGATGGTGAGGGCGAGGAAGGAAGTAGGGGGAAAAGCAAGAGCAAAAAGGATAGAGAAAGTTGGGAAGGGATAGCAAAGGATGGTGAGGAGGAGGAAGGAAGTAGGGAGCAAGGCAAGAGTAACAAGCATTGGCAATGTGCTGCACTCACAAAACCATGCAACTCACTCTGAATTCACAAGAGCACTCCTCTCACCCAGCATTTATACAAAGTGTTCGCTCTGCAATCACCCAGGCACACCACTCACCCTGCACTGACAGACCTCTTATGCCGCACTCCTACATCTCTCACCCACCACAGGCATTTTATACAGCACACTATACAATCACCCTGCCCTCACCCACCTGGACACTCACCCTGCACTAACATTGCTAACCCTGCACGCCAGAGACCGCTCACCCTGAACTCAGACACTGCTCACAGACTTTTCTCCCAGCACTGACACGCCTAACACCCTGCACAATTGATCTTTAGCCCTGAACTCATACTCCACAATACACTTCTCACTCTGAACTCATACACCACTCATGCTGACAGTTTACCATGCTGGCAGACGTCTTTCACCTGTGCACACGTCTCTCACCGGCGTGCACACGTCTCTCACCGGTGCACACACCTCTCACACTGCATACTCAGCACTCATCCTGCACACACAAACTCACCTTGCACTCCTAGACTAGTCACACATCACTCTCCTGCACAGACAACCACTTACTTTACACACAGACTGCTAATCATGCACCTAAATTCAGCTTATCCTACACACACAGCTTAGCTTGTACAATCTTACACCACTAACTGTACATACACAGCTCACCCGCTTACTCATCCACCTCAAACCCTGCACACTCATCCTCCTGTCACTCTGCAAACACCCTCCACTCGCCGCGCAGCCAGCTCCAATCAATGCAAACCTAGACACTGCTTATCCTGCATTCACCCACCTCTCACCTTGGACAAACCCACACACCTCTCATGCTGATTGATCACCCTGCACTCACCTCACTCCCCTTGCACATTCACCACTCATCCGTACACCCACACCACCCACCCTGCATACACATTGCTCACCTTGCACTGCAACACTCAATATGCACAATTTTGCGCCGTTTGCTTGCACTTGCACAAGGCACACCCAGCAGACATAGGCCGCTCACTCTGAACTGACGCACCGGGTGACCGGAAGCCACAGATCTTGGAGAGAGAGAGAGAGAGAGAGAGGAGTCGTTGCTGTGGGTATTTGTAGTACATAGGGTCAAAACGACAATAACATCCTTCCAATCACGCACCCTACACGGAGCAGGGTGGTACCCATGGAGGCAAGCGCTCTGCGCCCCACATATGGGCAGTAAGCACTATATAAATATTGCAGCACAATACAAGTGCATCAGATGCGAAGGGACCATCGCACCGCCCGGCAGACACATCACAAACACAACAGACCACATCACAGCAGACAGACCTCGCACACGTCCAGCCCAGCACAGACGTGTCAGAGAACCAGCAGCCGTGAACAGTGTCAGGGGGGGTAAAGCCTCGCAGCCACCCCTACATAGCATCATATGCCACCGGTGCGACACTGCCGGTACCAGCCGACACCACCACCCCGTCCTGGGCTCGTGCTGCTGAACCCGGTGGTCAACCTTCCCCTCACAATCTCACAAGGGACCAGCGCACAGGGCCTGAAACACTTCCACGTGACGACGCAGAGTCCGGTGTGCGTGTGGAGCAGACAGCAGGCAGCGCTACTTGTGCCCATACCTACCGTGGCTCTGGAAGACCGTTGGTACCACGGCTGGCACCTACCCTTTCCGTCTCAGGGGAGGAGTATTGCACGCTTTCAGAGCTCGTTATTTCAGTGCCAAGAGGTAGTTCAGTTTGCGTCATGCGCTGCATTCAAGTGGAAGGGACGTGCACTCAAGAGGAAGGGGACGTGCACTCAAGAGGAAGGGGACGTGCACTCAAGAGGAAGGGACAGGGAGGGACGTGCACTCAGAGAGAGGGACATTCACGAAGAGAGGGACGTGCATGCTTAGGTAAGAGGCATCATGCCTCAGACAGCCCGGCGTGTTTACAGCGGTTAACCCTTTAATTATACGGGCTCCAGGCAGACGAAGAGGACAGTCACAGCAAAGGGAACAGCTGCCCACCAGGGAGCAGCCGGTCTGGGATCCCGCTGGGGATCAAGTGCCCACCGAGGAGACCTTCCCGGCTCTAAGGGGCGGCAGAAAAGCAACTGTGGGTATGGACGCAGCTCAGACCGCAGATGGGGCCGAGGAGCTGCCCAGGAGCCAGGCGGCTTTAATCCAGCATCAGACGACAGAAGGACCGTGCAGTGACGAGCACGGGGGCCTCGGCACGTTTACTCGGCTAAATGAAGGTAATGAGTGCAGCGAGGGTGTGGAAGCAACAGTGGGCCTCAAACCGAGTGCAGCCCCGCGGGAAGCAGAAAACAGCGAGAAGGAATCTCGCCCCGTGAGCCCAGTCGCCCCACCTCGGCCTGGGGAGATGAAGATGGAAAACGCAAGGAACGCCCGCTACGTAGGACCAGGTACCCCTCCTCTCTTAGCAGGCCTCTCCCCTGAAACAGCAGATATTCAAGAGGCAATGACGATCCGAACGCGGGAATCTAAACCAGTGGTGCGCGCGCACCACAGAGGAGCGGGGGCCAGGGAGCGAGGCGAACGCGCGCTGCTGCGCGTTCTGGCTACCGTCGGGAATGGGAGGAGCGAAGGCGGGACATGCGCCCGCCTTTGCCCAATCCCGTGCCGTTTTTTTTAAAAAAACGCACGCTACAGCCAATGTGGGCTTCTGAAAACAAAACCACACGCACGAGCGTGTGGGTCGTTTTCAGAAGCCCTTTCTAAAGGTCTCGCGCTGCACGAGCAGTGCTACGCACTGCAACGCTAGGCGCGAGACCTAAAAAGCTCTCTCAATTTAAAAACATGTCGTTTTTGTTAAAGTATACGTTAAATGTGATTTTACATGTATTCAAATTCAAGAACAGAAGCCAAAAGGCCTCATACAACTAGGAGAAAAAAGTCAAAATAATTTCCTTAAAGAGTGAATGATGTACAATTGAACCATCAAGATGGCTCAGCAAATCAAGAGCTTGGTGTGGAAGTCTCGGGTGATAACTGGTCACAAGCTGACACCACAGCAAGGCAGCCCAAGTCTTTTAGCTTCTGTAGTTGTATAAAGGAGGCCTGTCGCAATGAGCAACAGAAACGCTGGCTGTTAGCAGTGCTGAAAAACTGCAAAACTGCGCTAAAGCGATCTAGAAAAACAAATTCTAAACAGGTAATGGGGGATCACCATCTTGCCAACAGTGGGAGTTTTAAGATTAAGAAAGAAAAAAAGTTATTGACGTTGCATGAATTTCAACGTTTAGCATTGTCAACGTTTTGCTAAGAAAGTATTTTAGTAGCAGATGTTTTAAGTCTGGCCTATAAGGTGTCTCAATTTTGAAAAATGTATTCTGAGAAATTTGAGGGTCGCAACACAGAACTGCACAAGCTAAACATAATGGCGCAGCAAGAGGTTTTCACCACATATATACTAATAAGTAAAGGATATCTACCCTGGGGTCCACCGTTTCATTCTATATCCACACTGTGGGAGCAGCGTGCGGCTCTCATTGCGCACAGGACTAAGAGGTAAAGGAAATCCTGGAGTCACCTCTTCACTCTACATCTCCACCATGAGAGCAGCGTGTGGCTCTCATCACGCACAGGACTAAGAGGTAAAGGATATCCTGCAGTCACCTTCACTCTATATTTCACACCATGAGAGCAGCGTGTGGCTCTCATCACGCACAGGAGTAAGAGGTAAAGGATATCCTGGAGTCACCTCTTCACTCTACATCTCCACCATGAGAGCAGCGTGTGGCTCTCATCACGCACAGGACTAAGAGGTAAAGGATATCCTGGAGTTACCTCTTCACTCTACATCCACACCATGAGAGCAGCGTGTGGCTCTCATCACGCACAGGAGTAAGAGGTAAAGGATATCCTGGAATCACCTCTTTACTCTACATCTCCACCATGAGAGCAGCGTGGGGTTCTCAATGCGCAAGGGACTAACAGGTAAAGGATATCCTGGAGTCACCTCCTCACTCTACATCCACACCATGAGAGCAGCGTGCGGCTCTCATTGCGCACAGGACTAAGAGGTAAAGGATATCCTACAGTCACTTCACTCTATATCCACACCATGAGAGCAGCGTGCGGCTCTCATTGCGCACAGGACTAAGAGGTAAAGGATATCCTGCAGTCACCTTCACTCTATATCCACACCATGAGAGCAGCGTGTGGCTCTCATCACGCACAGGAGTAAGAGGTAAAGGATATCCTGGAGTCACCTCTTCACTCTACATCTCCACCATGAGAGCAGCGTGTGGCTCTCATCACGCACAGGACTAAGAGGTAAAGGATATCCTGGAGTTACCTCTTCACCCTACATCCACACCATGAGAGCAGCGTGTGGCTCTCATCACACACATGACTAAGAGTTAAAGGATATCCTGGAGTCACCTCCTCACTCTACATCCACACCATGAGAGCAGCGTGTGGCTCTCATCACACACAGGACTTCGAGGTAAAGGATATCCTGGAGTCACCTCCTCACTCTATATCCACACCAAGAGAGCAGCGTGTGGCTCATCACGCACAGGAGTAAGAGGTAAAGGATATCCTGGAGTCACCTCTTCACTCTACATCCACACCATGAGAGCAGCGTGCGGCTCTCATCACGCACAGGAGTAAGAGGTAAAGGATATCCTGGAGTCACCTCCTCACTCTACATCCACACCATGAGAGCAGCGTGTGGCTCTCATCACACACAGGACTTCGAGGTAAAGGATATCCTGGAGTCACCTCCTCACTCTATATCCACACCAAGAGAGCAGCGTGTGGCTCTCATCACGCACAGGAGTAAGAGGTAAAGGATATCCTGGAGTCACCTCTTCACTCTACATCCACACCATGAGAGCAGCGTGCGGCTCTCATCACGCACAGGAGTAAGAGGTAAAGGATATCCTGGAGTCACCTCTTCACTCTACATCCACACTATGAGAGCAGCGTGTGGCTCTCATCACGCACAGGACTAAGAGGTAAAGGATATCCTGGAGTCACCTCTTCACTCTACATCCACACCATGAGAGCAGCGTGGGGCTCTCATCACGCACAGGAGTAAGAGGTAAAGGATATCCTGGAGTCACCTCTTCACTCTACATCTCCACCATGAGAGCAGCGTGTGGCTCTCATCACGCACAGGAGTAAGAGGTAAAGGATATCCTGGAGTCACCTCTTCACTCTACATCTCCACCATGAGAGCAGCGTGTGGCTCTCATCACGCACAGGACTAAGAGGTAAAGGATATCCTGGAGTTACCTCTTCACTCTACATCCACACCATGAGAGCAGCGTGTGGCTCTCATCACGCACAGGAGTAAGAGGTAAAGGATATCCTGGAATCACCTCTTTACTCTACATCTCCACCATGAGAGCAGCGTGGGGTTCTCAATGCGCAAGGGACTAACAGGTAAAGGATATCCTGGAGTCACCTCCTCACTCTACATCCACACCATGAGAGCAGCGTGCGGCTCTCATTGCGCACAGGACTAAGAGGTAAAGGATATCCTGCAGTCACTTCACTCTATATCCACACCATGAGAGCAGCGTGCGGCTCTCATTGCGCACAGGACTAAGAGGTAAAGGATATCCTGCAGTCACCTTCACTCTATATCCACACCATGAGAGCAGCGTGTGGCTCTCATCACGCACAGGAGTAAGAGGTAAAGGATATCCTGGAGTCACCTCTTCACTCTACATCTCCACCATGAGAGCAGCGTGTGGCTCTCATCACGCACAGGAGTAAGAGGTAAAGGATATCCTGGAGTCACCTCTTCACTCTACATCCACACCATGAGAGCAGCGTGCGGCTCTCATCACGCACAGGAGTAAGAGGTAAAGGATATCCTGGAGTCACCTCTTCACTCTACATCCACACCATGAGAGCAGCGTGCGGCTCTCATCACACACATGACTAAGAGTTAAAGGATATCCTGGAGTCACCTCCTCACTCTACATCCACACCATGAGAGCAGCGTGTGGCTCTCATCACACACAGGACTTCGAGGTAAAGGATATCCTGGAGTCACCTCCTCACTCTATATCCACACCAAGAGAGCAGCGTGTGGCTCTCATCACGCACAGGAGTAAGAGGTAAAGGATATCCTGGAGTCACCTCTTCACTCTACATCCACACCATGAGAGCAGCGTGCAGCTCTCATCACGCACAGGAGTAAGAGGTAAAGGATATCCTGGAGTCACCTCCTCACTCTACATCCACACCATGAGAGCAGCGTGTGGCTCTCATCACACACAGGACTTCGAGGTAAAGGATATCCTGGAGTCACCTCCTCACTCTATATCCACACCAAGAGAGCAGCGTGTGGCTCTCATCACGCACAGGAGTAAGAGGTAAAGGATATCCTGGCGTCACCTCTTCACTCTACATCTCCACCATGAGAGCAGCGTGTGGCTCTCATCACGCACAGGAGTAAGAGGTAAAGGATATCCTGGAGTCACCTCCTCACTCTACATCCACACCATGAGAGCAGCGTGTGGCTCATCACACACAGGACTAAGAGGTAAAGGATATCCTGGAATCACCTCTTTACTCTACATCTCCACCATGAGAGCAGCGTGTGGCTCTCATCACGCACAGGAGTAAGAGGTAAAGGATATCCTGCAGTCACATCTTCACTCTACATCTCCACCATGAGAGCAGCGTGTGGCTCTCATCACGCACAGGAGTAAGAGGTAAAGGATATCCTGGAGTCACCTCCTCACTCTATATCCACACCATGAGAGCAGCGTGCGGCTCTCATTGCGCACAGGACTAAGAGGTAAAGGATATCCTGGAGTCACCTCTTCACTCTACATCCACACCATGAGAGCAGCGTGGGGCTCTCATCACGCACAGGAGTAAGAGGTAAAGGATATCCTGGAGTCACCTTCACTCTACATCCACACCATGAGAGCAGCGTGTGGCTCTCATCACGCACAGGACTAAGAGGTGAAGGATATCCTGGAGTCACCTCTTCACTCTACATCCACACCATGAGAGCAGCGTGTGGCTCTCATCACACACAGGACTAACAGGTAAAGGCTATCCTGCAGTCACCTTCACTCTATATCCACACCATGAGAGCAGCGTGTGGCTCTCATCACGCACAGGAGTAAGAGGTAAAGGATATCCTGGAGTCACCTCTTCACTCTACATCCACACCATGAGAGCAGCGTGGGGTTCTCATCACACACAGGACTTCGAGGTAAAGGATATCCTGCAGTCACCTCTTCACTCTACATCCACACCATGAGAGCAGCGTGTGGCTCTCATCACGCACAGGAGTAAGAGGTAAAGGATATCCTGGAATCACCTCTTTACTCTACATCTCCACCATGAGAGCAGCGTGGGGTTCTCAATGCGCAAGGGACTAACAGGTAAAGGATATCCTGGAGTCACCTCCTCACTCTACATCTCCACCATGAGAGCAGCGTGTGGCTCTCATCACGCACAGGAGTAAGAGGTAAAGGATATCCTGGAATCACCTCTTCACTCTACATCCACACCATGAGAGCAGCGTGTGGCTCTCATCACGCACAGGACTAAGAGGTAAAGGATATCCTGCAGTCACCTCTTCACTCTACATCCACACCATGAGAGCAGCGTGTGGCTCTCATCACGCACAGAAGTAAGAGGTAAAGGATATCCTGCAGTCACTTCACTCTATATCCACACCATGAGAGCAGCGTGTGGCTCTCATCACGCACAGGAGTAAGAGGTAAAGGATATCCTGCAGTCACTTCACTCTATATCCACACCATGAGAGCAGCGTGCGGCTCTCATTGCGCACAGGACTAAGAGGTAAAGGATATCCTGCAGTCACTTCACTCTATATCCACACCATGAGAGCAGCGTGTGGCTCTCATCACACAGGACTTCGAGGTAAAGGATATCCTGGAGTCACCTCCTCACTCTATATCCACACCAAGAGAGCAGCGTGTGGCTCTCATCACGCACAGGAGTAAGAGGTAAAGGATATCCTGGAGTCACCTCTTCACTCTACATCCACACCATGAGAGCAGCGTGCGGCTCTCATCACGCACAGGAGTAAGAGGTAAAGGATATCCTGGAGTCACCTCTTCACTCTACATCCACACCATGAGAGCAGCGTGTGGCTCTCATCACGCACAGGACTAAGAGGTAAAGGATATCCTGGAGTCACCTCTTCACTCTACATCCACACCATGAGAGCAGCGTGGGGCTCTCATCACGCACAGGAGTAAGAGGTAAAGGATATCCTGGAGTCACCTCTTCACTCTACATCTCCACCATGAGAGCAGCGTGTGGCTCTCATCACGCACAGGAGTAAGAGGTAAAGGATATCCTGGAGTCACCTCTTCACTCTACATCTCCACCATGAGAGCAGCGTGTGGCTCTCATCACGCACAGGACTAAGAGGTAAAGGATATCCTGGAGTTACCTCTTCACTCTACATCCACACCATGAGAGCAGCGTGTGGCTCTCATCACGCACAGGAGTAAGAGGTAAAGGATATCCTGGAATCACCTCTTTACTCTACATCTCCACCATGAGAGCAGCGTGGGGTTCTCAATGCGCAAGGGACTAACAGGTAAAGGATATCCTGGAGTCACCTCCTCACTCTACATCCACACCATGAGAGCAGCGTGCGGCTCTCATTGCGCACAGGACTAAGAGGTAAAGGATATCCTGCAGTCACCTTCACTCTATATCCACACCATGAGAGCAGCGTGTGGCTCTCATCACGCACAGGAGTAAGAGGTAAAGGATATCCTGGAGTCACCTCTTCAATCTACATCTCCACCATGAGAGCAGCGTGTGGCTCTCATCACGCACAGGAGTAAGAGGTAAAGGATATCCTGGAGTCACCTCTTCACTCTACATCCACACCATGAGAGCAGCGTGCGGCTCTCATCACGCACAGGAGTAAGAGGTAAAGGATATCCTGGAGTCACCTCTTCACTCTACATCCACACCATGAGAGCAGCGTGCGGCTCCCATCACACACATGACTAAGAGTTAAAGGATATCCTGGAGTCACCTCCTCACTCTACATCCACACCATGAGAGCAGCGTGTGGCTCTCATCACACACAGGACTTCGAGGTAAAGGATATCCTGGAGTCACCTCCTCACTCTATATCCACACCAAGAGAGCAGCGTGTGGCTCTCATCACGCACAGGAGTAAGAGGTAAAGGATATCCTGGAGTCACCTCTTCACTCTACATCCACACCATGAGAGCAGCGTGCGGCTCTCATCACGCACAGGAGTAAGAGGTAAAGGATATCCTGGCGTCACCTCCTCACTCTACATCCACACCATGAGAGCAGCGTGTGGCTCTCATCACACACAGGACTTCGAGGTAAAGGATATCCTGGAGTCACCTCCTCACTCTATATCCACACCAAGAGAGCAGCGTGTGGCTCTCATCACGCACAGGAGTAAGAGGTAAAGGATATCCTGGAGTCACCTCTTCACTCTACATCCACACCATGAGAGCAGCGTGCGGCTCTCATCACGCACAGGAGTAAGAGGTAAAGGATATCCTGGAGTCACCTCTTCACTCTACATCCACACCATGAGAGCAGCGTGTGGCTCTCATCACGCACAGGACTAAGAGGTAAAGGATATCCTGGAGTCACCTCTTCACTCTACATCCACACCATGAGAGCAGCGTGGGGCTCTCAACACGCACAGGAGTAAGAGGTAAAGGATATCCTGGAGTCACCTCTTCACTCTACATCTCCACCATGAGAGCAGCGTGTGGCTCTCATCACGCACAGGACTAACAGGTAAAGGCTATCCTGCAGTCACCTTCACTCTATATCCACACCATGAGAGCAGCGTGTGGCTCTCATCACGCACAGGAGTAAGAGGTAAAGGATATCCTGGAGTCACCTCTTCACTCTACATCCACACCATGAGAGCAGCGTGGGGTTCTCATCACACACAGGACTTCGAGGTAAAGGATATCCTGCAGTCACCTCTTCACTCTACATCCACACCATGAGAGCAGCGTGTGGCTCTCATCACGCACAGGAGTAAGAGGTAAAGGATATCCTGGAATCACCTCTTTACTCTACATCTCCACCATGAGAGCAGCGTGGGGTTCTCAATGCGCAAGGGACTAACAGGTAAAGGATATCCTGGAGTCACCTCCTCACTCTACATCTCCACCATGAGAGCAGCGTGTGGCTCTCATCACGCACAGGAGTAAGAGGTAAAGGATATCCTGCAGTCACCTCTTCACTCTACATCCACACCATGAGAGCAGCGTGTGGCTCTCATCACGCACAGGAGTAAGAGGTAAAGGATATCCTGGAATCACCTCTTCACTCTACATCTCCACCATGAGAGCAGCGTGTGGCTCTCATCACGCACAGGAGTAAGAGGTAAAGGATATCCTGGAGTCACCTCTTCACTCTACATCCACACCATGAGAGCAGCGTGTGGCTCTCATCACGCACAGGAGTAAGAGGTAAAGGATATCCTGCAGTCACTTCACTCTATATCCACACCATGAGAGCAGCGTGTGGCTCTCATCACGCACAGGAGTAAGAGGTAAAGGATATCCTGCAGTCCCTTCACTCTATATCCACACCATGAGAGCAGCGTGCGGCTCTCATTGCGCACAGGACTAAGAGGTAAAGGATATCCTGCAGTCACTTCACTCTATATCCACACCATGAGAGCAGCGTGTGGCTCTCATCACGCACAGGAGTAAGAGGTAAAGGATATCCTGGAGTTACCTCTTCACTCTACATCCACACCATGAGAGCAGCGTGTAGCTCTCATCACGCACAGGAGTAAGAGGTAAAGGCTATCCTTCAGTCACCTTCACTCTATATCCACACCATGAGAGCAGCGTGTGGCTCTCATCACGCACAGGAGTAAGAGGTAAAGGATATCCTGGAATCACCTCTTCACTCTACATCCGCACCATGAGAGCAGCGTGTGGCTCTCATCACACACAGTACTTTGAGGTAAAGGATATCCTGGAGTCACCTCTTCACTCTACATCTCCACCATGAGAGCAGCGTGTGGCTCTCATCACGCACAGGAGTAAGAGGTAAAGGATATCCTGGAATCACCTCTTCACGCTACATCCACACCATGAGAGCAGCTTGTGGCTCTCATCACGCACAGAAGTAAGAGGTAAAGGATATCCTGGAGTCACCTCTTCACTCTACATCCACACCATGAGAGCAGCGTGTGGCTCTCATCACGCACAGGAGTAAGAGGTAAAGGATATCCTGGAATCACCTCTTTACTCTACATCTCCACCATGAGAGCAGCGTGGGGTTCTCAATGCGCAAGGGACTAACAGGTAAAGGATATCCTGGAGTCACCTCTTCACTCTACATCCACACCATGAGAGCAGCGTGTGGCTCTCATCACGCACAGGAGTAAGAGGTAAAGGATATCCTGGAATCACCTCTTCACTCTACATCTCCACCTTGAGAGCAGCGTGTGGCTCTCATCACGCACAGGAGTAAGAGGTAAAGGATATCCTGGAATCACCTCTTCACTCTACATCCACACCATGAGAGCAGCGTGTGGCTCTCATCACGCACAGGAGTAAGAGGTAAAGGATATCCTGGAATCACCTCTTTACTCTACATCTCCACCATGAGAGCAGCGTGGGGTTCTCAATGCGCAAGGGACTAACAGGTAAAGGATATCCTGGAGTCACCTCCTCACTCTACATCTCCACCATGAGAGCAGCGTGTGGCTCTCATCACGCACAGGACTAAGAGGTAAAGGATATCCTGGAATCACCTCTTCACTCTACATCCACACCATGAGAGCAGCGTGTGGCTCTCATCACGCACAGGACTAAGAGGTAAAGGATATCCTGCAGTCACCTCTTCACTCTACATCCACACCATGAGAGCAGCGTGTGGCTCTCATCACGCACAGGAGTAGGAGGTAAAGGATATCCTGGAGTCACCTCTTCACTCTACATCCACACCATGAGAGCAGCGTGTGGCTCTCATCACGCACAGGAGTAAGAGGTAAAGGATATCCTGGAATCACCTCTTCACTCTACATCTCCACCATGAGAGCAGCGTGTGGCTCTCATCACGCACAGGAGTAAGAGGTAAAGGATATCCTGGAGTCACCTCTTCACTCTACATCCACACCATGAGAGCAGCGTGTGGCTCTCATCACGCACAGGAGTAAGAGGTAAAGGATATCCTGCAGTCACTTCACTCTATATCCACACCATGAGAGCAGCGTGTGGCTCTCATCACGCACAGGAGTAAGAGGTAAAGGATATCCTGCAGTCACTTCACTCTATATCCACACCATGAGAGCAGCGTGCGGCTCTCATTGCGCACAGGACTAAGAGGTAAAGGATATCCTGCAGTCACTTCACTCTATATCCACACCATGAGAGCAGCGTGTGGCTCTCATCACGCACAGGAGTAAGAGGTAAAGGATATCCTGGAGTCACCTCTTCACTCTACATCCACACCATGAGAGCAGCGTGTGGCTCTCATCACGCACAGGAGTAAGAGGTAAAGGATATCCTGGAATCACCTCTTTACTCTACATCTCCACCATGAGAGCAGCGTGGGGTTCTCAATGCGCAAGGGACTAACAGGTAAAGGATATCCTGGAGTCACCTCCTCACTCTACATCTCCACCATGAGAGCAGCGTGTGGCTCTCATCACGCACAGGAGTAAGAGGTAAAGGATATCCTGGAGTCACCTCTTCACTCTACATCCACACCATGAGAGCAGCGTGTGGCTCTCATCAGACGGGAGGAGGCATCGCCATCGTACACAAGAACACCATCCGCATCTCGACTAACTCCGACGAGACCTTCACCGCCGCCGAGCACCTACACTTCCAGATACACACTGACCCCAAGACCACCCTCCGAGGCACCCTCATCTACAGACCCCGGGACCACGCACACTATTCAGCGAAGACATCGCAGACTTCATCAGCCCGCACGCCATGCCCTCCGCCGACTACATCCTCCTAGGGGACCTCAACTTCCACCTGGAGAACAACAACGACAGAAACACCACCGCCCTGCTGGACAACCTCGCCAACCTCGGACTCAAGCAACTGGTGAACACGCCCACCCACTACGCCGGCCACACGCTTGACCCCGTCTTCTCGTCCAGCAAGCACATCTCCTTCAGCCACGCCACCGGACTCCACTGGACCGACCACAGCTGCGTCCACTTCAGCTTCAGAAAGACTGCGACCCACCACCACCCGCAACAGGTTCCCCGCCGGAGCTGGAGCAAGATCACCGCCGAGCAGCTCACCGCCTCCCTCAGCCAGAACACACCCACTAACACAACGGACCCAAACGAAGCAGCCAGCAACCTCGCCAAGTGGCTGACCGCCTGCGCCGACGACCTCGCACCACTAAAAACCCTCCCAGCAGACCCGGAAGCAAGAAAACCCCTTGGTTCACCAACGAACTCAAGGAATCCAAGAAGAACTGCCGCACTCTCGAGAAAGCCTGGCGACTCGACCAGACCACAGACAACAGGACCGCCCTCAAGCACGCCACCCGCAAACACCACCAGCTGATCCGTGCCACCAAGAAGTCGGCACTCAAAGAACGACTGGACAACAACGCCCACGACAGCAAGGAACTTTTCAGCATCGTCAAAGAGTTCTCCAACCCCAGCGCCGGAAACAACGACATCACCCCCTCGCAAGACCTCTGCAACTCACTCGCCGCGTTCTTCCACCGCAAGATCACCGACATACATAACAGCTTCGACGCACAGACCACGCACCCTACCGCAGAACCAACGCCCGCCACCACCACCCTCTGCAACTGGACCCCGATCAGCACCGAAGACACCACCCGCACGATGAACTCCATCCACTCCGGATCACCAACCGACCCCTGCCCACACCACGTCTTCAACAAAGCCGACGCCACCATCGCACCCCATCTCCGGGACATCATCAACTCCTCCTTCCACACCGCCACCTTCCCGGAGAGCTGGAAGCACGCCGAGCTTACCGCCCTCCTGAAGAAACCAACGGCGGACCCCACCGACCTCAAGAACTACCGTCCCATCTCGCTCCTTCCGTTTCCGGCCAAAGTCATCGAGAAGACCGTCAACAGACAGCTTGCCGCCTTCCTCGAGACGAATGGATCCCTCGACCCCTCGCAGTCCGGGTTTCGGGCCAACCACAGCACCGAGACCGCCCTAATCGCAGCCACCGACGACATCAGAACCCTAACCGACAACGGGGAAACAGCAGCCCTCATCCTCTTGGACCTCTCCGCGGCGTTCGACACCGTCTGCCACCACACCCTAGTGAAGCGCCTCAGCAACATCGGAATCCGAGAGAAAGCACTGGAATGGATCATCTCGTTCCTCGCCGGAAGAGCCCAGAGAGTCCGCCTCCCCCCGTTCAGATCCGAGGCCACCGAAGTCATCTGCGGCGTTCCACAAGGATCTTCACTCAGTCCTACCCTCTTCAACGTCTACATGAGCCCCCTCGCAGCCATCGCACGCCAACACAACCTCAACATCATCTCCTACGCCGACGACACCCAGCTGATCCTCTCCCTCACCAACGACCCCACCACCGCCAGAGCCAACCTACACGACGGGATGAGAGACGTCGCCGACTGGATGAGGAACAGCCGCCTTAAACTGAACTCAGACAAGACGGAAGTCCTCATCCTGGGTTCATCACCCTCCGCCTGGGACGACTCTTGGTGGCCCCCGGCCCTGGGCACCGCGCCCAAGCCAACGGACCACGCACGCAACCTGGGCTTCATCCTGGACTCCTCCTTGTCGATGACCAGACAAGTCAACGCCGTCTCATCTTCGTGCTTCAACACCCTGCGCATGCTCCGCAAGATCTTCAGATGGATCCCCACTGAAACCAGGAAGACCGTCACCCAGGCACTCGTCACCAGCCGACTGGACTATGGGAACACCCTCTACGCCGGAACCACAGCCAAACTTCAAAAAGACTCCAGCGCATCCAGAACGCCTCCGCACGACTCATCCTGGACATCCCCCGACACAGCCACATCACCGGACACCTGAAAGACCTGCACTGGCTCCCCGTCAGCAAGAGAATCACGTTCAGACTCCTCACCCACGCACACAAGGCCCTCCACAACCTGGGCCCCAAGTACCTCAACGACCGCATGACCTTCTACACGCCCACCCGCCAGCTACGATCAACCAGCCACGCCCTCGCCACCGTACCACGCATCCGCAGAGCCACCGCCGGAGGAAGATCCTTCTCCTACCTGGCAGCCAAGACCTGGAACTCCCTCCCCACTCACCTTCGGCGAACCCAGGACCATTTCTCCTTCAGGAAGCAGCTCAAGACCTGGCTGTTCGAGCAGTAACTCCCCCCTCCCCCAGCGCCTTGAGACCCTCCCGGGTGAGTAGCGCGCTCTATAAATGCATTGATTGATTGATTGATTGATCACGCACAGGAGTAAGAGGTAAAGGATATCCTGGAGTCACCTCTTCACTCTACATCCACACCATGAGAGCAGCGTGTGGCTCTCATCACGCACAGGAGTAAGAGGTAAAGGATATCCTGGAATCACCTCTTCACTCTACATCCACACCATGAGAGCAGCGTGTGGCTCTCATCACGCACAGGAGTAAGAGGTAAAGGATATCCTGGAAACACCTCTTCACTCTACATCCACACCATGAGAGCAGCGTGTGGCTCTCATCACGCACAGGAGTAAGAGGTAAAGGATATCCTGGAGTCACCTCTTCACTCTACATCCACACCATGAGAGCAGCGTGTGGCTCTCATCACGCACAGGAGTAAGAGGTAAAGGATATCCTGGAGTCACCTCTTCACTCTACATCCACACCATGAGAGCAGCGTGTGGCTCTCATCACGCACAGGACTAAGAGGTAAAGGATATCCTGGAGTCACCTCTTCACTCTACATCCACACCATGAGAGCAGCGTGTGGCTCTCATCACGCACAGGAGTAAGGGGTAAAGGATATCCTGGAGTCACCTCTTCACTCTACATCCACACCATGAGAGCAGCGTGTGGCTCTCATCACGCACAGGAGTAAGAGGTAAAGGATATCCTGGAGTCACCTCTTCATTCTACATCCACACCACGAGAGCAGCGTGTGGCTCTCATCACGCACAGGACTAAGAGGTAAAGGATATCCTGGAATCACCTCTTTACTCTACATCTCCACCATGAGAGCAGCGTGGGGTTCTCAATGCGCAAGGGACTAACAGGTAAAGGATATCCTGGAGTCACCTCCTCACTCTACATCTCCACCATGAGAGCAGCGTGTGGCTCTCATCACGCACAGGACTAAGAGGTAAAGGATATCCTGGAGTCACCTCTTCACTCTACATCTCCACCATGAGAGCAGCGTGTGGCTCATCACGCACAGGAGTAAGAGGTAAAGGATATCTTGGAGTCACCTCCTCACTCTATATCCACACCATGAGAGCAGCGTGGGGTTCCCATCACACACAGGACTAAGAGGTGAAGGATATCTTGGAGTCACCTCTTCACTCTACATCCACACCATGAGAGCAGCGTGTGGCTCTCATCACGCACAGGAGTAAGAGGTAAAGGATATCCTGGAATCACCTCTTCACTCTACATCCACACCATGAGAGCAGCGTGTGGCTCTCATCACGCACAGGAGTAAGAGGTAAAGGATATCCTGGAATCACCTCTTCACTCTACATCCACACCATGAGAGCAGCGTGTGGCTCTCATCACGCACAGGAGTAAGAGGTAAAGGATATCCTGGAGTCACCTCTTCACTCTACATCCACACCATGAGAGCAGCGTGTGGCTCTCATCACGCACAGGAGTAAGAGGTAAAGGATATCCTGGAGTCACCTCTTCACTCTACATCCACACCATGAGAGCAGCGTGTGGCTCTCATCACGCACAGGAGTAAGAGGTAAAGGATATCCTGGAGTTACCTCTTCACTCTACATCCACACCATGAGAGCAGTGTGGGGTTCTCATCACACACAGGACTTCGAGGTAAAGGATATCCTGGAGTCACCTCTTCACTCTACATCCACACCATGAGAGCAGCGTGTGGCTCTCATCACGCACAGGAGTAAGAGGTAAAGGATATCCTGGAGTTACCTCTTCACTCTACAAGCACACCATGAGAGCAGCGTGTGGCTCTCATCACGCACAGGAGTAAGAGGTAAAGGCTATCCTGGAGTCACCTCTTCACTCTACATCCACACCATGAGAGCAGCGTGTGGCTCTCATCACGCACAGGACTTCGAGGTAAAGGATATCCTGGAGTCACCTCCTCACTCTATATCCACACCATGAGAGCAGCTTGTGGCTCTCATCACGCACAGGAGTAAGAGGTAAAGGCTATCCTGGAGTCACCTCCTCACTCTACATCCACACCATGAGAGCAGCGTGGAGTTCTCATCACACACAGGACTTCGAGGTAAAGGATATCCTGGAGTCACCTCTTCACTCTACATCTCCACCATGAGAGCAGCGTGTGGCTCATCACGCACAGGAGTAAGAGGTGAAGGATATCTTGGAGTCTCCTCCTCACTCTATATCCACACCATGAGAGCAGCGTGGGGTTCCCATCACACACAGGACTAAGAGGTGAAGGATATCTTGGAGTCTCCTCCTCACTCTATATCCACACCATCAGAGCAGCGTTGGGTTCTCAATGCACAAGGGACTAAAAGGTAAAGGCTATCCTGGAGTCACCTCTTCACTCTAAATCCACAACATGAGAGCAGCGTGTGGCTCTCATCACACACATGACTAAGAGGTAAAGGATATCCTGGAGTTACCTCTTCATTCTATAGCCACATCGTGGGAGCAGCATACAGAAAATAAACTGTCAGTGGGTAGAAAATACCACCATGTCCGGGTGGTGGTAAGTGGGCATGAATGCATCTAAAGGCTATCTTCTCCACATGGTCAAATATGTTGGGGCCTAGGAGGCATCAGTGGCTTGGGGGCTTCATACCCATGCCCTTCCCGCATAGGTGTCGAGCATGAAGGTTGAAAGTCGGCAAATAAGTCACACAGTTGATTACTGAGATCATCTTTACACAGGGAGCAGGTAAAGCTTGGAATGTCTATTTTCCGAAGAGAATAATTTGGCAGAAAGGGACTTAGAGACTGCTAACTGAATTTGCTGTAGGTGTCAACAAGTAGGCGTGACACTGCAGTATTCACCAGGCAACAAAAGGTTAAAAGTTGGGCTTGAAAACATCTTTTGGCCTCTTTTTTCCACGTTTCCTGAAATCTCAAATGAAGAAAAGGCGCAGGTGGTGTGAAATGCATCACTAAATACAAACATAACAAGCATTGGCATAGCCAATAGGTCTCGCTTTTGGGACCTTATAAGTGATTAGCCATGCAACACTTGATGTTGTTTAATGAAGGATATTGTGCTGGATAACTAAACACTTATAATGTCCCAAAGGCGAGACCTATTGGCTATGCATTGGGGGGCCTTATAAGTGTTTAGGTAGAGCTATTGACTTTGCCAATGTTTCTAAGCTGTGCAGAAGTGTGGCTGCTGTGCAGCATGTTGAGAAGTTGTAATTAAAAAGTGTAAGAAGCACTAAGTGATGCTGCGGTGGCCCCGAGTGATGCTGCGGTGGCCCCGAGTGATGCTGCGGTGGCCCCGAGTGATGCTGCGGTGGCCCCGAGTGATGCTGCGGTGGTGCTGAGCGATGTTGTGCTGGCCCTGAGTGATGCTGTGGTTGTGCTGAGTGACGCTGTGGTGGTGCTGAGTGATGTTGTGGTGAAGGTGAGTGATGCTGTGGTGGCGCTGAGTGATGCTGTGGTGGCGCTGAGTGATGCTGTGGTGGCGCTGAGTGATGCTGTTGTGGCGCTGAGTGATGCTGTGGTGGCGCTGAGTGATGCTGTGGTGGCGCTGAGTGATGCTGTGGTGGCGCTGAGTGATGCTGTGGTGGCGCTGAGTGATGCTGTGGTGGCGCTGAGTGATGATGTGGTGGCGCTGAGTGATGATGTGGTGGCGCTGAGTGATGATGTGGTGGCGCTGATTGATGATGTGGTGGCGCTGATTGATGATGTGGTGGCACTGATTGATGATGTGGTGGTGCTGATTGATGATGTGGTGGTGCTGACTGATGCTGTGGTGGTGCTGAGCGATGTTGTGCTGGCCCTGAGTGACGCTGTGGTGGTGCTGAGTGACGCTGTCGTGGTGCTGAGTGACGCTGTCGTGGTGCTGATTGACGCTGTGGTGATGCTGATTGATGCTGTGGTGATGCTGATTGATGCTGTGGCACTGCAGAGTGGTGCTGTGGTGTTCCCGAGTGGTGCTGTGGTGTTCCCGAGTGGTGCTGTGGTGTTCCCGAGTGGTGCTGTGGTGTTCCCGAGTGGTGCTGTGGTGTTCCCGAGTGGTGCTGTGGTGTTCCCGAGTGGTGCTGTGGTGTTCCCGAGTGGTGCTGTGGTGTTCCCGAGTGGTGCTGTGGTGTTCCCGAGTGGTGCTGTGGTATTCCCGAGTGGTGCTGTGGTGTTCCCGAGTGGTGCTGTGGTCTTCCCGAGTAATGCTGTGGTAGCGCTGAGTGATGCTGTGGTGGCGCTGAGTGATGCTGTGGTGGCGCTGAGTGATGCTGTGGTGGCGCGGAGTGATGCTGTGGTGGCGCGGAGTGATGCTGTGGTGGCGCGGAGTGATGCTGTGGTGGCGCGGAGTGATGCTGTGGTGGCGCGGAGTGATGCTGTGGTCGCGCGGAGTGATGCTGTGGTGGCGCGGAGTGATGCTGTGGTGGCGCGGAGTGATGCTGTGGTGGCGCGGAGTGATGCTGTGGTGGCGCGGAGTGATGCTGTGGTGGCGCTGAGTGATGCTGTGGTGGCTCGGATTGATGCAAGAGAACCTGGATAGGCTGAACAGGTTTAGATTTTTACGGTGAAATGTAGATCTCTGTAGATAAAAGGCAATAGTTCCAGTGTCATGACATCTGTGTACCTGTTTTATTTCAGCAGTTAACTATTATGAGGCAGCATATGTAAGTGTTAAGTTAAAAATGTGCAGTCTGATCCAAGTAATTTGTAAACCCAGATATTAAAGTCATTAAGGATAGTAGTTGGTTCTATTGACTCAAGTTTGTAAAGGGCTGTTGATAATGCCACTGACCCATCATCAAATATAGCTCAAGCTGCTAACTTGCATACAAGATTTATGCTTGTGAAAGGTCCAGTGGACTGTGGCTGAGCTAGTCATACACCTGAGACACCTGTATCTGTTCTAATCTGCCCCAACCTGAAGGTGTTTCAGATACATCAGTATGGCAGGACATAATGCTATTATTTTCCAGCATGCCAGCACCTCTATGATCTCTAGTGTCCTCCAGCATCACATAAGGACACAACTGGTGCACGTTCACATGCAGAATGTTCTACTCTGTAAAGAAGCTGTGCTGAAGGCACCTTTAGGATGCTTTAAAGCTGTATTAAAAGTACAATCATAATCATGGACTGTAAATAGAAGCAGGTTACTAAAATGATGAGGGCAAATTATTTTATTTCTGCATTTTATGGTGTTACTGTGTGGCTCAACATAAATTGTACACATACTATAAAACACTGTGTATTACTGACAGAGCGCGGCGAGTTGGCTCTTCCCTAATTGTACGCTTTAGTGCCAGTTAAAAGTTATTTAGGGTACTGGAGGCAACAGTCCTTTGTGGCAATAGGAGCTCCTCGTGCGTGTCAGAGATTTCTGCTACGGAAAGGGTGCCCGGCCTGCAGTCTGCTGGAGCTGATAAGGGCTTTGCTGCAGGCGGCTAATTAGGGGGGACAGAAACATCAGAGTCGTGAGAGATGCCAGGCAGAGCTGCATAAGCCATGACCAGAGAGTTAATGAGCCATGACGAGGAAATGAGATAGGAAAGGCAGATGGCGGCTGTGCACGTGCACGCGCGCGTAACAGCAAGCCTTAGGCCACAAGCAAAAGCTTGTGGTCGCATTTCTAAAGCCCCCACTCACTAAATGTCTCGCCAGACCAGCGCATGCGCTGGCTCAGGCGAGACCTAAAAATGTTACTGCAGGACTTCCAGAAAAACACAAGGATTTAACCTCTAATACAACAAGCAATGGCAAAGCCTAGTCCTAGCAAGCTCGTGCAAAGGTTTTTTTAATTTTTTTATTTGCAAGCATTTGCTACCCAATAAAAAGTAAACAAAAAAAGAAAAACTAAACAGACAAATTTGCCCATACCGGGCTACCCCACAGGCTTTACAACCACCAAGAGGCCAGGATGGCTCAGTGGCCTGCTCTAGCCTTAGTAACACCAACAGTTCAGGCCAAACCAAACCCTTTCAGAGCTGGAAAAAAATAATATCCCAGGTGAAAGTGCAATATCTGAACAGACTGCACTTCTTAAAACTGCTACCACGTCAGAGTACACAAAATACACTGCGGGCGCCTCGGAAATGTATCGGGTTAAACAATAGCAATGGAATACAATCATTTTGTGTATGAATTTTGTGGAGCACCATGGTTCAGATGTTTTGTAACATTGTTTATGTCAGGTGTAACCTCATCCCATTTAATTATACTCAAATCATCGATGCTGGAAGAATGAAAGAGTCCGCTCTAATTGTGTTCAATCAGTGACTGCAGCTGTAAGCACCTAAAGCAAAGTTGGCTTACCAGCTTATTAACTAGTCCACTAATAGAGAGATTCTAATTATACCTCGTCAGTGTGGAGACCGGTTTACCATCTGTGTGTGGATTTATTGAACCCTTCCTTCTCACTGCTCCTTTTGAATGGTTGATTTCCTACAAAATGGGGGGTCACTTCAGAAAGTACTTGGCACCTCCGAAAATACAAATCAAAAGCTCTATAAAGTCCTACTGTTTATATTTTGACAACATTTGCAGCTGTCTATGTAATCCTTCCATGCACGAAACTGAGTGCAAGCATAATATGAGCACAATGAAGCACAAACTGAACTGAGAGCCAACTCAGCATCAATTTTACAAGATCACTCAGTGAACTAATGTGCACTGCTACAGAGAACACAGCAGAACCCAAAGGACACCTACGTCCCAGAGAGTTCACTAAAGAGATTACAGCAGAACACAGACCTACGTCCCCGAGGGTTCACTACAGAGATTACAACAGAACACAAAGGACACAGACCAACAACCCAGAGGGTTCCTTACAGATTTCACAGCAGGTCCCAAAGGACACAGACCTACGTCCCAGAGGGTTCACTACAGACATTACAGGAGAACACAAAGGACACAGACATACGTCCCAGAGAGTTCACTACAGAGATTACAGCAGAACACAAAGGACACAGACATACGTCCCAGAGAGTTCACTACAGAGATCACAGTAGAACACAAAGGACATAGACCTACATCCCAGAGGGTTCCTTACAGATTTCACAGCAGGTCCCAAAGGACACAGAGCTACGTCCCAGAGAGTTCACTAAAGAGATTACAGCAGAACACAGACCTACGTCCCCGAGGGTTCACTACAGAGATTACAACAGAACACAAAGGACACAGACCAACAACCCAGAGGGTTCCTTACAGATTTCACAGCAGGTCCCAAAGGACACAGACCTACGTCCCAGAGGGTTCACTACAGACATTACAGGAGAACACAAAGGACACAGACATACGTCCCAGAGAGTTCACTACAGAGATCACAGTAGAAAACAAAGGACACAGACATACGTCCCAGAGAGTTCACTACAGAGATCACAGTAGAACACAAAGGACATAGACCTACATCCCAGAGGGTTCACTAGAGAGAGGTCATAGCAGAACACAAAGGACATAGACCTACATCCCAGAGGGTTCCTTACAGATTTCACAGCAGTTCCCAAAGGACACAGACCTACGTCCCAGAGGGTTCACTACAGACATTACAGGAGAACACAAAGGACACAGACATACGTCCCAGAGAGTTCACTACAGAGATCATAGCAGAACACAAAGGACATAGACCTACATCCCAGAGGGTTCCTTACAGATTTCACAGCAGGTCCCAAAGGACACAGACCTACGTCCCAGACAGTTCACTAAAGAGATTACAGCAGAACACAGACCTACGTCCCCGAGGGTTCACTACAGAGATTACAGCAGAACACAAAGGACACAGACCAACAACCCAGAGGGTTCCTTACAGATTTCACAGCAGGTCCCAAAGGACACAGACCTACGTCCCAGAGGGTTCACTACAGACATTACAGGAGAACACAAAGGACATAGACCTACATCCCAGAGGGTTCACTAGAGAGAGGTCATAGCAGAACACAAAGGACATAGACCTACATCCCAGAGGGTTCACTAGAGAGAGGTCATAGCAGAACACAAAGGACACAGACATACGTCCCAGAGAGTTCACTACAGAGATCACAGTAGAACACAAAGGACACAGACATACGTCACAGGGAGTTCACTACAGAGATCATAGCAGAACACAAAGGACATAGACCTACATCCCAGAGGGTTCACTAGAGAGAGGTCATAGCAGAACACAAAGGACATAGACCTACATCCCAGAGGGTTCCTTCCAGATTTCACAGCAGGTCCCAAAGGACACAGACCTACGTCCCAGAGAGTTCACTACAGAGATTACAGCAGAACACAAAGGACACAGACCAACAACCCAGAGGGTTCCTTACAGATTTCATAGCAGGTCCCAAAGGACACAGACCTACGTCCCAGAGGGTTCACTACAGACATTACAGGAGAACACAAAGGACACAGACATACGTCCCAGAGAGTTCACTACAGAGATCACAGTAGAAAACAAAGGACACAGACATACGTCCCAGAGAGTTCACTACAGAGATCACAGTAGAACACAAAGGACATAGACCTACATCCCAGAGGGTTCACTAGAGAGAGGTCATAGCAGAACACAAAGGACATAGACCTACATCCCAGAGGGTTCACTAGAGAGAGGTCATAGCAGAACACAAAGGACACAGACATACGTCCCAGAGAGTTCACTACAGAGATCACAGTAGAACACAAAGGACACAGACATACGTCCCAGGGAGTTCACTACAGAGATCATAGCAGAACACAAAGGACATAGACCTACATCCCAGAGGGTTCACTAGAGAGAGGTCATAGCAGAACACAAAGGACATAGACCTACATCCCAGAGGGTTCCTTCCAGATTTCACAGCAGGTCCCAAAGGACACAGACCTACGTCCCAGAGAGTTCACTAAAGAGATTACAGCAGAACACAGACCTACGTCCCCGAGAGTTCACTACAGAGATTACAGCAGAACACAAAGGACACAGACCAACAACCCAGAGGGTTCCTTACAGATTTCACAGCAGGTCCCAAAGGACACAGACATACGTCCCAGAGGGTTCACTACAGACATTACAGGAGAACACAAAGGACACAGACATACGTCCCAGAGAGTTCACTACAGAGATCACAGTAGAAAACAAAGGACACAGACATACGTCCCAGAGAGTTCACTACAGAGATCACAGTAGAACACAAAGGACATAGACCTACATCCCAGAGGGTTCACTAGAGAGAGGTCATAGCAGAACACAAAGGACATAGACCTACATCCCAGAGGGTTCCTTACAGATTTCACAGCAGGTCCCAAAGGACACAGACCTACGTCCCAGAGAGTTCACTAAAGAGATTACAGCAGAACACAGACCTACGTCCCCGTGGGTTCACTACAGAGATTACAGCAGAACACAAAGGACACAGACCAACATCCCAGAGGGTTCACTACAGAGATCATAGCTGAACACAAAGGACATAGACCTACATCCCAGAGGGTTCCTTACAGATTTCACAGCAGGTCCCAAAGGACACAGAAATACGTCCCAGAGGGTTCACTACAGACATTACAGGAGAACACAAAGGACACAGACATACGTCCCAGAGAGTTCACTACAGAGATCATAGCAGAACACAAAGGACATAGACCTACATCCCAGAGGGTTCCTTACAGATTTCACAGCAGGTCCCAAAGGACACAGACCTACGTCCCAGAGGGTTCACTACAGACATTACAGGAGAACACAAAGGATACAGACATACGTCCCAGAGAGTTCACTACAGAGATCACAGTAGAACACAAAGGACACAGACATACGTCCCAGGGAGTTCACTACAGAGATCATAGCAGAACACAAAGGACATAGACCTACATCCCAGAGGGTTCACTAGAGAGAGGTCATAGCAGGACACAAAGGACATAGACCTACATTCCAGAGGGTTCCTTACAGATTTCACAGCAGGTCCCAAAGGACACAGACCTACGTCCCAGAGGGTTCACTACAGACATTAAAGGAGAACACAAAGGACACAGACATACGTCCCAGAGAGTTCACTACAGAGATCATAGCAGAACACAAATGACAGACCTACATCCCAGAGGGTTCACTAGAGAGAGGTCATAGCAGAACACAAAGGACATAGACCTACATCCCAGAGGGTTCCTTACAGATTTCACAGCAGGTCCCAAAGGACACAGACCTACGTCCCAGAGGGTTCACTATAGACATTACAGGAGAACACAAAGGACACAGACATACGTCCCAGAGAGTTCACTACAGAGATCACAGTAGAACACAAAGGACACAGACATACGTCCCAGAGAGTTCACTACAGAGATCATAGCAGAACACAAAGGATATAGACCTACATCCCAGAGGGTTCACTAGAGAGAGGTCATAGCAGAACACAAAGGACATAGACCTACATCCCAGAGGGTTCCTTACAGATTTCACAGCAGGTCCCAAAGGACACAGACCTACGTCCCAGAGGGTTCACTACAGACATTACAGGAGAACACAAAGGACACAGACATACGTCCCAGAGAGTTCACTACAGAGATCATAGCAGAACACAAAAGACACAGACCTACATCCCAGAGGGTTCACTAGAGAGATCATAGCAGAACACAAAGGACATAGACCTACATCCCAGAGGGTTCACTACAGAGATCATAGCAGAACACAAAGGACACCTACCTCCCAGAGAGTTGACTACAGAGATCACAGCAGAACACAAAGGACACAGGCCTACGTCCCAGAGAGTTCACTACAGAGAACGCAGTGGAACACAAAGGATACAGACCTACGTCCCAGAGGGTTCAGTGCAGAGAATGCAGCAGAAAATGAAGACACAAACTTACATCCCAGAGGGTTCACTAGAGAGATCATAGCAGAACACAAAGGACATAGACCTACATCCCAGAGGGTTCACTACAGAGATCATAGCAGAACACAAAGGACACAGGCCTACGTCCCAGAGAGTTCCCTACAGAGAACGCAGTGGAACACAAAGGATACAGACCTACGTCCCAGAGGGTTCAGTGCAGAGAACGCAGCAGAAAATGAAGACACAAACCTACATCCCAGAGGGTTCATTACAGATTTCACAGCAGGTCCCAAAGGACACAGACCTACATCCCAGAGGGTTCATTACAGATTTCACAGCAGGACCCAAAGGACACAGACCTACGTCCCAGAGGGTCTCCAACAGAGATCTCAGCAGAACATGAAGGACATAGTCCTTTCATCCCAGTGGTTCAAGGCACCTCTTTAACGGCTCCAGTAGATTAGTTAGTTATATTAGCAATTGAAACGGACAGAAATGTTCCATTTGTGCAGTGTACACGATAAGTGTACTAATAATGCTTTAATCAATATTCACAAACATACAGAAGAAAGTGGAAAAACAATATATAGTTTGGGACTTTTGACAAGAGAATAAAAAACTGGATGATAAAGCCTTACAAGGTACAGCGTCACTAAACATGTACAGAGCCCCGAAATACATGATCCAAACTAGAATCAAGATCATCGATACTTCTGCAGAGCAAAAGGAGAGCAGGCAAACAGAAGCCACCTTAGAACTGCAGCTTCAAGAGGCTCCGTGAGTGTTCTTCTCCAATGAGAGAGATTCGTCATTGCCAAGAGGGGTCATAGAGAATCCAGAGTAGAAATTGTTTTCAGCCGGGAACAGTGACATGGAAAGGAGGATTAGAACTGTTCGTTAAGCAGGACAAAGATTTTACCAGGTTTTAACAGCAGAGAGATGTCAAATAGCTCAAGTTTCCATGTGACTCGATAGGGCTCACAAAATGTAGTTACCAGCAAGTTTGTGCAGGAAACTTCAAGACCTGCCTGCGAGTCCCTGGTCTGCTCTGCCCAAACTTGCCCAAGTGTCAGTGCTTGTACAATACACCTTCAGGCACAACAGATACCGAACCTACTATCACCTCTACACTCCAAAAATCTTTCACATATGCTTGTGTGCTAAGACATCTGTATAGATAGTTTTTTCTGTTTCATAATTTGTAGAGAGACAAGCTGTCTCACTTGTGCGACACAGACCTATTTATTGGCATCTCCTTCTCAAGATCTGAATCACTCCCTACAATCGGAGATGTTTTCTGACAGACTTGATGACTCCAGTCAAGTCTCTGAATTTAGGGAGGGTGAACCAGCTGAAATCAGAGCTCCGCCTCACTGTGCCCACACCCTGTTCTCAGCAGGATTGCATCTTTGTTCACCACACTGCGGACACTTCCTACTGAGTCACTCGAAAGGATTGCACTTAATTTCTGCAAAGAGCATGACAAAGAGCCCTCTCATGCAAAATAATAATTTAGAAAAATAAGAGCAACCCAAATGGCCATGTGAACATGGGTATCAAGTATAACTTCAAAGCACTGGATATCGAAAAGGCGTTTGACACCCTAGGGTGGCAATACCTGATAGAAGTGCTAGGCAAATTTGGCATCGGTCCTAAGTATTTACGCTGGGTGCGTATATTGTATACAAATCCGCAGGCACGAGTACCGACAGGGAGGGACATATCTCCGCAATGTATAATTGAACGTGGTACCAGACAGGGCTGCCCCTTATCGCACAAGTTACTAACTTGTGTAACGATATATCTGTAAGAGACAGTAGTTAGTGACCGATTCCTTACCTTAGAATATCCCCAGGCGTCAGGCTGGATCCGGAAAGTTTTGCGTAGCAGTACCCTTGTGCGTCGGTAGGCGGCGTCGCGCGGCTCTGCGTCTGTCGTCGGGATCGCCGGAATGACGTCGCGGACAGTACTTAGACGCCGCCCCTGCGCGCTGACGTCAGTTCTGTACACGACTTTCCGCGCCAGGAACGCAGAGCCATGCAAGAAGCTGACATTGGTGTCTGAAAAAATACTAGGGCCCTGAAAAGGATGTCCTTAACCCTAGAAATCAGTTCGCAGAACGGGGAGGATGGATGGGCGGTAAGGAATCTGTCACTAACTACGGTCTCTTACAGATATATCGTTACACAAGTTAGTAACTTGTGCATCTGAAAGAGACACGTTAGTGACAGATTCCTTACCTTAGAATAGATACCCCAGCAATACCAACCCCGGTGGTGGGTCTGCGAACAAAGATCAGACAAGGAAGTCTCGGAGGACAGAACGGCCAAAGAAGCCGTCTCTCCGGACTTGGCTGTCAAGGCAGTAATGCTTAGTAAACGTGTGCAACGAGGCCCACGTAGCTGACTGACAAATGTCCTGCAAAGGGACACCACGTCCTAAAGCCGTGGTGGCGGCTGTGGCCCTGGTGGAATGGGCACGCAACCCAACAGGGGGCTCCTTTTTAGCCAAAGAATAACAGGCCTTGATACACAAGACGACCCAGCGGGAGATGGTCCGCTTGTGTACCGCCCAACCTTTTTTGGCGCCCACGTAGCCAACAAAGAGCTGGTCGTCCACCCAGAACTGTTGCACAAGTTACTAACTTGTGTAACGATATATCTGTAAGAGACAGTAGTTAGTGACAGATTCCTTACCTTAGAATATCCCCAGGCGTCAGGCTGGATCCGGAAAGTTTTGCGTAGCAGTACCCTTGCGCGTCGGTAGGCGGCGTCGTGCGGCTCCGCGTCCGTCGTCGGCGTCGTGATCGCCGGGATGACGTCGCGGGCAGTACTTAGGCGCCGCCCCTGCGCGCTGACGTCAGTTCTGTACACGACTTTCCGCGCCAGGAACGCAGAGCCATGCAAGAAGCTGACACAGGTGTCTGAAAAATACTAGGGCCCTGAAAGGGATGTCCTTAACCCTAGAAATCAGTTCGCAGAACGGGGAGGATGGGTGGGGCGGTAGGAATCTGTCACTAACTACTGTCTCTTACAGATATATCGTTACACAAGTTAGTAACTTGTGCATCTGAAAGAGACACGTTAGTGACAGATTCCTTACCTTAGAATAGATACCCCAGCAATACCAACCCCGGTGGTGGGTCTGCGAACAAAGATCAGACAAGGAAGTCCTGGAGGACAGAACGGCCAAAGAAGCCGTCCCTCCGGACCTGACTGTCAAGGCAGTAATGCTTAGTAAACGTGTGCAGCGAGGCCCACGTAGCTGCCTGACAGATAACCGGCAGCGGAACACCGCGGCCCAAGGCCGTGGTAGCAGCCGTTGCCCTGGTGGAATGGGCACGCAGCCCAACAGGAGGCTCCTTCTTGGCCAAAGAATAGCAGGTCTTGATGCACAAGGTAACCCAGCGGGAGATGGTCCTCTTGTGCACCGCCCGACCTTTTTGGCGCCCACGTAGCCAACAAAGAGCTGGTCATCCACCCGGAAGTGTTTTGTGCGGTCGATATAGAAGGAGAGCGCACGTTTTGGGTCCAGACGGTGGAGCCTCTCTTCCTCTCTGGAAGGATGCGGAGGCGGAAAGAAGGTGGGCAAAGTGATGGTCTGCCCAATGTGGAAAGCAGTAACCACCTTTGGCAAGAAGGACGGACGCATCCGAAGAACAACCTTGTCTGGATGAACAGACAGAAAGGGAGGCTTGCAAGATAGAGCCTGGAGCTCACTCACCCGCCGAGCGGAGGTGATGGCCACCAGAAAGGCTGTCTTCAGAGTCAGAAGACGAAGAGGACAGTTATGCAGAGGCTCAAAGGGAGCGCACATTAAAAAGGTAAGAACCAAGTTCAAGTCCCACTGAGGCATTACAAACGGAACAGGAGGGAAGAGGTGAGTAATGCCTTTTAAGAACCTGTTAACAACAGGGGACTTGAACAGGGAGGGCTGATCAGGGAGCCTGAGGAAGGCCGAGATAGCACAAAGATAACCCTTGATGGTACCCAGGGCAGAACCCTGTTGGGCCAGAGAGAGAAGGAACAGAAGGACCTCAGAAAGAGGGGCAGAAAGGGGATCCACAGCCTTTGCTGTGCACCATGCCACAAATTTGTTCCACCTGCAGGCGTATACCACCTTAGTGGAGGGACGCCTGGCTGCCAGAATCACATCACAAACTTCGGGAGGCAGAGTCGAAAGGAATCAACTGCCGCCGCTCAATCTCCACGCAAGCAGGTGTAGACTGGACAGGTTCGGGTGGAGGACCGTCCCCTGCTGCTGCGACAGAAGATCCTCCCGAAGAGGCAGACGGATCGGGGGATCTATGCTCATATTGAGTAGCTCGGGATACCAAACTCTTCGAGCCCAGTCCGGAGCCACAAGAATGACTTGGGCCCGGTCGTGCCGAATCTTCTTCAACACTCTGGGTAGAAGTGGTATAGGCGGAAAGGCGTACAACAGACCGCAACTCCACTCGCGACGAAAGCGTCGCCTAGCGAGTGCCGCCTTGGAAATTCCAACGCGCAGAACTGATGACATTGCGCGTTCTCTTTGGTGGCGAATAGATCTAACCAAGGCTCTCCCCACTGTAGAAAGAGTCCTTGCGCCACTTCCGAGTGAAGACGCCATTCGTGATCCATCATGCACCTGCGGCTGAGTTCGTCCGCCCTGGCGTTCAGAGAACCTGCCAGGTGTTGAACCATCAGGAACATGCCCTGATGTTCCAGCCATGTCCAGAGGCGCAAAGCCTCCTGACAAAGGGTCCAAGACCCCACCCCGCCCTGTTTGTTGCAGTACCACATGGCGGTGGTGTTGTCTGTGAACACCTGCACTACCTTCCCTTTGACAGAGGGAAGGAATGCCTTGAGTGCAAGCCGGATCGCCCGGAGCTCCAGAAGGTTGATATGGAGCCGGGACTCCGCCGGAGACCAGAGGCCTCTGATCTCCGCCTCTCCCATGTGACCGCCCCATCCCAGAAGGGACGCGTCCGTCACAACTGTATGCTCTGGCTGGGGAAGGGAGAGGGATCTGCCCATGACCCATTGCCGGTTCGAGAGCCACCACTGCAACTGTTTTGCAGTCCCCTCCGAGATCTGGACGTGATCGGACAGGTTGCCCTGGTGCTGCGCCCACTGGAACTTCAGGTCCCACTGCAGAGCCCGCATATGCCATCTGGCATGATTGACCAGCAGGATGCAGGAGGCCATGAGGCCCAGCAGCCTCAGGGTCATCCGTACCGAAACCCAGGATAAAGGCCGAAAGATCGGAATCATAGCCTGAATATCCCGGACTCGCCGTTCGGGAGGATAGGCCCGAAACTGCGTCGTGTCCAGAACTGCTCCGATGAAAAGGAGCTGTGGAGAAGGAATCAGATGCGACTTCGGCACATTGATGGAGAACCCCAGCGAGTGCAGGAGTTCGGCCGTAGTCTGGAGGTGGGAGACGACTGCCTGGGACGAGCCCGCCTTCAGCAGCCAGTCGTCGAGGTAGGGGAAGACTGAAACCCCTGCCCGGCGTAGATGAGCTGCGACCACCGCCATCACTTTCGTGAACACCCGAGGGGCACTGGTAAGGCCAAAGGGGAGCACGGTGAACTGAAAATGCTCGGGGCCTACCGTGAACCGAAGGTAACGCCGGTGGGCCGGCAGGACGGGGATGTGGAAATACGCGTCCTGCAAGTCCAACGCTACCAACCAGTCTCCTGGGTCGAGGGCAGTCAAGACCTGAGCTAGGGTGAGCATCTTGAACTTCTCCTTCCGGAGGAAGCGATTGACGTTCCGGAGGTCCAAGATAGGACGCATGTCCTCCTTGTCCTTTTGGGCACCAGAAAGTAGTGGGAGTAGCAACCACGCCCTACTTCTGGGGTCGGAACATGCTCGATGGCCCTCTTGGTCAAGAGGGCCGTGACTTCCTTCTGTAGAAGCACCAAGTGATCCCCTGACATGCGGTGGAATTGAGGTGGCATGGCTGGGGGGTGGTCTCGAAGGGGAGGGAGTAGCCCCTTCGGACAATGTCCAAGACCCACCTGTCCGAGGTGATGGTGCGCCAGTGGGGAAGGTGATGGCGGACCCTGCCCCCTACTGGCGTGCCGTGCACCTGAAAGGAGGGACTAGGAGGGCTTGGAGGCCGCGGACGGGTTGGAGGTGGTGGCCTGACCCGCACGCTGGTTGCCCGATCCGCCACAGCGGAATCCACGTCCTCGGCCACGCGAAGACGCCTGCTGCGCGGGCCGGTGGCTGGGCTGCTGACGTGAAGGGGCGCCCCTACCGTGGCCACGATAGGGGCGAAAAGCAGAAGGCAGCGGAGGGCGTGTAGCAGAAAGGCCCAGGGACTTGGCAGTAGCCCGTGAGTCCTTAAAGCGCTCCAACGCATGGTCTGCTTTGGACCCAAAAAGACCGACTCCATCAAAGGGCATGTCCATGAGAGTATTCTGGACATCCCCTGAAAAACCAGTGGTTCTCAGCCAGGCGTGGCGTCGGAGCGCCACCGTCGTTGCAATCGACCGGCCCAGCGAGTCGGCGGTGTCAAGGCCACAACGGATAGTGTATTTGGCCGCATCCCTTCCTTCCGCAATGGCGCGGGAAAGCAGTGCCTGGACCTCCTCAGGGCACTGGGGCAAAACATCCGCCACCGAATCCCACAGGGAGTGGGTATATCGGCCCAAAAGACAAGCGGTGTTAACGGACCGCAAGCCAGCACTGGAGGAAGAAAAACCTTTCTTCCCAAACTGATCCAGGCGTTTGGATTCCCTATCCGGAGGAGCGGTAGGGAAGGCGGTTTGGGAAGCGGAGGCTTGGACAACCAAGCTCTCAGGAGTGGGGTGGACAGAAAGAAACAGGGGGTCGCCCGGAGCGGGGCGATGGCGTCGTGACACGTTCCGATCCACAGGAGCCCCTGTGTTGGGCTTGGACCAGGCGCCCAAAAGAACGTCAGTGAGGGCGTCGTTAAACGGCAGCACAGTCTCCGCAGAGGAGGCTGCCGGCTGAAGCACCTCTGTCAAGATGTTAGGCTTGACCGTCAAAGTAGGGAGCTGGAGACGTAAGGCCCCAGCAGCCCTACGCAACACCGTACCAAAATTGGCCCCCTCCTCCGTAGCCACGGGAGGAGACAGCATGCCAGTGTCAGGGGAAGTATCCAGACCACTGGCCTCCCTAGACTCTCTGTCCAGTCCTCATCATACTGACAGTTGCGTGTCAGAGGGTCATCAGACCCCTCCCAGTCCTCCTGGTCCTCCTCTGGTTCAAAATAAGGAGGAGGAGGGACATTTGGGACCCAAGGTCCCATCGGCGCCGGAGCCGGCGTCGAGCGACGTCGCTCCGGGTCCATGTCCGGAGCCGGAAGGAACTGGGGGACGACGACGCCCGGAGCCCATGGCGGCGTCGAGAACGGCACCGGAGACATCGGCGCCGGCGGAGGTGTCGTGAGGTCGACCGGCGTCGATGGGGGTTGTGGAGCCGGGATCGAGGCCGAGGCCGAAGCCGGAATCGAGGCTGGAGGCACGGGCGACGCCGGGGCCGGAGCCGCCGGCGACGCCGGAGCAACCCCATCAGGGCCCGCGGGGCCCGAAGGCGCACCGGAGGGGCCTGACGGCCCGAAGAGGCGGGCCATGGCCGACAGGAACTCCTGTACCTTGGCCGGATCCGCCCCCGAACCCGGGAAGGGCGGGTATGACTCCACAGGCAAGTCCGGGGCCGCGGGGGCGGGGACGGTGCCGGGAGGGGCCTCAGCCGAGTCGCGAGACCGGCGAGGCGAAGTCAGACAGCGACGATGCTTCTTGGACTTCTTGTGCTTAGACTTACCGGACGAAGAAGACTTCGACGCCGACGACCGGTGTGCACTCCGCGAGCGACCCCTGGACCTCTCACGCGACCGGGGCCTCCGTGGAGCCGAATGCCGGGCCTCGAGGAGCTTTCGAGACCGCTCTCGCAAAGCTTTCGGGTTGAGGGCCTGGCATTCGGGACAAGACTCGGTGTCGTGGCCTCGGCCGAGGCAGAAGAGACACTCCCAATGCGGGTCGGTGACGGACATCATCCGCGCACAGGCGCCGCATCGCTTGAAGCCGGGCATCCCTACGACACCTTTATTTGGAAAAAAACAGTGAAAAATCACCAAAAAGTATGGTCAAAAATTGACCAGGGCACTGCTCTTCCCGGATCTGCGCTTGCTGGCGCGGAAAAGAAGAACTGACGTCAGCGCGCAGGGGCGGCGCCTAAGTACTGCCCGCGACGTCATCCCGGCGATCACGACGCCCGACGACGGACGCGGAGCCGCACGACGCCGCCTACCGACGCGCAAGGGTACTGCTACGCAAAACTTTCCGGATCCAGCCTGACGCCTGGGGATATTCTAAGGTAAGGAATCTGTCACTAACGTGTCTCTTTCAGATGTGTGCGATTTAGATAAAAGGAAAGCGCACGTTTAGGGTCCAGACGGTGGAGCCTCTCTTCCTCTCTAGAAGGATGCGGAGGCGGAAAGAAGGTGGGCAAAGTGATGGTCTGCCCAATGTGGAAAGCAGTAACCACCTTTGGCAAGAAGGACGGACGCGTCCTGAGAACAACTTTGTCTGGATGGACAGACAGAAAGGGAGGCTTGCAAGAAAAAGCCTGGAGCTCACTCACCCGCCGAGCGGAGGTGATGGCCACCAGAAAGGCTGTCTTCAGAGTGAGAAGACGAAGAGGACAGTTATGTAGAGGCTCAAAGGGAGCGCACATTAAAAAGGTAAGAACCAAGTTTAAGTCCCACTGATGCATAACAAACGGAACAGGAGGGAAGAGGTGTGTGATGCCTTTAAGAAAACTGTTAACAACAGGGGACTTGAAAAGGGAGGGCTGATCAGGAAGCCTAAGGAAGGCCGAGATTGCACAAAGATAGCCCTTGATGGTACCCAGGGCAGAACCCTGTTGGGCCAGAGAAAGAAGGAACAGAAGAACCGCAGAAAGGGGATTCACAGCCTTTGCTGTGCACCATGCCACAAACTTGTTCCACCTGCAGGCGTATACCACCTTAGTGGAGGGACGCCTGGCTGCCAGAATCACATCACAAACTTCGGGAGGCAAGTCGAAAGGAATCAACTGCCGCCGCTCAATCTCCACGCAAAGAGGTGGAGACTGGACAGGTTCGGGTGGAGGACCGTCCCCTGCTGCTGCGACAGAAGATCCTCCCGAAGAGGCAGACGGATCGGGGGATCGACGCTCATACTGAGTAGCTCGGGATACCAAACTCTTCGAGCCCAGTCCGGAGCCACAAGTATGACTTGGGCCCGGTCGCGCCGAATCTTCTTCAACACTCTGGGTAGAAGTGGTATAGGCGGAAAGGCGTACAACAGACCGCAACTCCACTCGCAACGAAAAGCGTCGCCGAGCGAGTGCCGCCTTGGAAACTCCAACGCGCAGAACTGATGACATTGCGCGTTCTCTTCGGTGGCGAATAGATCTAACCAAGGCTCTCCCCACTGTAGAAAGAGTCCTTGCGCCACTTCCGAGTGAAGACGCCATTCGTGAGCCATCATGCACCTGCGGCTGAGTTCGTCCGCCCTGCGGTTCAGGGAACCTGCCAGGTGTTGAACCATCAGGAATATGCCCTGATGTTCCAGCCATGTCCAGAGGCGCAGAGCCTCCTGACATAGGGCCCACGACCCCACCCCGCCCTGTTTGTTGCAGTACCACATGGCGGTGGTGTTGTCTGTGAACACCTGCACTACCTTCCCTTTGACAGAGGGAAGGAATGCCTTGAGTGCAAGTCGGATCGCCCGGAGCTCCAGAAGGTTGATATGGAGCCGGGACTCCGCCGGAGACCAGAGGCCTCTGATCTCCGCCTCTCCCATGTGACCGCCCCATCCCAGAAGGGACGCGTCCGTCACAACTGTGTGCTCTGGCTGGGGAAGGGAGAGGGATCTGCCCAAGACCCATTGCCGGTTCGAGAGCCACCACTGCAACGGTTTTGAAGTCCCCTCCGAGATCTGGACGTGATCGGACAGGTTGCCCTGATGCTGCGCCCACTGGAACTTCAGGTCCCACTGCAGAGCCCGCATATGCCATCTGGTATGATCGACCAGCAGGATGCAGGAGGCCATGAGGCCCAGCAGCCTCAGGGTCATCCGTACCGAAACCCAGCATAGAGGCCGAAAGATCGGAATCATAGCCTGAATATCCCGGACTCGCCGTTCGGGAGGATAGACCCGAAAACTGCGTCGTGTCCAGAACTGCTCCGATGAAAAGGAGCTGTGGAGAAGGAATCAGGTGCGACTTCGGCACGTTGATGGAGAACCCCAGCGAGTGCAGGAGCTCGGCCGTAGTCTGGAGGTGGGAGACGACTGCCTGGGACGAGCCCGCCTTCAGCAGCCAGTCGTCGAGGTAGGGGAAGACTGGAACCCCTGCCCGGCGCAGATGAGCTGCGACCACCGCCATCACTTTCGTGAACACCCGAGGGACGCTGGTAAGGCCAAAGGGGAGCACGGAAAACTGAAAATGCTCGTGGCCTACCGTGAACCGCAGGTAACGCCGGTGGGCCGGCAGGACGGGAATGTGGAAATAAGCGTCCTGCAAGTCCAACGCTACCATCCAGTCCCCAGGGTCGAGGGCAGTCAAGACCTGAGCTAGGTTGAGCATCGTGAACTTCTCCTTCCGGAGGAAGCGATTGACGTTCCGGAGGTCCAAGATAGGACGCATGTCCCCCTTGTCCTTTTTGGGCACCAGAAAGTAGTGGGAGTAACAACCACGCCATACTTCTGGGGTCGAAACGCGTTCGATGGCCCCCTTGGCCAAGAGGGCCGCAACTTCCTTCTGAAGAAGCACCAAGTGATCCCCTGACATGCGGTGGCATTGAGGTGGCATAGCTGGGGGAGTGGTCACGAAGGGGAGGGAGTAGCCCCTTCGGACAATGTCCAAGACCCACTTGTCCGAGGTGATGGCACGCCAGTGGGGAAGGTGATGGCGGACCCTGCCCCCCACTGGCGTGCTGTGGACCTGAAAGGAAGGACTAGGAGGGCTTGGAGGCCGCGGATGGGGTGGGGGTGGTGGCCTGACCCGCACGCTGGTTACCCGACCCGCCTCGGCGGGAGCCACGTCCTCGGCCACGCGAAGACGCCTGCTGCGCGGGCCGGTGGCTGGGCAGTGGACATGACTGGGCGCCCCTTCCGTGGCCACGAAAGGGGCGAAAAGCAGACTGTTGCGGAAGGCGCACAGCAGAAAGGCCCAGGGACTTGGCTGTAGCCCGTGAGTCCTTAAAGCGCTCCAGCGCATGGTCTGCCTTGTTGCCGAAAAGGCCGACACCATCAAAGGGCATATCCATAAGAGTGTTTTGGACATCACCCGAGAAACCAGGCGTGACGGCGCAGCGCCACTGTCGTCGCAAGCGATCTGCCGAGCGAGTCGGCGGTATCTAGGCCATATCTGATGGTATACTTTGCCGCATCTCTTCCTTCCGCAATGGCGCGGGAAAGCAGTGTCTGGACCTCCTCAGAACACTGGGGCAGAACCTGCGCCACCGAATCCCACAAAGAGTGGGAATATCGGCCCAAGAGGCAAGTGGTGTTGACAGACCGCAAGCCAGCACTGGAGGAAGTAAAAACCTTCTTCCCAAACTGATCCAGTTTTTTGGATTCCCTATCCGGGGGAGCGGTAGGGAAGGCGCTCTGGGAAGCAGAGGCTTGGACAACCTAGCTCTCAGGGGTGGGGTGGTGGGAGAGAAACAGGGGGTCGCCCGGAGCAGGGCGATGGCGTCGGGCTACGTTCCTATCCACAGGAGCCCGTGTGGTGTGCTTGGACCAGGTGCCCAAAAGGACGTCAGAAAGTGCCTCGTTGAAAGGCAGCAGTGGCTCCGAGGAGGTAGCCGCCGGCTGAAGCACTTCCGTCAGGATGTTAGTCCTGACAGCCACTGTAGGTAACTGGAGGTGTAAAGCCTCAGCTGCCCTACGCAACACTGTTGCAAAGTTTGCTCCCTCCTCCGTTGCCACGGAAGGAGGAGACAGCATGCCAGAGTCAGGAGAGGTGTCCAGACCACTGGCCTCCCCAAGTTCCTCAGCCCAGTCCTGATCGAACTCACATTGGGCAGTGAGAGGGTCCTCAGACCCCTCCCAGTCCTCTTCGTCCTCCAAAGCAGGTTCAAAGTAAGGAGGAGGGACATGCGGGACCCAAGGCCTCATCGGCGCCGGGTCCGGCGCCGTGTCCGGAGAGAACCGGGGTACGACGCCGCCCGGAGCCCCGGGCGGCGCCGGGAACGCCATTGGTGAAATCGGCACCGGTGGAGGTGTCGTCAGGTCAACCGGCGTCGATGGGGGTTGCGGCAACGCCGGGACCGGAGTCGCCGGCGCCGCCGTAGGCCCCCCAGAAGGGCCCACGGGGCCCGAAGGCGCACCGGGGGGACCTTGAGGCCCGAAGAGGCGGGCCATGGCCGACAGGAACTCCTGTATTTCGGCCGGAGTCGCCGCCGAACCCGGATAAGGCGGGTAATGCGGCGGCGGCTCCACAGGCACTCCCGGAGCCGCGGGGACGGTGCCGACAGGACCCTCAGCCGAGTCGCGAGACCGGCGAGGGGAAGTCGTCGAGCGATGACGCTTCTTCGACTTCTTGTGCTTCGACTTACCGGAGGAGTGCGAAGACTTGGACCCCGACGACCGATGAGGACTCCGCGACCGGCCCCTCGACCTCTCACGTGACCGGGGCTTGGATTGGCGCGGAGCCGACTGCCGGACCTCGAGGAGCTTTCGAGACCGCTCTCGCAAAGCCTTCGGATGCAAGGCCTGGCAGTCGGGGCACGACTTGGAGTCGCGGTCGCGTCCGAGGCAGTAGAGACAGTCTCGATGCGGGTCCGTGATCGACATCATCCGACCACAGGCGTCGCATGGCTTGAAGCCGGGCATCCCTACTGACACCGTCGGGTCGAACGACTCGAGAAAAAACAGTGATAAAAATCACAAAAAACTTAGTCAAAAAATGACTAGGGCACTGCTCTTCCCGGATCTGCGCTTACTGGCGCGGAAAAAGAAAGAACTGACGTCAGCGTGCAGGGGCGGCGTCTAAGTACTGCCCGCGACGTCATTCCGGCGATCCCGACGACGGACGCGGAGCCGCACGACGCCGCCTACCGACGCGCAAGGGTACTGCTACGCAAAACTTTCCAGATCCAGTCTGACGCCTGGGGATATTCCAAGGTAAGGAATCTGTCACTAACGTGTCTCTTTCAGATGCCTATCTTATTTGCATTCGCTATGGAGCCATTAGCGTGCAAGCTCCACCAGAGAGTGTTGGACTGGGGTATCCATGCGGATAGGCAATGGCACATCATTTCGTTATATGCAGATGACGCACTGGTGTACTTGCGAGGAGATGAGGCTGTGTTACACAACTTAATGGAGCTCCTGGATACCCATGCTATGGCCTCAGGCCTTCGAGTTAACTGGCCAAAGTCAGTAGTATTCCCCATGAAAGTGGTCCCGCCGGAGCAAAGGCAGGATATGCCCCAAACACCGCTGAAGTGGACATTCAACTCGTTTAAATATCTGGGGGTGCAGGTTTATCATTCCAGTGCGGACATCGTGGAGGGGAACCTGGGTAGGGCGGTATCCAGAGCACGTGCAGCAATGCCGTTCTGGTGGGGACTTTCTTGTGTCCTATGGGCAGAGTGGCCATAGCTAAAATGCTTTTGCTCCCGAGGCTCCTTTATTTCTTCGCTGTCCTCCCGCATAAGTTACCGAGGTCTATGTTTAAATATCTGGAATCGCTCCTTGCTGCACCGATATGGGGAGGCTCAAGGTCAAGAGTGGCACTCTGCAAATTATACCTTCCACTTACAGATAGGGGACTGGGAGCTCCAAATTACGAGTATTATTACGCTGCCGCACAACTTCAATGGCCAATGAGATGGCTAGCGAGCGCCCACAGGGCAGAGCTGTCCAGTTGGGCAATATTATTAAGACGCACTGCAATCATAGAATGGCTCTCGGGCTGCACTACACCAATGCAGAGGAAGCAGGGTAACCTGTTAATGACGGCAGGTAGACGCATCTGTCTAAGATATGTGACACCCAGGGGCCAGACAATGCCATATGCGCCTATGCTCCCACTTGAGATTTTACCAAGCTCATTCACTTGACAGGAGCTGGAGGCCTAGGCAGCAGTGGGATTGGACACCTGGGGCGACTTATTCACGAACGCACAGCTACAGAGCCTAGATGGGCTGATAGAGAACTTTGGTGTCGCGCAGGGCACCTATTTGCTTTACGCGCTATTAGCACAACAGTTCCTACAAATGTGGGAGAACGCGGATAAGGAACCGGACACGTCACGGGTGCTGCAGACTTTGCTCACACATGGGAAGGGCAGACATGCGGTGACTGCGCTATACAGTTCTCTTAACCCCGATGCTACTTCCATGTTGGCGCCACTTCGGGCATACTGGGACTGTGAGTTGGCAGTCACCATAACTGATAAACAGTGGACGCAGTGCATAGGATATCCCAAAATAATATCCACAAACGCCAGACTGAAATATACAGAGTTTAATTTCTTACATCACTCATATTTTACATCACACATTTTACAGCACACAGACTAGCCCGTATGTACCCCATGTCGGTTGACATATGCCCTCGCTGTTCTGAGTCGGATGCAACGTTCCTCCATATGGTCTGGATGTGCTCTGTCCTGGGTGCATATTGGAGCGAGGTCGCGAGAATATTGGGGGGTGCAACTGACACCAATACCGGTACAAGGGCTGAACTTTCTACTTGGCATCACCAAGCGTAATGCTAGGCAGAAAGATCGTAACAAATTTTTGGATCTAGCGCTGGCGAAAAGGAGAATAGCCATGTTGTGGAAATCGAGCGCAGCACCTGAGGTGCGTAGCTGGATGCTGGATCTCCACAAGGCACTGGGGGCGGAACACACAACACAAACACTGATGGAACACCGTAACCCCTCCCAAACTAACCCCATGTGTTGGCAAGAATACTTGTCCTTTGTGGAGAGCAGATTGAATGAATCCTGTCCCACGCGGGGCTAAGGCAATCTTTTGTCCTTGGCTTTGGTAGTAATAGGATGGTACACTGACGTTGCGTGGGCTGGTCCCTTCCCCGGCTGGGGCAAACCTAAATAGACGGGCCCTCCGACCCCTGTGGGCGGACGGGAGAATGTTGCTTGCGGTCCTCTGGCTCCTTTCCCAACCCCCCCCCCTTTCGCTACACCCGTCAATTTTTAAGAAACACACATACATGCAATTGCCCTAGCTTACACACGTCCCGCATCACTATGTGCACATGGAATATTAGAGCTCGCATAGTTTTCTGTTTTCTTGTTCAGTGTTTATAGCGTATTAGTTGGTGTGAAAATATGGGGACTATGCAAGTCTGTTGCTTTATTTGTTAAGCACATTGTGGATAATATACAAGGATATTTACAGAGAATTTGTTTCTACACCCGTTACTAGTATGCAATGTAACCTGGTTCCCCACTGAGTGTCAAGATGGTAAATGTCACCGTATAATATTGTATACTGCAGATGATAACTTGTCATATGCTTATATTATGAAAAAACCAATAAAGACTATTTAAAAAAAAAAAAAGTATAACTTGGAACAGGCGTTCACATGGAACTCACTTATAAAGACATATGGTATAACAGGTAATTCCTGTATTGAGTCAATCTAAATGAAGAGTATATCAATAAGACGGAAACATTCTGTCATGTAGTAGTTACCAAAAGAAACAATAGATAATATGCAAAGCAGTATTATTTCATATTCAATTCAGCCGAATTGTATTTATTTCCAACAGCAGTATATAAATGCACAGGCAGTAAAGTGGATGGTGATTTCTTTTCTAAAATAGAGCCCCAAGTGAAAAAACCTTAACCGAAGCAAATAAGAGAAATGATCAATTGTGTGACTTCAAAACGGTATATGTATGAAGACAGCCAGCGATGGCAAAAGACAATTAGCGGCACTGGGGTCAATACCCGGTGTATAGTTAGATCGGAGATCTGTCTTTTAGATGGTGTCAATGGTGTATCCACCCTGTGGAGGATATGAGGGTCTCATCATGACTGGGAGTAACCTGGGAAATGTTTGAGAGTAGTCTCAAGGCCTGCGTGCAGAAGGAAGGCTTGGCCAAACATGAGAGCATGATGGCATCGACACAGGTCTAATGGATAGATAGTGTATGGATACTGCGCTAGTTTGTATCCATTAGAGGGAATGTGGGATATTACCTGTGGTGGTAGAGATGCAGATCTCCGAGTGATTCTGAGTAGTATCTTAACCTCCATGGTCAGCAGGTTGCTGAAGGGACGTGGACCGCTGGATATCACCAGGCTAGTTCCCTTATTAGATAAATAAAATTGCTGCAACTGTGAAAACGGCTGCGGGAATAATTAAATGCGGGACCTCCTGGGTCGGGGGGCGGCTCTAGGAGTGCGATGCGCTTGAAGAGCAGTCCCCACGGACTTAAGGGAGGGACACGGACAAGAGTGGGTGGAAGGGAGGGAAGAAGGGACACGGACAATAGGGTGGGAGGGAAGAAGGGACACGGCCAACTGGAAGAAGAGACACGGACAACTGGAAGAAGAGACACGGACAACTGGAAGAAGAGACACGGACAACTGGAAGAAGAGACACGGACAACTGAGTTTCGTAAATGCAACACCAATTGCATTACAATTGCTAGTTAGTAAAAACGCCCATGCTGCACTTTAACTTAAATATCGGCTGCGCCCCTTTCTTTAGGCGAGCCATGTCTAAAGAAAGGGGCGTGGCCGCCATTAAAGTGAAAGCACGGTATGGGGCACTTTCGCAAACATTTTGACAAACAAATGCTTTTTTTTGTAAAAGCGCCCCATGCCGCGCTTTTACTTTAATGGTGGCCATGCCCCTTTCCTTAGACTCGGCTCGTTTAAGGAAAGGGGCACAGCCGACAAAGTGTAAGTGCAACATGGGTAAATGTAATTTTTTTTTTTTTAAATAGTTAAAAAAATAAAAATAAACATGCAGCCGTATTTGGCGCGGCAAGTAAAACAAAGGCATGGCCACCACTATCAGCGTGGCGTGCTTTGCTATGTAAAAGAAATAATAAAGCTGTTGCGAGAGAGCTTGTCCTGCCCGCAACAGCAGGCATGCGAAAACCATTAAACAAGATAGTGCTCGGAGGCTGTAATTAAAGCTTACCGAGCAACAACACATGTAAAAGGGTGTGTCCTCATGGGAGGTTACAAATGAAGCCAAGGCAGTGCTAAGGAGGGACTAACAAGCCTATTTACATATTAGAAGCCAGCATTTACGAAGGACATGACAAGCCAATGACAAATATTGGCGGGGCTTCAAGTGCATACTCCAATACAGCATGCCTCGCAGAGCAGCGCATGCGCTGCCCAGACTCGACCCAAAAAAAAACAACCCACACACAGATGTAGGGGCAGGCGCGCCCTAGCAGAGCATGGAGAAAGGGGCAAAGTCCCAGAGCTCCACTCCTAGCCCCCATAAAGCTTACTAAAATCAGGTCCCCAGGCCCATGAGGGAAGTGCAAGCCAAGTGTAACACATAGGGGAACTTATGTGAAGTGCAGAGTTTGACGTGGAAGATCAGCCCCCACAAGAAAATAAGTAAGAGCCCGAGAAGAGGTGCTGGGCGTCAATTTAGATCTCCAGAATGAAATTGGAAACTGCCAGCGCTGAGGGAACTACAGGTCTAGCACAGAGGGAAACCCATTCCTTTTATGTGGCAGATATAACACACAAGAAGCAACCCATTTCCCACCTCACAAGGACCATGGGGGCTAAAGGGAAGTGGGACATATGGAGTTATCCCCTCCCCTCTCTGAGACAGTCCTGACCGGTGGAGGAAAAAGGAGGGTAGGGGGGCGGGCTACTGGCTGAAATGTGGGCCGGCAGGGAGGCCACAGAAGAGCAGGGCTAGTGCCTGTATAAAGATAGTCCGTCACCTAAAACAAAGGGGTGGGCACACCAGTGTAGGCGGGGGCACGTATTAATTGGTGAAGCAAACCAACTACATTCCAAACCTAGAGCACAATGATGCAGGAAAGAGGTCTTACTGCACCAGCCCATGGACACATTACCACAGACCAGACTCTAATCTGTTCTTGCTGTAAGTTTGGAATATGGCAGACCACGCACACAGGAAGCCTGACAGTCAACTACACATTTAGTCCATGAGCCCAAAGCGGAGTATAAAAGTAGGCCCAACACTAAGACGGTGGATGCACGACAAAGCATGCGCTTAATTCCCAATTCTCTGCCCTGCATTCTGAACTTGTGCCAAGGATGTGATGTAGGCCTCACTCCCAATTTTATACTAATTACAGGGGTGCAAGGTGGAGTTGCACAGTAGGTCCGACAGATTTATATTCAGATTCTATGCTCACACCAAAGTGCACGTTGTAGTCCCAACATACGGCTTTCCATTTCATTTACTACCCGGGCTACCACTTTATGCTTATTTGGCTTAAAGCTCGGCTTTAAGATCAGACTATGGGTTCAGAGTAGATCATGCGCCTTAGGACTTAACCACAACTCTACATTTTGTGAAAATTCCAAAGGCAGAAAATGCTCTATTTGACACTCCAGTCTTGGCCCAGATTCTAAACATAGAGCACCGTCCTAAGAAAGCGTGCCCCACACTGGGCCCTGTGGCTGAACGTGGAGCTAAGCACGTGCTGAAGGAAACTGAGATGCTTTGCCAAAGAACATGAGCACAACCAACAACTCATTTTACTTTCAGATTCTGGACTAGGACGACATGTTAAAAATCGGGGTCTAAGTTGGAGTACTAGAGTACAGGATGTTGTGAGACCTGTAGCTGGTTATCGCCCCAGAAAAAATAACGAGAGAGAGAGAGAAACCAAAGAGAGTAACGAGAGAGAGAGAAACCAAAGAGAGAGAGAGAGTAACGAGAGAGAAACCAAAGAGAAACGGTTGAGAGAGAGTAACGAGAGAGAGTAACGAGAGAGAGAGTAACGAGAGAGAGAGTAACGAGAGAGAGAGTAACGAGAGAGAGAGAGTAACGAGAGAGAGAGTAACGAGAGAGAGAGTAACGAGAGAGAGTAATGAGAGAGAGAGTAACGAGCGTAACGAGAGAGAGAGTAACGAGAGAGAGAGAGTAACGAGAGAGAGAGTAACGAGAGAGAGAGTAACGAGAGAGAGAGTAACGAGAGAGAGAGTAACGAGAGAGACTAACGAGAGAGACTAACGAGAGAGACATGAGAGTAACGAGAGAGTAACGAGAGAGAGAGTAACGAGAGAGTAACGAAAGAGAGAGTAACGAAAGAGAGAGTAACGAGAGAGAGTAACGAGAGAGAGTAACGAGAGAGAGTAACGAGAGAGAGTAACGAGAGAGAGTAACGAGAGAGAGTAACGAGAGAGAGTAACGAGAGAAACGAGAGAGAGAGAGTAACGAGAGAGAGAGTAACGAGAGAGAGAGTAACGAGAGAGAGAGTAACGAGAGAGAGTAACGAGAGAGAGTAACGAGAGAGAGAGTAACGAGAGAGAGAGTAACGAGAGAGAGAGTAACGAGAGAGAGAGTAACGAGAGAGAAAGTAGAGAGAGTAACGAGAGAGAGTAACGAGAGAGAGTAACAGAAGATAGAGAGATAACGAGAGAGAGTAACGAGAGAGAGTAACGAGAGAAACGAGAGAGTAACGAGAGTAACGAGAGAGTAACGAGAGAGAGTAACGAGAGAAACGAGAGAGAGTAACGAGAGAAACGAGAGAGAGTAACGAGAGAAACGAGAGAGAGTAACGAGAGAGTAACGAGAGAGTAACGAGAGAGAGTAAGGAGAGAGAGTAACGAGAGAGAGTAACGAGGAGAGTAGAGCGAGAGTAACGAGAGAGTAACGAGAAAGAGTAACGAGAGAGAGAGAGTAACGAGAGAGAGAGAGTAACGAGAGAGAGAGAGTAACGAGAGAGAGTAACGAGAGAGAGTAACGAGAGAGAGTAACGAGAGAGAGTAACGAGAGAGTAACGAGAGAGAGAGTAACGAGAGAGTAACGAGAGAGAGAGTAACGAGAGAGAGAGTAACGAGAGAGAGTAACGAGAGAGAGTAACGAGAGAGAGTAACGAGAGAGAGTAACGAGAGAGTAACGAGAGAGAGTAACGAGAGAAACGAAAGTAACGAGAGAGTAACGAAAGTAACGAGAGTAACGAGAGAGAGAAACCAAAGAGAGAGTAACGAGAGAGAGAGTAACGAGAGAGAGAGTAACGAGAGAGTAAAGAGAGAGAGAGTAACGAGAGAGAGAGTAACGAGAGAGTAACGAGAGAGTAACGAGAGAGTAACGAAAGTAACGAGAGAGAGTAACGAGAGAGTAACGAAAGTAACGAGAGAGAGTAACGAGAGAGAGAAACCAAAGAGAGAGTAACGAGAGAGAGTAACGAGAGAGAGAGTAACGAGAGAGAGAGTAACGAGAGAGAGAGTAACGAGAGAGAGAGTAACGAGAAAGTAACGAGAGTAACGAGAGAGAGTAACGAGAGAGAGAGTAACGAGAGAGAGAGTAACGAGACTAACGAGAGAGACTAACGAGAGAGACTAACGAGAGAAAGTAACGAGAGAAAGTAACGAGAGAGTAACGAGAGAGAGAGAGTAACGAGAGGGAGAGTAACGAGAGTAACGAGAGTAACGAGAGAGTGTAACGGGAGAGTGTAACGAGAGAAAGAGTAACGAGAGTAACGAGAGAGAGTAACGAGAGAGTAACGAGAGAGAGAGTAACGAGAGTAACGAGAGAGAGAGAGTAACGAGAGTAACGAGAGAGAGAGAGTAACGAGAGTAACGAGAGAGAGTAACGAGAGAGAGTAACGAGAGAGAGAGTAACGAGAGAGAGAGTAACGAGAGAGAGTAACGGGAGAGAGAGTAACGGGAGAGAGAGTAACGAGAGAGAGAGTAACGAGAGAGAGAGTAACTAACGAGAGAGTAACTAACGAGAGAGTAACTAACGAGAGAGTAACTAACGAGAGAGTAACTAACGAGAGAGTAACGAGAGAGAGTAACAAGAGAGAGAGTAACGAGAGAGAGAGTAACGAGAGAGAGAGAGTAACGAGAGAGAGAGAGTAACGAGAGAGAGTGACGAGAGAGAGTGACGAGAGAGAGTGACGAGAGAGAGTGACGAGAGAGAGTGACGAGAGAGAGTGACGAGAGAGAGTGACGAGAGAGAGTGACGAGAGAGAGTGACGAGAGAGAGTGACGAGAGAGTAACGAGAGAGAGTAACGAGAGAGAGTAACGAGAGAGAGTAACGAGAGAGTAACGAGAGAGAGTAACGAGAGAGAGTAACGAGAGAAACGAGAGAGAGTAACGAGAGAGAGTAACGAGAGAGAGTAACGAGAGAGAGAGTAACGAGAGAGAGAGAGTAACGAGAGAGAGAGAGTAACGAGAGAGAGTGACGAGAGAGAGTGACGAGAGAGAGTGACGAGAGAGTAACGAGAGAGAGTAACGAGAGAGAGTAACGAGAGAGAGTAACGAGAGAGAGTAACGAGAGAGAGTAACGAGAGAAACGAGAGTGTAACGAGAGAAACGAGAGAGAGTAACGAGAGAGAGTAACGAGAGAGAGTAACGAGAGAGAGTAACGAGAGAGAGAGAGTAACGAGAGAGAGAGAGTAACGAGAGAGAGAGAGTAACGAGAGAGAGTGACGAGAGAGAGTGACGAGAGAGAGTGACGAGAGAGAGTGACGAGAGAGAGTGACGAGAGAGTAACGAGAGAGAGTAACGAGAGAGAGTAACGAGAGAGAGTAACGAGAGAGAGTAACGAGAGAGAGTAACGAGAGAGAGTAACGAGAGAGAGTAACGAGAGAGAGTAACGAGAGAGAGTAACGAGAGAGAGAGAGTAACGAGAGAGAGTGACGAGAGAGAGTGACGAGAGAGAGTGACGAGAGAGTAACGAGAGAGAGTAACGAGAGAGAGTAACGAGAGAAACGAGAGAGAGTAACGAGAGAAACGAGAGAGTGTAACGAGAGAAACGAGAGAGTAACGAGAGAGAGTAACGAGAGAGAGTAACGAGAGAGAGTAACTGAGAGAGAGTAACGAGAGAGAGTAACGAGAGAGTAACGAGAGAGAGAGTAACGAGAGAGAGAGTAACGAGAGAGTAACGAGAGAGAGAGTAACGAGAGAGAGAGTAACGGGAGAGAGTAACGAGAGAGTAACGAGAGAGTAACGAAAGTAACGAGAGAGAGTAACGAGAGAGTAACGAAAGTAACGAGAGAGAGTAACGAGAGAGAGTAACGAGAGAGAGAGTAACGAGAGAGAGAGTAACGAGAGAGAGAGTAACGAGAGAGAGAGTAACGAGAGAGAGAGTAACGAGAGAGAGTAACGAGAGAGAGAGTAACGAGAGAGAGAGTAACGAGAGAGAGTAACGAGAGAGTAACGAGAGAGAGAGTAACGAGAGAGAGAGTAACGAGAGAGAGAGTAACGAGAGAGAGAGTAACGAGAGAGAGAGTAACGAGAGAGAGAGTAACGAGAGAGAGAGTAACGAGAGAGTAACGAGAGAGAGAGTAACGAGAGAGAGACGAGAGAGAGAGTAACGAGAGAGAGAGTAACGAGAGAGAGAGTAACGAGAGAGAGAGTAACGAGAGAGAGTAACGAGAGAGAGTAACGAGAGAGAGAGTAACGAGTGAGAGAGTAACGAGAGAGAGAGTAACGAGTGAGAGAGTAACGAGAGAGAGTAACGAGAGAGAGATGTAACGAGAAGAGAGTAACGAGAGAGAGTAACGAGAGAGAGAAGTGAGAGAGAACGAGAGAGAGTAACGAGAGAGAGTAACGAGAGAGAAACGAGAGAGAGAGTAACGAGAGAGTAACGAGAGAGAGAGTAACGAGAGAGTAACGAGAGAGAGAGTAACGAGAGAGAGAGTAACGAGAGAGTAACGAGAGAGAGTAACAAGAGAGAGTAACAAGGGAGAGTAACAAGAGAGAGTAACAAGAGAGAGTAACAAGAGAGAGTAACGAGAGAGAGAGTAACGAGAGAGAGTAACAAGAGAGAGTAACAAGGGAGAGTAACAAGAGAGAGTAACAAGAGAGAGTAACAAGAGAGTAACAAGAAAGAGTAACAAGAGAGAGAGTAACAAGAGAGAGAGTAACGAGAGAGAGAGTAACGAGAGAGTAACGAGAGTAACGAGAGAGAGTAACGAGAGAGAGTAACGAGAGAGAGTAACTAGAATAACGAGAGTAACGAGAGAGTAACGAGAGAGTAACGAGAGAGTAACGAGAGAGTAACGAGAGAGTAACGAGAGAGAGTAACGAGAGAGAGTAACGAGAGAGAGAGTAACGAGAGAGTAACGAGAGAGAGAGTAACGAGAGAGAGAGTAACGAGAGAGTAACGAGAGAGTAACGAGAGAGTAACGAGAGAGTAACGAGAGAGAGAATAACGAGAGAGTAACGAGAGAGTAACGAGAGAGAGTAACGAGAGAGAGTAACGAGAGAGAGTAACGAGAGAGAGTAACGAGAGAGTAACGAGAGAGTAACGAGAGAGAAACGAGAGAGTAACGAGAGTAACGAGAGAGTAACGAGAGAGAGAGTAACGAGAGAGAGTAACGGGAGAGAGATTAACGAGAGAGAGTAACGAGAGAGAGTAACGAGAGAGAGTAACGAGAGGGAGTAACGAGATAGTGACGAGAGAGAGTAACGAGAGAGAGTAACGAGAGAGAGTAACGAGAGAGAGAGTAACGAGAGTGAGAGAGTAACGAGAGTGAGAGAGTAACGAGAGAGAGAGAGTAACGAGAGAGAGTAACGAGAGAGAGTAACGAGACTAACGAGAGAGTAACGAGAGAGAGAGAGTAACGAGAGAGAGAGTAACGAGAGAGAGAGAGTAACGAGAGAGAGAGTAACGAGAGAGAGAGAGTAACGAGAGAGAGAGGAGAGAGAGAGAGTGGCGAGAGAGAGAGTGGCGAGAGAGAGTGGCGAGAGAGAGTGGCGAGAGAGTGGCGAGAGAGAGTAACGAGAGAGAGTAACGAGAGAGAGAATAACGAGAGAGTAACGAGAGAGAAAGAGTAACGAGAGAGAAAGAGTAACGAGAGAGAGTAACAAGAGAGTAACAAGAGAGAGTAACAAGAGAGAGTAACAAGAGTAACGAGAGACTAACGAGAGACAGTAACGAGAGAGAGAATAACGAGAGAGTAACGAGAGAGTAACGAGAGAGTAACGAGAGAGAGAGTAACGAGAGAGAGAGACGAGAGAGAGTGACGAGAGAGAGTGACGAGAGAGAGTGACGAGAGAGAGTGACGAGAGAGAGTGACGAGAGAGAGTGACGAGAGAGAGTGACGAGAGAGAGTGACGAGAGAGAGTGACGAGAGAGAGTGACGAGAGAGTAACGAGAGAGAGTAACGAGAGAGAGTAACGAGAGAGAGTAACGAGAGAGAGTAACGAGAGAGAGTAACGAGAGAAACGAGAGAGAGTAACGAGAGAGAGTAACGAGAGAGAGTAACGAGAGAGAGAGTAACGAGAGAGAGAGAGTAACGAGAGAGAGAGTAACGAGAGAGAGAGTAACGAGAGAGAGTAACGAGAGAGAGAGAGGCGAGAGAGAGAGGCGAGAGAGAGTGGCGAGAGAGAGTGGCGAGAGAGAGTGGCGAGAGAGAGTAACGAGAGAGTAACGAGAGAGAGTAACGAGAGAGAGTAACGAGAGAGTAACGAGAGAGTAACGAGAGAGAGTAACGAGAGAGTAACGAGAGAGTAACGAGAGAGAGAGTAACGAGAGAGTAACGAGAGTAATGAGATTAGCGAGAGAGTAACGAGAGAGAGTAACGAGAGAGAGTAACGAGAGAGAGTAACGAGAGAGAGAGTAACGAGAGAGTAACGAGAGAGAGTAACGAGAGAGAGTAACGAGAAAGAGTAACGAGAAAGAGTAACGAGAAAGAGTAACGAGAAAGAGTAACGAGATAGAGAGTAACGAGATAGAGAAACGACAGAGGGTAACGAGAGTGTAACGAGAGAGAGAGTAACGAGAGAGAGAGTAACGAGAGAGAGAGTAACGAGAGCGAGCGTAACGAGAGCGAGTAACGAGAGCGAGTAACGAGAGCGAGTAACGAGGGCGAGTAACGAGGGCGAGTAACGAGAAAGAGTAACGAGAAAGAGTAACGAGAAAGAGTAACGAAAGAGTAACGAAAGAGTAACGAAAGAGTAACGAAAGAGAGAGTAACGAAAGAGAGTAACGAAAGAGTAACGAAAGAGAGTAATTAAAGAGAGAGTAACGAAAGAGAGAGTAACGAAAGAGAGTAACGAGAGAGTAACGAAAGAGAGAGTAACGAGAGAGAGAGTAACGAGAGAGAGTAACGAGAGAGAGAGAGTAACGAGAGAGAGTAACGAGAGAGAGTAACGAGAGAGAGTAACGAGAGCGAGTAACGAGAGCGAGTAACGAGAGAGAGTAACGAGAGAGAAACCAGAGAGAGAAACCAGAGAGAGAGTAACGAGAGAGAGAGAGTAACGAGAGAGAGAGTAACGAGAGAGTAACGAGAGAGAGAGAGTAACGAGAGAGTAACGAGAGAGAGTAACGAGAGAGTAACGAGAGAGTAACGAGAGAGTAACGAGAAAGGGAGTAACGAGAGAGTAACGAGAGAGAGTAACGAGAGAGTAACGAGAGAGAGAGTAACGAGAGAGAGAGAGTAACGAGAGAGAGAGTAACGAGAGAGAGAGTAACGAGAGAGTGACGAGAGAGAGACGAGTGGCGAGAGAGAGTGGCGAGAGAGTAACGAGAGAGTAACGAGAGAGAGAAACGAGAGAGAGAGTAACGAGAGAGAGAGTAACGAGAGAGAGAGTAACGAGAGAGAGAGTAACGAGAGAGAGAGAGTAACGAGAGAGAGTAACGAGAGAGAGAGAGTAACGAGAGAGAGAATAATGAGAGAGAGAGTAACGAGAGAGAGTAACGAGAGAGAGAGTAACGAGAGAGAGAGTAACGAGAGAGATAACGAGAGAGTGTAACGAGAAAGAGTAACGAAAAAGAGTAACGAAAAAGAGTAACGAGAAAGAGTAACGAGAAAGAGTAACGAGATAGAGAGTAACGAGATAGAGAGTAACTGAGATAGAGAGTAACGAGATAGAGAGTAACGAGATAGAGAGTATCGAGATAGAGAGTAACGAGATAGAGAGTAACGAGAGAGAGAGTAACGAGAGAGATAACTGAGAGAGAGTAATCGAGAGAGAGTAACGAGAGAGAGTAACGAGAGAGAGTAACGAGAGAGTAACGAGAGAGAGTAACGAAAGAGAGAGTAACGAAAGAGAGAGTAACGAAAGAGTAACGAGAGAGAGTAACGAGAGAGAGTAACGAGAGTAACGAGAGAGAGAGAGTAACGAGAGAGTAACGAGAGAGTAACGAGAGAGAGTAACGAGAGAGAGTAACGAGAGAGAGTAACGAGAGAGAGAGTAACGAGAGAGAGTAACGGGAGAGAGTAAACGTGAGAGAGTAACGAGAGAGTAACGAGAGTAACGAGAGAGTAACAAGAGAGAGAGAGTAACGAGAGAGAGAGTAACGAGAGAGAGAGTAACGAGAGAGAGAGTAACGAGAGAGTAACGAGAGAGAGTAACGAGAGAGAGTAACGAGAGAGAGTAACGAGAGAGAGTAACGAGAGAGAGTAACGAGAGAGAGTAACGAGAGAGAGTAACGAGAGAGTAACGAGAGAGAGTAACGAGAGAGAAACCAGAGAGAGAGAGTAACGAGAGAGAGAGAGTAACGAGAGAGAGTAACGAGAGAGAGTAACGAGAGAGAGTAACGAGAGAGAGTAACGAGAGAGAGTAACGAGAGAGAGAGTAACGAGAGAGAGAGTAACGAGAGAGAGTAACGAGAGAGAGAGTAACGAGAGAGAGAGTAACGAGAGAGAGTAACGAGAGAGAGAGTAACGAGAGAGTAACGAGAGAGAGAGTAACGAGAGTAACGAGAGAGAGTAACGAGAGAGTAACGAGAGTGGCGAGAGTGGCGAGAGAGAGTGGCGAGAGAGTAACGAGAGAGAGAGTAACGAGAGAGAGAGTAACGAGAGAGAGAGTAACGAGAGAGAGTAACGAGAGAGAGTAACGAGAAAGAGTAACGAGAGAGAGTAACGAGAAAGAGTAACGAGAAAGAGTAACGAGAAAGAGTAACGAGAAAGAGTAACGAGAAAGAGTAACGAGAAAGAGTAACGAGAAAGAGTAACGAGATAGAGAGTAACGAGAGAAAGAGAGTAACGAGAGAAAGAGAGTAACGAGAGAGAGAGAAAGTGTAACGAGAGAGAGAGTAACGAGAGAGCGAGTAACGAGAGAGAGAGTAACGAGAGAGAGAGTAACGAGAGAGCGAGTAACGAGAGAGCGAGTAACGAGAGAGCGAGTAACGAGAGAGCGAGTAACGAGAGAGCGAGTAACGAGAGCGAGTAACGAGAGCGAAAGAGTAACGAAAGAGTAACGAAAGAGCAACGAAAGAGTAACGAAAGAGTAACGAAAGAGTAACGAAAGAGTAACGAAAGAGAGAGTAACGAGAGAGTAACGAGAGAGAGAGAGTAACGAGAGAGAGAGAGTAACGAGAGAGAGAGAGTAACGAGATAGAGAGTAACGAGATAGAGAGTAACGAGATAGAGAGTAACGAGATAGAGAGTAACGAGAGAGAGTAACGAGAGAGAGTAACGAGAGAGAGAGAGTAACGATAGAGAGAGAGTAACGATAGAGAGAGAGAGTAACGAGATAGAGAGTAACGAGATAGAGAGTAACGAGAGAGTAACGAGATAGAGAGTAACGAGATAGAGAGTAACGAGAGAGAGTAACTGAGAGAGAGTAACGAGAGAGAGTAACGAGAGAGAGTAACGAGAGAGAGTAACGAGAGAGATAACGAGAGAGAGTAAGAGAGAGTAACGAGAGAGAGTAACGAGAGAGAGGGAAAGTGTAACGAGAGAGAGTAACGAGAGAGAGTAAGAGAGTAACGAGAGAGAGTAAGAGAGAGAGTAACGAGAGAGAGTAACGAGAGAGAGTAACGAGAGAGAGTAACGAGAGAGAGTAACGAGAGATAGTAACGAGAGAGGGTAACGAGAGAGGGTAACGAGAGAGGGTAACGAGAGAGGGTAACGAGAGAGAGAGAGAGGGTAACGAGAGAGAGAGTGTAACGAGAGAGAGAAAGAAAGTGTAACGAGAGAGAGTAACGAGAGTAACGAGAGAGAGTATCGAGAGCGAGAGTAACGAGAGAGAGTAACGAGAGCGAGAGTAACGAGAGCGAGAGTAACGAGAGCGAGAGTAACGAGAGCGAGAGTAACGAGAGCGAGAGTAACGAGAGAGTAACGAGAGAGAGTAACGAGAGAGAGTAACGAGAGAGAGAGTAACGAGAGAGAGTAACGAGAGAGAGTAACGAGAGAGAGTAACGAGAGAGAGTAACGAGAGAGAGTAACGAGAGAGAGTAACGAGAGAGAGTAACGAGAGAGAGTAACGAGAGAGCGTAACGAGAGAGCGTAACGAGAGAGCGTAACGAGAGAGCGTAACGAGAGAGTAACGAGAGAGAGAGTGACGAGAGTGGCGAGAGAGTGGCGAGAGAGTGGCGAGAGAGAGTAACGAGAGAGAGTAACGAGAGAGAGTAACGAGAGAGAGTAACGAGAGAGAGTAACGAGAGAGAGTAACGAGAGAGTAACGAGAGAGAGTAACGAGAGAGTAACGAGAGAGTAACGAGAGAGTAACAAGAGAGTAACGAGAGAGAGTAACGAGAGAGAGTAACGAGAGAGAGTAACGAGAGAGAGTAACGAGAGAGAGTAACGAGAGAATAACGAGAGAATAACGAGAGTAGCGAGAGAGTAGCGAGAGAGAGTAGCGAGAGAGTAGCGAGAGAGAGTAGCGAGAGAGAGTAGCGAGAGGGAGAGTAACGAGAGAGTAACGAGAGAGTAACGAGAGAGTAACGAGAGAGTAACGAGAGAGTAACGAGATAGAGAGTAACGAGATAGAGAGTAACGAGATAGAGAGTAACGAGAGAGAGAGTGTAACGAGAGAGAGAGTAACGAGAGAGAGAGTAACGAGAGAGAGAGTAACGAGAGAGTAACGAGAGAGTAACGAGAGAGAGTAACGAGAGAGAGTAACGAGAGAGAGAGTAACGAGAGAGAGAGTAACGAGAGAGAGTAACGAGAGAGAGTAACGAGAGAGAGTAACGAGAGAGAGAGAGTAAGTAACGAGAGAGAGTAACGAGAGAGAATAACGAGAGAGAATAACGAGAGAGAGAGAGTAACGAGAGAGAGAGAGAGTAACGAGAGAGAGACTAACGCACAAGTTACTAACTTGTGTAACGATATATCTGCAAGAGACAGTAGTTAGTGACAGATTCCTTACCTTAGAATATCCCCAGGCGTCAGGCTGGATCCGGAAAGTTTTTTGCGTAGCAGTACCCTTGCGCGTCGGTAGGCGGCGTCGTGCGGCTCCGCGTCCGTCGTCGGCGTCGTGATCGCCGGGATGACGTCGCGGGCAGTACTTAGGCGCCGCCCCTGCGCGCTGACGTCAGTTCTGTACACGACTTTCCGCGCCAGGAACGCAGAGCCATGCAAGAAGCTGACATAGGTGTCTGAAAAATACTAGGGCCCTGAAAGGGATGTCCTTAACCCTAGAAATCAGTTCGCAGAACGGGGAGGATGGGTGGGCGGTAGGAATCTGTCACTAACTACTGTCTCTTACAGATATATCGTTACACAAGCTAGTAACTTGTGCATCTGAAAGAGACACGTTAGTGACAGATTCCTTACCTTAGAATAGATACCCCAGCAATACCAACCCCGGTGGTGGGTCTACGAACAAAGATCAGACAAGGAAGTCCTGGAGGACAGAACGGCCAAAGAAGCCGTCCCTCCGGACCTGACTGTCAAGGCAGTAATGCTTTGTAAACGTGTGCAGCGAGGCCCACGTAGCTGCCTGACAGATAACCGGCAGCGGAACACCGCGGCCCAAGGCCGTGGTAGCAGCCGTTGCCCTGGTGGAATGGGCACGCAGCCCAACAGGAGGCTCCTTCTTAGCCAAAGAATAGCAGGTCTTGATGCACAAGGTAACCCAGCGGGAGATGGTCCTCTTGTGCACCGCCCGACCTTTTTGGCGCCCACGTAGCCAACAAAGAGCTGGTCATCCACCCGGAAGTGTTTTGTGCGGTCAATATAGAAGGAGAGCGCACGTTTTGGGTCCAGACGGTGGAGCCTCTCTTCCTCTCTGGAAGGATGCGGAGGCGGAAAGAAGGTGGGCAAAGTGATGGTCTGCCCAATGTGGAAAGCAATAACCACCTTTGGCAAGAAGGACGGACGCGTCCGAAGAACAACCTTGTCTGGATGAACAGACAGAAAGGGAGGTTTGCAAGATAGAGCCTGGAGCTCACTCACCCGCCGAGCGGAGGTGATGGCCACCAGAAAGGCTGTCTTCAGAGTCAGAAGACGAAGAGGACAGTTATGTAGAGGCTCAAAGGGAGCGCACATTAAAAGGTAAGAACCAAGTTCAAGTCCCACTGAGGCATCACAAACGGAACAGGAGGGAAGAGGTAAGTAATGCCTTTTAAGAACCTGTTAACAACAGGGGACTTGAAAAGGGAGGGCTGATCAGGGAGCCTGAGAAAGGCCGAGATAGCACAAAGATAACCCTTGATGGTACCCAGGGCAGAACCCTGTTGGGCCAGAGAGAGAAGGAACAGAAGGACCTCAGAAAGAGGGGCAGAAAGGGGATTCACAGCCTTTGCTGTGCACCATGCCACAAATTTGTTCCACCTGCAGGCGTATACCACCTTAGTGGAGGGACGCCTGGCTGCCAGAATCACATCACAAACTTCGGGAGGCAAGTCGAAAGGAATCAACTGCCGCCGCTCAATCTCCACGCAAGCAGGTGTAGACTGGACAGGTTCGGGTGGAGGACCGTCCCCTGCTGCTGCGACAGAAGATCCTCCCGAAGAGGCAGACGGATCGGGGGATCGACGCTCATATTGAGTAGCTCGGGATACCAAACTCTTCGAGCCCAGTCCGGAGCCACAAGAATGACTTGGGCCCGGTCGTGCCGAATCTTCTTCAACACTCTGGGTAGAAGTGGTATAGGCGGAAAGGCGTACAACAGACCGCAACTCCACTCGCGACGAAAAGCGTCGCCGAGCGAGTGCCGCCTTGGAAATTCCAACGCGCAGAACTGATGACATTGCGCGTTCTCTTCGGTGGCGAATAGATCTAACCAAGGCTCTCCCCACTGTAGAAAGAGTCCTTGCGCCACTTCCGAGTGAAGACGCCATTCGTGATCCATCATGCACCTGCGGCTGAGTTCGTCCGCCCTGGCGTTCAGGGAACCTGCCAGGTGTTGAACCATCAGGAACATGCCCTGATGTTCCAGCCATGTCCAGAGGCGCAGAGCCTCCTGACAAAGGGTCCAAGACCCCACCCCGCCCTGTTTGTTGCAGTACCACATGGCGGTGGTGTTGTCTGTGAACACCTGCACTACCTTCCCTTTGACAAGAGGGAAGGAATGCCTTGAGTGCAAGTCGGATCGCCCGGAGCTCCAGAAGGTTGATATGGAGCCGAGACTCCGCCGGAGACCAGAGGCCTCTGATCTCCGCCTCTCCCATGTGACCGCCCCATCCCAGAAGGGACGCGTCCGTCACAACTGTGTGCTCTGGCTGGGGAAGGGAGAGGGATCTGCCCATGACCCATTGCCGGTTCGAGAGCCACCACTGCAACTGTCTTGCAGTCCCCTCCGAGATCTGGACGTGATCGGACAGGTTGCCCTGGTGCTGCGCCCACTGGAACTTCAGGTCCCACTGCAGAGCCCGCATATGCCATCTGGCATGATTGACCAGCAGGATGCAGGAGGCCATGAGGCCCAGCAGCCTCAGGGTCATCCGTACCGAAACCCAGGATAAAGGCTGAAAGATCGGAATCATAGCCTGAATATCCCGGACTCGCCGTTCGGGAGGATAGGCCCGAAACTGCGTCGTGTCCAGAACCGCTCTGATGAAAAGGAGCTGTGGAGAAGGAATCAGATGCGACTTCGGCACATTGATGGAGAACCCCAGCGAGTGCAGGAGTTCGGCCGTAGTCTGGAGGTGGGAGACGACTGCCTGGGACGAGCCCGCCTTCAGCAGCCAGTCGTCGAGGTAGGGGAAGACTGAAACCCCTGCCCGGCGCAGATGAACTGCGACCACCGCCATCACTTTCGTGAACACCCGAGGGGCACTGGTAAGGCCAAAGGGGAGCACGGTGAACTGAAAATGCTCGGGGCCTACCGTGAACCGAAGGTAACGCCGGTGGGCCGGCAGGACGGGGATGTGGAAATATGCGTCCTGCAAGTCCAACGCTACCAACCAGTCTCCAGGGTCGAGGGCAGTCAAGACCTGAGCTAGGGTGAGCATCTTGAACTTCTCCTTCCGGAGGAAGCGATTGACGTTCCGGAGGTCCAAGATAGGACGCATGTCCTCCTTGTCCTTTTTGGGCACCAGAAAGTAGTGGGAGTAGCAACCACGCCCTACTTCTGGGGTCGGAACACGCTCGATGGCCCTCTTGGTCAAGAGGGCCGTGACTTCCTTCTGTAGAAGCACCAAGTGATCCCCTGACATGCGGTGGAATTGAGGTGGCATGGCTGGGGGGTGGTCTCGAAGGGGAGGGAGTAGCCCCTTCGGACAATGTCCAAGACCCACCTGTCCGAGGTGATGGTGCGCCAGTGGGGAAGGTGATGGCGGACCCTGCCCCTACTGGCGTGCTGTGCACCTGAAAGGAGGGACTAGGAGGGCTTGGAGGCCGCGGACGGAGTTGGAGGTGGTGGCCTGACCCGCACGCTGGTTGCCCGATCCGCCACGGCGGAATCCACGTCCTCGGCCACGCGAAGACGCCTGCTGCGCGGGCCGGTGGCTGGGCTGCTGACGTGAAGGGGCGCCCCTACCGTGGCCACGATAGGGGCGAAAAGCAGAAGGCAGCGGAGGGCGTAGCAGAAAGGCCCAGGGACTTGGCAGTAGCCCGTGAGTCCTTAAAGCGCTCCAACGCATGGTCTGCTTTGGACCCAAAAAGACCGACTCCATCAAAGGGCATGTCCATGAGAGTATTTTGGACATTCCCTGAAAAACCAGTGGTTCTCAGCCAGGCGTGGCGTCGGAGCGCCACCGTCGTTGCAATCGACCTGCCCAGCGAGTCGGCGGTGTCAAGGCCACAACGTATAGTGTATTTAGCCGCATCCCTTCCTTCCGCAATGGCGCGGGAAAGCAGTGTCTGGACCTCCTCAGGACACTGGGGCAAAACATCCGCCACCGAATCCCACAGAAAGTGGGTATATCGGCCCAAAAGACAAGCGGTGTTAACAGACCGCAAGCCAGCACTGGAGGAAGAAAAACCTTTCTTCCCAAACTGATCCAGGCGTTTGGATTCCATATCCGGAGGGGCGGTAGGGAAGGCGGTTTGGGAAGCGGAGGCTTGGACAACCAAGCTCTCAGGAGTGGGGTGGACAGAGAGAAACAGGGGTCGCCCGGAGCTGGGCGATGGCGTCGTGACACGTTCCGATCCACAGGAGCCCCTGTGTTGGGCTTGGACCAGGCGCCCAAGAGAACGTCAGTGAGGGCGTCGTTAAACGGCAGCACAGTCTCCGCAGAGGAGGCTGCCGGCTGAAGCACCTCTGTCAAGATGTTAGGCTTGACCGTCAAAGTAGGGAGTTGGAGATGTAAGGCCCCAGCTGCCCTACGCAACACCGTACCAAAATTGGCTCCCTCCTCCGTAGCCACGGGAGGAGACAGCATGCCAATGTCAGGGAAGTATCCAGACCACTGGCCTCCCTAGACTCTCTGTCCAGTCCTCATCGTACTGACAGTGTCGTGTCAGAGGGTCATCAGACCCCTCCCAGTCCTCCTGGTCCTCCTCTGGTTCAAAATAAGGAGGAGGAGGGACAGTTGGGACCCAAGGTCCCATCGGCGCCGGAGCCGGCGTCGAGCGACGTCGGTCCGGAGCCATGTCCGGAGCCGGAAGGAACTGGGGACGACGCCGCCCGGAGCCCAGGGCGGCGTCGAGAACGGCACCGGAGACATCGTTAGGTCGACCGGCGTCGATGGGGTTGTGGAGCCGGGATCGAGGCCGGGGCCGAAGCCGGAGCCGGGATCGAGGCTGGAGGCATGGGCGACGCCGGAGCCGTCGGCGACGCCGGAGCAACCCCATCTGGGCCGCGGGGCCCGAAGGCGCACCGGAGGGGCCTGAAGGCCCGAAGAGGCGGGCCATGGCCGACAGGAATTCCTGCACTTTGGCCGGATCCGCCCCGAACCCGGGAAGGGCGGGTATGGCGGGGGCGACTCCACAGGCATGTCCGGGGCCGCGGGGACGGTGCCGGGAGGGGCCTCAGCCGAGTCGCGAGACCGGCGAGGCGAAGTCCTAGAGCGATGATGCTTTTTGGACTTCTTGTGTTTCGACTTACCGGACGAAGAAGACTTCGACGCCGACGACCGGTGTGGACTCCGCGATCGACCCTGGACCTCTCACGCGACCGGGGCTTCCGCGGAGCCGAGTGCCGGGCCTCGAGGAGCTTTCGAGACCGCTCTCGCAAAGCTTTCGGGTTAAGGGCCTGGCAGTCGGTACAAGACTCCGTGTCGTGGCCTCGGCCGAGGCAGAAGAGACACTCCCAATGCGGGTCGGTGACGGACATCATCCGCGCACAGGCGCCGCAACGTTTGAAACCGGGCATCCCTACGACACCTTGAGAGATGAAAAAACAGTGAAAAAATTCACCAAAAAGTATGGTCAAAAAATGACCAGGGCACTGCTCTTCCCGGATCTGCGCTTGCTGGCGCGGAAAAGAACTGACGTCAGCGCGCAGGGCGGCGCCTAAGTACTGCCCGCGACGTCATCCCGGCGATCACGACGCCGACGACGGACGCGGAGCCGCACGACGCCGCCTACCAACGCGCAAGCGTACTGCTACGCAAAAAACCTTCCGGATCCAGCCTGACGCCTGGGGATATTCTAAGGTAAGGAATCTGTCACTAACGTGTCTCTTTCAGATGAGAGAGAGTAACGAGAGAGAGAGTAACGAGAGAGAATAACGAGAGAGAATAACGAGAGAGAATAACGAGAGAGAATAACGAGAGAGAGAATAACGAGAGAGAGAATAACGAGAGAGAGAATAACGAGAGAGAGTAACGAGAGAGTAACGAGAGAGAGTAACGAGAGAGAGTAACGAGAGAGAGTAGAGAGAATAACGAGAGAGAATAACGAGAGAGAGAATAACGAGAGAGAGAATAACGAGAGAGAGTAACGAGAGAGAGTAACGAGAGAGAGTAACGAGAGAGAGTGTAACGAGAGAGAGTGTAACGAGAGAGAGTGTAACGAGAGAGAGTGTAACGAGAGAGAGTGTAACGAGCGAGAGTAACGAGCGAGAGTAACGAGCGAGAGTAACGAGCGAGAGTAACGAAAGAGAGTAACGAAAGAGAGTAACGAAAGAAAGAGAGTAACGAGAGAGAAACGAGAGAAACGAGTAACGAAAGAGAGAGTAACGAGAGAGAGAGTAACGAGAGAGAGAGTAACGAGAGAGAGAGTAACGAGAGAGAGTAACGAGAGAGAGTAACGAGAGAGTAACGAGAGAGTAACGAGAGAGTAACGAGAGAGTAACGAGAGAGTAACGAGAGAGAGTAACGAGAGATTGAGTAACGAGAGAGAGAGAGTAACGAGAGAGAGAGAGTAACGAGAGAGAGTAACGAGAGAGAGAATAACGAGAGAGTAACAAAAGAGAGAGTAACGAGAGAGTAACGAAAGAGAATAACGAAAGAGAATAACGAGAGAGAGAGTAACGAGAGAGAGAGTAACGAGAGAGAGAGTAACGAGAGAGAGAGTAACGAGAGAGAGAGTAACGAGAGAGAGAGTAACGAGAGAGAGAGTAACGAGAGAGAGAGTAACGAGAGAGAGAGTAACGAGAGAGAGAGTAACGAGAGAGAGTAACGAGAGAGAGAAACCAAAGAGAGAGAGAAACCAAAGAGAGAGAGAAACCAAAGAGAGAGAGAAACCAAAGAGAGAGTAACGAGAGAGTAACGAGAGAGTAACAAGAGAGTAACGAGAGAGAGTAACAAGAGAGTAACAAGAGAGTAACGAGAGAGAGAGAGTAACGAGAGAGAGAGAGAGTAACAAGACTAACGAGAGAGACTAACGAGAGAGACTAACGAGAGAGACTAACGAGAGAGACTAACGAGAGAGACTAACGAGAGAGACTAACGAGAGAGACTAACGAGAGAGAGTAACGAGAGAGAGTAACGAGAGAGTAGAGAGAGAGTAACGAGAGAGAGAGAGTAACGAGAGAGAGAGAGTAACGAGAGAGAGAGTAACGAGAGAGAGAGTAACGAGAGAGAGAGTAAAGAGAGAGTGAGTAACGAGAGAGAGAGTAACGAGAGAGAGAGTAACGAGAGAGAGTAACGAGAGAGAGAGTAACGAGAGAGAGTAACGAGAGAGTAACGAGAGAGTAACGAGAGAGAGAGTAACGAGAGAGTGGCGAGAGAGTGGCGAGAGAGTGGCGAGAGAGTAACGAGAGAGTGGCGAGAGAGAGTGGCGAGAGAGAGTAACGAGAGAGAGTAACGAGAGAGAGAGTAACGAGAGAGAGAGTAACGAGAGAGAGAGTAACGAGAGAGAGTAACGAGAGAGAGTAACGAGAGAGAGTAACGAGAGAGAGTAACGAGAGAGTAACGAGAGAGTAACGAGAGAGTAGCGAGAGAATAACGAGAGAATAACGAGAATAACGAGTAGCGAGAGAGAGTAACGATAGAGAGAGTAACGAGAGAGTAACGAGAGAGTAACGAGAGAGAGTAACGAGAGAGAAACGTGAGAGAAGATAATGAAGAGAGAGTAACGAGAGAAAGTAACGAGAGAGAGTAACGAGAAAGAGTAACGAGATAGAGAGTAACGAGAAAGAGTAACGAGATAGAGAGTAACGAGATAGAGAGTAACGAGATAGAGAGTAACGAGAGAGAGTAACGAGAGAAACGAGAGAGAGTAAAGAGACTAACGAGAGAGACTAACGAGAGAGAGACTAACGAGAGAGTAACGAGAGAGAGTAACGAGAGAGAATAACGAGAGAGAATAACGAGAGAGAGTATAACGAGAGAGTAACGAGAGAGAGAGAGTAACGAGAGAGAGAAACGAGAGAGAGAGAGTAACGAGAGAGAGTAACGAGAGAGTAACGAGAGAGAGAGAGTAACGAGAGAGAGTAACAAGAGAGAGAGAGTAACGAGAGAGTAACAAGAGAGAGAGTAACAAGAGAGAGTAACAAGAGAGAAACGAGAGAAACTAGAGAGAAACGAAGAAAAGAGAGTAACGAGAGAGAGTAACGAGAGAGTAACGAGAGAGAGTAACGAGAGAGAGAGTAACGAGAGAGAGAGAGTAACGAGAGAGAGAGAGTAACGAGAGAGAGAGTAACGAGAGAGAGAGTAACGAGAGAGAGAGTAACGAGAGAGAGAGTAACGAGAGAGAGAGTAACGAGAGAGAGAGTAACGAGAGAGTAACGAGAGAGAGTAACAAGAGTAACGAGAGAGTAACGAGAGAGAGACTAACGAGAGAGACTAACGAGAGAGACTAACGAGAGAGACTAACGAGAGAGACTAACGAGAGAGACTAACGAGAGAGAGTAACGAGAGAGAGTAACGAGAGAGAGTAACGAGAGAGAGTAACGAGAGAGAGTAACGAGAGAGAGTAACGAGAGAGTAACGAGAGAAAGTAACGAAAGAGAGTAACGAAAGAGAGTAACGAGAGAGAAACGAGAGAGAAACTAGAGAGTAACGAAAGAGAGTAACGAAAGAGAGTAACGAAAGAGAGTAACGAAAGAGAGTAACGAAAGAGAGTAACGAAAGAGAGAGTAACGAAAGAGAGAGTAACGAAAGAGAGAGTAACGAAAGAGAGAGTAACGAAAGAGAGAGTAACGAAAGAGAGAGTAACGAGAGAGTAACGAAAGAGAGTAACGAAAGAGAGTAACGAGAGAGAATAACGAAAGAGAGTAACGAGAGAGAATAACGAGAGAGAGAGTAAAGAGAGAGAGAGTAACGAGAGAGAGAGTAACGAGAGAGAGAGTAACGAGAGAGAGAGTAACGAGAGAGAGAGTAACGAGAGAGAGAGTAACGAGAGAGTAACGCGAGAGAGAGTAACGAGAGAGTAACGAGAGTAACGAGAGAGAGTAACGAGAGAGTAACGAGAGAGTAACGAGAGAGTAACGAGAGAGTAACGAGAGAGTAACGAGAGAGAGTAACGAGAGAGAGTAACGAGAGAGTAACGAGAGAGAGTAACGAGAGAGAGAGTAACGAGAGAGTAACGAGAGAGTAACGAGAGAGTAACGAGAGAGTAACGAGAGAGAGAGAGTAACGAGAGAGAGAGAGTAACGAGAGAGAGTAACGAGAGAGAGTAACGAGAGAGAAACCAGAGTAACGAGAGAGAGAGTAACGAGAGAAACGAGAGAAACGAGAGAGAGTAACGAGAGAGTAACGAAAGAGAGTAACGAGAGAGTAACGAAAGAGAGAGTAACAAGAGAGTAACGAGAGAGTAACGAGAGAGAATAACGAAAGAGAGTAACGAGAGAGAGAGTAAAGAGAGCGAGAGTAACGAGAGAGTAACGAGAGAGAGAGTAACGAGAGAGAGTAACGAGAGAGAGTAACGAGAGAGAGTAACGAGAGAGAGAGTAACGAGAGAGAGAGAGTAACGAGAGAGTAACGAGAGAGTAACGAGAGAGAGAGAGTAACGAGAGAGAGAGAGTAACGAGAGAGAGAGAGTAACGAGAGAGTAACGAGAGAGAGTAACGAGAGAGAGTAACGAGAGAGAGTAACGAGAGAGTAACGAGAGAGAGTAACGAAAGAGAGAAACCAGAGAGAGAGAGTAACGAGAGAGAGAGAAACCAAAGAGAGAGAGAGTAACGAGAGAGAGTAACGAGAGAGAGAGTGGCGAGAGAGAGTAACGAGAGAGAGAGAGAGAGAGTAACGAGAGAGTAACGAGAGAGAGAGTAACGAGAGAGAGTAACGAGAGAGAGTAACGAGAGAGAGTAACGCGAGAGAGTGAATAACGAGAGAGTAACGAAAGAGAGAATAACGAGAGAGAGTAACGAAAGAGAGTAACGAGAGAGAGTAACGAAAGAGAGAGTAACAAGAGAGAGTAACAAGAGAGAGTAACAAGAGAGAGTAACGAGAGAGAGAGTAACGAGAGAGAGTAACGAGAGAGAGAGTAACGAGAGAGAGAGTAACGAGAGAGAGAGTAACGAGAGAGTAACGAGAGAGAGAGTAACGAGAGAGAGAGTAACAAGAGAGTGAGTAACGAGAGAGAGAGAAACCAAAGAGAGAGAGAGAGAGTAACGAGAGAGAGAGAGAGTAACGAGAGAGAGTAACGAGAGAGAGTAACGAGAGAGTAATGAGAGTAACGAGAGAGAGAGTAACGAGAGTAACGAGAGAGAGAGTAACGAGAGAGAGTAACAAGACTTACGAGAGAGAATAACGAGAGAGAGAGTAACGAGAGAGAGATAACGAGAGAGAGAGAGTAACGAGAGAGAGAGAGTAACGAGAGAGAGAGTAACGAGAGAGAGGGTAACGAGAGAGAGAGTAACGAGAGGGTAACGAGAGAGGGTAACGAGAGAGGGTAACGAGAGAGAGTAACGAGAGGGTAACGAGAGAGGGGGTAACGAGAGAGAGGGTAACGAGAGAGAGGGTAACGAGAGAGAGGATAACGAGAGAGAGTAACGAGAGAGAGTAACGAGAGAGAGTAACGAGAGAGAGAATAACGAGAGAAGAGTAACGAGAGAGATAACGAGAGAGAAAGTAACGATGAGAGATAACGAGAGAGAGAGTAACGAGAGAGAGTAATGAGAGAGAGTAACGAGAGAGAGAGAGTAACGAGAGAGAGAGAGTAACGATAGAGAGAGAGTAACGAGAGAGAGAGTAACGAGAGAGAGAGTAACGAGAGAGAAACGAGAGAGAGAGAGAGTAACGAGAGAGAGAGAGAGTAACGAGAGAGAGAGTAACGAGAGAGAGAGAGAGAGTAACGAGAGAGAGAGAGTAACGAGAGAGAGAGAGAGTAACGAGAGAGAGAGAGAGTAACGAGAGAGAGAGAGAGTAACGAGAGAGAGTAACGAGAGAGAGAGAGTAACGAGAGAGAGAGAGTAACGAGAGAGTAACGAGAGAGAGTAACGAGAGAGAGTAACGAGAGAGAGTAACGAGAGAGAGTAACGAGAGAGAGTAACGAAGAGAGAACGAAAGAGAGTAACGAAAGAGAGTAACGAAAGAGAGAAACCAGAGAGAGAGAGTAACGAGAGAGAGAGAAACCAAAGAGAGAGAGAGTAACGAGAGAGAGAGTAACGAGAGAGAGAGTGGCGAGAGAGAGTAACGAGAGAGAGAGAGAGAGAGTAACGAGAGAGTAACGAGAGAGAGAGAGTAACGAGAGAGAGAGAGTAACGAGAGAGAGTAACGAGAGAGAGAGAGAGTAACGAGAGAGAGTGGCGAGAGAGTGGCGAAAGAGAGAGTGGAGAGAGAGAGTGGCGAGAGAGTGGCGAGAGAGAGTGGCGAGAGAGAGTGGCGAGAGAGAGTGGCGAGAGAGAGTAACGAGAGAGAGTAACGAGAGAGAGAGTAACGAGAGAGAGAGAGTAACGAGAGAGTAACGAGAGAGAGAGAGTAACGAGAGAGAGAGAGTAACGAGAGAGAGTAACGAGAGAGAGAGTAACGAGAGAGAGAGTAACGAGAGAGAGAGAGTAACGAGAGAGAGAGAGTAACGAGAGAGAGAGTAACGAGAGAGAGAGTAACGAGAGAGAGAGTAACGAGAGAGAGAGAGAGTAACGAGAGAGAGTAACGAGAGAGAGTAACGAGAGAGAGAGTAACGAGAGAGAGTGTAGAGAGAGTGTAACGAGAGAGAGTGTAACGAGAGAGTGTAACGAGAGAGAGTGTAACGAGAGAGAGAGTGTAACGAGAGAGAAAGAGTAACGAGAGAGAAAGAGTAACGAGAGAGAAAGAGTAACGAGAGACAAAGAGTAACGAGAGACAGAGTAACGAGAGACAAAGAGTAACGAGAGACAAAGAGTAACGAGAGACAGAGTAACGAGAGACAAAGAGTAACGAGAGACAAAGAGTAACGAGACAAAGAGTAACGAGAGACAAAGAGTAACGAGAGACAAAGAGTAACGAGAGACAAAGAGTAACGAGAGACAAAGAGTAACGAGAGACAAAGTAACGAGAGAGAAAAAGAGTAACGAGAGAGAAAAAGAGTAACGAGAGAGAGATTAAGAGAACACTCCTGCAAACCCAGCACTACAAACAGTGGAAGTTGTATGACCACACTCACGTGAAGGCAAAGAAGAGGGTCGTGGAGCCGACAAGGAAGATGATGGCCGCAGAAACCGGGATGTACTTGCTGGGTTTGAACCTCTTTGTGGAACCTGCGGGCATCTTGGAGCTGAGAGCGATGATTTCCCGTGACTCATAGCCCAAGCCCAATAAGGGACAGAGGGCAAGGGAGTGAGGAGGGAGGGGTTAGGAAAGGAGGGCTGGGGATGGTGGGTTTTCAATCAGCTAACAAAACAGCATCAGCCAAGAGCAGGTAGTTGAAGAAAAGCTGCAGCTTGTGTCTTTATACGGAAAAATGCCTGACATTCACATGACTCCACAGGAAACTCATACAAGGTGACCATGCACAGCAAGAGGACAAGTGACAAAGAAACTTCAACAAGTACACTCAGATGTAAGGAAGGCCAAGGTCCACCCAGGGCTGGCTGAGGCCCCACGTAACCTTCGCCGCCACCTAGTTCCAGATTTGAGAGGCACTCATCTCCAAAGAGATACCAGAGGCACAGATTCTTCTTAACCACACATGCCCAATTTACTGGGGTAGCAGTAGGAGAACAGGACCAGTAGCAGGGGCATCTGCTAGTGTTCTATAGGAGCCAAAGGAAACTAAACAAGGCATTTCAAATCTGCTGTGTGAGACTCCGCATTTTGTCAAATGGTAAGAAAGCAGTACTGGGGATAGGGCTCAACAGAAGAGCAGCATCTGAGGTGATGGGTGAAGTTCAGGCCGTTTCCTTTGTTTTCCAACGGTTAAACCAAGCAACAGCTGGTAAGAGGCTGATCCTAAAATCCTTTTCTGCGGGGGGGGGCGCTGTGGGGACGGCAGAGCCACTGGCGGAGTGCTTCTTCCTTTCGATCTGCCGCTGCGTGCTCTGTAACCCAGCTCCAGCTGGTCAAACTGCTTGCAACATCGCTCTTCTCCACTCCTTTCAATCCCCAATGTTCAAAGCAATCAACGAGAAGCTTCTGGCCGACGCACTTAAAAGTCACAGTCAGTTAAAAATAACCAAGCACATGAAGTGACGCTCTGAGTGATAGGTGTTGTAAAGGTTTGCTTTAGTAGATTCCAACTGGTCACTATTCCTGAGCAGGATTCTCCTCAGCCATTCACTATTGGAGGAAGCTGTCTGGACACCATCCTGAGAGGTTTACTCTTGAGACAGCAAGGCCAAGTCACTCGTTCTCCAACTTCTAGTAAAGAAAGAAAAAAAAAATGATTAATAAACTCTGAAAGAATTAAATGCTTCATATGCAAATCATGCAGACAGGCAAGGTTCATAGATGCGATGTGTCTTTTTCAGACTATCAAGCTCGGGTACCCCGGCCCAACCAAAATAAGAAACAGCAATGAAGACATAGCTGTTTCCCAATTCAGGTAGATCATATTGCGTCATTATTAACCAGCAAAGCGGTCACCCGAAAGAGGAGACCATTCTAAGGGTCACCGCTCGTCTGAAGCACCAGTACAAATAAGTATGAAGTTTGCACAAGAAAGTACTAGCCACAAGGACCAACATGGTCAAGTTATATAATGAAGTAGAAGTGGGCGAGTCAACAAATAACTAAAGAGAACAGAGCCAAGGGTTTGGCTTGGCTTTAAGAGCCCATGCACAAGCCAAGCCCTGAAAATATTTGCCACGTAAATCATTCAAAAAATATCTTTTAGAAATATGCGAAACACTTTTCAAAATTCAAAAAAAGTTTAATTATTTAACACTGGAAGCGCTTCACCTGAATACATCACATATCACTGCATTGATGGAATTTGTTAAAAGTGATCATTTTTAAACATGAACTCAGAGACATTCCTATTCCCTTTCTTAATGACAACGCCTTTAGAGAACTAAAAGCCAAGTCAGTTGTTACCATGTACACCCTAAACGAGCCCTTGAGTATTGTTATTATACATGGAGCAATATTATAGTCTTAAGAAGTTTTTGTTCAGCGCACATCATGAATCCAAGTTTGAAGGTGCTCTCATATGTGATAATTAACAAAAGGTCGGCTCTTTGAATAAAATATTTTGCACAATTTGCAAGCAGGCCAGGCGTGATTGATCACAGGTTTTCTTGTTTCGCACTGTACACTTCAGTCAGTATAAAGGTATCGATTGACATCAAAGGTTAGTGGTTTGCCTTTCATTCTTGGCACGACATGACAGAGTACAGTGGGTAGCACGCAGAAGTCACATGAAGGATCAGTACATTCTGGGCTCAAGGGTCCAAGAAGACCTCGACCCGGAGGCATAGGCATGCATTTGACTCTAGCTTTCAATGGCTCGGCCACATCGAATAACAAGCATTGGCATAGCCAATAGGTCTCGCCTTTGGGACCTTATAAGTGTTTAGCTGTGCAACATTTGATGTTGTTGACGAAAGGATATTGTGCTGCAGAAGTAAATACTTCTAAGGTCATAAAGGGGAGATATATTGGATATGGTAATGATTGTTTTTTTTTTTTTAAGGACAAGAAGTGATTTTAGGCTGCGGCTGCCACTTAGTGTACCGTATTATACGTAGACGTTGTAGCTATATTTGAGAGAGGTAGCGAGAGGTAGAGAGGTGTATAGAGGTAGAGAGAGAGCTAGACAGATGTAGAGATGTAGAGAGGTAGAGAGGTGGACAGAGAGAGAGGTGGACAGAGGTAGAGCGAGGTAGAGAGGTGGACAGAGGTAGAGAGGTGGACAGAGGTAGAGAGGTGGAGAGAGGTAGAGAGAGGTAGAGAGAGAGAGGTAGAGAGAGGTAGAGAGGTGGACAGAGGTAGAGAGAGGTAGAGAGAGAGAGGTAGAGAGAGGTAGAGAGAGGTAGAGAGAGAGGTAGAGAGACAGGTAGAGAGAGACAGGTAGAGAGAGACAGGTAGAGAGAGACAGGTAGAGAGAGACAGGTAGAGAGAGACAGGTAGAGAGAGACAGGTAGAGAGAGACAGGTAGAGAGGAGAGAGAGAGGAGAGAGAGAGAGAGGGGTAGAGAGAGAGGTAGAGAGAGAGAGGGGTAGAGAGAGAGAGGTAGGGAGAGAGAGAGGTAGAGAGAGACAGGTAGAGAGAGAGGTAGAGAGAGACAGGTAGAGAGAGACAGGTAGAGAGAGGTAGAGAGAGACAGGTAGAGAGAGACAGGTAGAGAGTTAGAGAGGTAGAAGGAGATGGTAGATAGGTAGAGAGTTAGAGAGTTAGAAGGAGATGGTAGTGAGGTAGTGAGGTAGAGAGAGAGGTAGAGAGAGAGAGGTAGAGAGGTGGAGAGAGGTAGAGAGAGAGGGAGAGGGAGAGAGATAGGTAGAGAGTTAGAGAGGTAGAAGGAGATGGTAGAGATAGGGAGAGAGGTAGAGCGAGAGGTAGAGGTAGAGAGGTAGAGAGAGGTAGAGAGGTAGAGAGAGAGAGAGGTAGAGAGAGAGGTAGAGAGAGAGGTAGAGAGGTAGAGAGAGAGGTAGAGAGAGAGAGAGAGGTAGAGAGAGAGAGAGAGGTAGAGGTATAGAGGGGTAGGGGTAGAGGCAGAGGGGCAGTGAGGTAGAGAGAGGTAGAGAGAGAGAGGTAGGTAGAGAGTTAGAGAGGTAGAAGGAGATGGTAGAGAGGTAGCGAGAGAGGTAGCGAGAGAGGTAGCGAGACAGAGGTAGCGAGACAGAGGTAGCGAGACAGAGAGGTAAGCGAGACAGAGAGGTAGCGAGACAGAGAGGTAGCGAGACAGAGAGGTAGCGAGACAGAGAGGTAGCGAGACAGAGAGGTAGCGAGACAGAGAGGTAGCGAGACAGAGAGGTAGCGAGACAGAGAGGTAGCGAGACAGAGAGGTAGCGAGACAGAGAGGTAGCGAGACAGAGAGGTAGCGAGACAGAGAGGTAGCGAGACAGAGAGGTAGCGAGACAGAGGTAGCGAGACAGAGAGGTAGCGAGACAGAGAGGTAGCGAGACAGAGAGGTAGCGAGACAGAGAGGTAGCGAGACAGAGAGGTAGCGAGACAGAGAGGTAGCGAGACAGAGAGGTAGCGAGACAGAGAGGTAGCGAGACAGAGAGGTAGCGAGACAGAGAGGTAGCGAGACAGAGAGGTAGCGAGACAGAGAGGTAGCGAGACAGAGAGGTAGCGAGACAGAGAGGTAGCGAGACAGAGAGGTAGCGAGACAGAGAGGTAGCGAGACAGAGAGGTAGCGAGACAGAGAGGTAGCGAGACAGAGAGGTAGCGAGACAGAGAGGTAGCGAGACAGAGAGGTAGCGAGACAGAGAGGTAGCGAGACAGAGAGGTAGCGAGACAGAGAGGTAGCGAGACAGAGAGGTAGCGAGACAGAGAGGTAGCGAGACAGAGAGGTAGCGAGACAGAGAGGTAGCGAGACAGAGAGGTAGCGAGACAGAGAGGTAGCGAGACAGAGAGGTAGCGAGACAGAGAGGTAGCGAGACAGAGAGGTAGCGAGACAGAGAGGTAGCGAGACAGAGAGGTAGCGAGACAGAGAGGTAGCGAGACAGAGAGGTAGCGAGACAGAGGTAGCGAGACAGAGGTAGCGAGACAGAGGTAGCGAGACAGAGAGAGAGGTAGAGAGAGAGGTAGAGAGAAGTAGAGAGAGAGAGGGAGAGAGGGAGAGAGGTGGAGAGAGAGGTAGAGGGAGAGAGAGAGAGGTAGAGAGAGAGAGAGGTAGAAGGAGATGGTAGAGTGGTAGTGAGGCAGAGAGAGAGAGGTAGAGGGTGGTGGGCACGGAACTCGTTTTGGGCGACCAGTGCTTGTTTTCCATAATCAGATTTCGACCCAATGCAGGCGAGAGAGAGAGAAAGTTAGACAAGAAGGGCTGGGCGAGAAGGGAGGGGGGAATGCCAGCAGCAGAGGAGCTTGATCAAAGCTCACGAAAAGGGAGGGGGAGAAGGGAGGAGGGATTGCGAAGCAGGCTAGCAAATGGTGTGCGATGTGCGCGCACCATGACGAGAGAGGAAAGCCATATGGCGCCTCTGCTCGTCATTGTGCGCGTACTCGCACGCTCTAGGCAAGCCCAAAAAAAAGTGGTCGCATTCCTAAATGCCCACTTACAAAATGTCTCGCCCAGACCAGCGCAAGCGCTGGCTTCAGGGCGAGACCTAAAAAATAAATTTAAAACAATCACCGGCAAAGGCACACTTGGGACCTACTGGCTTTGCTTACTGTGTATATACACTGCATATTTTATGCAAGTAAAAACTTTGCATTTTTTAACATTTGTAAACTCTCTTATCGTGCAATTTTGTATTAGAACTTGAATTTACTTTACTAAGCATTGGAAAAGCAAAGACCTAATGGCTCTAAAAGGCTGAGTTATTTGGTCTTCCACTGCATGTATGGTAGATGTGAGCGGAGTTGCATTTAGGTGTCTGGGTGAGTTCTAGTTGTGGAAGGGTTTATAATCGGGAGAGCGCTAGAGAGGAGGCTGAAGGCAGTGGGAATCCGTGGTCCATAACAATGCTCATTCCATCTGTGCAGTTTTTCCAGTGTGCACACAGTGATGGTCACATAATTACCAATTGTAATCATTTACAATAAAATGATTGTTGTAAAATGTTGTGATGAATTAAACAATTCATTTATTCAAAAACAGGACTTCACCATGGTCTTCCCTTTGCCAGTAAGGGGTCCCCGACACCCCTCCTCGAGCCGTAGCACACGTGGAATCAAAACATTTCACAGCTCCAGCGACAAAAGCTAAAGAAGGATCACAACATACTTCCCTTGCTTATCGTACAAATAAAACCGAACACAGAAGGGCACACATACTATTGGTGGTACTCATGTACTTTGTACCCTTGCTTGATCAACGACCACGTTAAACTGTAACCCTGTGCGACCTTGGGTCTGTCACCAGAATCATGGTTGCTGGAACACTGGGTATTCATCGGACTTTCCCTCCACAGATTGTTTACGGCCTTTGTCATCCCTCAACGTCGTAAACCCTACATCCTTACCTGCAGTCATCTCGCCCATCCAGCCCTTCCTTCCACACATGGCAACTCTCCTGTGATGCCACTTTTCCCCATGCGCTAGTACGACATACCAGCGATGCACCTCTCTAACTGCAAAAGGCCCACAAAACGTATTCAAACCTTTCCTCACATGTCCAAACCTCACCTTGAGCCAATCACCTGGCAAAGTCCCTCTTTCATCTCTCACATGCAAGCTATTCATGCTGGGATACGTTTCTATCATCATTGCGAATGGAGACAAAGTCATGGAAACATTCTCAGAAGTTTGGGGGGGTTGGGGGGGGGGGGGGAGAGTTGTATGCGGAGCTTGCCTGACTCCAAGATGGCAGCAAGTTAGGGAAGCTCCCACCGCCGCCGCCACCAACCGACAAAATCCTGGTGCTTTTCATAAACTAATTACCTCAATAGTGCGCAGAAAGCGCAGAGCATTGAAAACGTGACAGATTCGCCCGAAACGCGGAGGTGAGAGGGCGTTTGGATACGGCAGGGAACGTTTGAGGCCTGACGTGTGAGACGCGTGCACCGCCTAGGCGACGCGCACAGGCGTGATCCTGGAGCAGAACGGGACAAATCAGCTGGAAGTTCCCTAGAGTCCAGAAGACCGAGCAACAAAGTGAAGGAACGGCCCACGAGACGAGCGGGGAAGGTGCCAAGGGCTGGCGGGTGCGTGATCGGTGCCCTTGAAGCCCTGGGATCCAGGGGTCTTGTGCGGCAGTGTGAGTAACCTGCCGAAAGAAGCCGAAAAGGGCAAGGTCTGACACAACAAGCAAGTACAGCAACGCAGCTGGGAGCGGGGCGCAAGCAACGGAGACCCTGGGGAGAGTGTTGAGCCCATTAAGCGCATGGGCAGATACGACATTTGCTTCTGTAGAGGGGCCGAGAGATAAGCGGTGTGTGACCCTGTTGGTGGATATCCTCACTGACGGCATTGCCCTCTGGGAGACAGGGGGATAGAATAACTTAACCCCCCCAGTACAGAGAACCAGAGTGGTGCTAGAAGAGAGGGGCTTCCAGAGCAGAGTGCGCAAAGCCCCACAGGGAAGGCAGCTTGGCCACAATAGACTGCTCATGGCTGGGCCTAAGAGCCTTCACTAAGGTGATTGGAGTGGCGCTGCGAATATGACCGCAGACACAGCGCTCTCAAAGCCTGCTTAGGAAGAGGCACTCCACTAAAGGCAGATAGAGCGTGCCAGCGAGAAGAAAGGGAGGCCATCAGGAAAGCCCTTGATCACCTACCTGCAGCGGGACTTCAGGATGGGGAAGCCAGATATATCGCAACCAAAGCTGAACTTTGACTTTTGCAAAACCCCTAGGTCTTAGGAGACAAACACCACAGAAACAGAAATGGCTCCTGATGACACAGAGGCGTTACCTGAAGCAGATTTGAAGCATATACTGCGGACAATGCAACAAAGTCTATCAAAAATAGACAGCAAAATAGACGCCCTGACATTTTGTATGGACAGAATGTGGGAACGCTTAGATAAGCAGACCGAGAGGCTTGACACGGTTGAACGGAGGATTTCGGATGCAGAAGACGCGCTGCAGACAGAAACCGTAGCCCACAAGACAATGCAAAAGCTCCTCAAATTGCTCCAGTACAAGACAGACGATTTGGAGGCCAGATCAAGAAGAAATAACATCAGAATTATTGGCATAACGGAATCGACAAATAAACAATATGGAGCAATATTATGAGCAAATACTTACCAAACGGTTGGGCAGAGACACATTCTCCGAGATATTCATGGTGGAGCGTGCCCATCGCTCACAGGCGCCGGGAGCAGCCCCAATGCTAATCATTGCCAGGCTGTTGCACAATAGAGACCGCAATACAGCCCTAAGGAAGGCTCGAGAGCTGGGACCATTGCGCCTGGAAGGGGCGGAAATATCCTTATTCCCAGATTTTACATTACAAGAAGCACCCAGCCTGTTCCTCCCGGAGAAAAAACGACTGTGTGAACAAAACTTAGAACACAGCATGCAACACCCTGCGAAGTTAAGGATAAAGCTGGACAGAAGGGCGCATTACATCACAGATCCCAAGTTGGCAACGCAGTTTATAAAACAGAAACAGGCGGACAAGCGCCGGGAATCCCTTGGAGGGTCCCGGACTGACGCTTAAGAAGCACACAACAACAAGGACCACTGAAGCAGGTACCTAATGCTGCAGTGAACACAAGGGGACATGTAAACACGGCAAAGAATTCACTGCGGACACGCAGAGGTCTTGAGACCCTGCCATCGGAACTGTGATGAAAATGATCTCACTGATTACACTCCGGAGGGGACGGTACAGAAGTGCTATCACGGCCGAGACGTCGGTGCCGATTATTGGTAAGACTGTTACGATAACCCTCAATAAACATAACACACTCTTACGGTGCGGACTCAGATTGACACTTGATACGCAACAAGACTAGCAATGTAAGGGGGCTGGTAAACGCGACTCGCAGTACCCAAGGGGGAAAAACAAGGGGACTCTCTGCTATAAGCTTAACATAGCGATACCAAAGGGGATGATGGACGGAGCGCCTGAGCAAATCAAACACTCACCCCCAGTCAACTGATCTGGGTTTAATCCATCATCATTCTTTAGATCACTCCACCACCCCAGTTCAGACATGGCCATATGCAAATCAGTCTGACCCTGTGCCTCATGGGAACAGTCCAGCCCAGTTGAACTGCCAAGCCATGTCTTCCCTGGACCGGAAACAAGCATCCTGGGACCGGTTTCTGGCTATTCAGCCAGGCTAGCTTGAATCCAGTGGCAAAGTGAGCAAGGGATCCACGTCTGGGCATACCCTGCCAACTTAGGGCGAACAAAGCGATACCAAAGGGGATGATGGACGGAGCGCCTGAGCAAATCAAACACTCACCCCCAGTCAAATTTGGCAAGGTATGCCCAGACGTGGGTCCCTTGCTCACTTTGCCACTGGATTCAAGCTAGCCTGGCTGATGACGGCTGAATAGCCAGAAACCGGTCCCAGGATGCTTGTTTCCGGTCCAGGGAAGACATGGCTTGGCAGTTCGGGCTGGACTGTTCCCATGAGGCACAGGGTCAGACTGATTTGCATATGGCCATGTCTGAACTGGGGTGGTGGAGTGAGCTAAAGAATGATGATGGATTAAACCCAGATCAGTTGACTGGGGGTGAGTGTTTGATTTGCTCAAACGTTCCGTCCATCATCCCCTTTGGTATCGATAAGCTTAACATAAGCACAGAGGCACCTGGAACTATACAAATGACAAATGGGTGGTGGGGAAGGTCAGGGAGCGGAAGAGCTGGCAACATCTGCCCCAAGTGTGTTCCACCTACAGATATGTTTAAAATGATGTTACTGGGTTTGGGGATGTTTTTAGAGGGTGGGAGGTTTACACTGCAGCTATGAAAGTTGGGGATGTACATAGCGTGGGTGGGATAACAAGAGTGGGGTTTATTATTGTATTTTTCTTTTATGGGGAAATGTGGCCAACTTCAATACCAGGTGCTACATCAGTACAACAGCATACTGACACAATTACAGACGCAGACCCAGTGGGGATAGATAAGTCAAGAACCCAGATGTTGAGACTACTTACCTGGAATGTCAGGGGCCTCAACAACAATAGGAAGGGCAGGAAAGTGGCGGCATCTCTCAATAGACACACAATAGACATTGCAGTCCTGCAAGAAACGCACCTCAAACCTGATAACCATATTTCCTTACATCGCAAGATGCATGGCCAGTGCTACACCGCGGGCTACACATCACATGCCAGGGGGGTGCTCCTCTGGGTGGGCAGACACTCAGGGGTAACATTGACAGGGCTCTACAACGATGCGGGTGGTAGATATATAATAGCTTAGTGCCGAAAGGGCGATTTGATATTTTTAATCATAGGCATGTACGGACCGAATTGTAATGATCCTCAATTCTACTAAACAATAGAGCAAAGGACCAACAATGGGCAGGACTGCCGCAGATATGGGGAGGAGATTTTAATAGCATTTTAAATCTGGAAATAGACCAATCCAAGGGTCCAGTTAGGCGCCCATCCGCAGCGGCATATGCTATTCTAGATATGATGCAGAGGGGGAGGCTAGTTGATATATAGAAGCATAGAGCCCCTGACACAGCGGGGTACACTCATTACTCCTCGCCACATGACACACACACCCGCACAGACTACTGGTTAATTTCCAACGGTTTAAAGCCTCGGGTCACACATTGTACACATCTCCCCAGAACCTACTCTGACCACTTACCGGTGCAACTAGCGCTAGAATACCGAGCACGTAAAATACCAGCCTTCACTTGGCGTTTTCCTCCATACTTATTATTAGACACTGTTTTTAAAGCAGAGCTAACGCAAGCAATAGAGGAATACTTTACGCGGAATGTAGGCTCAGTTACATCATTTATGATGATGTGGGAGGCCTTCAAGTCCTACATCCAGGGGATCGCAAACTCAAAGAATGCGGGAGTCCTCTGCTCCAAAAAGGGAAGGCTGGATAAATCAGAGCAAGACAGTCACACTGGAGGGCACACTACAGAGTGGCGGGGGTCCCAGCATCAAGGAGGACATCAAACAAAAGTTGGCAGAGTTTCAGGTGGCAGCCAATGATGAAATAAAGCACATGGGGAAATATGCAACAGCACGTGTATATGTGGAGCGGGATAGGCCAGGGGCAACGCTAGCCGGGATGCTGCGACCCCCAGATATGATCAAGGACATCGTAGATGACGAAGGACAGACATTACACGCACCAGAGGACATAGTACAACAGTTTCGCACAAACTACACGACATTATACAGTTCACAAATCCCAACGGACGAGACATTGACTGACTTACTCATATTAAGATGCCCTGGCTGGCTTTGGAACATGGGGAGCATTTGATGGCACCCCTACAGACTGCTGCAATCAGAATTGCGCTGTTGGACAAGCCAGCCACGAAAGCGTCAGGATCCGACGGATTGACGCTGGCCTTCTATAAGGAATTTCAAGAACTATTAATACCTCACCTCAAAACGTTGTATGAAGAAATAGCGGAGAAAGGGGAAATGCCCCCCACACTAAGGGAGGCCATGATAGTCATCGTACTAAAACCAGGAAAACAATCCTCCCGCTGTTCCTCATATATGCCGCTATCCTTACTGAAAGCAGACACAAATATACGCAAAAATATTAGCTAATAGACTGGCACCACTAATGCTAGGAATAATACACCCAGAATAGGCAGGGTTTGTCCCAGGGAGGAACCTGTCGCACAATTTGAGAAGGCTGTTTGGGGCCATACAGTGGACGGACCCAGAGGTCAAGGCAGCAGCCGTGTTTCTAGATGCCGAGAAGGCATTCGATTCAGTCGAATGAGGATTTATGTTTAGGGTGCTTTGTAGAATAGGTGTGGGCGAACTCTTCATAGGCTAATCTCAATATTATATACAACGCCAGCAGTGCGGGTAGGAAGTGAAGTCTCAGAAGCCTCCAGCATCTCAGGGGAACCAGACAAGGATGCCAGTTATCACCGTTACTATATGCCAATTTGTCTGAACCACTGGATTGTGCAATTCGTGAATACCATAGCCATAGAGGACTGCGATTCCCCGGCTACAATCGGATCATAACATACGCGGACGACACGCTATTGTATGTCCGTAATCCTGATACTAATCTTTTGCCCGTACTCGGAGAGGTGGTACGGTTTGGGGGTCACTCTGGTATACGAATCAACTGGGACAAATCAATAATATTCCCTCTCACTCCTGCCACGTCCCTCCCAGGCCTGGAGTATCCTTTACAATGGAGCACAGACTTTGTGAGGTACCTAGGCATCCGGGTCCACACGGACCCTTCGGTAGTACTCCTTGAAAATTGTGGGGTGGCCCAGCAAAAACATGCGGATGATGTAGATAGATGGATTAGATTTCCATTTTCACTGGCGGGTAGAGTAGCTTTGATGAAGATGGTGGTCCTTCCTAAATTCATCTTGCTATTTCAGAACGTACTATTATTACTGTCGCGCACAATGTTTCAGCAATTGTGCACGTTATTGATCAGACTGGCAGTGGGACACCCTCACCTTGCCTTACGAGTTGGGTGGGATGAATGCCCCGGACCAGGAAATGTACTACAGGGCAGCTCAGAGTACATTTGCATACTATTGGATCCATGGCCCACACACCACGCATAATTTATATCTGGAGAGGGAACGCAGCCGACACAGTGACGCTTCCGCAGATTCTTTTTTGTGCCCCCTCAAGACGGCATGGGATTTTTGATGCTCTGGCAGTAACGGCACAGGCATGGCACGGGCTGCTAAATAAACAAGATGGGGCGCTGTTACATGCCCCGGATGTCCCGCTACACTGGTGTTGGTGGTTTCAAATGGGTTGGGAGGGAGGGGCAAGGCAGGCACTCCGGACCCTGGGAATCAACAAGATTGGTGACCTATTCACTGACTGAGTAGTAAGCAGTTGGGACACAATTCAGGACAGGACACCGAACATGCCAGGAATGGCCAGGTACCACTTCCACCGCGTAAGAGACACAATGCAAGAACTATTAGGGGAAGATATGTTCGAACTGCAAACTATGGATTTACTCTTGTCCCTGATACAGTCAGATGTTCCATATAAATTGATCACAAAATTTTACACCAGTACGCAGGAAGCACGCAGACCTGAAATGCTATAAGTTAGATTAGACTGTCAGCGAGATTTGGGAAGCCCACTCAGCGATAAGAAGTGGCAATATTGCTGCGCCAAGACAAAGACCATCTCCATGAATGGGCGGCATAGATTAATACATTTTAAGTTCCTTCAAAGGGCATACTACACATCCGAGAGACAATAAAAGTACGGGCGACTGGAGGATTCAAAGTGTCAGATGTGGCGAGGAAGACCATGGGTTTATGCACACAGCTTGGCACTGCCCAGTGATCTACGATTTCTGGTGTAAAACTTTCCAAGAAATGGGGAGAGGATGTGGTCTTACGGCTAGAGCGGTCCACCTTGACGCTGGGGAACCGGGTTCGAGTCTCGGCAGGGGCGCTCAACATCCTGTGATTCTGGGCAATTCACTTGATCTCCCCAAGCCTAACAAAAAACAAGCATTTGCAATGCAATAGGTGTCGCATTTCGAGAATTTGAGCTATTGCCATTGTAAATGACAATGTCTTTTATTTATGTGTTTTCAAAACCTGCAAGCGGTGCCTAAACATGCACTTTGTGCTTATAGTCCTTGCTTATGAACAGTAAGGCTGGCAGTAAAAGAGGCACAGTTACTGCCAGCCTTGCTTCTCATAAGCAACGACTAAGTACAAAGTACAAATACAATTAGCAGCTTTGAAATGTGACAAAATAATTATTATATTAATTCCAGATTAGGTTGTACTCTATGTGGAGCTGATGAAGGGAAATTTATAGAAGGTTTAATATAAATCAGATGTGGTAGGTGCAGTACAGCAAGCTGCGCCTAGAGGTCCCTAGTGAGCAAGGCACCAGCACGGCTTGTCTAGGTGCAGTTCCACAAGCTGCGCCTAGAGGTCCCCAGTGAGCATCATAAACTTTGAAGATATGGTAAATCCACCTTGCCCATAATGCATTGCATGCAAGACAGTACTACGAGTACATTCAAATAGCTATGTCCATGTATACAATTAGTAGCTTTGAAATGTGACAAAATAATTATTACATTAATTCCAGATTAGGTTGTACTCTATGTGGAGCAGATGAAGGGAAATTTATAGAAGGTCTAATATAAATGTGAGATGTGCTAGCGAGTAAAGTAACCATTGCCAACCTAGTTTAGGACTAAGTGACTGTCCAATCTGAAGGCCTTTAAGAAAATAGTTCCTTGGGGCTGTAATTAAAACCTAGGGCGTAACAACACATGTAACAGGGGTTGTCCTCATGGGAGGTTACAAGAAGAGACAATGCGGTACTAAGGAGGGACTACAAAGCCTAATGTCCAATAAAAAGCCACCATTTACAAAGGAAAGGGACAGGAGCCATTTAAAAAGATGGGTGGGATGTAGGCGGAGCTTTATCCACATATGCTGAATACAGCATGTCTCGAAGAGACCGCGCAAGCACTGCCTAGGCGAGATCTAAAAAATGAATGTATAAGCCTGTAATGCAACTGGTGCTCATTTAAAGCGCTCGGATACCTTCGGGTCAAGTTCGCGCTATATAAAACTCAGGGGGAAAAAAAGGAAAAAAATGGGGAGCCTAGTAGGTGTAGAAATAGTACCAGACCCGAAAATGGCTTTATTGGGCCACGAGTCTGGGAATAGATAAAAACACACTACCGTTGACAGCCATTGGCCTCCTGTTGGCCAAACAACGAATCGCTATGAAATGGGCAAGAGGCCTGATACCGAAAATAGAAGACTTGCACACAGACATGCTTTAATGCAATACAAAACCAATGTTTATAACAGGGCTCGAAAAATCCACTCGCCCTTTCGCATTTGCGAGCCAGATTTAATTAGGAATTTTTTTTTATCACTGGCAGGTTTTTTAGGTCCTACTCGCCCTTTCTAGCGAGTAGGAAGGCAAACTGACTTTTGACCTCTGTCTCTGAAAGCAGAGCAAATGTGACAAGATAGCAAGATTTAAAGGCATCTTTATTGCTCACAAAGTGAATAAGAAATAAAAATGCTTTTAAATCTTAACTTGTCACAGTTGCTTGGCTTTAAGAGACAGATGTCAAGTGCATTACAGTTAGGTCGAGTAGATTTTTTAAGTTACTAGACCTGCAGGTCTAGTTACAATTTTTTGATTTTTCGAGCCCTGATATAACTAGTTAACCCCCCCCAAAAATAGGCCCAACAGTTGCTGAGGGCCTTATCAAACATTTTTATTCAGTAAGAAGACAGGCGTAGGGAGATATGGTGATGCAGAATAGGCCCACAGATAGTGGCACACAATCCCTAAGTGACACTGCAGATGCAGGGGAAAGCCTCAAAGATGACTGTACTTTGTAATGTTGTGTACTACCAATCCTACGATACTAGACTACACGACCACGAGGCATTAGATGGGAGTCTGCCATCTCAATTCAACTGCAATGTACTGTTTTGCATACTGTAAGACATAACTAACGCCTGGTGAATATGTAAGTTGTTCCACTGAAAGTAATAAAAACAATTTTTTTTAAAAAACCTTTTCTACTCTAACTGGCAAAAAACCTTTTCTCCACCTGATCTGTTCGGAACTGCTAGTTGAATGGCCCCTCTGATCATGCAATTGGCCGTCTCAACCACACCACTGGCTTGAGGATTATACAGCACTGTGAGGAAGTGTTTAATCCCACCTGAAGACAAATAACACTCATATCCTGTAAAGTTAACTGTGTGCTGCTATCGGTGATAAACACGTCAGGAAAACGTTAATTCTTTAAAGACATGCTGCACGGAGTTTATTGCCACCTTGGTGGTAATTTCTGACAAGAATTTTACTGACAATCATTTCAAACATAAATCAATCTTCACTATTGCACTCCTCCACTCTTCTGACTCTAGGTAAGGGACCTTTAAAATCCACACACCCCCTGAACCACATCTACTCAGGATCACAAATCATACCTAACTCCGTCTGGAGCCCCATCTTCGGCCTCTTTCCCCCCTTATTGCATTTTACACATCGCTCCACCCAAGATACTACATTGATACCAATACTGGGCTTCATTTGGTAAAGTTTGTCCTAAATACCCTTCGTGTGCCATGTCAAATAGCTTCCCATACACCCCAATGGGAGATATGAATGTATCTCTTTGCAATACCATCTTCCCTCCAAGCAACGACTACTCATTCCCAATCTTGAGAAGTCTTAATGCACTTGGTAAGGGGCTTTCTCTCCTAGCTTTCAAATCATTTGCTCTACACCACTCAAGATTATCAGTATCCTTCTCGATCCACCATTCCACGCCAGTCCCTGCTCCTTGACTCACGCTCGCACCTGCCCAGTCTTTGTCACTGTATAGTACAGCCTTCATATACACAATTTCCCAGTCAATAGGCAGGCGAGACAAACAGTCTGCTTGGACACTCTTTCACCCTGGGATGTATTCGATCTATATTCTTGTAAGTGTGCTACCAATATAGCCAACCTTGTAGATCTCTTACCAGCACCTGCCAGTGACAACATCTTCATCAGAGGTTTGTGATCTGTGTGAAGTAGAATCTGCACACCTCACACATGGGACCTAGAGAATTCTACTGTTCAGGTTGCTGCCAAAGCTTACCTCTGAATGATGCAATGGCTTTGCTCAGCATTTGCGCCTGAGAGCGAGAAGCAAATGCAACAGTCTTTTCAAAACTAGAGTGTACGTGTGAACACACATCTATCCCAGCTGCTCTCCCATTAACAGTCACAATGGCCCTGCACTTTGTGTCAAATGGAACTAAAATTCCAGCATCAGACAACCCCTTTTTGATGTTATCGAAACAGGTTTGGTGTGGGTCATTCCAGGTAAAACTGTACCCTTTTCTCATTAACCCCCTCAAACACTCCATTTTGCTTGCAAAACGATTTACAAATTTGGAGAGTATTCATTGAGTCCAAGCAAGGACCGTAACGGATCCTTGTCTTAAGGCAACAGTGCTATCTTTATAGCACTCACCAGATAATGTTTCGATTTGACTCTTTCAGCAGATAACATGTGACCCAAGGTTTCTATTACTTTCACCAAAAATCTGCACTCTTCTGAGAGTCAAACCTGATTCTTCAAGTCTGTCCAAACTCTATTTCAGAGATAAGTTAAGACTTTCCACGCAATCTCCCAATAGCAAGATGTCATCTTGGAAATATATGACATTGTCATCACAACATTTTATTGGAAACGAGTAGCCAGTACAGTGGACGAAAAAGCGACCCAGCTGTGGTACAAACGACCCCAATAAACTCTTGGCAAAAGTATTTTTATCAATTGGTGGAACATTAGGTAAGCGCAGCTGCACACGTTTCTCATTAAGTGATGAATTTATTTAAGAACAGGACCCAAGGGTTGCCTTCCCGTTGCCAGTCAGATGGCTGCTCTCTCTTCTGGAGCCGTAACACACTTCGAAACAGAAGATTTCCATAGCTTCAGTTGACAAAAGTAAAAGAAAGACCACAACATACTACATTTATATGAAACCGCAGCACTCACAAAGGCGACAGGTCCGGCTTGCTTTAGGCATGTGTTTGTTGATGCGCGATATGCCTGGAGGCTCCACCTTCTACAGCACGCGGCCTGACCGCGTGCTGTAGAAAGCACAGCACTGGTTGTAGATCACATTTCAAGCCATGCTGTTGAAGGTACATTCGAATACAACTAACACAGGAGCACTCAAAAACGATTTCCAGCATTTACTACACAAAGAAACTCCAGCCACCTCAACACCAGCTATCTTGCTCCCAACTGATGGAGCATCATCAGGCATTAAATCCAAAACTTTCCAGGAGAGAATAAACTGGAGAATATATGTACTACAGCACCAACACCATTGTATCTAAATGCCACACGCCTCCTCCCAAAGAAAGAATACTATAAAACATTTAAGTTCTAGCAAACAACTCTTAACAGTAAGAAAACACAACTGCGATTATGAAGTAAAAGCGGCAATGAACAAATAAAAAGCATGAATATTACTGTCAATTATTATTTCCAAACAACAATTCTGCTGAAGTTTCAAATCCGCCAAGTTACCTGCTCTTTAATACAACTTCACCACTGAGTGCATTACTAAATGTGTGAGGAAAAAGCAACAGTCCTAGGCAATCTCACCCTCACGACCTCATCCACGCCAACAATATCCTTGACTGCATTTTTTTCCCGGAGTTTTATATAGTGCGAACTTGACCCAAAGGTATCAGAGCACTTTACATGAGCACCAGTTGCATTACAGATGGACACATTCATTTTTGGTAGGCACTGGGAGATTAAGTGATTTGCCCAGAATCACAGGATGTTGAGCGTCCCTGCGGAGACTTGAACCCAGTTCCCCAGCTTCGACGGCAACCGCTTTAGCAGTCAGGCTACATCCTCTCCCCTGCATACCTCTTATCAAAATGATATATCATGCTTTTATCTGCTCACTCATTACTTTCAACCTCGAACCTTTCACATCACCTTCAGAGTTGGCCATGTGATGATGAACCCAAAGAGTACAGATTATGGTACAGGGTTTATGTTTGCGAAACAAATGGAATGCAGTCACTCCAGTGGCAGAGGGTGGCGTAAATCTTTATGACCACATCCTTCCAGTTTCTACCTACACTTTTGGGCAAATGGATAGTTTTTTTTTTTTTTAAGTCCCATTGTCTGGGGATGATACAACACACACCGCTTATGCACAATTCCGCTTTCCTTGAGAAAAGCAGACATTACTCTGGATGTTCACTACACACCAGCAACCTCACAAGCAAAGATTCCAGAGAGAAATCCAACTACAATGAAGTAGAAATCTCATGCACAAAAGCAAAGGACCCAGAACATCAAAGGCTACTGCTTCCCACTGACCCTTTGACAAGCCTCTAAATACCATTGGTGAAGTTCTAGATTTCTTAATCGACTTATAATTGTGCCTACGCTTAGTTTTTAGTTTACTGTTGCCTGCTTATTGTTTCTATTGTGCCCGCCTGTTTTTCCTGTTAGTGTGCCCAGCCCGTTTCCTCCCCGCCGCTGCTGCCCCTGCGGCCCCTCCCCCCTGCCGGTTCCCACTCCCGCCTCCCAGCTGCACGTCCCTCCCCTCTCTCCTATTTAATGGCGGCCGCTGCGGGGAAGCGCGAGAAAGACCTCTGACCTCTGGTCTGAGACTTGCTCTCTCCCCAGCAGCTCCGCCGTCTGTGTCACCGCCGCTGACCTCCAGGACCCCCAGGTGGTGGTGTTCGAGGCTGCCCAGGTCCCGCTGTTCTGGTCTGTGATTGTGCCCCTTCTCAGTTCTGTGCCCGTCTTCAGTTGATTCTGCCCGCTCTTTAGCCTGCCTTTCTGTTATTGTTGCCTGCTTACTGTTATTACTGTGCTCACTCTTTATTTGCCTGCCCTTTTATTTACCTTTGCCTGCTTACTGTTATAATTGTGCCCGCGCTTAGTTAGGTTATCTCCTAGAGTCATGTGCTGCTCTAGGAGATGACCTCTTGGAATCACTCCAGCTTTTCAGCAAACTCGTGCGTGTGGCTTTTTTTTTTTTGCACACATTGTATTGCCCATTGCGTGTGGCTTTCAAAAACGAAAGCACGCAATTGGCCAAAGGCGGGTGCATGTCCTACCTTTCCCAGTAAATGTTTCCTCCCACGGCATCCACCTTGCGGGAGCGAGCAGCGGCGCGCAGGGTGCCATCTGTTCTGGGTCATATTACAAAGGTCGCTTTTACTTTCGTGGGCGCGCTTGTTTGTTGTTGTTTGCAGACTCCTAATAGCCCCTCGGGAGCCTCTCCTTGCTTCAGCCCCCCCACCCCCCCAGACCCACTCCTCTCTAGTTTCGCAGCGCATGTTTCCTGATCTTTCAACGCTTACAAAGGCTCAGAAGCGGCATGCTGCAAGGGGCCATTGTGCAAGTACAACTTTTATTTAACTTTCAAATTACATGCAGACACTCGCATATCGCCCTTTTAGATTAACAACACGGGCGCAAAGTCAATTTTTAAACTTTAATTAAAGCGCGGCGGGAGGGGGCTGCCGTCACCATTGTTCAGTGTGCGCCCGTGTTGTTAATCTAGAAGGGAGACCATATGTCGTCTTTCGGACAACAACTGCTGGCGTTTAGTCTTGCAGGGCATTCAGTCAATGCGTTAGTAGTGCTTGTTTTTTTTTTTTTATCCTCGCTTTGTATTACCTTTCCCAGCCTCCTTTTCTTTCTGGACTCGCAAACTCTCTCCAGTTTTTTTCGTGCTCTCGTCATCTCTTTTATTCCTTCCCTCCTCTTTCCTTCCTACTTCCCAACACCATCTGCACTTCCTTCTGGAATGATCCACAACTGAAAAACGGCTCGAACTCGCCAGCCTCGGAACAGCGCCTAGAAGCCGAGTCACTTGACAATACTGCGCTGTGCAAAAACAATGTCAAATATAAACTTGCACTATGTTGACAACACCAAGCGTGCTGCTAATAGTGAACTGTAAAGAGAGTGTATATTTTCGATTCCTTTTCTTTCTAAACACAGCCATCGATAAATAAATGATTGTGCTTTTAGAAATGAATTGAACTTACATTTTCTATGTGCCCATCGCAGCTGTACAACCTCCAGATATGTGTGTGTTCATGACAGGGCGGCGAGGGGTGGGCCTGGCTGTTCAGAGAGGCCTCTTTGAGCCTCGAGCTTTTAGTCTGTATTTCAATTAGTCTCAGATGAAAGCAGGTCGGCTTCTTTCATCCGATGCTGGACACTTCTTATTGTCTTGGGGTGACTTCTGCTGCCGGGGTCAGCGCGTGCCAGCTTTGTGAAGGTACGCTCTGTGTCAATCAACCCCTCTCACACGCCCTTCCTGCAGCTCCTCAACCAGGAATTTCACCCAGAATAATACAGCGCCTTTACCACAAATGAAATTGTGTACGTTCTGTTAAAGGAAACCTCAGTTTATAGAATGCCTTCTGAAATGTCAGAAAATGTATGGCTTAGGCAATAGCTTAACAGCGCCTCTCTGCAGAGGGCACTGACTCAACCCGCGTTCTAGACAGTTCGAGAACCCTCTGCCCCTGCGACGCCCACCTGTGAACGGCCATGTGCTGCCTCACGCACAACTGTGCAGCTGCCCTCCTCTGCTCCAAAGACCCTCCCAGTCCCCCCGGGTTCAATTCGCCCTTCTCGGCTTCTCCCTCCGCCTGCTACCACCTGGGGGATCATTTTGAGCGTGAAATGAAGCTCTGTCATTCATTTCCTGAACAGAGCCTTGCACCATTACGAACAGTTCAGGCTCTTCCAAACACCCCCTCCTCATTTTTTAAACAGTTTTCTATAGCGCCAACTCGACCTGCAGATACTGGAGCGCTTTACATGAGAACCAGTTACATCACACAAGATCGCATTCATTTTCTAGGCAAAGGGAGATTAAGTGATCTGCCCAGAATCACATGACATTCAGCTGACGCCAAGACTCAAACCTGGTCCTCTCCCCTTTTCAATTCGGCCAAGACCCCGATTAACATTCTAGTGCCCAGAAAACCAGAGCGCGTGAAATGTACTCAGACTACCTCACCATCACTCCCTAAGCCTCCAAAAGAGTTCTTAATTTCACCCCTCGCTCCCGTTCAGCCTCCCCAGACTCCAAGAATGGTGTGTTAATGCATACAACAGGTGCCCACCCCCGCCTCCCTACTCCGACCTTGACAGACCATCTCCTTGTAGGTCTCTGACCAGGCCCCCATACCACAAGACCACCTTAGTAACCCAACTCCATTTACACCACCTAGCGATTTGCCTCATTTTACTGCTCATTTTACTGCTGGCGACCCAAAGCTCGAACGCCCTTACCCTTCAGTGAGATATATCCCTCCTTTTGCACCTTTAAAGGGGCCCTACCACGAAAACACTACTCAGTCTCATAAACAGAAAGACAACCAAAGCCCCCGATGACTGGAGTCACTCTGATTAAGTGCATGTTGCTCACTGCTCGGCTGCTATGTGAGTAATGCATCACCTCACTATGCGCCCCTCCCGCATCCGTTTATATTTCCAGACACTCCATATGTCCAGTGTACTTGTTCGACATACTACCTCAGGCATTGAAAATGAAACATGCAAATGCAGATGCTAATTCACACCAGCCGCATGGGCTCTTTACAGCTCAATACAGTTTGGCAGTGCCCATTGTTACTCAACACAAGAAACAACACTCAACCTCAGTCCAATAGGTCTCGCTTTTGGGACCTTATAAGTATTTAGTTATGCAGCACAATATCCTTGGTGCAACAACATCAACTGTTGCATGGCTAAACACTTATAAGGTCCCAAAGGCGAGACCTATTGGCTATGACAATGCTTGTTTTTAGTTTACTGTTGCCTGCTTATTGTTTCTATTGTGCCCGCCTGTTTTCCCTGTTGGTGTGCCCTGCCCGTTGCCTCCCCGCCGCTGCTGCCCCTGCAGCCCCTCCCTCCTGCCGGCTCCCGCCTCCCAGCTGCACGTCCCTACCCCCTCTCTATTTAATGGAGGCCACGCGCAGCAGGCGTGCTGCTGGCGTGCCAACGGCAAGCCCGTACGCAACCAGCGCCAGGGACCCTGGATCTCGAACCTTCCACCGCTACGACGCAGTCCCCCTCCTCGCACTCAACCCCGGAAGAAACAACGACTGCCAGCAGTCCACGCCAAACTCGACCCACGGCCAGTTCTCCTGCCACCACTGCCGTCAGACCTTCACCACCGCCCCGCCGCCAACATCGCCGACCCCCTAAAATGTATCCTCAACGTACGCTCCTTGCACACACACGCTGTGGAGATCTGGAACATCCTGGACTCACTCTCACCCGACGTCGCCTTCTTCAAGGAAACCTGGACAAACGCCTCCTCCACCCCCGACATCGCCATCACCATCCCGGACGGATACAAGATCCAGAGGAAGGACCGCCCCGGGAGGAGGCCTCGCCATCGCACACAAAAGCTCCCTCCACCTCACCACCTCCAGCGAAACCTTCCCCGCCAAGGAACACCTACACTTCCAGGTCTAGACCAGCCCCAACTCAACACTCTGCGGGACCCTCGCCTACAGACCCCTTAGGCCCCCGGGCCCTCTTCGCTGACACCATCACCGACCTCGTTGCACCCCATGCCATCACCACCATGGACTACATACTCATCGGAGACCTGAACTTCCACCTCGACAACCCCAGCGACCCCCAACTCCAACACCCTCCGTGACAACCTCGCCAGCATCGGACTGAAACAACTAGTCACCACACCGACCCACAAGGCAGGACACACCCTCGACCCATCCTCGCAGGAGGAAACAGCGTCCACTTCGGTCACACCACGCAACCCCCATGGACCGACCACCCCTGCGTACACTTCCTCGTCGACAAACCTAAGCCACCAAAACCCGCTCCGAGCCCCCGCGAAGGATCTGGAGCAGAGTCACCGAGGAGCAACTCAACTCCACCCTCAACCGCACAACCCCCACCGCTGCAACCGACGCCAACCTCGCAGCCATGGAATTCCACACATGGATCTCCAACTGCGCAGACAAGCTCGCCCCGCTACGCAACCCTGACAAACAGCGCCCCAGGAAAGCCGTCTGGTTCGCCACCGACCTCCAAGAAGCCAGACGCACCTGCAGACACCTGGAGAAGAACTGGAGAAACAGCAAGACAGCGGAAAACTACACCACCTACAAGGACGCCATGACGGAATACCACCAACGCATCAGAACCACCAAAAGGACCTTCATCCACAACAAAATTCTCGCCAACTCCAAAGAACTCATCAGCGTCATCCAGGAATTCACCAAGCCCCGCAGCGAAGCCACGGACATCACCCCCTCCCAGGACCTCTGCGACAAGCTTGGATCCTACTTCCACCTGAAGATCAAAAACCTCTACGACAATTTCAACGACCATACGCCAGACTCCGCAGCCACCCCGCCCGCCGGCAACACCAGCCAGCCCACCATCTCCTCCTGGACACCGATCACGACCGAAGAGACGGCCTCAACCATGAAAGGCATCCACTCAGTGGCCCCCACAGACCCCTGCTCCCCACACGTCTACCACAGAGCCGCCACCACCATCGCACCCGAACTACAACGCACAATCAACACCACCTTCGAGACCGGCACCTTCCCCGACGACTGGAAACGTGCAGAAGTCAGGCCCCTGCTCAAGAAGCCCTCAGCAGACCCGACGGACACCTGGTGGCCCACCGCCCTGGGCATCCCCCGATCCCCACGGACCACGCCAGAAACCTCGGCATCGTACTCGACTCCTCCCTTTCCAACGCCGTCGCCTCCAGCTGCTTCAACATCCTCCGTAAGACCTTCAAATGGATCCCCCTCAAGTCAAGGAAGACAGTCACCCACGCACTCATCAGCAGCAGGTTGGACTACGGAAACGCCCTCTACGCCGGCATAAACAAGTCTCTACTCCACAAGCTCCAGACGATACAGAACACCGCCGGCAGACTTGTCCTCGGTATCCATCGACACGAACACATCAGCCAACACCTACGGAAGCTCCACTGGCTCCCCGCCGAGAAGAGAGTCACTTTCAAGATACTCATCCACGCCTACAAATGCCTACACAACACCGGACCCCAATACCTCAATGACAATCACCCTCCACGAACCCAAAAGAAACCTCCGATCCGCCCACCTCGTCCTCGCCAAAACCCCACGCTTCCATAGAGCCAGAGCAGGGGGAAGATACCACATCGCGGCCAAGACCTGAAACGAGCTCCTGATCGACAGACGCGCCTGTCCCTGAACACCTTCAGGAAGGCTCTCAAAACCTGGCTATTCGGCTGATTTCCACCACCCTCCTCCTCCTCCCCACCCCCCGCACCCTCCCCCTCTACCGAGCCTTGAGACCCTCACAGGTGAGTAGCACGCTTACAATTCCCTGATTGCTTGACTTGTTTTAACTCCTGTCAGGAGATCTCCTCCGGACACACGCCGGACCCAAAAACGAACAAAAGATGAAGAGTTTACCCCCGAATAATGCTGTTTCGAGTAACACACAAGCTATCAGCAATAATATTACCTGACAATACCAGGTAGTAGCTAGTGAACGGGAAATGAATACTGTTCCCTCTCACAGGACTAAAGACCCAAGCACTATAATGTGCATCATCCATAAGTAAGACAGACCAGTCCACAGTTCTGATGAGACCCCCATAGCTGACAGGGGCCGCAACGCAGTCTTCCACCACAAAATGGCTTGTAAATCTCTTGAAATGCAATATTTTGATGTGCCTTGTGCAGGTATAACCCGAACATATTCCACTACTACACAGTTTTAATGGACTTTAAGTGGCAAACAAAACATGGTGCGGGATTAGCATTGGCAGATTTTTACAAAGCATTACAGCCCAATTTCTAAGAGGAACGGCTTGACTTTAGCGTGAGCTGTGCCACGAGTACTCCACGCGCTGCACTGACCACCAGCTCACCTCCATCTCTTGCACATGGCGCAAACACTTCTGGACATAGCGTGACGACATTTAAAAGTAAGCAATGCTAACCACGTGTGAGATGGTGCAAACATTTGTCCATGGACGCTGCTGTCAGTGTGTGCATCTCTGCTTTGTATTCAATAAACGCTAGGAAGCAAGAGAAAAGTGAACTGTGGAATGACCCAATGAATAATTTCTGAGGATCAATTGATTAGTTGCCTTGATCATTCTTGAACTGAATAACTTATATTCATGATAATCACAAGAGGATCTTCCTTATGTTTACATACATTAAGTGGTCCAAAATGCCATGCCCCAAGGAAATTCTGAGGAGTTTTGATCATCTCGATTTTCCACTTAGGCCATTTAAGATTTGCTTCCCAAGAGTGTGCAACAAGAAAGGGAGGTGGGGCAATATTTTGCATGCCTGAGCTCCTTTGAACTCCCAGAAAAAAAATGCAATGAATATAGAGAAACACTAAACTTACAAAGAGAAAAAAAGCACAAGAGAAGAAACAGAAAAAGAAGAAGTCAAACAAAGAGAAATGTATGTATGAATCTTTGATATGTATAAATCCTTGACACCAGTATCTGTTGAGCTACCCGAATCTCATCCTAGGAAAAAATGGTGCATTTTCTTTTTCCTTTTATTTGTTAAAGTATGTTGAATAAACTCTTGCATGTGGTCATTTCATTTATTTAAGCATATTGTACTGCTGTGTGCTTTGGTAGAGTATGTTTGGGTGGGAGGGCTTCTATTTTATTCATAAGATCCATATTACTGTAATAAGCTTGTGTAGGAAGCTGGCTCTGTATATACTATACCAAAATGAGGTTTAGTGTGCACAGAGTCCAGTGGAACCCCAAAGGTAGGCAGAGGTAAAAGTAGATAGCACCTTACTCTCTATTTGTGGTAGTGTGGGCGAGCAGTAAGGCAGTATCAGAGGCCAGTGTTAGGCATTTGTTGTACACACTCAGTCAGCAAATCATGTCACACACTCAAAGACTGAACTTAGACCAATTTTGTTTGTATAAAAATATTAAGTTATTTTATTTCTAGAACCAAGCCTGGCACAGGTAAGTTAAATAAATGCTTTGCAAAATATTATGCAGTGTTTACAATTGAATGCAGGTTCAAATGCAGTTTGTTTGAAACACAGGTAAGTCAAGGATTAAAAATTACTGCACAGATTACTTTTCAGTTACTTTTTAGATTACTTTTTCAACTCAGTGTGAAATGCCTAGATATCACACTGGGACAATTCCTAGAGAAAAGGTAAGTAAAATCAGTTTTGCACAGTTGTAGTTTTTCAGGTTTCCATACAAGTCAACTCAACACTTGTAAAATTTTTCAGAGAAAAACAGTCAATGTATCCCTATGGAGAGAAATGAAGTTATCGGTTACCAGGTAGGTACTCTGTCTTTGGGGTTGAGTTTCTGGGGTTAGAACAAGGGTTCCCCCAGGGTCAAGGATGCACTCTCAAAACACCGTCAGCGGCACTAGGGCGGCCGGGTGCTGAGGCCCAATGTTATCCAATGGGGGATAGGGGGCCTCTAGTTGGTGGCTGCTTACGAGCAGGCCACTGGGTTGTGGGAGCAAAGCTCCTGGTGTTAGGCTCAGGGCAAAGGGGGATCCGAGTTAGCACCCAAAGTACACGCGCAGTGGCGGCAGGGTGCTGGTTTGGCATCGGGTGCCCTGTTGATTTCAATGGGGATTCTCCGGTTTCAACAAAGACTGCAGGCTCGGGGACGAAGATCTTCTGGAGGTGACCAGCGGTTGGAGATGCCTGGGGATGCTGGGACACCGTCGGTTGGGCCACCCAAGGTTGTGGGACTTCGGGTGCAGGGTGTCTTTAGGCATCGGGTTTCTCTTACCAGCTCCGGTCGCGGTCAGGGGGATCCTCCAGAGAGAGGCTGCAGGCTTCGCTGGGAGATTCGAGGCAGGTCAGAGATCACCAGATCTCGGGTCGGGATTGCCGGGGAGACCTCCTCGTGGTGTTGGGCCACTCGAACTCGGGCCACTGGCGATGGGTGCAGAGTGGTGCAGACTCGTGGATTTGGCCAGAGCCAAAGTCTGTGGGTGAACAAATCCGGTGTTCACGGGAGACAAAGTCTTTTCTGTGGCACGCAGGGCAGTTCCTCTGGGTTCTTGAGGTCGCTGGCTGCAGGACACACCGGAGTTTCGCTTCTGCAGGTTCGAGGTAGGGACAGGCTGGTAGGGCTGGGACCAAGTCAGTGGGGTCCTCCTCTACTTAACTTCAGCAAGCTGTTCGGTCCTTCTTTTCTTCTTGGTCGTTTCTTGTCCGAGGCGGCAAGGTTCAGGGGTACCCCTAAATACTAGATTTAGGGGCGTTACAGGTAAGTAAAGGTTGGGACCAATTGGTCCCTTCCTTGTGGTGGGTACACCCCCTATTATGCCACCCTCCAGTGGGAGGGGGGCAAATACGTCACTCTGGTTGGCTGGGTCCCCCCATCTGCAAGATGGCGGGGACTGACAGTTGTGCTTCACCTCGCCTCCCCCACCTGTGGGGTGGGGTTGGCAAAGGCGGGCACACCTCCCTTCCTCACTTGGTTTTCCCGCCGGTTCTCCTGCCCAAAGTGGGGGTCAGAACCGGTGGGGACCAGTTGCTGGAAGCAGCAAACGGCCTGGGGAAGCTCACAAAGGCGGCAAGCCTTTGAAGTTTCCCCTTCGTGGACCCTGCCCATCCTGGGGGAGGCTTGGCACCTCGTCCCAGGATGTGCATTGTTTTAGACCCCAAAGAGCAGCAGGCTCTCGACCCAGATGTCCAGAAACATGTCTGGTGGTGACAGCTGGTAATGTAATGTAAGGGCTATTTATAGAGCGCACTGTAACCCGCCGGGTATCCTGGCGCTGAGAGACGGAAGAAAGCCTGTGACAAAGAGCAGAAGGCATCATACTCTGGGAAAGAGCCAAGTCTTTAATTTCTTTCTGAACGGCATAAAATCAGTCATCTGTCGCAACTCCGTGGGTAGGCTATTCCAGAGCCTTGCAGCAGCAACGCTGAAAGCTTGCCCCCCCAGTTTAGCTCTTCTGACCCTAGGCACTTTCACCCAATTGGCAGAATTAGACCTGAGGCAACGGGTGGGAACATACCAACTAAATTTCCTCTGCAAAGGTATTGGCCCACGACCGTGCAATGCCTTGAACACAACACAAAGGGATGAGCAGCCACTCAGCCTGGACACTAGTGTTAGGTCATTTTTCAGGGGGCATCTCTAAGATGCCCTCTGTGTGCATTTTTCCATTAAATCCCACACTGGCATCAGTGTGGGTTTAATTTGCTGAGAAGTTTGATACCAAACTTCCCAGTTTTCAGTAAAGCCATTATGGTACTGTGGAGTTCGTAATGACAAACTCCCAGCACCATATACTTTTAATGTCATTACTGCACTTACAATGTCTAAGAATTGACTTAAACACTGTAGGGGTACAGGGCTCTTGCACCTGTGTTAGACTAGAAATGTCCACGTTTGCGCATTGCCCTATGTAGGTTAGCATTCGCTGTGCCATTTTCTTTGCAAGCGTCATTTTAGGCTGTTCGAAACTGGTTTAGTTTGATTCCGAGAAATGCCCCACTATAAGTTTCGTAACTGCCATGTTCGACTTGTTCCCGTAATGAGTACACTGTTCCTATTAGCGCATACCTTTCTCACTAGATAGAGGCCCTCTCTCACTTGTCTGGTAGTGGGCTCCGGATGGTACGACTTTGGACTATGTAACTTTGTGTAAGATATGAGTGATGAAACCGTTTTTTCTGTATTCCACTGTTTAGCTGCACCTGCCTGGAAAATTCAACTGTGGGTGTGTTTTAGCCCAGTTACGAAATGTACATAATGTATCTTTATGCTTCTCGATTTCAGTCCTCTGTGCAGCACTCCTAGCGACTGGGCAGACCGGGCTCCGCTCTGAGTGTATATGAATAAACAGTTATTGGTTTGTATTCTCTGCTGTCTGACCGACTCTTCATTTGGTATGGAAGGCTGAGAAGTGGTCATTAGTGACCTGGGTGACCCTAATCGGGCAACTTCCTTTGTGCGATTGATCCATCCCCTTTCCGCAGACAGGGGGGGGAGGGGCCGGCCCCCCCCCGAGGACATCGTCGGGTCGGACGGCTCAGGGATCCCTCCACGAAGAGTATTATTTGCTCGCAGCTGCCCGTTCTGTCCTGGCAGACAGTGCCTCGCCCAGTGGTCATCCCGACTGGAGTCCTGAATGGCAAAACTCTTGGATCTGTCCGTTTGGTCTGAAGAGTCGGCAGTGGAGAACTGGTTCGTTTGTGCTACTGATATCAGGTGAGTTTGTTTTGGTTCTTTGTGGATATGGTACCATTGTGGTTTGAGTTTGGTACGGTCTGAGGACTGTTTTGATAAAAGAACTTGCAACTACTTTGCCAGGTAAAAATAACGAACTTGTTTTCCTTTTAAAATGCCTGGTCTCAGTAAAATTTTGTATTTGTGTTGTTGTTCTGCAGATGCTCAATTGGAAGAAGAAGCGCCTCCTGAAGGAAGCCCTAATTTTGATATGTATGTGAAGCATGGTCTTGGCCTTATGTTTAGTACATTATGGCACAAATATATGAGGGACAATGCCGAGTTGCAGTGGCCGTTGACGGGCACTTTTGATTCACAAAAAATTGGGTTTTTACAGGAGCAATTATTTAAGAAAAGAAGCAGACAGTCTATGTTTGACTCCCTCAGAACTTGGCAGAAGGAGGCTAGACAGAGACGGTTAAAGATGGAAAGAGATGCACGGAAGGGGAAAATGCAAACATTGACACAGAAAGCTGTAGCATATGATAGAGAAAAAAAGAGTCTGGAATTGAATGTGAAGATAGGACATTTCGATTGTATATTGATAAGTCTTATTTGGTTAAAGAAGAAGATGATACTTTTGTAGAGGAGTTGTTAGATACTCGACCCCCACCTCCTTATGCTCCGCAGAGGATATATTCCGCAGTTCCCTTACAGTCCCAGCAGCCTGTTTCGTCTGCTCCTGCTGTTCCCGTATCTACAGCTGTTTCGACGGCTTTGGCTACGGCACCTCCTGCTCCTTCTTTGTCCTCGCCATCTTTGACCACTGTGACCCCTAGTACATCTGCTGTTTTAACTCCTGTATCTTCTGATCTTTCTCCTCCGTTGCAAGCACCAGCAACAATTGTACCCGTCACTTCTGTTGCTTCTCCTTCCATGGTTTTTCATCTACCGATGCCTTTGAATGCTGAGACGCCAGTACGTGGGTTTGAGGATAGAGATTGGCCGAAATTCAGGGAGCGAATAGGCCCGTTAGTGCGATCTGGGGTAGGGGATGAAGAGAAACAAGTAATAGCTGACCAGGCTGCGCGGTGGGCTCGTAATGCGATTTATGGTGTTGAGGATGTTTGGGAAGTTATGCGAGATTTTGAACCCTTTATACAGCAACATGCCCTTAAGCACGTCTGCTACATTGATTAGTCTTTGGCAAAAACATATTGGGACAGAAGCGCCTCAAATTTTATTTGATATTCGAGATCGTGTATATGCTACCGACTTGGAGCCAGGCCAAGTATTTGGGAATGTTACAACTCTAGTTGCCTACAGTGTTAGACTACATGAGGGGAGCCCAACTCAGCTTCCGATGCGGGAGGTCCATTCCATATATCACCCAGAAACACCCGAGTTAACGGATCAGCGTGGTAATGTCACTAGACAGGCTGTAGCGGCCCGTTTCCACAAGCAATGGGTCTATACTCTGTGGAAAAGGAGTGAGGTTTTAGCCCTCAAGACTCATTTGCCTGACCCTAGGAAAAAAATTCTACAGCTTATTATAAGGAATTGACAGAGGCTGCCTCTTCTACTGTAATGACTCTTGCTGATATTGAAATGTTTTTTGGTCTCCTCGTTCCGGTTGTTTGGAGACAGGTTCATATTCAAGACCATGTCGCGGAGTTTGGTGGTACATGGGATGTGATTAAAGGATGGGATCAGGAAAGGAAGCCAGGTGATAAACCCCGAGCCGAGATACTTGCTTTGCCAGGTTGTATTATTACATATATGCATTCCCTTATTCCTCCTAAGAAGGTAAGCTGGGACAAATTGACGGCTTGTCGACAGAAGGATGAAAGTGTGTCTGATTTCTTTACCCGGTTTGAAAATACGTTTTTGGACTATAGTGGGCAGGATATATCTATTGAGGGAGGAGTTCGATTGTTCGTTGACAGACTTGTTTCTAATCTTCTTCCTGAAAGTACGACTCGTTTACAGGCGTCCGAGAGTACTTGGTCCACCTCTTCCCCTTCTGTTATTTTGAATATGGCTCAGTATTACGAACACAGAGATCAGGAGGAAAAGTATAGGACTGATAAGAAACACAAGGATTTAAGGTTGCAGCAAGGGTTTAGGGGAAAAAGTAGGGGACGGGGTGGTCCTTCCAGACAGCTTTCACGTACCAGCAGGCAGCCTTCAACGACACCTTTAGGGCCAAATCAGTGTGCGTATTGTGAGAAGGAAGGTCACTGGCGTAGCCAGTGTCCTGTGGTCTTTTTACAGGAAGGTGCAGCTCCTAGAGGGCGAGGTTCTGGTAGGAGAGGTCGTGGGACAGAGAGCTCAGAATGTTACGGTTTCACAGGGTCGCTCTGATAATAATTACTTTGATGACCCTCGTGATGGACAGTATTATCATGATGATTACGATATGGATGAGGTGACAGGTATGTCTTATAGCTAGGACAGACAGGGAGAGGGACCAGTTCAGATACATGTAGATCAGCATGGTCCTTATGTCACAGCGGATTTGCAAGGCTCAACTAAGGAATTTTTGGTGGGCACAGGTGCGACAAAGTTCTGTTTCTCGACATATGGTCCCTGGGGGGCTCTGTCTGGCCACAATAATGTTTCGGTAGGTTTTTCAGGTGTACCGGTTGTAAGCCCCATTTCACGCCCCCTTGCATTGACTGTTGGTCCTTTCACTGTGGACATCCAACTGTGGACATCCAACTGTGGTGAGAATTTGATGGGTTTGGATTTGTTGAAGAAGTTGCATGCTACTATCTATTGTTCTCCGGCAGGTGTCTATATTACTATGGGTCCGGATGCGAGTACTAAACAGTGTTTGTCTCAGTATGCACCCCTCCCAGCTGAATTTGCTGATGTCCCACCCACTCTATGGGCTACAGGTGACACAGATGTAGGGCTGTTGCATATACCACCAGTTTCTATACAAGTTAAAGAGAATACTGTGTTGCCTCACATTCCTCAGTATAAGATACCGCAGGCAGGAGAACGGGCTCTTCTTCAGATTATTTAGGATTTGATAGAAAAGGGAGTAGTTGAAGAAACATCTGCCAATATTTGTAACAGTCCTATTCTTCTGATTCTGAAAAGGACACCCTCAGGCTCCTCTGAAGACACTGATAATGTTTATCGTTTTGCGATTGATCTGCGCGAGGTTAATAAGATAGTGATTCCGTAGTTCCTTGTGGTTCCTGATATTACTCCGCTTTTGACGATTATTCCTTCTGCTGTTAAGTTCTTTTCTGTTACTGATTTGAAAAATGCTTTCTTTAGTATTCCTATCCATCCAGACAGTAGATATTTGTTTGGGTTCACACTGGCTGGTAAGAGTTTTAGATTCTGTCGCGCTCCTCAGGGCTATACAGAGAGTCCTAGTATTTATAGTCAAGCATTAAAAGGTCAATTGGATTTCTTATCGCTTCCTCCAGGTAATGTATTGGTGCAGTATGTTGATGACCTCCTTATTGCTTCTGATACGGAACAGGGTTGCAAAGACAGTACAGTTAAATTGTTGTTGCATTTGGCCCATCTTGGACATAAGGTTTCCCTTTCTAAATTTCAGTATTGTCGACAGGAGGTCACCTATTTAGGTCACCTACTGTCGAAGGAGGGTAGGATGTTGACCCTTGAGCGCACCAGTATCATTGTTAAAATGCCCATTCCACAAACTCAAAAAGATGTGCGCGCTTTTATAGGTATCACTTCCTATTGTCGTCAATGGATACCTAACTATTTCCTACTAATTAAACCTTTGCTTGCATTAACAACGAAAGAAGTGCATGAGCCTTTGCCTTGGACGTCTGAATGCCAGCAGTCTTTAGAGCAATTGAAAACTGCGCTTTGTTCGGCTCCGGTACTTGGCACACCTAACTATGGCAAACCGTTTATGCTATATGTCCACGAGATGGCTGGCTGCGCGCGCTTTCTGTCCTAACACAAAAGTTTGGGGATAAGCAGAGGCCGTGTGCTTATTTCTCTGCTGTGCTTGATCCTGTGGCAAGGGCACTCTCGAGTTGTCTGAGAGCGGTCGCGGCTGTGGCCACTTCAATTAGACAATCGGCTGGACTCGTGCTTGATACGGACCTCACAGTTATGGTACCCCATGCTGTTGATACACTTTTGAATAAGACAATGACACAGCACCTCACCAGTGCACGTCTCACCGGCTATGAATTGACCCTATTTGCTAAGCATATTACAATTAAAAGATGTGCCACTCTGAATCCAGACACATCACTACCACTCCCTTCTGAGAACGATGCAGTCGATAAACATGATTGTATCTTCCGGACGGAAGAGATGAAGGGACGGGTAGACCTGACTGATGTTCCCTTCTCTGACCCCCAAGGAGAACTATATGTTGATGGCTTTTGTTTGAAGTTACCAGGTGTCACCACGACGGCTTATGCTGTCACTATGTTGCGCACGGTGGTAGAGACATCACAGGTCCCCTATCAGTCGGCTCAAGCTGCTGAGCTCGCTGCTCTTATTCGACCTTGCAAACTGAGCGAAGGACTAGTTGTCAACATCTATACTGACAGCCAGCATTCTTTCGGGGTCGCGCATAATTTTGGGCGACTCTGGGCAGAGAGGGTTCCTTACTTCCCATGGCACCAAGATTCAGCATGGGCACCTCATATTGAGGCTTTTATCCGCTATAACGCTCCCCAAGAAATTGGCTATAATTAAATGTAGTGCACACAGGAAGGTTACTGATGATGTAGGTAGAGGAAATGCTTTTGCAGATCAGACAGCTAAGGAAGCGGCCCGAACAAAGATGAATCGTATGTTTGTAGCAGGTCCAGCTAGGTGGGTCCCTGAAGTTGTCATGTTTAAGAATACCCTTGAAAGTGTAAAGGAAATACGAAGTGACGCCACAATGGAAGAATTAGCGTAATGGCAGGAAAGTACAGCACAGTTGAATGAGGAGGGATGTTGGATCGATAAATCAGGGAAACAGAGATGGATGTTGCCAGATGCATATGTTCTTCCTGCGGTTACTAAGGCACATGGTCCAGCTCATATTAGTGCCAAAGGCATTTGTAAGCCAATAGCCCCTGTATGGCAGAATCACAAAATCTCTAAGACAGCTGCGCATTTAGTGAAATATTGCATGATGCATAATCCAGGGAAGGGTACCCCAACACCACCTGGTAATTTTGCACCACCCACTTTTCCTTTTGAAGTCCTTCAAACGGGCTATATTGAATTAGAGAGATGCAATAATCTTAAGTATGTTTTGGTGGTTGTATGTGCATTTAGTAAATGGGTTGAGGCTTACCCCACTAAAGATAATACAGCCATTACGACTGCAAAGGTACTCCTGAAGGAGTTCTTTCCTCGTTTCGGCTTGCCCCGAGTTATCTGGAGTGACAACAGAAGTCATTTTAATGCGAAAGTGATTCAATTGATTTGTGAGGGTCTCCATGTAAAACAGAAATTCCATGCTGCCAATCATCCACAGTCAGCGGGTCCGGTTGAGAAGTACAATGGTACTCTCAAACTGAAATTGGCAACAAAATACAGGAGACCACAGGGTTAAAGTGGCTAGATGCTTTACCATTAGCTCTTTTGTCCACAAGAACGACAGCACATTCTAGGACAGGATTGTCTCCTTACGAGGTTGTGTTTGGGCACCCGGCAAATGTCTGGGGCGCCCAGCGTCCTTGTAGGTTCTCTGATATTGAGTACCCTGTGTTGCTCGATTACCATGGCCAGATAACAGAAAGTTTACGTTCTATTCACCAACAGGTGCGAGAGTCCCTACCTTCTACACCAGAGGGACCCGGCCACGATATCCAGCCCGGTGACTTTGTTTTGTTGCGCAACGTCTAGAGGAAGAAAAGTTTGGAGCCACGCTGGAAAGGTCCGGAGCAGGTTTTGTTGGTGACACGTACTGCTGTGAAGGTTGCTGGCCGTAAGAACTGGGTCCATGCGACCCACTGTCGGAGGATTCCCTTGCTGTTACCCTAGGAGCAGTGGGTCAAAGATGGAATTGGGGACACGGAGTGCAAACAGGTGCCCCGGTTTGTCCCTTTCAGCAATGCCCAGCTAACGTGGACGCAAACGGATAAAGAGAATGAGGATGTGTTGAATGAGGCTGCTCCCCCAGAAATAGGAGCTATCCAAGAGCCTTTGTTCACTGATCACACGGTGCCTGGGGCTACCAGGTACAATTTGCGCCCTCGGTTGAGGGATAAAAGTCTAAGGAGAAAAGAGATTAGGGATGGACTGCGCAAGACAGGTTGTACTGAGTTATAGTACCAACGGAATTATTTGAAATTAGTGAAGTATTTTTGCTTACTTTATTCTAGTTGTTTGAACATTAGTTAGGGAAGACCGAAGTATACCCTGAAGGTATACCATCTTGATCGACGAGGGATACATTATAAGAGCTTAGGACAGAGCAAGCTCTACCGCCGGTGCTTAAGAGCGCCAACGTATTGATGGACAATAGGAGCCTGTACCAGTGAGGCTCTGACGGACACTGGGAACTTGTATATTTTCTTTGCATTTTGCCCCCCCTTTTTATCATCCGTTATGCATCCCTTTGGTAGACAGGTTATTGAGGAAGAGCAGCCAGTGATTCTTGTTGCCCAGCATAATATGGTGTGGACACGCAAACAGAAAATAATGTGTTGCTCTTGTGGTTTTGTTGCTAATGATAGTGTGGGGCGTCATGGGTTTTGGAAAATGATCAGGAAGTGCCTTTACATAACAAGAGTAAGGTTATTTCTCTGACAAGAAATAAAAGGACAGCCCCGAGTAATGTATTTCTAGATACAAATTCAAGAATTTTGGAAGCTTTTTCTATGTACTTAGGCCTGGTACATAGTCAACAATGTCTTCTTTGGGCTCTTGGAGAGGCTTCTCCCAACCCTCTTTTACAAGACAGAGTGGTCCCCTCACAGGATGGCCAAATAGAAGTTCAAAGGGGGAAAACCCTACTCCCTTCTGAGGCACCTCTCTGTAGGTGAAAAGTAAGCATGGTAAGAGGACATCCCATCTCCTTATGAGTTTTTCAGGGAGCCCCATAATCATGCCTTTTATTGTCTTCTTAAACCTCTCAACAAGACCATTGGTTTGTGGGCGATAGGGTGTAGTAAACTTGTACTGCACTCCACACTCTTTCCACATGTGTTTTAGGTAAGCAGACATGAAGTTTGACCCTCTGTCTGAAACCACCTCCTTAGGAAACCCTACCCTTGTGAAGACACCAATGAGGGCTTTGGCTACTGCAGGAGCTGTAGAGGTCCTAAGGGGAATTGCCTCAGGATACCTAGTGGCATGATCCACTACCACCAGTATAAATGTGTTTCCTGATGCTGTGGGAGGTTTAAGTGGACCCACTAGGTCCACATCTACCCTTTCAAAGGGAACCCCAACTACTGGTAGTGGAATCAAGGGGGCCTTTTGGGTGTCCATCGGTTTTGCCACTGGCTTGACAGGTGACACAGGAGCTGAAACTCCTTGACTTTCTGAGACATCTGGGGCCGGTAAAAGTGGCTAACTAGCCTTTCCCAGGTTTTGGTTTGGCCCAGATGTCCAGCCGGGAATGTCATGAGCTAAAGTTAGTAGGAACTCTGTTGTATCTTACCAGACGTAGCCGAGTTATATTTTAAGTGTTTCTTTATTAAGTTCAGGTTGCAGGATGGCATTCAAGTACAATTAGTAGGTTTCCATGTACATCTGCCCTTCAGCCTGGTGATCCTTATACTACAGCCCCACCAGGAGCAGTCGGCCTGCTGCTCAGCCCATTTTCCAACTGTCACCACTCCTCCACGCAGGCACCCAAGCATTCCAAGCATCACAGTCACACCAACATTCCACTCTCAACACACACACTGGCTGAGCAGCTGGGAGATAGGTAAACTGGGATACATATAATTAAATAAGCAGGATATAACATATCCCCCTCCTTTTAAATGAAAAATGAAAAGAAAGATACATGGGAGAAACTATACACAAGAAAGTACATATGTATAAAATAGTTCAAAACTCAGGGATGCAAATTAAAATACAACATCACGAGAGAGTCTGAACACGTAAGTAACCAGAATGGAAGGATAAATCAATTTACAAGTAAAATCAAATAAATTGTCAAGCAATATAACCCATCCTCCCCAATAAAACCTCCTCGACAGCACCACCCCGGACGTAGCGTTCTTCACCGAAACCTGGACCAACACCACCTCGGGACCGGACATCGCCATTGCCATCCCCCAAGGATACAAGATCTCCAGGAAGGACCGCCTCACCCGCCCAGGAGGAGGAATCGCCATTGTCCACAAATCCAGCCTCCGCCTGAGCACACTCCCCGACGAGCCCACAGAACTGATGGAACACCTTCACTTCAAGATACTGGCCAGCCCCACCGCCACCCTCATCTACCGACCCCCTGTACCCCGCGGACCCTTCGCCAACTCCATCACGGACATTATCTCCCCGCAGGCCATCGCATCCACCAACTACACCCTGCTGGGAGACCTCAACTTCCACCTCTACAACCAACTGGACCCCAACACCACATCCCTCCTGGACAACCTCCACAACATTGGACTCCGCCAGATCGTGACCGAGCCCACGCACTCAGGACACACCCTCGACCCCCTCTTCACTACAGGAAACTCCATCACCTTCAGCCACACAACCGAACTCCCATGGACCGACCATCGTTGCGTCCACTTCACCTTCAGAACACCCACCATCCACAGACACCAGCACCTGCTTCCACGAAGAAACTGGACCAAAATCACTGACGACCAGCTCACCTCCTCACTCAACAACTCCACCCCAACCATCGCGGAAAACGACGACCCCAACACCGCAGCCCGAACCCTGCATAGATGGATCTCGGATAGCACCAACACCATAGACCCCTCAAGAAAAACAACAATACCCGCGCCAAGAAAGCCAGATGGTTTACCACCGAACTTCGAGAGTCCAGACGCACATGCCGCCGCCTCGAAAAGGCCTGGAGGAACACCAAATCCACAGAAGCCCACAACAACTTCAGAGCCGCCACCAACGCCCACCATCAACTCATCAGAGCAACGAGGAAAAAAGCGATTGAAGACAGAATCTCCACCCACGCGCACAACAGCAAGGAACTCTTCAGCATCATCAAGGAGTTCGCCCAACCCACCAGCGAGTCTACCGACATCCCTCCCTCACAAGACCTCTGCGACAAACTCAGCACCTTTTTCCACCACAAAATCAAGAGCATCTACGACAACTTCGACGAAGACAACCAACACACTGAACCCTCACCAACCACCCCCGACACCCGGAAACCAGCGATTGACGACTGGACAGCCCTCACCACCGAAGACACACTGAAGACAATGAAGTCAATCCACTCAGGGGCCCCCACGGACCCCTGCCCCCACCACATCTTCAACAGAGCCGCCGACACCATCGCACCCATGCTCCGCCACACCATCAACCGCTCCCTGGCAACCGCCTCGTTCCCAGATGACTGGAAACACGCCGAGGTCAACCCCCTCCTAAAGAAACCCTCAGCGGACCCCACCAACCTCAAAATCTACAGACCCATCTCCCTGCTCCCGTTCCTAGCGAAAGTCATCGAGAAAGCCATCAACAGCCAACTCGCCACATTCATTGAAGAACACAACATCCTCGACGCCTCCCAATCCGGCTTCAGAAAAACCACAGTACGGAAACCGCCCTCCTCGCCGCAACAGACGACATCCGCACCCTACTGGACAAAGGAGAAACAGTAGCCCTCATCCTCCTCGACCTATCAGCGGCATTCGACACAGTCTCCCACCGCACCCTAATACGCAGACTCTACGACGCAGGAATCCAGGACAAGGCCCTCGACTGGATCCGCTCCTTCCTCTCCGGCAGGACGCAGCGGGTCAGACTCCCCCTTTCCTCTTGGACCCCACACCTACCACCTGCGGAGTCCCCCAGGGCTCCTCCCTCAGCCCGACGCTCTTCAACGTCTACATGGCTCCACTTGCCCCCATCGTCAGAACCTACGGACTCAATATCGTGTCATACGCAGACACCCAGCTCATCCTCTCCCTATCCAACAAGCCCAACACCGCCAGACGCAACTTTCGAGAAGGCATGGAAGCAGTCGCCAAATGGATGAAAAACAGCTGCCTACAACTAAACACCAACAAAACAGAAGTACTCATCATGGGCCCAAACCCCGACGCCTAGAGCGACACCTGGTGGCCCCCCGCCCTCAGAAACCCGCCAACCCCCACAGACCACGCACGCAACCTGGGAATCATCCTGGACTCCAACCTCAAAATGGACCGCCAGATCAACTCCGTCTCGTCTTCCTGCTTCCACACCCTCCGCCTCCTTCGTAAGACCTTCAAATGGATCCCCCTCGAACACCGAAAGACCGTCACTCACGCCCTGGTCACCAGCAGACTCGACTACGGCAACGCACTCTACGCCAGAATAAACAAAAACCTCAATCGCTAGCTACAGAACATCCAGAACGCCGCCGCAAGACTGGTCCTCAACCTGCCAAAACACTGCCACATCTCCCAGCACCTGCGCACACTCCACTGGCTCCCCGTCGAGGCGAGAATCACCTTCAAGATGCTCACCCACGCACACAAGGCCCTCCACGGCACCGGACCAGCATACCTGAACAGCCGACTCAAATTCCACGCACCCAAAAGGACCCTACGATCAGCCCAGCTCTCCTACGCCGTGGTCCCCCGCATCAGAAAGACCAGATCGGGAGGCCGCTCCTCCTTCCTCGCGGCCAAAGCATTGAACGCCCTTCCGCTCCACCTCAGACAGACATCGCTCCCCATCTTCGCAAGAAACCTCAAAACCTGGCTCTTCGACAGACCCCCTCCTTGATGGAATGGAACCTGCACCCCACCCCTAGCGCCTTGAGACCCTTACGGGTGAGTAGTCGCGCTTTAACAAACCCCTGATTGATTGATTGATAAAACAATTTAGAATAATATGTAACACGTAGCAAAGGGTGAAACGCACCCCGAAACTACGATCCCAACTATAAGGGAACAGAAAGTGTAAACAGAATTTTACATCCCTCCTGTAAGGCTTTTTGACTTGAAACGTGTAAATGGGACTATGACCCATAAAGACATACCCTGAGTAAGGGTCTTAATGTAACACGTGTAAATGGGACTGACACCCATTGAACCAACGAACAAGACGTGCAGCACAGGGTGACTTATACACATCGTACAACAAACGTGCAGCACAAGGTGACTTACACACCGTTTAACAAATGAATGTATACGTGCAGCACAGGATGACTTACACACCACACCGTATAGACAAGACATGTAGCGCATGGCGACTTACACACAGTCAACAGATCCCAAATGTAAAGTTGTGTAACTACAAAACAGAAAGGTGGGAAACCACCCACCAAGAGACTAGAACCTCCCTCATGTAAGGGAGTGTAAATATGGAACCAAACTCCATACCTGTCCCTCATGTAAGGGAGTGAGACAACAAAACAAAAAGAACAGTAAAAACCAGCTAAACTATAGGACCTCCCTCACGTAAAGGTACCTAGACTTCCAGAGATGGGCAACTAATCCCATAACGCAATCCCACGTGTAAGGGATATAACATTCAATGTAGCAGTGTAAAGTAGCAAAGTGGCAAAATATGTACTGTAAAATCTCAACATACCTGTAGAATAGAATGTGAAAATGCAGACATTCAAATATAGAAAAACCACTAGCATACATAGTGTAGCATATAAAAATGCTGAATATTTATCGATTTGCTGTTTCTCCATAAAAATTGACGTAAGACCCATGTAGTACCTTGGCATCACTAAAACATGCAAGTGATGAACATTACTCCAATATGAACTCTAAACATGCAAACTCTTTTTTTGTCTCTTGTGTTTGTAAAAAAAAACTGCAACCTGACCAAAACCAGCAAAACATCCTGTGAGCGATATCCAACACGACTTGACCCACACTGTCTCTATGGTTCCAAGAAAAGGAAAACTGGATACATGACAATCTGAAATCTGGACATCCGTAGTCAGGGAAAAGTACCAGGGATAGGAAACAGCTAACCTTGTCATGCATCACCTACGAGCACTGGCAGCTCATAGATGGAGACCAACGTGCATTTAAAATCCGGTGCTTGGCACCCACAGACAATATGCGCCTGAAGTGGGCCCCAAATACCACAGCTTCACAAAATGTACTCATGTAATTCTCCGACACCTAGGTGTGCTTAAAAAAACATGTTCCTACCCCTCGAATGTGCCAGCGTTCTATAGTAAACATGCACATAAACTTGGGGTGAACATCCGTAGATTCCATGATCGCCACCACACAGAAGAAAGATTGCGGCATGTACATGGCGCTGCACTGGATGGCCAGTACGGGACAAAACTAGCCCCGCTGCTTGTGTGCTGTCACCAATCCCAAGATGGCGGCACACTGTTACGACAGCGCCGGGTGGCTGGAAGTTGCAGCGTGCTGCAAAGCTTTGCACAGCAGGTCTCCGTGCCGCGTAGATGCAGAGACGTCACATTGGTGTCATGGCGATCTATGCGCGACTGCAAAGTGAAGGTAAAAATGCGCATGCAATACTAGACTCGTGCCACCATTTGAAAATGCACCGCAGCGGTTGAACTGCCATTGTTGCATCACCTCACATGCCGCCGTTAACATGGTAGTTTTACCATAGTTTCTCCATACATGCAGCCGTTAACATGGTAGTTGTACCATATTTTCTCCATTCTTCAGAAGTAGACGCCAGCAAAATGTTCTCAGAACAAATGATGAAACTTTTCTTTTAAAATTCCAACCGTTCGTTTTGACTGCAACGTGGAGCCAAATTCCATATGGATCTCGAATGTGCCCAGGGTCACGCAATTTGTGGCTGGAAATACGTGAGCCAAGTAAATTCACAGGCTGTATTTCCACCCTTTCCAAAGCAAATGAAGATGTAATTGTAATGTTCTCACCGCAAAAAAAACTTGGTTCAGCCACAAGCAGGCTCCATCTGAAATACTGTGCATACACCAGCAGTGAAAACACCCGCAAAAAAACTGCGTAGTTGAACATGCCACTATACTTTCCAGAAGACATCAAGTAGAACCGTGACACATTCCTCAGATCCAACGCTGTTAAAGTCAATATAAGAGGCATGTAGGGGCAGTGTGCAGGAACCTCCCATCCAGCGCACACATTAAGATGACGATGCAGCTAGTAAACCACTTGAGTTTGATTTAAATTTAGAAGACCAATGAAGCATGTCCAGGCTGGGACTGTCCGCTGACAAAGAAAGTGGTGGGGCTGGCAAGCCTGGAGCCTCATTGTTGATGCTTTAATCTTTGTTTCTGTAGGTTTCTTAGGTTTCTCCATGTCCATACCACAGACGGCTTCAGTAAGTCCAGTAGTACGCTTGGGTCTTGGTCCAAGTCGTCGCCATGAGCTAAAGTTAGTAGGAACTCCCTGTACTTCTGAGGAACTACCACTCTCCTAGTGGCTCATGGGTTGGGGTCTTTGGCCTCCGTGTACAGTAGTCCCTCCTCCCAATAAACTCTGTGGGTACCACTGACGTCATTAGTGCAATTACTTAAAATATGTTCTTTCATAAACAAATTGAAAAGTCCATTGACATCATGCACATTATTTCCAGTTAACCAACCAATTAGTGTCTTAACTCAATAGTCCACAAAGTCAATCCAGGACTGGTTTTGTGAGCCCCCCTGAATCTAATTCTATATTCCTCAGTTGTGAGTCCAAAGCCCTCAATCAGAGTACTCTTCATGAGGTCATAAGACCCAGCATCTGCCCCTGTAAGGGTCAGGAGTCTGTCCCTGCAGTTACCAGTGAACAGTTCCCAAAGAAGTGTGACTTCTTCACTTTTCTCATTTCACAAGCCCTCTCAAAGGCTGTGAACCATTTTGTAATATCATCACCCTCTTCTTATTTAGAGACAATCCCCTTGGGGTTTTTAGGATCATGAGATTGCTCTTTATCCTTATTTAGCAAATTGCTGCCACCATTGATGGGAGCTAAGCCTGCTTTTTCTAGAGCCAGGAGTCTGGTCTCTAGATCCAATCTTTTGGTCAACCTTGCTAAATGGTTGTCCTCCTCATTGAGGCTGTCCTCAATGTCCTCAGTAGCACCTGATCCACCTGTGTGGGCTCTAGGTACTGAGAGGTTTACTCTTGGAGTCAAGGGCACTTGGGCCCTTCTCTCCCTATGAAGTGGGGGGAGGGGAGTTGGTAGTTATCCTCATTTCCCCTCTACTTCCTTCATCTGAGAGGCCTTCGCCATTCTCAGAAGGATGGTCCTTAGCATACCCTGCCAACAGCTCCTGGAGCTTTTGCTTGGAGGGATGGGACCCCATGATTATATTTTTAAGTTTGCATTTCGACCGTAACTCCCTAAATTCTAAGTGGAGATAAGGGGTGAGGTCGAGCTCCTCAACCTGGTTCTCTATGCCATTGTGGTTATCTTCACTAACAGCTGGGTTCTTGTTTAAAAAAAAAAAAAAACTTCTAACCCCTCCTATCCCTAACTAAAGTGAACTTTTATTTTTCTAAAATTCTAAAGGGACTTAATCAACGCCCTAACAAGACTTTTAGTAATTTGGAAAAATTGTCAATTCAAAAAAAATCAGAATTCTAAAGACAATTTAAGAATTCTATCATGTGATCAGGTGGTAACCAAGTTAGTCCAACAAATGGAAAGTTGTATATCCCACCGCTGATCCACCAATGTAGGAAGCTGGCTCTGTATATACTATACTAAAATGAGGTAGTGTGCGCACAGAGTCCGGTGGAACACCAAAGGTAGGCAGAGGTAAAAGTAGATAGCACCTTACTCTCTATTTGTGGTAGTGTGGGCGAGCAGTAAGGCTTTATCAGAGGGTAGTGTTAGGCATTTGTTGTACACACTCAATCAGCAAATCATATCACACACTCAAAGACTGAACTCAGACCAATTTTGTTTGTATAAAAATATTATGAAGTTATTTTATTTTTAGAACCAAGCCAAGCCTGGCACAAGTAAGTGAAATAAATGCTTTGCAAAATATTATGCAGTGTTTACAATTGAATGCAAGTTCAAATGCAGTTTGTTTGGAATACAGGTAAGTCATGGATTCGAAATTACTGTACAGATTACTTTTCAGATTACCTTTTCTACTTAGTGTGATATGCCTAGATATCACACTGGGACATTTCCTAGAGAAAAGGTAAGTAAAATCAGTTTTGAACAGGTGTAGTTATTCAGGTTTTTATACAAATCAACTCCACATTAGAGCATTTTTCAGAGAAAATCAGTCAATGTATTTCTATGAAGAGAAATGAAGTTATCGGTGACTAGGTAAGTACTTGGTCTTTGGGGATGAGTTTATGGGGTTAAAAAAAGGGTTCCCCCACGGTCAAGGATGCACTCTCAAAACACCCTCAGCAGCACTAGGGCGGCCGGGTGCAGAGTGCTGAGGCCCAATGTTATCCAATGGGGGATAGGGGGCCTCTGGTTGGTGGCTGCTTACAAGCAGGCCACTGGGTTGTGGGAGCAAAGCTCCTGGTGGTAGGCTCAGGGCAAAGGGGGATCCGAGTTAGCACCCAAAGTACACCCGCAGCGGCGCAGTGGCGGATGGGTGCAGGGTGCTGGTTTGGCGTCTGTGCCCTGTTGATTTCAATGGGGTCTCTCTGGTTTCAACAAAGACTGCAGTCTCGGGGACAAAGATCTTCTGGAGGTGATCACTGGTTGGAGAGGTAAGTTGGGATGCCTGGGAATGCTGGGACACCATCGGTAGGGCCACCCAAGGCCGTGGGACTTGGGTAGAGGGGTGTCTTTAGGTGTCGGGTTTCTCTTACCAGCTCCGGTCGCGGTCGGGGGATCCTCCAGAAAGAGGGTGCATGCTTTGCTGGAAGATTCGAGGAAGGTCAGAGGTCACCAGATCTCGGGTCAGGATCGCCGGGGAGACCTCCTTGTGGTGTTGGGCCACTCGGGCCATGGGCAACGGGTGCAGAGTGGTGCAAACTCGTGGATTTTGCCGGAGCCAGAGTGTGTGGGTGAACAAATCCGGTGTTCACAGGAGACAAAGTCTTTTCTGTGGAAGTGCCCCAAAATATTTTACATGTTGCACAGAATCTCCTGGGGGGGGCCATGGGTACCCTCAGGGCCTCGCGCCCAGCCCCACGCATGGCCGACCACGGGGCATAGACTGTGCATGGGGACAGTGTAGTAAGGTAGGGTTAAAAAAATGCCTTTACGTTAAAAAAATATGTAGAAATTCACTGAAAAAAAACAAAGGCTAAAATGGTGTTTTAGTTAGGTGAAGAGGTCAGTTATAACAACATTTTAAACAAAAACTGAAATTCACCAGTTATAGGTACTATGTGGACCACAACAGAACAGAAAGAGTATAAGTTATGCTGTTTCTGGCATCTTACCCCCCTCCCCCCGCCCCCCACCCCAATCCTGGGCGCTGTACATGAGGGCTCACTGACTGAAGGAACAGAGCTCCACTTCCTTTCGGTTAAGTCCATGCTATACAAATAAGAAATACACAAAGGATGTGCCTTGGTATGGTGGGAGCAGCAGAACTTCAAACATCGGCAGCCTGGCAGGCCAATGTGGAGCATGAACAATGCAGAAATGAACAGCCACCACAAAACAATTTGTGGTCACAAGATATGCTATTGTACGCCTTTGTCCCTCTCCGCCGAAACGGACAAGACCGATATTACCACAACTCTCATCAGGTCGGTTTTATATTCACAATGTAAGTGATTAATTAATTCAAATGTATTCAAGGTTCAGCCCTCAGTTTTCTATATTTTGTTTTAGCAATTATGTTCAACGTGGGAGGTACGCTCCTTCTACAAGAAAATCTTTACATTAACTTGTAAAAAAAAAAAAAGCTGACAGCTCAACATAGCAAAAAGTACTTTAAGAAATGCATTCTACACTTTATTTTCGCAAAAGTCACACTCGTCCACTGTTCTCTCTCATATGCCCACTACGGGCTCATGTTGTCCATTTCTTTTCTACACATTCTAACTTCTCTCTTTCTTGAAAACCGCAGCAACCTCACTGCACCACACTGCTCACTTGAGTACACAACATTTCTCAATCTTTTCACAACAGCTTTGAATGATGTGCTATAACTTCCAAATGATCTGTCATGACAGGCCTCATTTCAACGCCGGGCTGAGCTCAAAGCAGAAGCAACGGTCACCTCTTTTTTACTCACTTCACTCAGGCAAGCACAGCAGCAACCCAGGAACCCGCATCTGTGGGGCTTACATGCAACTTTCTGGCATTGCAAATTAGGTCTATTAACAAAACTGGTTTAGAGCTCAACTGAAAATGCGCAAAATGTAATCTGCATTCAGAATCGAGACCATGACAAACCTACCATGGTGGGCTGTAGCCACAGGACTAGGAGATGTTTCTCCAAGCAGGAGTGAACGACTACAAAATCCAAAGTTTGTAGGAATTCACAAAGAGTATGAATGTTGTTTCATTTAGTCTTTGGACGTACACTTGGCTGTCCTTTGCAAACAATGCTGCAACACCTGTACTGGTAGCATTACGAAAAATGTCAAACACCAGCATCTGAAAAGCAGGCCTCATGGCATCATGAGAAACTGAAACACCCTTCAAGCTTGATACACGGTGTCAAACTTGTTGATTTCAACAGACACTGAGGCCTTCAAAAGCACTGGACAAAGGTCAGATCTGCTAAAGTGTGCAATCAACGTAATTATACTTGGAAAAGATAATAAGCCTGAAACCAAACGCCCATATAGACTAATGTTGTCAATTAATTGTTTATCGCAGTCACCATCATTTTTCTAACTATGCATTGTTGGTCAACTCCCTCACACATTTCAAATTATTTTCAGCCTGTCAGTAAACCTAATTCAAATCTGGCTAGCCCTTCATCCACAGACACTTCTTCTCACTGATGGCGAGGTACCTTCACAGGAATTGCCTCCTCACTCAATCCTATAATCGGCCTGAAAAATTACAGGATAAGCCAATTAATATGTTAAAAAAAAAAAAAAAAAGATAGCACCTCGCCTCTCTGGTTAATCAGCACGTTTCTCTCCTTATGTGCTCAAGGTGGGTTCTGTGTGAAAAGTCACAATACAAATAACCCCTGTAATAGTTCAAGCTACGTTACAGCTTTCCTGTGTACTTGAGACAGGTGACATATTAAAAGTGGCCAAAGGCATAAGTACAGTGCTCTGAAGAATTGAACCACGATACAGAAGATATTAATGCGATTACCACAATGCCCCTCTCTACAATGGTACTTATCACAGCCGTCTGGACCAACTGGTTCAGCAGGAACACCCAAGAAAGAGCTAAACATTCCATATGCAAAACATTTTATGAAATACACACACTAAACACAAGCATCTAACAGGGCGACACAGTCGTGTATGTGTCATTTCTGAAACTGAAAATGCTGCCAAAAGATGTGTAAAATGTATGGACCTGTGTTTTGGTATTTCTAATGCGCATACCTAGCTGTAGCAAAAGACCAAGTTACAGTGAGGCGCAGTTTAAGGAGGTAGAGCCAGTGGAGCGGGGAGAGAAGTGCGCTTATCTAAAGTAATGTTCCTTCAAGGTATGAGTTTTTATTTCTTCCCGAATTTAATTAGGGTTAGTGCTATTCTAATGTGAGAAGAGATGCTGTACCAAATCCGGAGGATGGTGCTCTAATCAGGAGATGTAGGCGGTCCTCCGATATTATTAGTTTCTTAGATATGCAGACAGGGGTCTTGGAGTAGATGACCTTAAAAAAGATGCAGATGATCATAAAGATGGACGGGAAGCAGTGTAGAGTAGTGAGATTGTGGTGTGGCTGTATTTTTTCTGCTCTGCTGCTTGGAGGATGCCTTTCATGGGAGCGAGGGTGGTTTCTGGGGTGCCGCTAAGCATGGCGTTCCCTCAAATCTACTTGGGAGATGACTTGAATTGCTGTTCTGAAGTATTCACCTGGGAGAAATGGTTCCACTTTTTTCACAAGACAGAGTAGGGGCCACGCTTGTCTGGTCTTCTCTACAATGGGTTCTTTGAGTGTCGAATCAAAGGTGAATCTGAGGGATCTGGCCTGGTCTGTCAGTTGGGATGTGCAGCTTGTCCGTTAGGTTTAAGTTCAACAACAATGACTGGATCGCAGTGTGTTTGTAACTGCTAACATGAATTTCCTCCATTAGCCAGACACTTTATCGGTGGTCTAAAGAGAGACTGGATTGTGAGAGTCGTTTTCGCTTCACCTGGCTCTTCTGCCCAGGCAGGCTGCGGGCTCCCCTGCCTGGGTTGGGGCTTCTATAGCTCTTGTGGGCTGGAGAGTTCGATCAGAGGTCCTGTGATGTGTCACCCACCTCTTGTTTCCAGTGTTGCGTCGCCCACCTCTTGTTTCTGGAGGGAAGGTCCAGTGTTGTGTCACCCACCTCTTGTTTCTGGAGGAGAGGTCCAGTGTTGTGTCCCCCACCTCTTGTTTCTGGAGGAGAGGTCCAGTGTTGTGTCCCCCACCTCTTGTTTCTGGAGGAGAGGTCCAGTGTTGTGTCCCCCACCTCTTGTTTCTTGAGGAGAGGTCCAGTGTTGTGTCACCCACCACTTGTTTCTTGAGGAGAGGTCCAGTGTTGTGTCACCCACCTCTTGTTTCTTGAGGAGAGGTCCAGTGTTGTGTCACCCACCTCTTGTTTCTTGAGGAGAGGTCCAGTGTTGTGTCACCCACCTCGTTTCTTGAGGAGAGGTCCAGTGTTGTGTCACCCACCTCTTGTTTCTTGAGGAGAGGTCCAGTGTTGTGTCACCCACCTCTTGTTTCTGGAGGGAAGGTCCAGTGATGTGTCGCCCACCTCTTGTTTCTGGAGGGAAGGTCCAGTGATGTGTCGCCCACCTCTTGTTTCTGGAGGGAAGGTCCAGTGTTGTGTCGCCCACCTCTTGTTTCTGGAGAGACGGTCCAGTGTTGTGTCCCCCACCTCTTGGTTCTGGAGGGAAGGTCCAGTGTTGTGTCCCCCACCTCTTGGTTCTGGAGGAGAAGTCCAGTGTTGTGTCGCCCACCTCTTGTTTCTGGAGGGAAGGTCCAGTGTTGTGTCGCCCACCTCTTGTTTCTGGAGGGAAGGTCCAGTGTTGTGTCGCCCACCTCTTGTTTCTGGAGGGAAGGTCCAGTGATGTGTCGCCCACCTCTTGTTTCTGGAGGGAAGGTCCAGTGTTGTGTCCCCCACCTCTTGTTTCTGGAGGGAAGGTCCAGTGTTGTGTCCCCCACCTCTTGTTTCTGGAGGAGAGGTCCAGTGTTGTGTCGCCCACCTCTTGTTTCTGGAGGGAAGGTCCAGTGTTGTGTCGCCCACCTCTTGTTTCTGGAGGGAAGGTCCAGTGTTGTGTCGCCCACCTCTTGTTTCTGGAGGGAAGGTCCAGTGATGTGTCACCCACCTCTTGTTTCTGGAGGGAAGATCCAGTGATGTGTCACCCACCTCTTGTTTCTGGAGGGAAGGTCCAGTGTTGTGTCACCCACCTCTTGTTTCTGGAGGAGAGGTCCAGTGTTGTGTCCCCCACCTCTTGTTTCTGGAGGGAAGGTCCAGTGATGTGTCGCCCACCTCTTGTTTCTGGAGGGAAGGTCCAGTGTTGTGTCGCCCACCTCTTGTTTCTGGAGGAGAGGTCCAGTGTTGTGTCGCCCACCTCTTGTTTCTGGAGGAGAGGTCCAGTGTTGTGTCGCCCACCTCTTGTTTCTGGAGGGAAGGTCCAGTGTTGTGTCCCCCACCTCTTGTTTCTGGAGGAGAGGTCCAGTGTTGTGTCGCCCACCTCTTGTTTCTGGAGGGAAGGTCCAGTGTTGTGTCGCCCACCTCTTGTTTCTGGAGGGAAGGTCCAGTGTTGTGTCGCCCACCTCTTGTTTCTGGAGGGAAGGTCCAGTGATGTGTCACCCACCTCTTGTTTCTGGAGGGAAGGTCCAGTGATGTGTCACCCACCTCTTGTTTCTGGAGGAAGGTCCAGTGTTGTGTCACCCACCTCTTGTTTCTGGAGGAGAGGTCCAGTGTTGTGTCCCCCACCTCTTGTTTCTGGAGGGAAGGTCCAGTGATGTGTCGCCCACCTCTTGTTTCTGGAGGGAAGGTCCAGTGTTGTGTCGCCCACCTCTTGTTTCTGGAGGAGAGGTCCAGTGTTGTGTCGCCCACCTCTTGTTTCTGGAGGAGAGGTCCAGTGTTGTGTCGCCCACCTCTTGTTTCTGGAGGAGAGGTCCAGTGTTGTGTCGCCCACCTCCTGTTTCTGGAGGGAAGGTCCAGTGTTGTGTCACCCACCTCTTGTTTCTGGAGGGAAGGTCCAGTGTTGTGTCCCCCACCTCTTGTTTCTGGAGGAGAGGTCCAGTGTTGTGTCGCCCACCTCTTGTTTCTGGAGAGACGGTCCAGTGTTGTGTCACCCACCTCTTGTTTCTGGAGGGAAGGTCCAGTGATGTGTCGCCCACCTCTTGTTTCTGGAGGAGAGGTCCAGTGTTGTGTCGCCCACCTCTTGTTTCTGGAGGAGAGGTCCAGTGTTGTGTCCCCCACCTCTTGTTTCTGGAGGAGAGGTCCAGTGTTGTGTCCCCCACCTCTTGTTTCTGGAGGAGAGGTCCAGTGTTGTGTCGCCCACCTCTTGTTTCTGGAGGAGAGGTCCAGTGTTGTGTCGCCCACCTCCTGTTTCTGGAGGGAAGGTCCAGTGTTGTGTCCCCCACCTCTTGTTTCTGGAGGAGAGGTCCAGTGTTGTGTCCCCCACCTCTTGTTTCTGGAGGAGAGGTCCAGTGTTGTGTCGCCCACCTCCTGTTTCTGGAGGGAAGGTCCAGTGTTGTGTCGCCCACCTCTTGTTTCTGGAGGGAAGGTCCAGTGTTGTGTCCCCCACCTCTTGTTTCTGGAGGAGAGGTCCAGTGTTGTGTCGCCCACCTCCTGTTTCTGGAGGGAAGGTCCAGTGTTGTGTCGCCCACCTCTTGTTTCTGGAGGAGAGGTCCAGTGTTGTGTCCCCCACCTCTTGTTTCTGGAGGAGAGGTCCAGTGTTGTGTCGCCCACCTCCTGTTTCTGGAGGGAAGGTCCTGTGATGTGTCGCCCACCTCTTGTTTCTGGAGGGAAGGTCCAGTGTTGTGTCCCCCACCTCTTGTTCCTGGACGGGTTTCCCCTGACATAAGTGTGCCTACCTGGAGTGGGGCGGAGACCCTCTGCCCTAGAGCAGGAGGCTTCAGCGCCTCATCTGCTCTCTGGGGGCCTCTTGACACTTGGAGCCAGCTGGGTCCCTGGCACCTGTCTGACCCCATCACCTCCCTCTTCTGCCCCTGGCCTCGCCGGTCACGGTGACCGGGAGAGGCCGGGACAGCCCCCACAGGTCTGAAGGAGGGTGGCTGACACACCAGCCCCTCTCCCACCGAGCCCTGTGCTCCCGGAGGTGACAGAGGGGGAAGAGTCTGCCGGCCCGCTGCCCTCCGAGGGCTCCCAAACCTGCCCCCGCCCCCTCCAGACTGACCCCACCCAGAGTGGTCTCTCACCTCCAGCCAGCGGCTCCCCGGGGCCTCCGCCTCCTCCTCGGGCCTCCACCGGTGTCTGCGCGCGCACCCTGCGTCGACCCACGCACGTGACGTCATGGCGCGCATGCGCCGCCAACCGTCCTGCCATGGAACGCGCACGGCGCTCCGAGCCAAAGGTCCCGCCCCGCAAGGTGGGCCGGCGCGAGTCTCGCCCACTGGGCTCACCAGGAGGAGCCACAGCTGAAACCCCGCCCCTACTGCTAACACCACGCCCACAACCCGGCTGGTACTTCGGCACCGCCCATAAGGCCTTTCAGGAGCCCTCAACTGAAGCCCCGCCCCTTCTCTTCACGCCACGCCTAGAACGCGGCTCGTACTTCGGCATCGCCCATAGGGGCCTTCACTCACGCCACGCCTACAAGGCGTGTAGTGTTAAGGCCACGCCCTTAAAGACGCTTCAAACTGTGCTTAAGCCGCGCCCTCAGAAAAGGGCACAGCGCGTATTTAGGCCCCGCCCACACGGTGCTACAGACCTTTTAATTCTCTAGAAAGCCTTTTCTCTTTTATTATTATTTTGTTTTAATATGACTGTTTAATATAACCTGGTGCTGCTACTCTACTACTTGGGCGGTTTTCGTCCAGAGCCACGCCCACAATAAGGTCACGTAGAAGCTCCACCCCTAGAGAGGTTAGATACCCGCCCCCACGGATGTTCAAAACTGCGGGCAGCATTTGACTCCGCCCTTTGGAAGCTGCTGTCCTTGTATACTTCATTCGACAAACAAACCACGCCCCCTATTGCCCCGCCCCTCGTCCAGACCCCGGGCGCCATCTTCGGTTCATGTTTGCAAATGAGGGCGAGCGCGTGACGCACTTACCTGCGCGGTGACCTCAGGGGGCGGGCACGCTGCCCAGATTGACAGGTGTGCTCTCAGAGCCTCTAGTGGTGTACCAGCCACCAGCCTGCCTTCAATCACAGAAGGCCAACTTAACAGATTTCGGTTTCAGGCTGGAAGTAAACATTTCCTAGGTAACCAGAAGAAATGTTTCCATTCTATTAAGGACAAGGAGGCGAGGATTATGCATTTCTTTCTTCACTTTATTTTCACAGCAGTATTAAAAGAACTTTAAACAAAAACAGTAAAACATTACAGACTACACATCCCATTAACCAATGGGGAGCAGTCTCCATGGTAACCATAGTCCAATCAGTTATCAGTCCCTTGCATATAATCAAGTGACTTCCCTTTCGCTTCATCTTCTTCACTGGAGGATGTTTAGCTGGGATCGCCGACCTATTCGAACTTTTGATCATTACCTACAAAACAGAGAGAGTCCTGTTACTGTAATTCAGAATATAGATATGTCAACACCAATCAATGAATCCACTCAGAGTGCAATAGTCCAACTGCATAAAATTGATTGCAAGTAATACAACAAAATGCCATTAACATGGAGGCCTAGTACTTGCTGGTAACAAATGATCCTGGAGGGACTGAGATCGAAGGGATTCTTAGGGCGGGATAATCCCAGCCTCCTTGTCCTTAATAGAATTGAAACTTTCCTTCTCGTTAGCTAGGAAATTTTTCATTCTATGTCAGGACGGAGGCGAGGATTATGCATGTTCAAAGCTTATGAACAGAGATGCCGCCTCTGAAATGGGTTTGAAATAGAACTTCTTAAAGGTAGACTCAGAAGACCAATCAGCCGCATTCATAATATCTTCCAGCCTACCACCTACCGGAATAGCTTTTGATGCCATAGCTCCTCTCATGGAGTGTGCACCAAATCTACGCACATCCAAACCTGCCTCTGTCATAATCCATCGTACCCACCTGGCAATGGAAGGAGAACAAACTGCTTTGAAAGGTTTCTGCATGGCGATAAGGAGTTGCCTTTCCCCAGGGGGTCGGAGCTCTGAAGTCATATCCTCATAGGCCTTAATGCACCTAACCACACACAACTTAGGATGTTCCGGAAAGGAAGGATAAGATACTGACTTGGTGTTGGTTTTTGTCGTCTTGGATATGGTAAAGGTGACCCCATCCGGGGTAAAAACTCTTGCGGAGCTATCGGGTGCTCTCACATCTGAAACCCGCTTACAGGAAATGAGACAGCAGAATTGCTAGTTTAGCAGACAGCTCCTTGCGAGATAAATATTGGTTATCATGCCAGCCAAGAAGAAGTCTCAGCACTGCATTAACGTCCCACAGGCCAGAATACCTAGTCTCTGGATGTTTAGACAGGTGGATGCCTATCAGTAACTTACAAACCCAGGGAGGCTCCCCTGCAGGTTTGCCATCAATCTCGCTGTGTCCAGCTGAGATGGTAGAGCGAAAAGAATGAACTGTTCGATAAGCTAGTTGTAGGAAGGTGGAATCTGACTATATGGTTGCCCCCACTTTTTTTTATGGTGTTTTGCTGGTTTATGACTTAGTTGGACTGGGATCCTGCTATTCAGGGCCCCAGTCTATCTGCTTTCTCTGTAAAAAGGTTTCCATGTGCCTTAGGCACATCTCTGATTGGAATCTGGAGTGCCCTTATAAGTCCCTAGTATATGGTATACTATGTACCAAGGGCATAGGTACCTCAGAGGCCTGCCAGGGGCTGCAGCATGTATTATGCCACCCCTGGAAGGCCATCCAAACTGACACCACAGGTCTGCTACTGCAGCCTGGGTAAGGTGGTGCATGCACCCCTTACTGTGATGTAGGTTACCTATATCACTAAATACATACACACATATAAACCTATAAGTCACTCCTAAGGCAGGCCTTATCAATCCTAAAGGCAGAGTGCATGGTTCCTATGTGAGAGGGTGCCCCTGCATGAGCAGGGCCCCTCTGCAGCGTTCGGAGACCATCTCTGATGCTGTTTGTAGTGCAGCCTGACCATATACTCTTAAGCGCATTATATCCTCGCGGTAAAATGCTAACTTTGGAATGGCTGCACCTAAACATGTCGTGTTTGGTGTCAAACATCTTGGAATACTACCCCCCCGCCAATCCTGGCGGCGGGGGTAGCATTCCACCCTTCTAGAGGAAAGACATGTTAACTCTGGCTTACCCGGTAACTTCTTTCTGAAGCCCTGGCATCACAAAATGGATGCTGCTGCCACAGACACAAGTCTGGCCTCCTGCTGCTGGACGAAACTCCGGCAGGGGAGGCCTGGACAATAGGTTTCCTGTTGCAGGGAGGTGTGACCACCTCCCCAGACAGGATAATGTGTATTGGGGCTGGGTGGGTGCACTCTTAGAGTGCTTTGAAGTCCTGCACTGGGGAGCAAAAGGCTCCTCTGTGCATATGCCAGTTCAAACCAGCTCAGGGGCTACCTGCCCCTGCTCTGGCGCGAAACTGGACAAAGGGAAGTGGGTGTAGCCACCCCTCCCTTGACCCTCCCATAGGTGGGGTCATAGAGTTAGTCCCTCCCTGTTTTACTGGTTAAAATGGGGAACCCTTGCCACAGCAAGATTAGATAACCCCTGGACGACGCTCTACAGAAGAATCCTGGCCCTTCGACGTTCCACTACCTTTGGAAGACAGAAGAATCTCCCTTGGAGTCAAGGAGTGACTCCCCTGCTTGGCAGGCACCAAAAACGACAACGACGGTCGCAAACTACGCCGCTCCCGCCGGAGTCCGAAGTCCCTGCAGCCCAGAAAGTGGATTTCCTGACCTCTCCCAGGCCATCGTGAGTCCCCAGCGAAGCTGAGGCAAGTGGACCCCACGAGTAACGAGGAACCGCGACCCCTGGGTACCGTGCACTATTGTCGAGTGCAACCCCTTCACAACGTTCTACGAACCTGTGCTTTGGACCACGTGTGGTCCCGACCTCCAGCAGGAATCCCTCCGAAGATCAGAGGCCTACACCGTCCCGAGTGACCGTGGGCCCCTGTTGAGTGATTCCGCCCGAGGTGTCTTCGCGATCCCTTGCCCGCTGGCTTGTGGGTCCCCAGAAGACTTCTTAAAGAAACCAAAGGGCTCCCCTGGTTGCTCCAGGCCTGCCCTGACTTACCCTCGCTGGGTGAGTTCCACAGACCTTGCTGGTCTGCGCCATCGACTTTTCTTCATCTCCCCGAGACTTGCGGCTGCCAAGGCTTGTTGGCTCCAATCGAGTTGCCGACACCGCAGTCAGCTGCAGACGTCGAGGGACACACCGAATCCAGCTCCTGGTCGTCGTCAACGTCTCCTGGACCACGTGGCTGAAGAGTCAAGGCACCCGCAACCGACCTGAATCACTCGACGACGGTGGGCATCCATCTTCCTTGCCCCGAGTCACTGCCAAGTGACTTTGAACACTGTCCCCTCTGCTTTCAGGTCATCCTTCTTCAGAATCCAGGCTTGGATTCCACCGGACACTTCTTCAGCTCCCGCAAGCAGCAAGTCTTCTTTGTTCGCCATTGAAAACGACGCCGCGACCCGACACCAAAGGACACCTGTGCACCCGGCTTCCCTGGGTGAGGTAACTCCAGCACTACGGTGCTCCTGTGGGTGTGGGCCCTAGAACGACTTACCCTGTAAGTGACTTGCTTGTAGGTTCTATAGAAGTATCCTAAAACTCTGTATTTCCAACCGCGACTTGCCCCATTGAAGTCAACGGCGATCCGCGCCTGTGTATCTACACTGCACGCGTCCCCCGTGGGTCCTTTACTTACCTGCCTTGGGTGGTTTCGTGAGGCCCCAGCACTTCTGAAGGCCCTAGGCCTTGTCTCCCTGCAAGTCGTTGTCCCTAAGTCTCTTACTTAGTATATGGTCTGGTACGCCCCTAGGGCCCCAGCCATATTTTGTGCTTAACTTATTGTGAAACGTTGATTTGTGCATATGTTTGTCTTCTAATCTCATAAAGAGATTAGTAGAGAGTTATTTAGAAATAAATACATATATATTTGATATATATACCTGTGTGGTGTCTTTTCATTTGGTGATTCAAGAGATTATATGGTAAAACAAGCTGCTTTACATTCCTCCGAGACTTAGCCTGAAGGCTGCTCTCCACAGCTACCACTAGGATAGCTTTCTTTAAAAGGTTGTCTTAAACCTATCTACCATAAGAGTCGATTTGCCCTGGTGCAAGGTGTCCACTTTAATTAGTGAACAGCATATACCAGGCCAACTTCTCACACTAGTTCAGCCTGAGCCAGTTCCGGAATGTGAGTAACCTTTGCCCCCATGGGATCCACTTGTCTCTCCAGATACCAACGGTGCCATCGTCTCCAAGCTAAGCGATACCTCTTGACCGTACCTGCTGCCCATGCCTGTTAGATGAGGTTTGCAGCGTCTGATGACAGTTGTTCATCTTTCCAGCTACCCTTGAAATCCTCCATGCCATGAGGGACAAATGCCCCTGGAGGACCGGTGTATGAGAGCAGCACTGAGGGTCCTTGAGAATCGAAGGGAATGAGGGCAGCTGTATCAGGCAGTCCCACAACAGTTCCATCAGCATCGGGAACCAGACTTGGGCCTTCCTGATCAGCGTGATCCTCACTAAGGAAGCTGCTTGCCACCGAGCTTGAGCCGCTAATCTGGGGATAATCATGAATGGGGAAACGCATAAGGGCACTCCTTCGACCAATCTTAGAGAAAGGCCTCCACTGCTGTGGCTTCCGGGTCTGGACTCCAGCTCACATATTATGGAAGTTGGTGGCTCAATCATGAGGCAAAAAGGTCCAGATTGCAGGGGCCCTATCTGTCCAACAAAGCCAGGAAGACTGCACGATCTAGCTGCCAGTCGCTGTAATCGGAGAAGTTCCTGGAGTTCCAATCCGATACCGAATTCTGCATGCCGGGAAGGTACTCCACTGTCACAGAGATCTGTCTCTGGAGGCAGTAGTGGCAGAAGTCCTTTGCCAGGTTCAGTAAGGCCTTTGATCGAGGGCCGCCCAGACTGTTGATGTACTGGACCGCCAAGATCCTCAGCTGGATACAGCAGGATACCATGTCTCTGGTGAGGGATTTTACCACAATAGATACCACCAACAGTTCCAGGCAGTTGATGTGCAACTGTAACTCCTCCTCCGACCACCTGCCTCCAATCAAGACCTCCACGCATCGCGCTCCCCAGCCCAGTCTGCTGACATCCAACTCTATGACCATATCTGGAGTCGATCCGAAGATCGCTCTCCCATTCCAGGCTGTCATGTTGTCAATCCACCACTGGAGTTTCGTCCAGGCTTCCTCCATCAGGGAGACGATCTCTGAGTAGGTTAAGCCTCTCCTTAGATGTTAAGCCTTCAGTCCCTGTGTGGTCCTGTTGCGTAATCGGCCAAGGAAAATGGCCTGAATCGATGAGGAAAGAAGGCCCATTATCCTGGCCAGCTATCGCAGCAAGAACCTGTCTCTCCGAGGGACCTGCTTGAGTTCCTTCCGTATCTTGGCCACCTTCAAAGGTGGTAGACCCAGGGGGGCCAAGACCGAATCTATGAGAAATCCTAGAAAGATCATCTGCTGCGCCAGCTTCAGTTCTGACTTTTGCTCATTGATGACGAACCCCAGGTCTTGGAGCAACGCAATAGTCATGTTCAAGTTGTGGGTAAGCTGCACCAAAGCCTCATCCATAAACAGGATGTCGTCCAGGTAGATAATCATTCTCACTCCCCTCTCGCGGAGCATCTCCACTACCGGGCGAAGCATCTTGGTGAAGCACCATGGGGCCGAAGAGAGGCCAAAGGGAAGTGCTCAAAATTTGAAGATCTGGCCTTTCTACGTGAACTGGGGAAATCTCCGGTGAGGAGGGAAGATGGGGACTGCCAGTTAAGCATCCTTCAAGTCTAGCCTGAGCATCCAATCCCCTGACAGGAGGATGTCCCTGAGCAGATGTATCCCCTCCATCTTGAAGTGGTGATAGACCAGCCACTCGTTGAATTCTTTTAGATTGATGACAGGTCGGAAGCCTTTGTCCTTCGTCTCGAGCAGAAAAAGGTTGCTTAGAAACCCTTTTGGGTGGAGTACTGACCTGCAAATAGCTCCTTTTTTAGGAGTTCTGAGACCTCAGAATCTATGAGTGTAGGAAGCTGGCTCTGTATATACTATACCAAAGTGAGGTATAGTGTGCACAGAGTCCAGTGGAACCCAAAAGGTAGGCAGAGGTAAAGTAGATAGCACCTCACTCTCTATTTGTGGTAGTGAGGTCGAGCAGTAAGGCAGTATCAGAGGACAGTGTTAAGCATTTGTTGTACACACTCAGTCAGCAAATGAATTCACACACTCAAAGACTGAACTTCAGACCAATTGTTTTTGTATAAAAATATTCTTTTAGTTATTTTATTTTCTAAAACCAAGCAAGCCAGGCACAGGTAAGCAATAAATACTTTACAGTAGTAATGCAGTTTGTAAACAGTTTGAATTGCAATTGTAAATGTACTTTGATTTGATTACAGTAGTGTTACTGATGATGCAATGCTTTTCAGAATACAGTACATATACTTTGTATAGGATTTTTAGCAGAATATCATGTAAGTTACTTTTCAGATTACTTTACTTACACAGTGTAGTATACCTGAATACTACACTGGGACGTTTCCTGTAAACAGGTAAGTAAAAATGTTTTTGTTATTCAGTACAATTTTAAGGGATTTCTTTAGATTTTCAATCAATCAATCAATAAATCAGGGGTTTATAAAGTGCGCTACTCACCCATGAGGGTCTCAAGGCGCTGGGGGGGAGGGGGGGCAGCTCCGGATCAGTCGAAGAGCCAGGTCTTGAGACTCTTCCTGAAGGTGTGCAGTGTAGGGGAGCGTCTGATGTTGACTGGGAGCTCGTTCCAGGTCTTTGCTGCGACGTAGGAGAAGGCTCTTCCGCCTGCTCTGGTTCTGCGGATGCGAAGGGTCTCTGCCAGGGCGAGGTCGGCGGAGCGGAGGTTCGTTTTGGGTACATGGAAGGAGACTCTCTCGTTGAGGTATTTGGGTCCGATGTTGTGGAGGGATTTGTAGGCGTGGGTGAGTAGCTTGAAGGTTACTCTCTTCTCGACGGGGAGCCAGTGGAGGTCTCGTAGGTGCTGGGTCAGGTGCTCGTGTCGTGGGGTTCCAAGGACGAGTCTGGCTGCAGTGTTCTGGATGGTTTGGAGCTTGTGTAGCAGTGTTCTGTTGATTCCGGTGTAGAGGGCGTTGCCATAGTCCAGTCTGCTGGTTATGAGTGCGTGGGTGACGGTCTCTCTGCATTCGGGGGGGATCCACTTGAAGGTCTTGTGGAGGATGCGGAGGGAGTTGAAGCAGGTGGAGGCGACGGCGTTGATCTGGCGGGTCATGGTGAGGGAGGAGTCTAGGATGATGCTGAGGTTTCGGGCGTAGTCTGATGGAGTGGGTGGGTTTCCGAGGGCGGAAGGCCACCAGGTGTTGTCCCAGGCGGTGGAGGAAGGTCCGAGGACGAGGACCTCTGTCTTCTCCGAGTTGAGCTTCAGGCAGCTGTTGTTCATCCATGCTGCGACGTTCTTCATTCCTTCCTGGAAGCAGAGTCTGGTGTCTTCGGGATTGTTCGTGAGGGAGAGGATGAGCTGGGTGTATTTTCCAACTCCACACTTTTAATAGAAAAACAGTCAATATTATCCTATGGAGGAAAATAGTGTTATCGGTTTAAAGGTAAGTACTTTGTTGTGGGAGTTGGTGTTCTGGGGTTAGACTCAGGGGTACCCCAGGGTCAAGGATGCACTCTTGTCACACCCTCAGCTGCACTAAGGCGGCCGGGTGCAGAGTGCTGAGGCCCAATGTTATCCAATGGGGGATAGGGGGCCTCTGGTTGGTGGCTGCTGACGAGCAGGCCCCTGGGTTGTGGGAGCAAAGCTCCTGGACTTAAGCTCAGGGCAAATGGGGGTTTAGGCCAGCACAAAGGATGCACCCTCAGCGACCCTGGGGCAGCCCGGTGCAGAGTGCTGTTTTGGGATCGGAAGCCCTGTAGCTTTCAATAGGGAGTCTCCGGTTCGCAGAAGCACTGCAGGCTCAGGGACGAAGGTCTTCTGGGTGCGACCACCACTTTGAGAGGTAAGTTGGGATCTTGGGGGTTGGCTAGGCACCATCGGTTGGGCCGCCCAAGGCCGTGGGGCGTCGGGTGCAGGGATGACTTTTAGGGTCGGATCTTCTTACCAGCTCCCGGTCGCGGTTGGGGGGACCTTCCGGTTTGAGGCTGCAGGCATCGGCTGGAGGCTTGAGGCAGGTCAGGGGTCACCGGATCTCGGGTCAGGATTGCCGGAGAGACCTCCTCTTGGTGTTGGGCCACTCGAACTCGGGCCGTGGGCGTTGGGCGCAGAATGGTGCAAACTCGCGGATCCTTGCGGAGCTGGAGTCTGTTGTTTGAACAAATCCGGTGTTCACGGGAGACAGAGTCTTTGGGATTGAAGGCAGGCAGGTCCTCCAGGTTTCTCGAGGTTGCTGGCTGCAGGACACACCAGGAGTTTGCTGGAGCAGGTTCAAGGTGGGGACAGGCCGGTAGGGCTGGGGCCAAATCAGTGGGCGTCCTCCTCTTGTTAGCTGCGGCACGGCTGTTCGGTCCTTCTTCTTTTTTTCTTCTTGCAGGTTCTTGTCTGAGGAAGCAAGGTTCAGGGGTGCCCCTAAATACTAGATTTTGGGGCGTTACAGGTAGGTAAAAGAGTGGGACCAATGGGTCCCTTCCCTGGGGTTGGCACACCCCCTATTATGCCACCCTCCAGTGGGAGGGGGGCATAAGCCTTTCCCTGGTTGGCTGGGTCCCCCCCATCTGCAATGATGGGGACTGAGAGTTGTGCTTCACCTCGCCTCCCCCACCTGAGGGGTGGAGTTGGCAGAGGTGGGCAGACCTCTCTTCCTCACTTGTTTTTCCCGCCGGTTCTCCCGCCCAAAGTGGGGGTCAGAACCAGTGGGGACCAGTTGCTGGAAGCAGCAAGTGGCCTGGGGAAGCTCACAAAGGCAGAAAGCCTTTGAAGCTTCCCCTTCATGGACCCTGCCCATCCTGGGGGAGGAGGCTTGGCACCGCGTCCCAGGATGTGCATTGTTTCAGGCCCCCGAGAGCAGCAGGTTCTCGACCCAGGGGTCCAGAAACATGTCTGGTGGTGGCAGCTGAAAGCAGCCACTCAGCCTGGACACTAGTGGTAGGTCGTTTTTCAGGGGGCATCTCTGTGTGCATTTTTCATTAAATCCCACACTGGCGATCAGGCCCTAACAGTTTCCGAATGAAAGTAGGAAGGCACCCGATCTCTCTTCCGGCACAAGGGAGCAAGATGGCCGCCGAGTAGGAGCTCTCCTCTGAGGCTCCCGGGTTAGGGACTACCAAATCGGTATTTATCCCTTGTTTACCCTGCCATCCACCCCCATCCTACAAACAATCCAACGCCTTTATCACCGGACTGTGATATTAGTGTGGCTAACCTCTCGGATGTGACCTCTGACGATCCAGCGCTCGAACACATCGACTGCCTGGCCGCTCCTCGCCAGGATTGGGCCTTCCGGACCGGGTGGGAAGCGAGCCCTACACCCCAGGTTGCACGGATGAGGGTCGTTTCCGCCGGCAATCTACGACGATCCATGGTGGGCCGAGGTTTGCTCTGGGTCGGTCGTGACTCCTCTCGTTGCCTTCCCTGCAGCACCGCTGGAGCTGAGGGACCTCGGAGTTGTGCTTTTCCTGGGTCAGGGGTCCGGTTGGACTGACTGGCAGAGCTCTGGGAGTCGAGCTGTGCCCTGCTGCTGCGCCGAGCCGGAGTGGAGACGACTCCTTCACCCCCGGATGCGCTGGTGCCTGGTTGTTCGTGCAGGCGTGGGGGCTTGTTCGTGAGTGGCCGACACCCTGGTTGGCCGAGATGGTGTAAAGCTCCGAACTTCTGGAATGTGATCTTTTCCCCCTGCCTCCGTTGGGGTGTCCGGCTGGCTTGTGTGGCTCCTCGGCCTGGGTTCCTGTTGGTCTGGGGAGTCTCCCGGTTTGTAGATCGCTGCGATCCACCGGCTCTGCCACGCGCAGTTACCTTGGGGCTCCGGACCGGGGTCGCGAGGACGTGCTGGCCTGGAGGGCGTCCAGAGCCGCTCCACAGGACCCCCGCTGCTGCTGCCGAGGCCTGCGGGCGCGGGGCGGCAATCTGCTTTCGGTGCTCTGGTGGAGTCACCCGCTTACTGTTTGCCGGCGGAGCTGCTGGGTGGCTGTGGTGTGGTACCGGGTGGGCTCCGGTACGCGCATAATTTGAAGGTAAGCTGCGGGGGCAGGAGTCCGGATTTCTGGTGCCCTGTGGAGGTCGGGGGCATCGTTATTAAACCCCCCCCCATCGTATCCTTGACTTCAGGGTTATCAGCGACCTGGGGGTCTCGAGAACTGATCAACGTTGGGGCCGCCATTGTTTTTGTAGCGCGGTGCCCCTCCCCCATCAGCATCGAGTGTTTCAGTGTTTCAGTGTGCATCAACCCTGAGGGCACCTGAACTTTTGTGGTGGCGGCCTGGTGGCTACATGGATTCCGGCTCTTGAGCCTTGCTGGCTCCATGTGGTGGCTTGGATTGGGCGTGCTCTGACCTGTCTATGCTTCTATTTGTTTTGGGGGCACAGGAGCTTTGGGCAGCAGCCATTTTTGCAGGAAGTTTGTTTCCCACATCATCCACGGCACAGAACACTTTAACTGGAGCTTTCTGAGAGTGTGGAGCGAGTTGACCCTTTACATTTATTGCAGGCACGTGCCCCCCGCTGCTGGCCGGAAAACGCACCTGTGTTGGCCCCGTGAGCCTTTGAACCTGATGCCTCACCCGGGCCCGCTGAGTCCCTTGACTCCTGACGATAAAGTGCCCCGAGGTCACATGAGGCTGATATATTATAGAGTCAGGCGCAGCTGGAACCAATCTATCCGGTTGAAGCAGAGTCTCTCCTAAGATCCCAGCAGGAGTTGATCCCGTACTCCACCTCCACTGCAGAGCAACACGGTTCCTCGCCGGCTGCTCTGAAGACCTCCCCCTACCTCCGATCGATCTCAGGATCACCACCACCATCAGGCAACGCCTTCAATTCTTAGCGTGAACTCCTAACTCACCCCTTAAAACACTATTGCGATTGCCTTGACACTGTAATACCATTTTATACCTTTGCGGCCAATTTTGATCCCTCCCACGTATCTACTCAGTGCTATTAAGCTTTTATCCTAACCTTTTTTTTTCCGGTCTCTCTTTATCCTTTTCAGCCATTAATCCCCCTCCCTCCCATCTAACCCCTCCCACATGCACGTTACAGACCTGTTCCGAACTCTCCCACATGAAATCCTCCCCTTTAGCTCTCATTTTCCTCTTCTCCTCCTATGAGCTCTCCTTTTCCTTACATCTCCTCATTGTTTCTTTAATCAAGTCCGCATGTATCTTAAACTGAATGTATTGATTCTATAACCTACAAGCTATTGTCTCCTCCCTTTCACTCACTGTCACTTAACCCACCCTCACTGTCTAATCTGACCCATAGACATATGCACTATTACCCACCTGTAACGGTTTTACGACTATGTATACGTCTTAAAGTGTCTGCCCTGATCTGATGTTTATTACTACTGTTGTTGTTTTTCACTACCTGCATTTCCATCCGCCTCCCTAATCGCTCTATACTCCCCTCGGCTTAACAATGTATTCCCCATCCTCCACCCACTGAGAAACACTACTGCCTACTCGAACTCTGAATCTAACCATACCTTAACCCTCCTACATCCCTCCTCTTAACCCTTGACACAAACCACTGCCCCCCTATCCTATTAGCACCAAGCACCATCCTGGGCCTCAACCCCTGCCTTTCTCCACTCTCTACTGACAACCTCCCAAATCCTATTATCCCTCCGCCCGCCCCTACCTCACCCAAAATTCTCATCCCCCCCGCCAACCCCGCCAATGCACTTCACTCTTACGCCCCCCCCCCGGATTTGCTACCGTGACCCCCAAAACTAACCCCTCCCTCTTTCCACACCCTCTCCCTCCGCACTCTTACCCAATCCTCCCTCCTCAAAACTTCTCCCCTTCCCTCTCTTTGCCTGCTCCCCTATTCTCCACCAGACAAACCGCATCACCATGTCCCACCTCAATACCATCCACACACCATGCCCTCCTCCTGCCCTAACCGTCAAACACCCCGCCCTCACCAAACATGGACCCAACTCTTGGATCATTCCTTACCCTCCCAACCTCTCAAAAAATGCCAAAAAGAATCTTAAACACAAACTCCTAGTCCAACATCCTGAAACCCTAATCGAAGACAACTACCACAGCCCCACGTCCCCCATTAAAACTAACTATATTTTCTACACCAAACGCCCCTCCAAATGGAAGAGCACCTTTTACGCCACCTCCCAGTATCTAGTACAATTAAAATCCCCCACGGTTACAAACTTGCCACTTCTCCAACCTCTCTTTTCCCTGGTGAAATAGCCATTTCCATCTACAAAACTGGAAACATCCTGATCCAAGCCTCAGAGCAGCACCTCACAATTTTTGAACTCCTCTTCAGCACTCTTTCTGACCAGCTGTCACTACCTACTCCCCCCCAACACCCTCCCAATCCCAAAACCCCTCCTGGCTCCCCACAGCCGCCCCAACCCCTAACCCTCTCCCTAACGACAGTCCCTCTCTTGAACTCTCCCCTGTCGCAATCCTCTCCCCCCTCCCCACACCAGCTCCCTCCCCTGCCCCCTCCCAGCTCTCCTCCGCCTCTCTGAGTCAAACCCCACACCCCCAAGACACTCCTATCCGTAATGACACAGCCCTCTCCTTAACTCCTATTCTGCCTCCCTCCCTGGACCTAGCCCCCCCCCTCCTCCCCTAATACACTCCTCCAAACTCCTATATCCCCTTATGACCGCCCACCTCCTGCACCCATTCACCTCCCTAGCACCCCTCCTCCCCCTCTAAAACGAACATAATGCCTCATACTCTTGCCCCTTCCTCCACAAACTATACCTCCACCCATTACGTCACTACCACATCCCCCCCGCGCCTCACACTCTCCCTTCACCTCTCCCCCTTTCCCCCCCACTCCCCACCAGTCCATCATACAACACGCCCATCCCTCCCTCCCAACACCGGCCCACACCCCACCCCCCTCCCCTGGCCTTCCCCACTCCCCCGTTAAAAGCTGTACTCCCTACATCAACCCCTTCTGGCGAACCGCCATCTCCAAGCTATAAACCTTCTCACCCTAGCCAATCCGTCCCTAACTCCCTCTCCATTCCAGCCACTCCCACTCCCCTCCTCACCAACCTCAATCAAACACTTCGTAACTTGGAATACAATCTCTCTACCCTGGTTACTGAACTTACCCTTCTCAGAAAAGATTTCAATCGGTTCAAATCCGACAAACCCACAGCCCGCCCACCCTGGCCCTCTGCCCCACGCGCTAGCCCTCGAAAACACCCATACCCCAAGCATTGGTTAACAACGCCTCTCCTCACCCGCTCTCACAGACCCCTTCGAACCTCGAATACCTACTCCGCCTCCGCCCTCTCTGTCCTCTGCAGTACCTACCTCAACAAACCCCCACCCAAAGATCTGTTCCCCCTCACTCCAATATTCCTGTTATCTTAGGGACTAGCAGAATTCCCGACTATCCTAGCTCCCCCAGACCCCCCCTCAACTCACCACCATTCAACTACTCCCCGCCCCTAACACCAACACTAAACCCCTTACCTGCATGCTCGTGAACTGCCGCTCAGCCATCCGGCATGCGACCGAAATCTCAGAAACCATTCTTAACGAAGATGCCGACATCGCCTTCCTCACTGAAACCTGGCTCAAAAATCACTCTACACCCATCCTTGACCTTCTTGCCCCCCCGGCTACTCTATTCTCAGAAAAGACAGACCGGAAAAAATAGGGGGGGGGGGGCATAGCAATCATTTTTAAAGAGGAGCTACAACTCTCCACAATTAATAACACTGACTACACAACCTTTGAATACTTAGGAGCCGAACTTAAAATGAAAAGCTCCCCCCCAATACGACTGCATAATATCTATCACCCACCTGGTGAACCCCTTCCCTTTGCCGAAGAACTATCGGACCTTCTAACAAAATCGCTACTTTCCAACTCCAAAAATATCTTCCTAGGAGATCTTAACCTGCACTGGAATGAACCCGATGATCCCACAATCAACCTTCTCAATAACCTTCTTGAGATTAGTGACCTCAAGCAACTCTGCCACTCCCCTACCCACGCCAAAGGAGCTATTCTTGACGCCATCATCTCCAACCCTGATTTGACATCCTTAACCAACATCATCCCTATCGACTGGTCTGACCACCATCTCATTCTGTTCACGATCTCCCCCCCAGCCCCACCCGCCCCTATAAAAAACAACAAAACTACAATTGTGACCAGAAATCTTAAGCAAATCCCCCCGGCGCACTGGAACTTAAACTCCAATCCCAACTCAGTCTCACCCCTCCCTCTTCAAATGCAAATGAACTCACTGAACACTTTAATAAAACTGTCTCAGAGGTTTTAGACCAGCTCGCCCCTCTGAAAAGTAAAACGTTAAAAAATGCCCCCTCCAAATCATGGTTTACCCTAGACCTTAATAAAGAAAGACGCTCACTTAGATTGGCAGAAAGAACATGGAGACAACACCCTTCCCCATCCCATCTTGCTCTCCTTAGAACTGCAAGATCCTCTTACAAAAAACACATCTTTTCGGAAAAAGCATCTTTCTTTCGTCTACAACTCTCACGGGCCAAAAACAGACCTAGAGAACTGTTCAACATTATTAGAAACCAAACCTCCCCTGCACCCCTCAACCCGGTGGCGTCCACTAACAAATGCGAAGAAATTGCCAACTTTTTCACTGAAAAAATTGCCAAAATCGACCGTGCTTTCCTTGATACTCAACCCTCGCTCACCCCTCAACATCCCCTGGATACTCCACCTTATCCCCCACTCCCCTTGAAAACTCCCCCGACTCCCTCACTCCTCCTCCCCTCACATACCCCTCCTGAACCCCCCCTTACTATCACACAGCTTAAAAATAACGCCTCATCGTATAATTTCCACTCCGTTTCTGAACGGGAAGTCTTCAACATCCTATCCAAACTCAAACCATCCTCCCACACTAAGGACCCTCTCCCTTCCACACTCGTCCAAGATCTCAAACACGTCATTGTCCCCTACTGGACCAACATCATTAACGCCTCCCTCTCAACAGGGAATGTTCCCACCTCCCTTCAACTCGGACAAATCTCTCCCATTCCCAAAAATCCCAAGGCTGACCCCAATGACCCCAACAATCTCCGCCCTATCTCCAACCTCCCCCTCCTCTCTAAAGCCCTAGAAAAGTGCGCCCTACTACAACTGGACAAACACATTGACACATTCAACCTTCTAGACCCCCTGCAATCTGGCTTCCGCAAAGGTTGCAGCACTGAAACTGCACTGCTCAACATAGTCGACGACATACACCTTGCCCTGGACAAGGGTGAGACCTACCTACTTATCCTTCTTGACCTCACCGCTGCATTTGACACAGTCTACCACCCAACCCTACTCAATACACTCAAAGATCGCTTTGGCCTTAATGGCACTGTCCTCAACTGGTTCACCTCCTACTTCCAACATAGAACCCAACAAATTAAAATTCAAAACTGCCTCTCTAGCCCAACATCTGTCTCCCTAGGTGTCCCGCAAGGATCCATCCTCTCTCCTGCCCTTTTTAACCTCTTTATGGAACCCCTCACCCTGATACTTAAACAAGCCAAAATCAACTATCACCTGTACGCTGATGACACCCAACTGTACTATAAAATAAAATCCCATTCCGACATCCTGCACCTCAACACAGCACTAACCAAGATCCAAACCTGGTTCCACAACAACCATCTTAAACTCAACCCTAACAAAACTGAGATCATCCTCTTCTCGCCCAAAAACAACCCTCTCCCCATTCAAACATGGATCGCTGACCTTAATGCCCTTAACTGCCCTCTCTCCCTCGCCGAATCTGTCAAATCACTCGGCATCACCATCAACAATAATCTTACACTAAACTCCCATGTTATAAATTCAGCAAAAAGTGCACTTTTCACACTCCGACATCTCAAAAAAATCAAACCCTTTATTCCAGCGGAAGACTTCAAAGTAATTACCCAATCTCTTGTCCTATCCAAAATCGACTACGGAAACGCCCTTCTCTCTGGTACTCCCAAAATCCACCTTGCCCCCATCAAATCCGTCCTCAACCTCACAGCCAGACTTACAGCAAACTGTAAACGTTATGACCGCATCTCACCTGCCCTCAAGGCCCTCAAATGGCTCCCCATCGAAGGTAGATCCTCCTATAAAATTGCCTGTATTGCTCACAAAGCCCTCTATCAGAAGACTCCAACCTACCTTTCAACTAAACTCAAAAAAGCTGGCTGCGCCCGAACGCTGAGAAGCACCAACACTCTCCTTCTAATAACCCCTCTACTCAAAAAAAGCGCCTCACAATCCCGCTCCTTCTCTGGCAAGGCCCCAACCATCTGGAACGCCCTCCCCAAAGACCTTCGATGCAACCCCTCCTATGCCAACTTCAAAAGAAACCTTAAAATACACCTCCTCACTAAATATTGGGGAAATTAACTCCCTGTTCTCCTTTCTGACTATTTTCCCTCCTCCTGCCTTAGGCAATCCAGCCTACCCCTCACACCCACTCACCCCCCTCCTCATACTCTCCTCACCCCCCTCCCCTTCATTATATTCCCCCTCACCCTCACGATATCCCTTGAGTCCTCCTTGGCATACTGTAAAAGTGCTATCTATAATGACACTCTTGTTCTCTCAATTGGTGTTTTGTTTATCTTATATGCACCCTTCTCACTATGTACTCTAAATGGTTCCTTCTATTTTTGTCTGATCATCTGCAGAATTTGTTTCGTACATTGCTGCTGCTGCTTTCTTGTTTATTGCCATTGCTGTTGTAAAGCGCTCTGATACCCTTGGGTGGAGCTAGCGCTATATAAAACCTTCAAAATAAATAAATAAAGAGATGCCAATTGGTTTTTGTTTTCAATGCACTTTTAGGGAAAGAACATAGGCCCTGGGTACCTGATTGGCAGGAGCCCAGGGCACACTCAGTCAAAGCACATCAGCAGTTCAGCAAAACGTGGGGGCAACCATGCTGAAAGAGGGCACTTTCTCACAATGAGATACTCTTCTTCTGCCCAAAAAACCAAGGGTCTGGGTTGCAACTCCTGAATAGGGGTGCCATAGAACTCTGTGTGGAAGCCCCTTACAGTCTGAAGCACTCAAGGGTCTATTGTGATCCTTCCCCAGATGTGCGCAAAGTGTAGAAGCTTCCCCCCTAGCTTTTGCGGGGAAGAAAGGTAAGCATTACTAGAGGGTCCCCCTGCAGAGTTAGCACCTCCTCTGTTGGTTCGGTTACCTTTCCCTCTGCTGGAACCTCCGCTGGAGTAGAAGGTCCCTTGACGGCCATCATTCCAGCCATTGTTTTGCCGTTGCTGGTCTCTGGAAGGACCTTGCTGATAAAGGCGGCCAGACAAGCGCCCCCAGCCTCTTCAGGCCAGTGCTTAATTTGTAAAATATTAAGTGCCAGGGCTCTGACCAGGAGGCCACTGCAGCTCGCACCACCCATCGCCCTTGTCATCGCTGCCAAAACAACTACTAACCATCTCTCTCGAATGTAAATGCAACAGTAGAGTATTCCAGGTCCCCAAAGCTTAAGGAATGGCTGGGGAGGCAGGTATTAGCAATTTCAATGTATATGGTAGACCTAACCTACCGTTGTGCTGCTCATCTCTAAATTAGATGAGCAGCGCCACCATGTGGTGGACTGTTCTAAGTATGGTGTTGACATTTAGGTGCCGGTGCCGAGCACCGGAAACTAATTAAGTGCGGTTGCTGAGCACCGGAAAGCCCCGGCTCAAATTAAGCACTGCTTCAGGCCCCAGCAAAATCCCATCCTGGGAAAATCTTTTCGAAGAGGCCTTGGCCTTATCCAGGGCGGAAAAGGTGGTGGCGAACTTGTTAAGCTCACCAAAGAGTTTACCCTGCACTATAGGCCCTACCTCAGAGGTAGCTAGGTCTCCTAGTTTGGGGTGAATATTTATGAGAAGAGGCCTTCTCCTCTCCGCCGCCAGGGCACAGTTTGCATTGCCGAGAAGGCATATCGCTCTCTGCGCCCAGCCAGCGACTATGTTGTAAGAAACTGACTCTATATATACTGCACCAAAGGGAGGTACAGTGTGTATAGAGTCCAATGTTCTCCAGAGGTTTGGCAGAGGTTAAAGTTAGATAGAACCTTACTCTCTAAAGTGGTAGCTTGGTCGAGCAGTAAGGCAGTATCAGAGGACAGTGTAAAGCATTTGATGTACACACTCAGTCAGCAAATGAATCCACACACTCAAGAACTGAACTCTAGGCCAATTGTTTTGTATAAAAAATATACTGTTGTTTTATTTTAGAACCACAGGGTTGCATAAAAATACTTTCTCAATATAAGATGCTGTTTGTTGAATACTTTCAATGAACAATAGACTTTAAATGCAATATAGTACAGGGGTTGCAATAGGCAACACAATACTTGGTACACTATAACATTGAGCTCAATGGGATTTTTAAGTAAACCGTAATAGAATTACTTTACGAACGTTTTTCTTACTCAGGGCTGGATCCTGGATTCAGCCCTGGTGCATTTCCTGTAAACAGTTGAAAGAAATCGTTTTTGTTAAACAGGCGATTTTTAAGGAATATTTGTATGTTGCAAAAATCGACACTTAGAAGAATTTCTGGCAAAAACCAGGCAATGTTATCCTATGGAGGAAAATCAAGTTACAGGAAAATCACAGTTGTAATCACTTGTTCTAATCATTGCTGGGCCCCTAGATCCAGCACTGGGATCTCTCCTGAGAACAGGTGAGTAATTTCGATTTTGGTATTCGGACGATTTTTAGTGAATATTTCAAAGTTCCAAAACTCGACAGTCGAATTTCCAAGTGAAAACCAGTCAATGTTACCCTATGGAGAAAATGCAAGTTATCGGCTTTCAGGTAAGTACTCGGCTGGCAGAGTTAAGGTTCTGGGGCAAGACTCAGGGGTCTCCCAGGTTCAGGTTTGTACTGTTGTTACACCCTCAGCGGCACAGGGGCGGCCGGGTGCAGAGAGAATAGGCCCAACGTTAGCCTATGGCGGGCGGGGGGCCTTTGGTTGGTGGCTGCTGGCAGGCAGGCCACTCGGCTGTGGGAGCAAAGCTCCTGGTCACTTACTCAGGGCAAGTGGGGAAGTCGAACAGGGTAGTTGGTGCACCCTCAGCGGCACTGGGGCGGCCGGGTGCGGTGGGCTTTTGGGCCGTCGGGCGCCCAATGGATTTCAATGGGAAAGCTGCAAGACGAACAAAGGCTGCAAACTCGGGGACGGTGATTCTTCAGGTGCGACCACCACTTCGAGAGGTAAGTTGGGATGCTGTAGGAGGGGTAGACACCCAGGAGTTGGGCACAGGGGGCCGTGGGGCGCCGGGTGCAGGGGTATCTTTAGGCGTCGGGAAATCTTACCCTCTGCTGGTCGCGGTTGGAGGGGTCCCTGGTGTTGAGGCTGCAGGCGTCGTCAGGAGCGTCGAGGTGAGTCCTTGGGTGCTGGATTCTTGGTCACAGTCGTCGGGGGACGTCCTCGTGGTCTTTGTCCACTTTGGCTCGGGCCGGGCTCGGCGGGTGCAGAGTGGGCAGGATCCGCGGTCTCAGGCCGGGTCCTGGGGTTGCAGATGTTTGAGCAGAACCACTGCTCGTGGGAGTCCCAGTCTTTAGTTGAGCAAGGCAGTCAGGTCCTCCGGGGTTTTCGAGGTTGCTGACCACTGAAGAGGCCGGGGTTTAGCAGGAGCAGGTTCGAGGTTCGACAGGCCGGTAGGGCTGGGGCCAAGTCAGTTGGTGTCGTCCACTTGTTAGCAGCTGCACGGCTGGTCTTCTTTCTTCTTGTATTCTTGTTGTTTTGGAATCGGGATCTGAGGAAGGAAAGTTCAGGGTGCCCCTAAATACTGAATTTAGGGGCGTTACAGGTAGGTAAAGGGCAGGGACCAATGGGTTCCTTCCCTGGGGTGGGTACACCCCCTACTCTGCCACTCTCCAGTGGGAGGGGGGCAGGAGCCTGTCCTTGGTTGGATGGGTCCCCCCATCCTCAAGATGGTGGGAACTCGAGGTGGTGCTTCAACTCGCCTCCCCCACCCTAGGGGTGGTGTTGGCAGAGGTGGGCACACCTCTCTTCCTCACTCTGTTTTTCCTGCCAGGTCTCCCGCCCAAAGGGGGGGTTGGAACCAGTGGGGACCAGTTGCTGAGTACAGCTAGTGGTCTGGAGAGGCTCACAAAGGCGGTATGCCTTTGAAGCTTCTCCTTCGTGAACCCTGCCCATCCTGGGGGAGGAGGCTTGGCACCTCGTCCCAGGATGTGCATTGTTTCAGGACCCAGAGAGCAGCAAGCTCTCGACCCAGGGGTCCAGAAACATGTCTGGGGGTGGCAGCCTCGGCAGCCACTCAGTCAGGTCACTGGGAGTTGGTTGAGTTTCAGGGGGCATCTCTAAGGTGCCCTCTGTTGTGCATTTTACATTAAATCCCACACTGGCATCAGTGTGGGTTTAATGTGCTGAGAAGTTTGATACCAAACTTCCCAGTCTTCAGTGTAGCCATTATGGTGCTGTGGAGTTCGTACTGACAAACTCCCAGCACCATACACTCTTAATGGCAGCACTGCACTTACAGTGCCCAGGAATGGACCTGGGTACTGTAGGGGTACAGGGCTCATGCACCTGTACCCTCACCACTGGCATAGGGCACCCAGCTAGAGGGGTGACTGATGTATGCCAGGGCAGTGGTTTGTGGGCATGGCACCCAGGGATGTGTGCCATGTCGACTCTTCACTTTGTTCTGCACCAAGACACGCAGCCTGCAAAGGCAGTGTGTGTGTGTCAGGGTACAGGGCCTCTAAGGGTGGCACATTAAGTGCTGCATTCCTTGGAGGTCTTCTCTGGTCACAGTGCCCTGGGTACCAGTGGTACCATTTACCAGGGGCTTACCTGTGGCCAGAGATGCCAATTGGGTTTAGGCTTCAATGCAGTTTAAGGGAAGGAACACAGGCCCTGGGTACCTGATTGGCAGGAGCCCAGGGCACACTCAGTCAAAGCACATCAGCAATTCAGCAAAAAGTGGGGGCATACCATGCAAGAAAGAGGCACTTTCTCACACAACCCCCCCCCCCAAACGAAAGATGATGAGACTAACCTTGCCCTTGGGAGTCTTCATTGTCTAAGTGGAAGAACCTGGAAAGTCCATCTGCCGTTGGCATGGGCAGTCCCAGGTCTGTGTTCCACTTCAAAGTCCATTCCCTGTAGGGAGATGGACCACCTCAGAAGTTTTGGATTTTCTCCTTTCATTTGCATTAGCCACCTGAGAGGTCTGTGGTCAGTTTGAACTAGGAAGTGAGTCCCAAACAGGTAGGGCCTCAGCTTCTTCAGGGACCAAACCACAGCAAAGGCCTCCCTCTCAATGGCACTCCAACGCTGCTCCCTGGGGAGAAGCCTTCTGCTTATAAAAGCAACAGGTTGGTCTTGGCCTTCATCATTGGTCTGGGATAGGACCGCTCCTATCCCCAGCTCAGAGGCATCAGTTTGCACAATGAACTGCTTGGCATAATCTGGAGCTTTTAGAATTGGTGCTGAGCACATTGCTTCTTTCAGGGTGTCAAAAGCCTTTTGGCAACTAACTGTCCAGTCAACCTTTTTGGGCATCTTCTTGGAGGTGAGTTCTGTGAGGGGAGTCACAATGGACCCGTATCCCTTCACAAACCTCCTGTAGTACCCAGTCAAGCCAAGGAATGCCCTGACTTGGGTCTGGGTTGTTGGAGCTGCCCAGTCCAGGATGGCCTGGATCTTGGGCTGTAAGGGCTGTACCTGGCCTCCACCAACAAGGTGGCCCAATTACACCACAGTGCCCTGCCCTATCTGGCATTTGGATGCCTTGATAGTTAGACCTGCAGTTTGCAGGGCATTTAAAACCTTCCCAAGGTGGACCAGGTGATCCTGCCAGGTGGAGCTAAAGACAGCAATATCATCAAGATAAGCTGCACTAAAGGACTCCAACCCAGCAAGGACTTGATTCACCAACCTCTGGAAGGTGGCAGGGGCATTCTTTAAACCAAAGGGCATAACAGTGAACTGATAGTGCCCATCAGGTGTGGAGAATGCTGTTTTCTCTTTTGCTCCTGGTGCCATGCCAATCTGCCAGTACCCTGCAGTTAAGTCAAAGGTACTTAAGAATTTGGCTGCACCCAATTTGTCTATCAACTCATCTGCTCTTGGGATAGGGTGTGCATCTGTCTTGGTGACAGAGTTGAGCCCTCTGTAATCCACACAAAACCTCATTTCTCTCTTTCCATCCTGTGGGTGAGGTTTGGGGACCAGAACCACTGGGCTAGCCCAGGGGCTCTCAGAGGGTTCAATAACCCCTAACTCCAGCATCTTGCTGACCTCAGCTCTGATGCTTTCCTTGACTTGGTCTGACTGTCGATAGATCTTGTTTTTGACAGGTGCACTGTCACCAGTGTCCACATCATGGGTACACCAGTTTGTCAGACCAGGGGACAAGGAAAAGAGCTTAGCATACTGTTGCAAGACTTGCTTGCAGTCAGTCTGCTGTTGGGCAGAGAGGGTGTCTGAAAAGACAACTTCATCAACAGACCCATCTTTTGGGCTGTATGAGAGGAGGTCAGGGAGAGGTTCACTCTCTGCTTCCTGCTCCTCATCAGTCACCATCAGCATGGTGATGTCAGCCCTGTCATTGTAGAGCTTAACACGGCTCACATGGATAACCCTTTTGGGTGTCCTGCTTGTGCCCAGGTCAACTAAGTAGGTGACCTCACTCTTTCTCTCCAGGATAGGGTAAGGGCCACTCCATCTATCCTGGAGTGCCCTTGGTGCCACTGGCTCCAAAACCCACACCTGTTGCCCAGGTTGAAATTCAACCAGTGCAGCTTTTTGGTCATACCAGTGCTTCTGAAGCTCCTGGCTGGCCTCAAGATTCTTGGATGCCTTTTCCATGTACTCAGCCATTCTGGACCTTAGGCCAAGCACATAGTCCACAATATCTTGTTTGGGTTCTTGAAGAGGCCTCTCCCAGCCCTCCTTTACAAGACAAAGTGGTCCCCTCACAGGATGGCCAAACAGAAGTTCAAAGGGTGAGAAACCTACTCCCTTCTGTGGCACCTCTCTGTAAGCGAAAAGCAGACATGGTAAGAGGACATCCCAACTCCTTTTGAGTTTCTCAGGGAGCCCCATAATCATGCCTTTCAATGTCTTATTAAATCTCTCAACAAGGCCATTGGTTTGTGGATGATAGGATGTAGTAAACTTGTACTACACCCCACATTCCTTCCACATGTGTTTCAGGTAAGCAGACATAAAGTTAGAACCTCTGTCTGAAACCACCTCCTTAGGAAACCCTACCCTGGTGAAGACACCAATGAGGGCCTTGGCTACTGCAGGAGCTGTAGTAGTCCTAAGTGGGATTGCTTCAGGGTACCTAGTGGCATGATCCACTACCACTAGTATGAATTTGTTCGCTGAGGCTGTGGGAGGTTCAAGTGGACCCACTATGTCCACACCTACCCTCTCAAAGGGCACCCCCACCACAGGCAGTGGTATCAGGGGGGCCTTTGGGTGGCCACCTGTCTTGCCACTGGCCTGACAGGTAACACAGGAGCTGACAAACTCCTTCACCTTTTGGTGCATCTGGGGCCAGTAAAAGTGGCTAACTAGCCTTTCCCAAGTCTTGGTTTGGCCCAGATGTCCAGCTAGGGGGATGTCATGAGCTAAAGTTAGGAGGAACTCCCTGTACTTCTGTGGCACTACCACTCTCCTGGTGGCTCTAGGATTGGGGTCTCTTGCCTCAGTGTACAGTAATCCCTCTTCCCAATAAACTCTGTGGGTACCACTGACATCTCCCTTTGCTTCTGAAACAGCTTGCTGCCTCAGGCTTTCAAGAGTGGGACAGTCTTGCTGCCCCTGGCACAGCTCTTCCCTAGAGGGTCCCCCTGGGCCCAAGAGTTCAACCTGGTAAGAGTCAAGCTCCATGGGCTCAGTTCCCTCTGGGGTGTCCAAGTCCTCTCCCTGAGGAGAGGGGCCCTGATCCTTTGGCTGTATAGAAGCTGGTCCCCCAGTCTTCTTACCTTTTCTCTTGTTTGGTTGGGCCATTCTTTCAGGCTCCAACACTATTTCTTCACCCTGCCTTTTGCTCTGTGCTCTTGTTTTTACACACACCAATTCAGGGATGTCCAGCATTGCTGCATGGGTTTTTAGTTCAACCTCAGCCCAGGCTGAGGTTTCCAGGTCATTGCCAAGCAGACATGCAGCTGGTAGCTTTGGAGAGACCACTACCTGTTTCAGGCCAGTAACCCCCCCCAGTCTAATGTCACCATAGCCATAGCATGATTAGTGGTAACACTGTCAGCATTGGTGACTGGGTAAGTACGCCCAATCAAATATTGCTCAGGGGAAACCAGTGTGTCTCTCACCATAGTGACACTGGAACCTGTATCCCTCAGAGCTTCTATCCTAGTTCCATTGATCCAAGGGTACTGTAAGTATTTCTTTAAGTTGGGTGGCCACACAGCTACAGTGGCAAACTCAACTTCCCCTCCGAAACTAGAACTGCTTCAGTGTGCATCCTGATTTGCTCTGGGCACACTGTTGATCCCATCTGTAGACTTGCTACCCCAGAAGTAGCTGTACTTGTGGAACTAGGGGCCTTGTTGTGAGGGCAAGACTTGTCTACAGTTAAGTGTCCCAACTTCTTACAGTTGTTACACCAGGCCTTTGTGGGATCAAAGTTCTTCCCCCTATAGGGCTGTGGCACATAGGGAGTAGTTTGGGACCCACCCCCTGTACAGGTTTTTGGGGCCCTTTGGAAGACTCAGACTTTTTATCTTGGGGATTCTCACCACCTTTCCCCTGGGGAGGTTTTGTAACCACCTTCTTCTGGTCACCCCCAGTGGTTGTCCTTGTCACCCTAGTCTTGACCCAGTGGTCTGCCTTCTTTCCCAATTCTTGGGGAGAAATTAGACCTAGGTCTACCAAATGCTGATGTAACTTTTGATTTGTGCAATTACTTAATATATGTTCCTTCATAAACAAATTGTAAAGTCCAGTAAAGTCATGCACATTGTGTCCAATTAACCAACCATCCAGTGTCTTTACTGAGTAGTCTACAAAATCAATCCAGGACTGGTTCTGGGTTTTGTGAGCCCCCTGAATCTAATTCTGTACTCCTCAGTGGTGAGTCCAAATCCCTCAATCAGAGTTCTCTTCATGAGGTCATAGGACCCTGCATCTGGCCCAGAGAGGGTCAGAAGCCTGTCTCTGCAGTTACCAGAGAACAGTTCCCACAGGAGTGCCCCCCAGAGAGGTTTCTTCACCTGTCTCAGGTCACAGGCCCTCTCAAAGGCTGTGAACCACTTGGTGATGTCATCACCCTCCTCAAATTTAGGGACAATCCCTTTGGGGATTTTAGGATCATAAGATTGCTCTTTATCCTTATTATTGGTATTGCTGCCACCATTGATGGGTGCTAAACCCATCTCCTTTCTTTCTTTCTTTCTTTCTCTAGAGCCAGGAGTCTGGACTCTAGATCTAGCCTTTTGGCCAACCTTGCTAAAAGGTTGTCCTCCTCACTGAGGCTGTCCTCAATGTCCTCCCTGGGACCTGAACCACCTGTGTGGCCTCTAGGTCCCCAGAGGTTAATTCTTGGAAATAAGGGTGCAGGGACCCTTTCTTCCCTAGGCAGTGGTGGATGTGGGTTCCCTTCCCCATCCTCCTCACTCCTTTCCTCCTCTGCTTGGTCATCACCATGCTCAGAGGGGTGGGCCTTTGCATACTCAGCCAGGAGCTCCTGGAGCCCTTGTTTGGTTGGATGCTGGCCCATTGGTATATTTTTAAGTTTACATAAGGACCTTATCTTTTTGAAAGACAAGTGAAGGTAAGGGGTGAGGTCGAGCTCCTCAACCATGTCCTGCATGTCATTATTATCTTCACTAATAGCTGGGTTCTTGTCTTGAGACATTCTAACAAAAGTTCTAACCCCTCTACCCTTGACTATAGTGACTTTTTATTTTCTTAAATTCTAAAGGGACTTAAGCAAGGCCCTAACAAGACTTTTAGTAGTTTGGAAAAAATGCCAATTTGAAAAAAATCAGAATTCTAAAGGCAATTTAAGAGTTCTGTCGTGTGATCAGATGGTAACCAAGTAGTCCAACAAATGCAAGTTTGTATCCCACCGCTGATCCACCAATGTAAGAAACTGGCTCTATATATACTGCACCAAAGGGAGGTACAGTGTGTATAGAGTCCAAGGATCTCCAGAGGTTTGGCAGAGGTTAAAGTTAGATAGAACCTTACTCTCTAAAGTGGTAGCTTGGTCGAGCAGTAAGGCAGTATTAGAGGACAGTGTAAAGCATTTGTTGTACACACTCAGTCAGCAAATGAATCCACACACTCAAGAACTGAACTCTAGGCCAATTGTTTTGTATAAAAAATATACTGTTTTATTTTAGAACCACAGGGTTGCATAAAAATACTTTCTCAAGATAAGATGCTGTTTGTTGAATACTTTCAATGAACAATAGACTTTAAATGCAATATAGTACAGGGGTTGCAATAGGCAACACAATACTTGGTACACTATAACATTGAGCTCAATGGGATTTTTAAGTAAACCGTAATAGAATTACTTTACGAACGTTTTTCTTACTCAGGGCTGGATCCTGGATTCAGCCCTGGTGCATTTCCTGTAAACAGTTGAAAGAAATAATTTTTGTTAAACAGGCGATTTTTAAGGAATATTTGTATGTTGCAAAAACCAACAGAAGAATTTCTGGCAAAAACCAGGCAATGTTATCCTATGGAGGAAAATCAAGTTACCGGAAAATCACAGTTGTAATCACTTTTTCTAATCAGTGCTGGGCCCCTAGATCCAGCACTGGGATCTCTCCTGAGAACAGGTGAATAATTTCGATTTTGGTATTCGGACGATTTTTAGTGAATATTTCAAAGTTCCAAAACTCGACACTTAGAAGAATTTCCAAGTGAAAACCAGTCAATGTTACCCTATGGAGAAAATGCAAGTTATCGGCTTTCAGGTAAGTACTCGGCTGGCAGAGTTAAGGTTCTGGGGCAAGACTCAGGGGTCTCCCAGGTTCAGGTTTGTACTGTTGTTACACCCTCAGCGGCACAGGGGCGCCCGGGTGTAGAGAGAATAGGCCCAATGTTAGCCTATGGCGGGAAGGGGGCCTTTGGTTGGTGGCTGCTGGCAGGCAGGCCACTCGGCTGTGGGAGCAAAGCTCCTGGTCACTTACTCAGGGCAAGTGGGGAAGTCGAACAGGGTAGTTGGTGCACCCTCAGCGGCACTGGGGCGGCCGGGTGCAGTGGGCTTTTGGGCCGTCGGGCGCCCAATGGATTTCAAAGGGAAAGCTGCAAGACGAACAAAGGCTGCAAACTCGGGGACGGTGATTCTTCAGGTGCGACCACCACTTCGAGAGGTAAGTTGGGATGCTGTAGGAGGGGTAGACACCCAGGAGTTGGGCACAGGGGGCCGTGGGGCGTCGGGTGCAGGGGTATCTTTAGGCGTCGGGAAATCTTACCCTCTGCTGGTCGCGGTTGGAGGGGTCCCTGGTGTTGAGGCTGCAGGCGTCGTCAGGAGCGTCGAGGTGAGTCCTTGGGTGCTGGATTCTTGGTCACAGTCGCCGGGGGGACGTCCTCGTGGTCTTTGTCCACTTTGGCTCGGGCCGGGCTCGGTGGGTGCAGAGTGGGCAGGATCCGCGGTCTCAGGCCGGGGCCTGTGGTTGCAGATGTTTGAGCAGAACCACTGCTCGTGGGAGTCCCAGTCTTTAGTTGAGCAAGGCAGTCAGGTCCTCCGGGGTTTTCGAGGTTGCTGACCACTGAAGAGGCCGGGGTTTAGCAGGAGCAGGTTCGAGGTTCGACAGGCCGGTAGGGCTGGGGCCAAGTCAGTTGGTGTCGTCCTCTTGTTAGCAGCTGCACGGCTGGTCTTCTTTCTTCTTGTTCTTCTTGTTGTTTCGGAATCGGGATCTGAGGAAGGAAGGTTCAGGGTGCCCCTAAATACTGAATTTAGGGGCGTTACAGGTAGGTAAAGGGCAGGGACCAATGGGTCCCTTCCCTGGGGTGGGTACACCCCCTACTCTGCCACTCTCCAGTGGGAGGGGGGCAGGAGCCTGTCCTTGGTTGGATGGGTCCCCCCATCCTCAAGATGGCGGGGACTCGAGGTGGTGCTTCACTTCGCCTTCCCCACCCTAGAGGTGGAGTTTGCAGTGGTGGGCACACCTCTCTTCCTCACTCTGTTTTTCCCGCCGGGTCTCCCGCCCAAAGGGGGGGGTTGGAACCAGTGGGGACCAGTTGCTGAGTACAGCAAGTGGTCTGGAGAGGCTCACAAAGGCGGTATGCCTTTGAAGCTTCTCCTTCGTGAACCCTGCCCATCCTGGGGGAGGAGGCTTGGCACCTCGTCCTAGGATGTGCATTGTTTCAGGACCCCGAGAGCAGCAAGCTCTCGACCCAGGGGTCCAGAAACATGTCTGGGGGTGGCAGCCTCGGCAGCCACTCAGTCAGGTCACTGGGAGTTGGTCAAGTTTCAGGGGGCATCTCTAAGATGCCCTCTGTTGTGCATTTTACATTAAATCCCACACTGGCATCAGTGTCCGTTTAATGTGCTGAGAAGTTTGATACCAAACTTCCCAGTGTTCAGTGTAGCCATTATGGTGCTGTGGAGTTCGTACTGACAAACTCCCAGCACCATACACTCTTAATGGCAGCAATGCACTTACAGTGCCCAGGAATGGACCTGGGTACTGTAGGGGTACAGGGCTCATGCACCTGTACCCTCACCACTGGCATAGGGCACCCAGCTAGAGGGGTGACTGATGTATGCCAGGGCAGTGGTTTGTGGGCATGGCACACAGGGATGTGTGCCATGTCGACTCTTCACTTTGTTCTGCACCAAGACACGCAGCCTGCAAAGGCAGTGGGTGTGTGTCAGGGTACAGGGCCTCTAAGGGTGGCACAATAAGTGCTGCAGTCCTTGGAGGTCTTCTCTGGTCACAGTGCCCTGGGTACCAGTGGTACCATTTACCAGGGGCTTACCTGTGGCCAGAGATGCCAATTGGGTTTAGGCTTCAATGCAGTTTAAGGGAAGGAACACAGGCCCTGGGTACCTGATTGGCAGGAGCCCAGGGCACACTCAGTCAAAGCACATCAGCAATTCAGCAAAAAGTGGGGGCAACCATGCAAGAAAGAGGCACTTTCTCACATATGTCCATAGACATAGGGATACCAGAAGCCTTAGCTTGTTCGCCATTTACATAATCTGGGTCAAGGGGCCTTCTACATCCAGGAGTTTGTCCTGGCAATTTCTCCAGGACCGATCGATTCCCTTTTTGGGATCTCTCATATATTTTGAGAAAAAGGTACATAATTTTTCTTTGATCTCTGGCGTGTTCGCCACTTTTCCCTTAAGTGAAGATCTGGGGATTTCCCCCCGAAGTCTAGTTCCAACTTCTTTTTCCAAGGCCCGGTGGATCTTCCCCACTACATACTCTGACACTTTGGCATCAGGGGTCCACTCTGCCGACCTGGGATGATATATCTGTGTAGGGTTGAACATATCAGAGTGGCCCCCGCCCCCCTCAGGGGACTCAGAGGCATGGGATCCCAGGCGCCAGGGACAGCCTGTGTCCTTGTCCTCGTCGGAGGAGAAATCTCCCTCCGACACACCCTCCCCCTCAAAGGCAAAACCACCATCTGGGTCTAAATTTGGAATAGTGTCGCAGTTTTTTCCGGGCTCATCTTACTCCCGGCAGGGTACATGTTCCAGCGTTCATGCACTTTTTTAGAAGGCTTCCCTGAGCCTATCAAATCCTTCCAAGTGCCCCGCGTCCCTCCTCCACCTGATTCGGGTCGTTGAACACTCCCAGGATGCTTTTGGTCAACCTATCCACCTGATCCCTAAGAGGGGCCAGTGGCCTAGAAATAGCTTGGATAAGAGCCTGTTCTACCACAGGTGGGAGGCCCTGGGGGGGGCCATTCTTCCTCTACCTCCTGGAATGAGGAGTAAACATGGTCCCCAGATGAGGACATATTAGCCTAAGGGTGTGAGCACACAAAAAAAAAAATAATAATAATAAAACGCCCTTTAGATTTTAATAAGGGCAGCCCCCTCGCCGGTGCTCTAACAGCTGAAAGCTGTTTGTTACAAGAGATGGCAATACTGAAAACCACCACCTGGTGGCGCTGCAATCCCCCAACCGTAAGGGGAAGTTCACCGCATTGTGGAGTCAGTGCGGTGAGGCTTATTTGGGGAGAGGACCGGCCCGCAGGCTCAGAAGTCCTAATCCCCAATCGCATGCAGAGTACCAGCGAGAGCGCTCGATGGAGCTACCTCGTTCGGGCTCTGCGCGCCTCACAAACCACACAGTGCACGGACGTGCAACTGAGGGGTCCGCGATGGCGGGAAGGAAAAGCGCTCGGGCGAAAGCCTACTGCGCTGTACAAGGATAAATATATATTAGCAAATAACCAGTGAAAGAACCAATAAAAGTACACTATAAATACGTCAGATAAGAGGAATGATAGGAATGCACTTAACTGACAAGCAGTGAAGAAAGAGGAAGTGGAAGGGGAAGGGACGTCACGTGATTATATGCAATGGACCGTTATGTGATTGGACTATGGTTACCATGGAGACTGCTCCCCTATGGTTGATGGAATGTGTAGCCTGTAATGTTTTACTGTTTTTGTTTAAAGTTCTTTTAATACTGCTGTGAAAATAAAGTGAAGAAAGAAATGCATAATCCTTGCCTCCGTCATGACATAGAATTCCTAAAATGAGGGGAGAGTGTGTGGCTTAATGGCTAGGCCAGCCGACTTTGAAGCAGGGGAACTAGGTTTGAGTCTGGCGGGAGGCCCAAACATCCTGTGATTCTGGGCAAATCACTTAATATCCCCATGCCCATAAAAAATGAATGTGTCCGTCTGTAATGCAAATGGTGCTCATGTAAAGCACCTTGATACCTTCGGGTCAAGTTTGCGCTATATAAACCACCCCCCCCCCCCCAAAAAAAAAGTTGTGTTCTACTTATAAGAAGGGGTTAAGGCATTCTGGGGTCTGCGGACCCCAGTGATCTGCTTCGAAGCCTCCGGTGTCTCAAGGCTCATGGCTGAATCAGCTACAACTCGGTTAACATAGGTGGTTCAATGAGTTGTCAGCGCCCCTGGTAAATCGGACCCATCCCCACCAAGTGTGGGAAGAAAGTTTGGAGAGGTCTTTCCATTCAGAAAGGATGGCTTTAAGGCCAATTGATATTAGTATCAATCAATCAATCAATCAATCAATCAATCAATCAATCAGGGTTTATAAAGCGCGCTACTCACCCGTGAGGGTCTCAAGGTGCTGGGGGGGAGAGGGGGGGAGAGTGCAGCTCCTGTTCAGGTGAAGAGCCAGGTCTTGAGGCTCTTCCTGAAGGTGTGCAGGGTGGGTGCGTGTCTGATGTTGACCGGTAGCTCGTTCCAGGCTTTGACTGCGACGTAGGAGAAAGCTCTTCCTCCTGCTCTGGTTCTGCGGATGCAGGGGGTCTCTGCGAGGGCGAGGTCGGCGGAGCGGAGGTTCCTCTTGGGTACGTGGAAGGAGACTCTCTCGTTGAGGTACTTGGGTCCGATGTTGTGGAGGGACTTGTAGGCGTGGGTGAGCAGTTTGAAGGTCACTCTCTTCTCGACGGGGAGCCAGTGGAGGTCTCGTAGGTGTTGGGTCATGTGTTCGTGCCGTGGGGTTCCGAGGACGAGTCTGGCTGCGGTGTTCTGGATAGTTTGGAGCTTGTGTAGGAGAGTTTTGTTAATTCCGGCGTAGAGGGCATTGCCGTAGTCCAGTCTGCTGGTTATGAGTGCGTGGGTGATGGTTTTTCTGCATTCGGGGGGTATCCATTTGAAGGACTTGCGGAGGATCCAAAGGCAGTTGAAACTGGTGGAGGCGATGGAGTTGATCTGGCGGGTCATGGTGAGGGAAGAGTCTAGGATGATGCCGATGTTCCGTGCATGGTCTGTCGGAGTGGGCGGGCTCCCGAGGGTGGCGGGCCACCATGTGTTGTCCTAGGCGGAGACAGAGGGTCCGACGATGAGGACCTCAGTCTTCTCAGAGTTGAGCTTCAGGCAGCTGTTTTTCATCCAGGCGGCGACGTCCTTCATTCCTTCCTGGAAACATAGTCTGGTGTCGTCGGGGTTCTTCGTGAGGGTGAGGATGAGCTGGGTGTCGTCTGCATAAGAAACTATGCTGAGCCCGTGCTGTCTGACGATGGCGGCGAGGGGGGCCATGTAGATGTTGAAGAGCGTGGGGCTTAGTGATGATCCTTGGGGTACTCCGCAGGTGATCTCTGTGGGTTCGGAGAGGAAAGGGGGGAGTCTGATCCTTTGGGTTCTGCCGGAGAGATAGGAGCGGATCCAGGCGAGGGCGGTCTTTCGTATCCCAGCGTCGTGGAGTCTGGTAGCGAGAGTGCGGTGAGAGACGGTGTCGAAAGCTGCGGAGAGGTCTTGTAGGATGAGGGCCGCGGTGTGTCCCTGGTCCAGTAGCATGCGGATGTCATCGGTGGCGGCGAGGAGGGCGGTCTCGGTGCTGTGGTTGCTGCGGAACCCGGACTGGGAGGCGCCTAGGATGGAGTTCTCTTCGATGAAGGCGGTCAGCTGGGTGTTTACGAGTCTCTCTGTGACTTTGGCTGCGAAGGGGAGGCGAGAGATGGGCCGGTAGTTCTTCAGGTCTGTCGGGTCAGCCGTGGGCTTCTTGAGGAGGGGTTTGACTTCCGCCCGCTTCCAGTCGTCTGGGAAGATGCCGGATTCGATGATGGTCCATCCTAGTTCGGGTGCGATGGCGGCGGTGGCGGCTCTGTGGTAGATGTGCGGAGGGCAGGGGTCCGTGGGGGCTCCTGAGTGGGTGTTCCTCATGGTCGCCGTGGTGAGTTCGATGGTGGCGGAATTCCAGGTGGTGATGGTCGGCTCTATGTCGGTGGTGGGGGGGCTGGTGTCCGGCATCTGTTCGCTGAAGTTGTCGTAGAGGGTCTTGATTTTCAGATGGAAGTAGGAGCTGAGTTTGTTGCAGAGTTCCTGGGATGGTGTGACGTCCGTGGCTTCGCTGGGGGGTTTGGTGAATTGTTGTATGACGTTGAAGAGTTCTTTGGTGTTGGTTGCGTTGGTGAGGATTTTGTTCTTGATGAACGTCCGCTTGGTGTCTCTTATGCGCTGGTGGTATTCTTTTAGGGGCCTGCGGTAGCTGTTGAGGTCTTCCGTGTCTTTCCGGTTACGCCAGGCTTTCTCGAGGCGTCTGCAGGATCGCCTGGTTTCTTGGAGTTCGGTGGTAAACCAGGCGGCTTTCAGGAGGCGTTGTTTGCTGGGGTGGCGGAGGGGTGCGAGCTTGTCGGCGCAACTGGAGATCCACCGGTGGAATTCCTTGGCTGCGGAGTTGGCGTCGGTCTTGGCGCAGGGAGGGTCTAGGCGGAGGGTGGTGTTTAGGTGCTCCTCTGTGATCTTATTCCAGTTTCTTCGTGGTGGTCGCGGGGCGGGTTTGGGTCCTGTGGTGGCGTTGAAGGTGAAGTGTACGCAGTGGTGGTCCATCCAGAGGGGCTGTGAGGTGTGGCTGAAGTGGATGTTTGACCCTCCTGCGAAGATGGGGTCAAGGGTGTGTCCAGCTCTGTGGGTGGGGGTGGTGACGAGCTGCTTCAGTCCGAGGTTGGAGAGGTTGTCGAGGAGGGTGATGGAGTCGGGGTCGCTGTGGTTGTCGAGGTGGAAATTGAGGTCTCCGAGAAGGATGTAGTCCGTAGAGGTGATGGCGTGGGGTGCGACGAGGTCGGCAATGGTGGTTGCGTACTGGGTGCGAGGTCCTGGGGGTCTGTAGGCGAGGGTGCCGCGTAGTGTAGTCCTTGGGTTGGTCTGGATCTGGAAGTGGAGGAGTTCTGTGTTGGAGTGGGGGTCGTTCGTGTTGGAGGTGGAGAGTCGAAGGGAGGTCTTGTGTGCAATGGCGAGTCCCCCACCGGGGTGATGGGGGTGGTGATGTCGGGGCCGGAGGTGGCGTTTTTCCAGGTTTCTGTGAAGAAGGCGACGTCGGGCGCGAGGGTGTCGAGCAGGTCCCAGATCTCTATGGCGTGCCTGTGTAGGGAACGTACATTGAGGAGGATGCATGTCAGGGCTTTGGTAGTGCGGGCGTCCACGGAGTCTCCGGCGGTCATGGGTGCACTGTTGATGGTGAAGGATCGTCGGCAGTGTCTGCAAGAGAACTGTCCTTGGGTGGTGTCGGGTGCGGCCCTTTGGCAGTCGTCGTGTCTTCCGGGGTTGAGTGCGTGAAGGGCGGAGGCGTTGTATCGGCGGGGTTCCGTAGATCCAGGGTTTCTGGCGCTGGCCGCGGTCGGGTCGCGGACGGGCGCAGACAGGCTTGCCTCGCAGCGGTCGCCATTAAGTAGGGGAGGGGGCGGGACCAGAGGTAGGGAGGCGGGAGCGGGGCTGTGTCGGGGGAGGGGCCGCAGGGGCAGCAGCGGCGGGAAAAGTACAGTAACCCAACACACAGTGGTAAATAAAATACCACAGAGTAATCAGCAAGGCACACAGAATGCCAGTAATATTACGAACAACAATGAGGAGGAATCAGGGAGGAAACGGAATAGCGGGCAGTGGGGAGAATACCTGTGGCGCTGGGATGGGATGCCGGCGCGAACACTGCTCCAGGAAGAGCTCTGCACCGGGGCGACGCGGTGGTGAGGCGGCGCTGCTGGGGAGAGTGCTGGCCTGGACCAGAGGTTAAGGCATTTGGAGAGTTCTGAGGGAAGACTACCAATGCTATAGGGGCAAGGTCGGGGGTACAGTCTATCTGATGGATCTTTTATATGTTGGATCTTAAGTTCGGACCAAAATATTTTGGTGTAAGTACAATCGAGTAACATATGGGTTAGGTCGCCCATTGCCTCCTGGCTGCTCCAACATTTGTTTGAGTCTGAGAGACCTAGCTTATGCAGGTTATTGGGAGTCCAATAGGCCAAGTGGCCCATAGTCTACACTGAGTTAGTGCTGGTGTGATTTTATTAGTTCTTTGACAGGTTACCATTGATGTTAATTCTGGCTCTGGGATTCTTGGCTAGTGCTAGAATCATTTTAGATAGACTGTGGCCAATATTAAATGCACAAGGGTGGCTTGGAGAAAAGACCATGAGACCTTGTCAAAGGCCTTTTCTGCGTCTAGTGCAATTGCCCTGCAGGTTGGTTGAGAGAGTGTGCTTTCTCAGTGACATGACTGAAGAGTCTTATGTTGTATGCATTACATCTGCCCTTCATGAATCCCGTTTGTGAGGGGTTTATTATTGTTTGTAAGATGGGTTCCAGTCGGGGGGCCAATATTTTTGCATACATTTTGCAGTCTATGTTTATGGGGGATATTGGGTGGTAGTTTTTGGGAATAGAGGGATCTTATACAGTAATTGTTGCTTCTGCAGAAATCCCTGAGACCGTTCCTATTTTGGAGAATTGAGAGAAGCCGTCTTCCAGGGGAGTAGTAAGGGATGCTCCCCAGGTTTAATAGAAGGATGTGGGGAGGTCATCGGGCCCTGGTGCTTTCTCAGTTTGAGTAGTCTGATTGCTCTTGTTATCTCATGTTTAGTAATGGTGTTCTCAAGTTGAGCTTTGGTTTTAATGTCTATTTTTGTAATGGGGATAGTATTTAGATAATGTAACCAAGTTTCGTAGGGATTGTGGTTACTTTTAGAGTAAAGGTTACAGTAGATGGATTAGAAAGTGGCAAGAATATCCTCCTCTATGGTGGATGGTGAGCCGTCTTCCTTAATGATAGAGGATATCTTGGATTGTTGATAGGTTTGATTAAGGTACAAGGCTAGAATTCTTCCTGCCTTTTTACGCCCACAAAAAGAAATACCTTTGTTCTTTCGCACAATGATGTGCACTTTGTTGTTTAAAATGTTATTGAATTCGTATTTCAGCTTCGTTAGTTGATTTAGTCTTGATTTATCTGGAATTAGTTTAAGGTAATTTTCGAGTGATTTTATTTCTTGTTCTAATTTATTCAAGTTGGAGTTGTCCAGTTTGTTCTTCCAGGACGTTAGTTTGATCATATGACCACGTATGCTGGCTTACAGGGCATCCCAGACAATTTGGGGGCTAGGGCCTGACTTTCTATTTATTTCCAAAAATTGTGTAATCTCCGTGTTAATCTTCTCCCTAAAGACGGGATCCTCCGTGAGTAGAATATTCATTCTCCATGTTTTTGGTTTGTTTGAGGGTAGGGCGATGGTGTAGAGGAGGGAAATGCATGCATGATCTGAATCCAGGATTGGTCCGATTGTAGGATTCGATGTATTGGGGATTAGGGCCTCATCTATTAAGATCTAGTCTGTAGGAGGCTGGCTCAGTATATAGTGACTGTAAGAAACTGGCTCTATATATACTGCACCAAAGTGAGGTACAGTGTGTATAGAGTCCAAGAGTCCCCAAAGGTAGGCAGAGGTTAAAGTTAGATAGAACCTTACTCTCTAATAGTGGTAACTTGGTCGAGCAGTAAGGCAGTATCAGAGGACAGTGTTAAGCATTTGATGTACACACTCAGTCAGCAAATGAATTCACACACTCAAGAACTGAACTCTAGGCCAATTGTTTTTGTATAAAAATATATTGTTGTTTTATTTTAGAACCAAGCAAGCCTGGCACAGGTAAGCATAAAATACTTTGTAGTAATAAGTTACTGAATGTCGAACAGTTTGAAAATGCAATGGAAATTGTACTTTGTTTGATTTACAGGGGAGCAGTAGTATGCAACACTTAGCAAATGCAGTACATTGGAATGAATAGGCTTTTTCAGTAAATTGCAGGTAAGTTACTGATCTGGTCCTCTTGTTAGCTCTGCACGGCTCTTCGTCCTTCTTCTTTTCTTCTTGTTGGTAGGCTGGATCTGAGTTCTTGGTTCAGGGATGCCCCCTAAATACTGTATTTAGGGGGCGTTTTAGGGGTCTTGGGGTTAGTAGCCAATGGGCTACACACCTTAGGGTGACTACACCCTTGGTGTGCTCACCCCACGTGGGGGAGTGGGCACAATCCCTAGTCCTGATCGGGGAGTGCCTGCCATCTGCAAGATGGCGAGCACTGGAGAGTGGGCTTCACCTCCCCTCCCCCACCTGAGGGGTGGAGTTGGCAGAGGTGGGCACACCTCCTGGGCTGGCTAGTTTTTCCCCCTGTCTTCCCGCCGAAAGGCAGGGGAGACAGGTAGGGGGCCTGCTCTTGATAGCAGGAGAGGCTGGGGGTCGCATTACAAAGGCTGCCAGGCCTTTGAAGCTCCCCTGCCACAGATGGCTCTTCCTGGCCTGGGGGAGGTGTGAACACCTCCGCCCAGGAAAGGCTTTGTTTCTGGGCTCAGGGAGCATAGGCTCCCACCCTATGGGTCCAGAAACATGTCTCGTGGTGGCAGGCTGGTGTGTACCAGTCAGGGAACCCACCAGAGGCTGGTCGTTTTTCAGGGCGGCATCTCAAAGATGCCCTCTGTGTGCATTTTTCATTAAATCCCACACTGGCATCAGTGTGGGTTTAATGTGCTGAGAAGTTTGATACCAAACTTCTCAGTTTTCAGGGTAGCCATTATGGTGCTGTGGAGTTCGTAATGACAAGCTCCCAGCACCATATACTCTTAATGGCAGCACTGCACTTACAATGTCTAAGAATGGACTTAGACACTGTAGGGGTACAGGGCTCATGCACCTGTACCCTCATCACTGGCATAGGGCACCCAGCTAGAGGGGTGACTGATCTATGCCAGGGCGTTGTAGGCATGGCACACAGGGATGTGTGCCATGTCGACTCTTCACTTTGTTCTGCACCAAAACACGCAGACTGCAAAGGCAGTGGGTATGTGAAAAGGTACAGGGCCTCTAAGGGTGGCACAATAAGTGCTGCAGCCCTTAGAGGTCTTCCCTGGTCACAGTGCCCTGGGTACCTGTGGTACCATTTACCAGGGGCTGACCTGTGGCTAGAGATGCCAATTGGGTTAGTTTTGGGGAAAGAACACAGGCCCTGGGAACCTGATTGGCAGGGACCCAGGGCACATCAAGTCAAAGTGCATCAGTGGTCTGGCAAAAAGTGGGGGGGTTACTGCAACAGAAACCCACTTCCTTACACAAGCCCCCCCCCCAGCCCAAAGGCCAGGAGACTCAGCCAAAGCTGGGAGAGTCTTCCTAGTATTTCAGGCAAGGAAGAGCAGAGGAAGTGGTGTGGGAGTTGCAGGGCCTACCTCTGCAATTCTAACTTAGCTAGGGCAAAGCCCAGCTTACCCACAGAGGTTACCCACAGCTTGAGCAACCCCACCATGACCAATAAGGTCAGGGGGCCTAACTTGCTATTTGGCAGGGGGCTAGGCCACCATGCCAAGGACAGTGCTGCCATGAAGGCTAACACCCAGCAGAGGCTACTGACAGCACCACACCTTTAGCTCCTCACTGGTAGGTGAAGGGGCTACCTTACAGGCTTCTTTGGGTTCTAGTTGCCTGTCTGCTGTTTTAGGGTGGGGGGTCCCTACACTTGATAGGGAACACCCTTCTTCCGCCCTCTGTTCTGCCAGCTGAGGAGCCACCAACTCAGGCTGGACAGTTGTTTGACTAGTCAGTGCTTTTTGTTGGCTAGGGGGGACTTCACCAGTGCCAAGTTTGGAGTTCTCCCTTACTGGGATAGAATCTCTCTGGCCCACTGGAACTGTGGCTAACAGTTGCCCACCTTTCCTACACTTTCTTCTTTTTCTTTTAAGGCTTAGCTGCACTAACTGCAGGTTGAGCCCCCCCAGGTTTCTGGGGTGAGGTCTGGCATTGGACCAGTACCTCTCTTTGGCTCAGACCAACCTCTGGGTGGTCGTTCCCAAGGAGACAATCAAGGGGGAGGTCTTTACTGACTACCACCTTTCTCCATCTAAGTGACCCAGCTACTTCTAGGGGCACTATAGCCACAGGCCTAACAGTGACACCCCCTGGGACAGTCCTTACTCTCTTTGTTTCCCCTGGGACATACTGGTTTGAGAGAACCAACCTGTCATGCACCACAGTGTGACTGGCACAGGTATCTCTCAGGACAAGGGCTGGGATTCCATTCACCAGTAGGTGGTGGAAGTGTCTATTCCCCTCTGGAATCTCCAGCTTACATTGTGGCACCATTTTTTAGTTGAAGGCTATGAGGGCTTCGTCATCTGAGGACCCTTCCTCCAAAGCTACACTGGCAACCCCTGGAGCTACACTAGTCACCCCTGGAGCTGGGCTAGGGACTTTGTTTTTAGGACAGCTAGGGTCCTTGTTGTGGTGTCCTGCCTTTTGGCAGGTGTGACACCATACTCTGTTGGGATCCCAATTTTTACCTTGGTACCCTGTCTTAGTTTGTGAGGTGTCTTTGGGCCCACCCTCCTGGACAGGTTTTTGGGGGGCTACCTGGGACTCCTTACTTTTATCTTTAAGGGGTTCACTGTCTTTCTTCTGGGGAGGCTTTGTAACCCCTTTCTTTTGGTCACCCCCAGTGGACGTCCTAGTGACCCTTGTTTTGACCCAGTGGTCTGCCTTCTTTCCCAATTCTTGGGGAGAACGTGGACCTAGGTCTACCAGGTACTGATGCAACTTTTCATCAATGCAATTACTTAATGTGTTCCTTCATAAACAGGTTGTAAATTCCATTAAAGTCATGCACATTGTTTCCAGTTAATCAGCCACCCAGTGTCTTTACTGAGTAGTCTACAAAATCAATCCAGGACTGGTTTTGGGTTTTGTGATCCCCCGAGTCTAATTCTGTACTCCTCAGTTGTGAGTCCAAATCCCTCAACCAGAGTTCTCTTCATGAGGTCATAAGACCCAGCATCTGCCCCAGAAAGGGTCAGTAGTCTGTCTCTGCAGTTACCAGAGAACAGTTCCCAAAGGAGTGCCCCCAGAAAGTCTTCTTCACCCTTCTGGCTTCACAAGCCCTCTCAAAGGCTGTGAACCACTTGGTGATGTCATCACCCTCCTCATATTTAGGGACAATCCCTTTGGGGATTTTAGGATCATAAGATTGCTCTTCATCCTTATTATTTGAATTGCTGCCACCATGGATGGGTGCTAAACCCATCTCCTTTCTTTCCTTCTCTAGAGCCAGGAGTCTGGTCTCTAGGTCCAGTCTTTTGGTCAGCCTTGCTAAAAGGCTGTCCTCCTCATTGAGGCTGTCCTCAATGTCCTCACCAGAACCTGAGCCACCTGTGTGGCCTCTAGGTCCCCAGAGGTTAACTCTTGGAAGTAAGGGTACAGGGACCCTTTCTTCCCTAGGAAGTGGTGGAGGTGGGCACCTATCTCCATCCTCCTCACTCCTTTCCTCCTCTGACTGGTCATCACCATTTTCAGAAGGGTGGGCCTTTGCATACTCAGCCAGGAGCTCCTGGAGCCCTTGTTTGGTTGGATGCTGGCCCATTGGTATATTTGTAAGTTTACATAAGGACCTTACTTCCTTGAAAGACAAGTGAAGGTAAGGGGTGAGATCGAGCTCCTCAACCATGTCCTGTATGTCATTATTGTTATCTTCTCTAATAGCTGGGTTCTTTTCTTGAGACATTCTAACAAACATTCTAACCCCTCTACCCTTGACTAAAGTGACTTTTTATTTTCTAAAATTCTAAAGGGACTTAAGCAAGGCCCTAACAAGACTTTTGGTAGTTTGGAAAAAAATGCCAATTTGAAAAAATCAGAATTCTAAAGACAATTTAAGAGTTCTGTCGTGTGATCAGGTGGTAACCAAGTAGTCCAACAAATGCAAGTTGTATATCCCACCGCTGATCCACCAATGTAAGAAACTGGCTCTATATATACTGCACCAAAGTGAGGTACAGTGTGTATAGAGTCCAAGGGTCTCCAGAGGTTTGGCAGAGGTTAAAGTTAGATAGAACCTTACTCTCTAATAGTGGTAGCTTGGTCGAGCAGTAAGGCAGTATTAGAGGACAGTGTAAAGCATTTGATGTACACACTCAGTCAGCAAATGAATCCACACACTCAAGAACTGAACTCTAGGCCAATTGTTTCTGTATAAAAATATATTGTTGTTTTATTTTAGAACCAAGCAAGCCTGGCACAGGTAAGCATAAAATACTTTGTAGTAATAAGTTACTGAATGTTGAACAGTTTGAAAATGCAATGGAAATTGTACTTTGTTTGATTTACAGGGGAGCAGTAGTATGCAACACTTAGCAAATGCAGTACATTGGAATGAATAGGCTTTTCAGTAAATTGCAGGTAAGTTACTCTTACGTTACTTTTTCTAACTCACTTTTTCTAACTCAGTGCTGGATGCCTGGATTCAGCACTGGGACATTTCCTGGAAACAGGTGAGTAAATGCGTTTTTGTTATTCGTGCGATTTTTAAAGAATATTTTCACATTTCAAAACTCCACATTTAGAAACTTTTTGGAGCAGTACATTGAAATGAATGGGCTGTTTCAACAAATTGCAGGTAAGTTACTTTACGTTACTTTTTCTAACTCAGTGCTGGATGCCTATATTCAGCACTGGGACATGTCCTGCAAACAGGTAAGAAAACACGTTTTGGTTAATTGTACGATTTGTAAAAAATATCTTTAGTTTTCAAAACTCCACACTCGTTTTTTTCGAAGAAAAATTGTCAATGTTATCCTATGGAGGAAAAACAGGTTATCGGTTTGCAGGTAAGTAAACGACTGTGGGAGTTAAGGTTCTGGGGTTAGAACAAGGGTTCCCCCAGGGTCAGTGATGCACTGTTGTTGCACCCTCAGCGGCACTAGGGCGGCCGGGTGCAGAGTGTTGAGGCCAAATGTTATCCTATGGAGGATAGGGGGTCTCCGGTTGGTGTCTGCTAGCAAGCAGGCCACTGGGTTGTGGGAGTAAAGCTCCTAGGGTTTAGGTCAGGGCAAATGGGGAAACAAGTAGGCACAAAAGGTGCACCCTCAGCGGCACTGGGGCGGCCGGGTGCAGAGTGCTGTTTCGACGTCGGACGCCCTGTTGTTTTCTAAGAAGAGCCTCCGGTTTGAAGAAGCACTGCAGGCTCGGGGACGAGGACCTTCTGGGTGCGACCACCACTTCGAGGGGTAAGTTGTGATGTCTTGGGTTGGTTAGGCACCGTTGGTTTGGGCACACAAGGCTGTGAGGCGTCGGGTGCAGGGATGCCTTTTAGGGTTGGATTTTCTTACCCGCTCTGGTTGCGGTAGAGGGGAGCCTCTGGATTGAGGCTGCAGGCGTCGTCTGGAGGCTTGAGGCAGGTCAGGAGTCGCCGGATCTCGGGTCAGGATCGCCGGGGTGACCTCCTCATGGTGTTTTTCCACTCGAGCTTGGGCCGGGTTCGGCGGATGCAGAGTGGGCTGGATTCGTGGTGTCTGGCCGGAGCCAGAAGCTGCAGTTTAAACACGACCGGTGTTCACGGGAGAAACAGTCTTGGAAGTGAAGGCAGGCAGGTCCTCCGGGGTTTGTGAGGTTGCTAGCTGCTGGACACGCCGGGATTTCGCAGGAGCAGGTTCGAGGGGAGACAGGCCTGTAGGGCTGGGGCCAAGTCAGTGGGCGTCGTCCTCTTGTTAGCTCTGCACGGCTCTTCGTCCTTCTTCTTTTCTTCTTGTTGGTAGGCTGGATCTGAGTTCTTGGTTCAGGGCTGCCCCCTAAATACTGTATTTAGGGGCGTTTTAGGGGTCTTGGGGTCAGTAGCCAATGGGCTACAGACCTTAGGGTGACTACACCCTTGGTGTGCTCACCCCACGTGGGGAGTGAGCACAATCCCTAGTCCTGATCGGGAGTGCCTGCCATCTGCAAGATGGCGAGCACTGGAGAATGGGCTTCACCTCCCCTCCCCCACCTGAGGGGTGGAGTTGGCAGAGGTGGGCACACCTCCTGGGCTGGCTAGTTTTTCCCCCCTGTCTTCCCGCCGAAAGGGAGGGGAGACAGGAAGGGGGCGTGCTCCTGATAGCAGGAGAGGCTGGGGGTCGCATTACAAAGGCTGCCAGGCCTTTGAAGCTCCCCTGCCACAGATGGCTCTTCCTGGCCTGAGGGAGGTGTGAACACCTCCGCCCAGGAAAGGCTTTGTTTCGGGGCTCAGGGAGCGTAGGCTCCCACCTTAGGGGTCCAGAAACATGTCTCATGGTGGCAGGCTGGTGTGTATCAGTCAGGGAACCCACCAGAGGCTGGTCGTTTTTCAGGGGGGCATCTCAAAGATGCCCTCTGTGTGCATTTTTCATTAAATCCCACACTGGCATCAGTGTGGGTTTAATGTGCTGAGAAGTTTGATACCAAACTTCTCAGTTTTCAGGGTAGCCTTTATGGTGCTGTGGAGTTCGTAATGACAAGCTCCCAGCACCATATACTCTTAATGGCAGCACTGCACTTACAATGTCTAAGAATGGACTTAGACACTGTAGGGGTACAGGGCTCATGCACCTGTACCCTCATCACTGGCATAGGGCACCCAGCTAGAGGGGTGACTGATCTATGCCAGGGCAGTGCGTTGTAGGCATGGCACACAGGGATGTGTGCCATGTCGACTCTTCACTTTGTTCTGCACCAAAACACGCAGCCTGCAAAGGCAGTGGGTGTGTGAAAAGGTACAGGGCCTCTAAGGGTGGCACAATAAGTGCTGCAACCCTTAGAGGTCTTCCCTGGTCACAGTGCCCTGGGTACCTGTGGTACCATTTACCAGGGGCTGACCTGTGGCTAGAGATGCCAATTGGGTTAGTTTTGGGGAAAGAACACAGGCCCTGGGAACCTGATTGGCAGGGACCCAGGGCACATCAAGTCAAAGTGCATCAGTGGTCTGGCAAAAAGTGGGGGGGTTACTGCAACAGAAACCCACTTCCTTACACAAGCCCCCCCCCCAGCCCAAAGGCCAGGAGACTCAGCCAAAGGTCGGAGAGTCTTCCTAGTCTTTCAGGCGAGGAAGAGCAGAGGAAGTGGTGTGGGAGTTGCAGGGCCTACTCTGCCTTACATCCTTCTGTCCAGGTCAGCCCCTTTAGGGAGCTGGCCTACCTCAACAGTTTCAGGACCTAATTCCCAATGCTCCTTTCCTATCTCTTTAGTGCCTTCACCTCATCTTTTTAGTTTGGGTTCAGAGGTGCCTACCTCTGCAATTTCTAACTTAGCTAGGGCAAAGCCCAGCTTACCCACAGAGGTTACCCACAGCTTGAGCAACCCCACCATGACCAATAAGGTCAGGGGGCCTAACTTGCTATTTGGCAGGGGGCTAGGCCACCATGCCAAGGACAGTGCTGCCATAAAGGCTAACACCCAGCAGAGGCTACTGACAGCTGTCAGTGCCCAGAACCACACCTTTAGCTCCTCACTGGTAGGTGAAGGGGCTACCTTACAGGCTTCTTTGGGTTCTGGTTGCCTGTCTGCTGTTTTAGGGTGGGGGGGTCACTACACTTGGTAGGGAACACCCTTCTTCCACCCTCTGTTCTGCCAGCTGAGGTGCCACCAACTCAGGCTGGACAGTTGTTTGACTAGTCAGTGCTTTTTGTTGGCTAGGGGGGACTTCACCAGTGCTAAGTTTGGAGTTCTCCCTTACTGGGATAGATTCTCTCTGGCCCACTGGAACTGTGGCTAACAGTTACCCACCTTTCCTACACTTTCTTCTTTTTCTTTTAAGGCTTAGCTGCACTAACTGCAGGTTGAGCCCCCCCAGGTTTCTGGGGTGAGGTCTGGCATTGGACCAGTACCTCTCTTTGGCTCAGACCAACCTCTGGGTGGTCGTTCCCAAGGAGACAATCAAGGGGGAGGTCTTTACTGACTACCACCTTTCTCCATCTAATTGACCCAGCTACTTCTAGGGACACTATAGCCACAGACCTAACAGTGACACCCCCTGGGACAGTCCTTACTCTTTTTGTTTCCCCTGGGACATACTGGTTTGAGACAACCAACCTGTCATGCACCACAGTGTGACTGGCACAGGTATCTCTCAGGGCAAGAGCTGGGATTCCATTCACCAGTAGGTGGTGGAAGTGTCTATTCCCCTCTGGAATCTCCAGCTTACCTTGTTGCCCCATTTTCCAGTTTAAGGCTATGAGGGCTTCGTCATCTGAGGACCCTTCCTCCAAAGCTACACTGGCAACCCCTGGAGCTACACTAGTCACCCCTGGAGCTGGGCTAGGGACTTTGTTTTTAGGACAGCTAGGGTCCTTGGTGTGGTGTCCTGCCTTTTGGCAGGTGTGACACCATACTCTGTTGGGATCCCAATTTTTACCTTGGTACCCTGTCTTAGTTTGTGAGGTGTCTTTGGGCCCACCCTCCTGGACAGGTTTTTGGGGGGCTACCTGGGACTCCTTACTGTTATCTTTAGGGGGTTCACTGTCATTCCTCTGGGGAGGCTTTGTAACCCCTTTCTTTTGGTCACCCCCAGTGGACGTCCTAGTTACCCTTGTTTTGACCCAGTGGTCTGCCTTCTTTCCCAATTATTGGGGAGAAAGTGGACCTAGGTCTACCAGGTACTGATGCAACTTTTCATCAATGCAATTACTTAATATGTGTTCCGTCATAAACAGGTTGTAAATTCCATTAAAGTCATGCACATTGTGTCCTGTTAACCAGCCACCTAGTGTTTTTACTGAGTAGTCTACAAAATCAATCCAGGATTGGGTTTGGGTTTTGTGAGCCCCCCTGAATCTAATTCTGTACTCCTCAGTTGTGAGCCCAAATCTCTCAATCAGAGTTCTCTTCATGAGGTCATAAGACCCAGCATCTGCCCCAGAAAGGGTCAGGAGTCTGTCTCTGCAGTTACCAGAGAACAGTTCCCAAAGGAGTGCCCCCCAGAAAGTCTTCTTCACCCTTCTGGCTTCACAAGCCCTCTCAAAGGCTTTGAACCACTTGGTGATGTCATCACCCTCCTCATATTTAGGGACAATCCCTTTGGGGATTTTAGGATCATAAGATTGCTCTTCATCCTTATTATTTGAATTGCTGCCACCATTGATGGGTGCTAAACCCATCTCCTTTCTATCTTTCTTTCTCTAGAGCCAGGAGTCTGGTCTCTAGGTCCAGTCTTTTGGCCAACCTTGCTAAAAGGCTGTCCTACTCATTGAGGCTGTCCTCAATGTCCTCACCAGAACCTGAGCCACCTGTGTGGCCTCTAGGTCCCCAGAGGTTAACTCTTGGAAGTAAGGGTACAGGGACCCTTTCTTCCCTAGGAAGTGGTGGAGGTGGGCACCTATCTCCATCCTCCTCACTCCTTTCCTCCTCTGACTGGTCATCACCATTTTCAGAAGGGTGGGCCTTTGCATACTCAGCCAGGAGCTCCTGGAGCCCTTGTTTGGTTGGATGCTGGCCCATTGGTATATTTGTAAGTTTACATAAGGACCTTACTTCCTTGAAAGACAAGTGAAGGTAAGGGGTGAGATCGAGCTCCTCAACCATGTCCTGCATGTCATTATTATCTTCACTAATAGTTGGGTTCTTTTCTTGAGACATTCTAACAAAAATTCTAACCCCTCTACCCTGGACTAAAGTGACTTTTTATTTTCTAAAATTCTAAAGGGACTTAAGCAAGGCCCTAACAAGACTTTTGGTAGTTTGGAAAAAAATGCCAATTTGAAAAATCAGAATTCTAAAGGCAATTTAAGAGTTCTGTCGTGTGATCAGATGGTAACCAAGTAGTACAACAAATGCAAGTTGTATATCCCACCGCTGATCCACCAATGGAAGAAACTGGCTCTATATATACTGCACCAAAGTGAGGTACAGTGTGTATAGAGTCCAAGAGTCCCCAAAGGTAGGCAGAGGTTAAAGTTAGATAGAACCTTACTATCTAATAGTGGTAGCTTGGTCGAGCAGTAAGGCAGTATCAGAGGACAGTGTTAAGCATTTGATGTACACACTCAGTCAGCAAATGAATTCACACACTCAAGAACTGAACTCTAGGCCAATTGTTTTTGTATAAAAATATATTGTTGTTTTATTTTAGAACCAAGCAAGCCTGGCACAGGTAAGCATAAAATACTTTGTAGTAATAAGTTACTGAATGTCGAACAGTTTGAAAATGCAATGGAAATTGTACTTTGTTTGATTTACAGGGGAGCAGTAGTATGCAACACTTAGCAAGTGCAGTATATTGGAATGAACAGGCTTTTTCAGTAAATTGCAGGTAAGTTACTTTTACGTTACTTTTTCTAACTCAGTGCTGGATGCCTGGATTCAGCACTGGGACATTTCCTGGAAACAGGTGAGTAAATGCGATTTTGTTATTCGTGCGATTTTTAAAGAATATTTTCACATTTCAAAACTCCACACTTAGAAACTTTTTGGAGCAGTACATTGAAATGAATGGGCTGTTTCAACAAATTGCAGATAAGTTACTTTTACGTTACTTTTTCTAACTCAGTGCTGGATGCCTATATTCAGCACTGGGACATGTCCTGCAAACAGGTAAGAAAACACGTTTTGGTTAATTGTACGATTTTTAAAGAATATCTTTAGTTTTCAAAACTCCACACAGTCCGTTTTTTCGAAGAAAAATTGTCAATGTTATCCTATGGAGGAAAAACAGGTTATCGGTTTGCAGGTAAGTAAACGACTGTGGGAGTTAAGGTTCTGGGGTTAGAACAAGGGTTCCCCCAGGGTCAGTGATGCACTGTTGTTGCACCCTCAGCGGCACTAAGGCGGCCGGGTGCAGAGTGTTGAGGCCCAATGTTATACTATGGAGGATAGGGGGTCTCCGGTTGGTGTCTGCTAGCAAGCAGGCCACTGGGTTGTGGGAGTAAAGCTCCTAGGGTTTAGGTCAGGGCAAATGGGGAAACAAGTAGGCACAAAAGGTGCACCCTCAGCGGCACTGGGGCGGCCGGGTGCAGAGTGCTGTTTCGACATCGGACGCCCTGTTGTTTTCTAAGAAGAGCCTCCGGTTTGAAGAAGCATTGCAGGCTCGGGGACGAGGACCTTCTGGGTGCGACCACCACTTCGAGGGGTAAGTTGGGATGTCTTGGGTTGGTTAGGCACCGTTGGTTTGGGCACACAAGGCCGTGGGGCGTCGGGTGCAGGGGTGCCTTTTAGGGTCGGATTTTCTTACCCGCTCTGGTTGCGGTAGAGGGGAGCCTCTGGATTGAGGCTGCAGGAGTCGTCTGGAGGCTTGAGGCAGGTCAGGAGTCACCGGATCTCGGGTCAGGTTCGCCGGGGTGACCTCCTCGTGGTGTTTTTCCACTCGAGCTCGGGCTGGGTTCGGCGGGTGCAGAGTGGGCTGGATTCGCGGTGTCTGGCCGGAGCCAGAAGCTGCAGTTTAAACACGACCGGTGTTCATGGGAGAAACAGTCTTGGAAGTGAAGGCAGGCAGGTCCTCCGGGGTTTGTGAGGTTGCTGGCTGCTGGACACGCCGGGATTTCGCAGGAGCAGGTTCGAGGGGAGACAGGCCTGTAGGGCTGGGGCCAAGTCAGTGGGCGTCGTCCTCTTGTTAGCTCTGCACGGCTCTTCGTCCTTCTTCTTTTTTTCTTCTTGTTGGTAGGCTGGATCTGAGTTCTTGGTTCAGGGCTGCCCCCTAAATACTGTATTTAGGGGGCGTTTTAGGGGTCTTGGGGTCAGTAGCCAATGGGCTACAGACCTTAGGGTGACTACACCCTTGGTGTGCTCACCCCACGTGGGGGAGTGAGCACAATCCCTAGTCCTGATTGGGGAGGGCTTGCCATCTGCAAGATGGCGAGAACCGGAGAGTGGGCTTCACCTCGCCTCCCCCACCTGAGGGGTGGAGTTGGCAGAGGTGAGCACACCTCCTGGGCTGGCTAGTTTTTCCCCCCTGTCTTCCCGCCGAAAGGGAGGGAAGACAGGAAGGGGGCCTGCTCCTGATAGCAGGAGAGGCTGGGGGTCGCATTACAAAGGCTGCCAGGCCTTTGAAGCTCCCCTGCCACAGATGGCTTCTTCCTGGCCTGGGGGAGGTGTGAACACCTCCGCCCAGGAAAGGCTTTGTTTCTGGGCTCAGGGAGCGTAGGCTCCCACCCTAGGGGTCCAGAAACATGTCTCGTGGTGGCAGGCTGGTGTGTACCAGTCAGGGAACCCACCAGAGGCTGGTCGTTTTTCAGGGCGGCATCTCAAAGATGCCCTCTGTGTGCATTTTTCATTAAATCCCACACTGGCATCAGTGTGGGTTTAATGTGCTGAGAAGTTTGATACCAAACTTCTCAGTTTTCAGGGTAGCCATTATGGTGCTGTGGAGTTCGTAATGTCAAGCTCCCAGCACCATATACTCTTAATGGCAGCACTGCACTTACAATGTCTAAGAATGGACTTAGACACTGTAGGGGTACAGGGCTCATGCACCTGTACCCTCACCACTGGCATAGGGCACCAAGCTAGAGGGGTGACTGATCTATGCCATGGCAGTGGGTTGTAGGCATGGCACACAGGGATGTGTGCCATGTCGACTCTTCACTTTGTTCTGCACCAAAACACGCAGCCTGCAAAGGCAGTGGGTGTGTGAAAAGGTACAGGGCCTCTAAGGGTGGCACAATAAGTGCTGCAGCCCTTAGAGGTCTTCCCTGGTCACAGTGCCCTGGGTACCTGTGGTACCATTTACCAGGGGCTGACCTGTGGCCAGAGATGCCAATTGGGTTAGTTTTGGGGAAAGAACACAGGCCCTGGAAACCTGATTGGCAGGGACCCAGGGCACATCAAGTCAAAGTGCATCAGTGGTCTGGCAAAAAGTGGGGGGGTTACTGCAACAGAAACCCACTTCCTTACAGTGACCACCTAGGGTGAGGCACTGTGCACTGAGTCCAGGCAGCCCTTAGTGATAGTGTTTAGGTCCCTGAAAACCAGAGCTCTCAAGGGGTAGCTATGGAGAGCAGCTAAGGCTTATTCAGGAGGGGTGTAAAGCAAGTGCATGTACCAGTCAGTAAGCTTTTCACACAAGAAAGCACCACACTATGTGAGTATAAAAATACTTTGTATTTATTAGTACACACTGGACACTAGCTTGGTATAGCTCCTGCCTGGAGATATCAATTATACACAAGAAATACTTTAAAAAGAGGTAAGTAGCATAGGAAAACACATAGGGCCCAACCGGGGGGCCAAACCATATACTAAAATAGTGTAATGCGAGGTAAGAACAAAAACGGGACTAGAACCCAAGGATGGAGGACACCAGGGGAAACATGGAACCAACCAAGGTGAGTAGCCAAGGGCCCCAAGGTGCCCGGGTGCAGAGTGGTTACACCGGGTCAAACATCCATAGGATAACACAGGGTACGTCGCAGTTGGATTTTTTAGTTCTAGGACCCTTCCCAAATGACCCCGAAGGTAGCGCTTGGATCAAGAGAGGTTGGAGACCCACTCTACCCGTGAATACCCAGGGAACCGGGATACCTACACCAGGGAGCCCAGGTGCATAGGGATGAAGTGGTGTCGGAACCGCCTGTAGATGCCATGGAGGTTTGTGGAAGATCAGCATCTACTGAGTCTCGTGGACCAGGCTGGTGGAACCAGGGTGTGGAATCCAGATAAGAAGAACCTGACAGCAGAGGGGACATAGTCCAAACCACCCAGAGGTGACCAGGAGGCACAGGAGCACAATACCAGCCCTTGTCCGAGGTTCTTGCTGTAGCACGTGAGGCTGAAGTAGCAGCTGTGGAGCCAGGCGACAATGCAGAAGCACAGGAGCCTTCCACAAGTGGTTTCATGCCGGTTGACGAGTGCAGGAAGGTCAGTTGCCGGCAGGACCACCACCCAGCCATGGCAAACGCAAACAACGGTTTGCGGGAGAAGATGCTGTGTTGCAGACCAGCAAGGTCTGTGTGACTAACCCAGCAAGGGTAAGTCAGGGCCAACTCTCAGTGAACAGGAGAGCCAGCAGGAACTGATGGAGCACCCTCTGGCAGCGGGCACAGGGAGTCGCAGGGAAGCTTCAGCAGAACACAGGAGATGAAGGTCCAAGATGTAGGCAGGACGTTGTTCTTGGAGCTGTGCAGTGCTGGAGGCTGGGGATTCTTGGAGCTTGAAGATGTTTTGTGAAAAGAGCCAACAAGCCTTGGTAAGGACAAACAGACTCAGTGCAAAGGGAGGCGGTTAATGTCGGCTGAAGAGGGATCACAGTCGCCCAAGTTGCAGGTAAGACTGGTCAGGTCTCTGGAGAACCAACAAACCACCACCTGTGTTGCAGAGCCGGGCGATGTCCGTGGGATAACAGGATCAGCAAAACTGTTGTCGAGGTAGAGGTGCCTGCAGATGCAGGGAAGTGACTCCTTCACTCCAAGGGATATTCCTTCTGGCTGGGATGCAGGCTGAGTACTTGGTGACTCGGAGGATGCACGGTCATGGAGTTGCAGAACTTGGAAAAGCACAAGGATGAAGATGCAGCAGGAATCTTCCCACGGGAGCAATCTTGTCGTAGGTCCTGGCTTGAAGAACAGAAGAGTTCCAGGGTCCACCAACAGAAGAGTCTTTGGACAGTCTTCAGACAACAGGCAGTTAGATCTAGAAGTTGTTGTCAGGACGAATCTAGGGACCCACCCTCAGGGGAGCCCTTAAGTAACCATAAAAAGGGGAAGGACCTCTTCGCTGGTGACCCACCTTTCAAAGGGGGTCAGGGATGCTAATCAGCTGTCCTAGCCAGTCAGATGCTTCCAGGGGCCAAGATTCAACATGGCAGAATCAAGTGGCCACCTGGAGGAGCTCTGGGCACCTCACTAGGTAGGAGCTGGACAGGGGGGTGGACACTCCCCTGTCCTTCATGTGGTTTTGCGCCAGAGCAGGAGCCAAGGGCTCCTGAACTGGGCAAAACTGGTTTATGCATGGAGGGGACCAAATGCGCCCTTCAATGCAGTCTGGTGGCGCTCGAAAGCGCCCCACCCTACCTAATTCTAAAGGAGAGGTGGTCACACCTCTCCTTTGCAGGAAATCCTTTATTCAGCTTCCAATGCCAGACAGTTCCTCTTCGATTTCCTGAATTTCTTTGAGGGCTTGATCCCTATCGCTGAAAGCGAGGGGCTTGCGGAAGGTATTTGTATCTTTATTATTGCACACTGAACAACATGAATATGTTCAGTGAGTCGGCACGGCGTGAGGCGGCAAAGGACATCTTTCGTAAACACACAAATGAAGGACAATCTGGCGTGACAAATATAGTGAGAACGGACAACAGCCTGCATGCGAAGTTCAGCAAACTGGAACGGATCTATGAGAGAGAGATGCGTAAGTGGTGGGAGGCGACCTCTCTCCAGGGGTATATTGATGTCAACAGAGTACTGAGGGGACTGCGCATTTACACCGTGCCAGCCTATGAAAATCCCGACACGCTCCTGCTCGAAGAATGGGCTACGCATACAACGGAATCCAGCAAGGGAATGCTTAGCATTTTAGTTAAATTCGCGTGGAGCGATAGGGATAAAGCCCTCAAAGAAATTCAGGAAATCGAAGAGGAACTGTCAAAAGAGGAAGATAAGAACAAAGTGGAAGAGTTAAGGGAATATATGAAAAAGCGTTTGATCAAGTATGAAGAAAAAATCAAATTAAGAAAACAAGAAAAATATGAGAGGGACGAGAGGGATTACCAACAAGGAAAGGGTATTGACTTTTGCAAAAAAATTCGATGGGCCGAGGAATGAACTGCTTTCAAGACGACCAAGTAAATCTGTTACGGAGAGGGTGGAAACCTCAGAATCTGAGGTAACTGGGAGCGACTTTTCGGGCGATGAAAATGCCGGTGCCTCGAACAGCAAAGCCAAGCCTACACCTTTTCACCAGGAATTCGAGATAATACGCCAATCATGGTTGAGAGGCGGGAAGGGCAAACCCCCGGAAAAAAGCACTGAAAAACCCGAAGGGGGGGTTGGCGCAAGAAAAGACAACGCAACCGCCAGAGTAACACGCAGCAGGAGGCAAGAAGTGGTAATGACTGGTGATAATTTAACAGTGGTCAACCTTACGCCAAGGGTTTTATCGCCATCAGAAGAAGAAGTTCTTAAATTAGGACTGACTTTCTGCCCTAACAACCAACTTGAATATACTCAGACGAGGATTGACCTCTTTAAATTCGTCCGAAAGTTCAAACTACACAAATATTTCAAAGTTAAACCCACAACTAAGACTATGAAAAAGAGATCTAATACTGGGCCTGCAACTGATATTTTGATAGGAGGTGATTTGCCAGTTTTGGAAACATTGGAACATCTATACAGGGAGGAAACTGATGACATTGAGAACATTACAGATATTGTACAAAGAACAGAGTATGTGGGCATTGAACAACAGACTGAAGAAAGTCCTTTCAAGCCAGTTTCACAATTTGTTCCGCAAATGTCGTATGACGCTATTGATGTGTTTTCGGAAGCAGTCAGTAATGATCTACTTAAATTAAGAACTAAAAAGTATCAAAATAAAAGAGCTATGAATATCACGAAGGATCAAAGAGATGCACTGAAAAATCTAGAAAAAGACCTTACACTGGTTTGCAAGCCTTCGGATAAAGGCGGGAACGTTGTTCTTCAGACCAAGGAACAATACTGTAATGAAGCAAGAAGACAGTTATCGGACAGTAGGAATTATGAAAGATCTGCTAAAGAGAAATATAATGACATCATTAAACAATACCATCTACTAATAAAGAAATGGTATGATAAAACCATGTTGGGGACAGATGAATATTTGTTTTTGAGAAACTTGAACCCTATACACAAACATTTTATCATATCCCCAAACTCCACAAGGACAGTCAGAATCCTCCTGGCAGACCTATAATATCCTCACAAGGAGGTCTCATGGAACACTTGTCCACGTTTATTGACCATTTTTTATTTCAGGCAGTGTCACAGTTGTCATCTTATGTAAAAGACACGAAAGATTTTTTAAACCAAATCGAGGCATTGAAGTGGGATCCATCCTATCAGCTAGTTGTATTGGATATAGCTAGCTTATACACTTGTATAGGGCACTCCAGTGGATTAAAAGCTATTAAATTTTACCTGAATAAACGTCCATTGAAATATGCAGCGCACAATGTGATGCTGCTAGAATCCACGGAGTTCTGCTTAACTAACAACATTTTCCTCTTTCAAGAGGATTATTATAAGCAGATCTCGGGGACTGCGATGGGCACTTGTTTCGCTCCCAGCTATGCGAACTTGTTTGTTGGCTGGTGGGAGGAGCAGGTGCCCAGGACGCACCAGGGAATGCAGGGATCAGGGGAAGTCATTGCCTGGAACAGGTATATTGATGACCTGTTCCTGGTTTGGAAGGGGTCAACCGAATCTGCACATGAATATATTACAACTCTCAATGACAACCCTTTGAATTTGCACTTTTCAGGAGAGGTTAGTTCAGTGGCAGTGAACTACCTCGACCTGAAGGTGTTCATTACAGATGGCAAAATTAATACGGCTTTATATAGAAAACCTACAGCCGGGAATTCGACGCTTCATGCGTCCAGTAGCCATCCATCTAAACTAGTACAGAGTATTCGGTACGGAGAACTTTTGAGACTCAAAAGAAACAGTTCTAGAAACTGTGATTTTGAGAAGGCAGCGCAGGAATGCATCACCAGATTTAGAAATAGGGGCTATGAGAACACCCTTTTAGAAAAAACTCTGAAGAGGGTACGGCAGATTTCAAGACAAAGCCTCGTGTGTGACAACATTAGAAGCAATTAAAAGAAAAATCTGAGTGAAGGCAAATTCAGAATGATTGCAAACACAAAAAGGCTGCCCCTCACGTGGGTTCCTACAATTTCCTACAGACTACTGTTGAGATGCAACATCAGTGGGGGCATCTCATAAAAAGTTTCGGACTGGCCTCACACACCGCCCGGTGTCATGCTTCATCATAGGCTGTCCTCGCCCTCTAAAACTTCGTTTGATAGAGGGCGGGCATACACCTGGAGACAGGGATGCACTTCTACAACTAAGTGATGGCCGTGTGAAAGTGAAAGGTGATTTAAAAACCATCACACCTGTCACTCAACAGTGTTTTATTCAGGGAACAGATGTATGGTATTAAAAATAGTTATACGGTGATCTGGGACATTATTCTCCCTTCACCGTATTAAGTGTGGTCAACATGTTTCTGCGTTCGTGTCCCCGTAGGGTACGTCGCATTCGTCAGGACCAAATGGGTATATTCTTTTGCCTCTAATGCAAAAAGCAACTGTTAATCTGGGGACGGGGATAAGAGATAAATAAACTACAAACGCCCGTCTGGTGTAGTACCACTGTAACAGATCCCTGAAATACTATCCTCTATACTCCATGGGAGGGCGAGGGTAGGAGGGCCTACTTTTGACTTTTGTCTGACTTCAGCGCTCCCATCGGTTCTCTCTACAGGCGTCCTCTCGGTCTCCCCGTGAAATAGGGGCTATGAGAACACCCTTTTAGAAAAAACTCTGAAGAGGGTACGGCAGATTTCAAGACAAAGCCTCGTGTGTGACAACATTAGAAGCAATTAAAAGAAAAATCTGAGTGAAGGCAAATTCAGAATGATTACCACTTTCTTAGAGGGTGCTATGACTCTAAAGAAAATTCTCAAGAGAAATTGGCATATCTTAAAAACCGATATGACGATCAGTGAGGATATACCCAATGGACCACTAGTGAGTTTCAGGAAAGCTAGGGCGATTAAGGATATGCTAGTTCATAGCCATCAAGCGAAGGACATGCCCAGGGAAGGAACCCTCAAAGAGATGAGGGGGTTCTTCCCATGTGGTAAATGCAAGGCCTGCAAGAATAGCAAAAGGGTTTTGGGTTATAATATTCCAGAAGCAAAAATCAAAAGAAATATAACTAAGTTTATAACCTGCAACACAACATATGCAGTGTATTGCCTAGTATGTCCATGTGGATTAAGGTACGTAGGCAGTACCATCCACCCGGTGAAAGTCCGTATTTTAGAACATATGCGGGCTATCACCAAGCAAGATCAGGCGTATCCAGTAGCCAGACATTTTGCCAGCATGCATAGCAGCAATAGGGATCTGTTGACGTTCTTTGGCCTGGATCATGTCCCAGTTAACATCAGAGGAGGGGATAGAATCCTAAAGTTTGCTCAATTTTCCTCTGCAAGCTAGATGCCTGACCCTAAGATGGCAGCTTAAATGAGGGGCAGGCACTCATACATCAAACCAGCTGCAAAATGGTAAACTCCACCTTGATCTTGCCAGCAGATACGGAACCCCCCCTTTACGACCATCTCAATGCTTCTGCTATTTAATACATGAGTGGCTGATGATTTCCTCACAAGCCCTTCCTCTTATTATGTGAAAGAGGTCTGATTCGAAGAGCATCACAATATAGTAAGATGATAGCGAAAAGGCTACCCAGTGCCAAGTATTAAGAACAAGGCGACTGAATCTTAATCCAAAACAAAAAAGGATTCCCAGTCCAAATAGTATATCCGCTGCAAACACCCGCAAAGGAGGCGGCCATCTTTAACGGCCCTCAACAAAACGGCAATCATCCTTAATGGCTCCCACCTTCCATTAAACTGTCTCCCCCCACCCGAAGGTGAAATACCACACAGAACAAGGACTTCCCACATCATGGCTGGACCACACATGATTCCGGAAGGAAACAGCGCATTCTCTATTCACTACCCTCCCAATCTATCTAAAAGTGCCTCGAAAACGTTCAAACACAACCTTCTTAGAAAAACCCCCGAAATCTTGTTTCTGGACCCCTCCTTCAACGCCAAGAAAGGCGCTATAATCAATAACCTCATATTCTTCACAAGAAGAATAGCCAAATGGCGGTCTGCCTTTTCTAAGCTACTAACCATCCATGTCCATAAAAATATCCCCTACGGAACCAGGATAACAACAACACCCGCACCAAACCTCAGAGCCACCCTGAACATAACATCCTACAAAAATGGCACTGTTCTTATTCAAGCAGCTAACAGAGACCTAGAACTATTCAACAAATACTTTCTCACCCTTAAAACCCACACCATCTCCCCACCCAACGCACCACAGGACCGATCCACACCCTCACCCCCTCATCTCATGAAGATCAGAGTCCCCCACCCCTACCCAGATCCTATCAAAGAGGCAACAACAGCTCACCTCCTTTAGAGCTCATATCACCTACACCCTCAAATGAAATCATCTTCAGAACCAACATCAACGCCTCTCTCCGACCTTCTGCATCTCCACACTCCGCCACCTCCCCTATCCCCACTACTCTCACCCTCCTCCACAACCCTCTACCGACTGCTGATGACACCCACCACGACACGGCCACTCTATCGAGTCAGATTAAGACCTCCAGCCAGCACATACCACTATCATTATCTACCACCCCGCTCCCGCTCCCAGCTACACATACCCACCACACTACCCACACAGACATCCAACCCCCCAGCAATACTACTCCCAGCCCTCCCTGCCCGCCGATCCTGTCCCCTCCTCCCTATCACCCCTCTGAACAAGACCAACTCATAACCCAGTCCTACCTCACATCTAGGGAACTACAGAACGTTATATTAGATATCAAAAGCGTCCTACTACTTGCTGAAAACTCTCTTTCCAAACTTACCCATCTTCAACACTCTCTAACGGCAGTCAATAATGTGATAAAAACTATCCCCCTGCCTCTAATTAATCGACACCTATGCACTCGCAAACTCCCCAACTACCTAACGGACCTGGTAATCCATACCCTTTTACTACTATACGAAACTCCGATGAGCCCCATCACACCTGAAGAAGTTCTCAAATACCTAACGGACCTGGAAATCCAAACCCTTATACTGTCATACGAATCCCCCACTTTCCACATCACTAATGAAGAAGAATTCTCTATTCTCCCAGTCCCCATCAACCCAAACATAACATCACATCCAAAACACAGAGGAATAAACCTGAACAACCTCCAATCCATAACCCCCAACCCCGAAATTCACGAGCCAACCGTAAAGAATTCCTCAAAACCAATCTCCTGCCTTCTCCTAAACTGCCGTTCAGCCTTAAAACACGCCTCAGACATCGCTGACCTCACCCTGAACATGAAAGCGGACATAACCATCCTCACGGAAACTTGGCTCAATGAATCGTCCTCCCCATGCCTAGACCTTCTAGTCCCCCCAGACTACAACATTATTCGACTAGACAGACCTCTCAAAAAGGGCAGAGGACTAGCCTGCATTCATCGATCCGATATTACCATCTCGAAGTTTCACTCCGAACACATGGACTCCTGTGAATACCTTGGGATCTCTGTCTAATCAGATAACCACTCCCACAAACTACATATCATCTACCATCCCCCAGGTAAGAACGTAGCATTTACAGACCAACTTATGGAAATCATTACCACAAACTCTACCCCTCGTTCCAACGACATATTCCTCGGCGACTTCAATCTCCATTGGGAAAACCCTCTTGACAAACAGGTCAACGCCCTTAAAACCTTCCTAGCAAACCATTCCTTGATCCATGCTATCTCAAAGCCCACTCACTCTAAGGGTGCTACTCTTGACTGGCTCAACTCTAAACAAAATACGATTGAATCTATCTTGATCACCCCTTGTGACTGGTCAGACCATCACATCATCACCTTCCAAATTTCCTCCGCTACCAAGAAAACTTTCCCGCAACAAAACAAGCCTAAACAATTGATAAGAAACACGAAAAACCTCGACTGGCACAACCTAGCCTCCTACTGTGAGAAAGTCCTCATCCCCCCCAACAACATGTCTGACGTCAGTGACCTCACCGATCACTACAACTCCACGATGACCAAGGTCTTTGACCATGCTGCTCCACCTAAACTCAAACGAATTCCAGACAAAGACAAAAACCCTTGGTTTAACGGAGCCCTGAATGAAGAAAGATGTAAACTTAGATCATCAGAACGGAAATGGAGCAAACATCCCTCCCCCCTCCATCTTAAACTACTTCGGAAAGGTAGAAACTCCCATAACAAAAGTATTCTACAATCTAAAAAAGACTTCTTTAGATCAGAACTAGACAATGCCAAGAACAGACCAAAGAAACTCTTTGAAATTCTAAAACAACAATCTAACAAACTGGCTAAATCCTCTCTCTTGACCTCGAAATCACAGCTTAGCAGCGAAGAATTTTCTTCATTCTTCACAGCAAAAACAAACTCCCTCCAACTCGAGCTTAACACGGCAGCAGCTAACTCAGCCAGCCCAAAGTACTTTCAAGCTCTAAACCCTGATCAACCCGAGTTACTTTTGCCAAAAAATAACTCTCACTGGTCCACTTTCAAACTTTACGATCTTAATGACATCACCAAAACTTTAGCAACCACCAAACTCAACAACCACTTCAATGACCCAGTCCCCTCAAATTGCCTTCCCCACATCTACCAAGTCATTTCCCCTCTCTGGACCAAAATCATCAACGCCTCGCTAGCGCAAGGGCACATTCCGGACTGCCTAAAAACGGGCCAAGTCACCCCTATACTAAAGAAACCGACAGCAAACCCCTCCGACCCCAAAAATTTCCCACCCTTAACCAACATCCCCATGCTAGCCAAGGTCCTGGAAAAATGTGTTCAACAACAGCTGAACCATCACATCATGGACTTCAACCATCTGAACATCCACCAATCGGGTTTCAGACCAGGCCATAGCACAGAAACAGCCATTCTGCATATAGTGGACGACGCCCTCCTTGCTCTTGACCGCAACGAAACCTGTCTACTAGTCCTGCTCGACCTCTCCTCAGCCTTCGACACGGTCAATCACGACAAAATTCTAAGAAGACTAGAAAATAGGATGGGTTTATCTGGCACAGTCCTTCAATGGTTCAAATCCTTTCTGGAAAACAGAACGCAATCGTTCATGGTGAACAAAAATCTTTCTCCCTCCTCACCGAACCCTCTAGGAGTACCACAAGGCTCTACCCTATCCCCCACCCTATTCAACCTATATGTCGAACCACTATCCGAACTACAGCAGGCGAACATAGCCTACCACATGTACGCGGACAACACTCAACTTTAAATCAAGATCTCCTCCATTGAAGACATAAAGACGATGAACCAGGCACTCGAAAAGACCGTCCACTGGCTAACGACCAACTTCCTCAAGCTTAACTCGGAAAAAACTGAATTTGTTCTAATCTCCCCCCCTAATAACTCCCAGGAGACAAAGGAATGGACCAAGCTGCTCACTGCACTGAACTGCACGCCAACTCTGGTGGACTCCACCAAATCACTTGGAATTACACTAGATAAGAACCTTAACATGCAAACACACATCAACCTGTTAGCTAAAAATGCACGCTTCCACCTCAGCTATCTTAGGAAAATGAAACCTTTCATCGAGAACCCGGACCTCAAAACTGCAGTTCAGTCCTTAGTCATCTCAAGGCTGGAGTACGGATGCACCACCCTCGCCGGGCTTCCCAAAATCTCAACCGCCCCTTTAAAAGCCTGTCTCAACGCCGCAGCAAGACTCCTTACAGGATCTAGGAAATTTGACCACATATCGCCACACCTGAAAGCACTCAACTGGCTACCTTATGAAGCTCGAATCCACCTAAAAATGGCATGCATCACTCACAAAGCGCTCCACCACAATACTCCCCAGTACCTATCCCAAAAACTTACCTTATCTGGAGGAATCAGACATTCTAGGAGCGCTGATAATTTACTCCTGAAACCCTCTCGTTGCAACAAGAAAAAACCCTCTAACAGAGCATTCTCCGGAGCAGCACCTAGAATATGGAATTCGCTTCCTCCCTACATCAGAAAAATCTCCTCTACTCCTCTGTTAAAAAAAGAAGCAAAATCATTCCTTATGTGCAAATTCCTCCCGTAAACTATCACACAGACCCTTCCAGGTCTACACCCTTAAACTTGCCTCTTCTATCCCTCTAAGGACACCCTCGCTACTCATGACCCGTTGCTCAGAAATACTCTCACGCCGGCGACCCTCCGAACTTTGTAAAATGTGCTGATTTTATGTGTGCTATATTTTGCCAATTGTTCTATTCGTACTGCGCCCTCATTGTAAAGCGCTCTGATACCCTACCCTGGGTCTGGTCCGCGCTATAGAAAACTCTAAAAATAAAATAAAATAAAATAAAGGTTACGTAGACTTGAGTCTCGCTTTATTTTTGATCTGCAGACAAAAACCCCAAAGGGTCTAAATAGTGGGGAAGAGTTGGCAGTTCATTTGGGAGATTAGCCGTTATATGACGCAATGTTGTGATTTATCAGGATGTCCACATATGAAATGAAACCAGATTAAGAGAAGAATTTTATTTGTTTCAGGCGTTACATGGTGTAAGAGGCCGATACACGGCGTGATTGCAACAACAATAGTTTCCAAATGATAATAAGGTGCAGCCACTATTGTCATGCTTATTGAGATATTGTAAAATACGTTTGTCTTGTCAAAAAATTATAGGATGAAGCCCGTGAAGGGCACTTGGCCGATACACGGCGAAATTGTGTTATGACAGACAATGTAAACCGATATACGGAATGGATTTACCGATTGTCAAAGGGGCTTTGGCATATTAGATGTATTGGTCGTTAAGCCGATATATGGCGCAATTTAGAAACTATTGTTTGCTTAAGAATGATATAATGTTGCCTGTTAATGCATAGTATGGCGATAACATCTAACCATTTAAAGATGGCGCCTATGGGCGAATAGGAAATTTTCCTTTTTTCATGTCTATTTTTAATTAATGAAATGAGTTTAAAAATGGGCGCCGCTGCCGTGTCAGTAACACCAACGAAGGCGCGTATGCCGAAACGCGTTTGTTGTTAAGATAAATAAAATCTTTTCGCAATTGCCCCACGAGTGCTGGCTTTTGTTCCCGAAAAGAGGAGCATTGGAGCGTTGATTTGTTACACAGAGCACCACTGTGTTGCCGGCACCCGCTCGCGAGTGCTCCTGATGTATGGTGTGGAGGAGCAGTAATATATATATATATATTATCTACTGGCGGTCGCCAGTAGATAGTTATAGTTAGGACCTAGTTTCCGTAGGAAAAGCGTTTTTTCTTTTCCCAATAACTTTGGCGCCGGATGACGAATCATCGCGAAATTTTCAAAACTAGTGGGGCGCTTCGGTCAGCTCCTATCCTGAAAGTTTCGGGGTGATTCATCAAGCGGGGGCCGAGAAAAAAGGGGGGTCCCAAAACGTGTTTTCTCCATGTTAATTCCCATAGGAAAGTTTAGCCATGGCTACAGCCAAAACTGCTGAACGGAATTACACCAAATTTGGCAAAAAGGTAGTGCTTGGTTCAGAAAGCGCCCTTTTTTTAAATGGTGTAAATCCGTTCAGTAGTTCCTGAGAAATTCAAAAAATAAAAAAATTCGATATCTATGGCCGCGGTGGATCCGCGCACCCTCCCGATCACGAGCTTCATGCTAATTGGCTGTCAACACTCCAAACCAGGAAGTGTTGGCAGCCATCTTGTGTCTCGGTAGAACCGAGGCACAAGAAAAGAGAAAAACTAAGGCGCAAAACAAGAAAAGGGGTCAGCGTAGAAACACCCTGACCCCCCAGGCCTGCTCAGGGGGTCCCACAAGGACCCCCAGGGCCCAAAAAAGCATTTTTTCTTTTTAGAAATCGGCCGAATTCGCGCTGGGTGCGCAAATCCGGCCGCGAAAATAAAAAAAAAACGAAGCGTAGGCTTCCGCGCTTCGTTATTATTTAGCCCCCGGGTGGGCCAAATCCCGGGGGCATGCGAAAATTTAATAGTGGGGGCCCAGGGAGGCCCCAGCAGCCCCGGGGACCACCACTCCCCGGGGCTTTCCATAAATATTTGCGGGGGGCTCACGGCCCCCTCACAGCCCCGGGGACCGCCACCCTCGGGGCTTTGTTTTGTTATGTGTGGGGGGGGCCTCCAAGCCCCCCCAAGCCCCGGGGACCGCCACCCCCCGGGGCTCTCATTTGTTTAAAAATACCGCGCGGCTCCCGCCCTGTCATTGCAAACTGCTTTGCTTCATTGAAGCGAGAGCAGGGAAACCTGCTCTTGCTTCAATGAAGCAAAGCAGATTGCTTTTCCACAAGGGGAGCTGCATGTTAGCAGCTCCCCATGTGGAAAAGCAATGCCGGCTCCCGCAGGAGGCGGGGACCGGCAGGGACCGTGGGGGCATTGGGGCTCCCCCCACGGCTCCCAAAGGAGAGGGCCAGCCCCGGGGAATGGATGGGGTCCCCGGGGCTAGAGGTGGCCCGGGAGGGGGGCCACGCGGCCCCCTCCCCTGTGTATTTTTTTTTTTTTTTTAAAGGAGAGGCCAGGCCCCGGGGGATGGGGTCCCCGGGGCCATATTTGGCCTGAGGAGGGGGGCCACGCGGCCATCCTCACAAAAAAAAGGGGGCCAGGCCCTGGGGGATAGGGTCCCCAGGGCCCACAAAATAGGAAAGAAAGGTGGGCCACACAGCCCCCCTTCTTTAAAAAAAACAACCTCAAAAAACACCGCCATCGCCGAGGCCCCGCCCCCTCCCAGCAACACTCTGCAAACGCGCCCTGTGGCGCGTTTTAAGTTGGGAAATTAATTCCCCTTGAATACTGGGGGTCCCTGGGGCCAACTAGCCCACCAGGTACCTCCAGTAAGCGCCACAGGGCTGCGTTGCAGAGAGGTGGTCCAGGCCACGCCCTTTTACACCTCTCTGCAACGCAGCTCTGTGGTGCTTACTGGAGGGACCTGGTGGGCTAGTTGGCCCCCAGGGACCCTCAGGATTCAAGGGGACTTAATCCCCCAACTTAAAACGCGCCACAGGGCGCGTTTGCACAGTGGTGATGGGAGGGGGCGGGGCCTGATGTGACATGTGTGCAAACAGGCCCTGTGGCGCTGTTTAAGGTGGGGAATTAATTCCCCTTCAATCCTGAGGGTCCCTGGGGCCAACTAGCCCACCAGGTACTGCCAGTAAGCGCCACAGGGCTGCGTTGCAGAGAGGTGTAAAAGGGGCGTGGCCTGAGACCACCTCTCTACAACGCAGCCCTGTGGCGCTAACTGGAGGTACCTGGTGGGCTAGTTGGACCCCAGGGACCCTCAGGATTGAAGGGGACATAATCCCCCAACTTAAAACGCACCACGGGACGCGTTTGCACAGTGGTGAAGGGAGGGGGCGGGGCCAGAGGTGACATGTGTGCAAACACGCCCTGTGGTGCGTTTTAAGTTGGGGAATTAATTCCTCTTCAATCCTGAGGGTCCCTGGGGGCCAACTAGCCCACCAGGTACCTCCAGTAAGCGCCACAGAGAGGCGTTGCAGAGAGGTGGTCCAGGCCACGCCCCTTTTTACACCTCTCTGCAATGCAGCTCTGTGGCACTTACTGGAGGTACCTGGTGGGCTAGTTGGACCCCAGGGGCCTTCAGGATTCAAGGGGACTTAATCTCCCAACTTAAAACGGCCACAGGGCGTGTTTGCACACATGTCACCTCAGGCCCCCCCCTCCCTTCACCACTGTGCAAACGCGCCCCGTAGGGCGTTTTAAGAGGTAGTTTTAATCCCCCTGCCCTATTATATACTAGGGCCTTACAGAGGAGGTCATGCTAATCACAGGGGTACCCCAACGCATAGTGTTCCCTAGTGTATGTGGGTGTTTTCACTGTATTCTAAGTGACTTTTAGCATAGCTCTGGCTCTAGGCCTGGTTAGTCAGACTCAGTTACCACCAGTACCCGTCTGAAAAAGTTGTGGGCCCAGGATGATTTTGCAACAAGGCCTCTTTCTGCTCCTCTGTTGGTTCTTTCTGCACATGTCTTGCTTCTTCCTGCTCTTTTCTTCGTCTTTGTGGACTTCTGTTGCTTCTTTCTGCATTTCTTTTGCTTCTTTCTGTGCGTTTTTTCTTCTTTCTTCACATGTCCTACCTCTGTAGGCATAGTTAGAAACTAGCATTTAAAAAACCTTTGAAATTCACTTAAAAACCATAGGTTTCAGGCACGTTATAGTTAGAAATTAGCATTTAAAAAACCTTTGAAATTCACTGAAAAAACCATAGGTTTCAGACACGTTATAGTTAGAAATTAGCATTTAAAAAACCTTTGAAATTCACTGAAAAAACCATAGGTTTCAGGCACGTTATAGTTAGAAATTAGCATTTAAAAAACCTTAGACATTCATCAGTGATGTCACTGACCATGTCATGAGTGATGTAATATGTGACGTCATCAGCAGTGCATTGCAGGAGCGCGAGTTATAGTTAGCTGAACTAACTATAACGGGGGAATTTCTATGGTTTTGTACGAGTGAAATGTCCAACTAACTATAACTTTCCCTAAAACCTATGGTTTTTTCAGTGAATATATATATATATATATATATATATATATATATATATATATATATATATATATATATATGAACACCACATCCGATTCCTCACAATCAAAGACCGGACACCGACACAGGGGGATTTAGGAATTTAAAAGTTTTTATTCCTCCATTGCGCTGCGACGCGTTTCGGCATTCACTGCCTTGATCACACAGTCATATATATATATGTATTTCTTATAGATCCTGATGAGACTTCCATCGTGTTTTTTCGGACTGCTTTGGACATTGTCCATACTACAGGACACTCAGGTATCTTTTACTTCTATCCATTTGCCTGTACTTACTACCGCCTTTCCGCTGCTTCCGCATACACACCAACTAATAAATATTCTGGCTCCATCTTACATAGCGCAATGCATGTGACACACTATTTTTACCATAATCTACTACTGGTACTCTTTTAGTCATTTTTCGTTGGCTTACATCTTTCGGCCAAAATCACTGAATATGGGTACTGTTTTGACTTTTGGGTGAGGTCACGTTACAACATGTTAATACACAATTTTCACAGTGGTTTGGATCTGCAAATATATTTCTATGTCAGCATTCTTCTCCTTGCCACTGCTACATGAGGTTGCCACTTATCTATATTCTCTACTTTTATTTTTGTGATATGATGTTATACACTGATAGGTATACATATTCCCTGCAGCTTCGAAAAGTAAAATGGATGAAACACACGTCAGCTGCTCCTGCTTGTACATACCATACAGTGTTGTATTCCTCTTAGGGTGTCCATAAACGGGCTTTCCAGTATCATGTCCTTATATAGGCACAATTCGCCCTGCCCTTATATAGGCATAAATTCCCAGGCCTTATTTAGGCATTAAACCATGCACTCCAAATACAGGCATGGTCTCCGACATCCGTCCACCCTAACGTCACAACGAGTACATGAAGAACAGACCCTTAGGCTGCGGGAGTTTCCCTAGTCCAGGACTATTGATTTCTTCAAGGTCTCATAAATTATGTATGAACCGTTATTCCTTAGGGGTTCATTCATGACGTCTTTCGCTGTCCGACTCACGTCAATACTAAACATTCCTAGGTACTCTCAGGTATAAATATACCTTCCCTAGCCCTTGTAAACTAGAGGAGACCTCGACTTCAGAGGAGCCCGTTTCCCGGCCTGACGCACTGCGAAGACACTGTCATCCCTGCACGCAGAGAGTCCAGCTTCCAGTGATCTGACTTCCCTTGCGGGGTGTTGGAGTTCGAGTCTGGCAAAGAGATTCCAACCTCTCTCATTCTTCGCGTATGGAGCTGATTAGACCCTAGAGGGACTCTTGGCATACTAGGCTTAACATACTCTTAGTATACCATAGTAAGGAATACTTCACCTACTTCATACCTCTCCCTACACCTAAGTTAGGTTAGGCACATTGGGGTAGAACTAGCTTAGCAACGCTTCGTATGAGTACTCGCATTTTTAGTCTGTGTTATTTATGTAACAGCTTATGTACTAAAAGATAATGCTATCGCAGTATTATTTATTTCTACTGCTCACACTGTACATTATTTATCTCGCATACTGTCTTGTGATCGTAACAGCACATTTTACTTACACCAGAAACAAGACTGTTCAATAAATCTTTTATTGAAAACGCCCGTCTATTTCTTTCTGTGTAACTTGGAGAAAACTAAGCATGCACGACTGAGCTGAGTGAAATAGTTATCTATTGTTTCCACGACTCTGGGACACATTCTGATTCTAAAGGGAAACACAGTGGTCATGTTTTGCGGCTGCCAGAAACTACTCCCTTCTTGTTGTCAAGGAGTTTCTAGTGGCCTCTGAGCTAGCTGGCACAAGTAATTAAGTTTAATATACTCGATAGGGACATACTGACCGTAGTCCTATGTCAAACCTATAGGATATATTATTCCAATGCGCAGAGCCTATTAGGGAAATAGGAGCTACACTACATGGCGCCCAACGGTTTGGTAAGGCAGTAATTCAACGTTAGATACTGAGTAACTCAGCCGTGCTTTTTCTCTCAAGACCCCTACCCATATACTCCAAAAGACGTCTGGAGTGGGCAGGGTTTAGAATCCACCGAGGCTACATAGGGCAGTACCCTATATATTAGCTGTTTGGTTTGCTCAACGTTGAAGGATACAGTGTTCCAAAATATTGTGCACCTTATCTTTGTTTCCTTGAAACTTGTTCTACATTTTTCAAAAAACAAAATGAATGAAGACGCCGGAAACGGTGGAGCTGCGGCTGATCAAGCCCAAGCAGTAGTTTTTAACATTACAGGTTTAAATGAAACCGAGGAGGGTGTTATAGACATCGCTCCAAACTTAAGAAGAGCCATCACTATAAAACTTATAAAACATGGCCTACCACCAAGAGGCGGTAGAGCAGTTTTCGTGATAGAGGCACATGAATCCTTTCAGACAGAGGTATTCTATTCATGGGTAATATTTCCTGAATCCAATCCAGTATCACACACATTTCACTTCTACAAAGAAGATGAATCACCAGAGGAATACATTCCTTTCGAGGATATAGAAATTCCATTAACATACCAGGAGCATCAGCTCTGGTTTAAAGGCGCCCTAAAACATCACAAAAACATTACTAGGCTCGGTCCACTAGGTAGACCAGGAGCAACATGGCTGATTCTAGCCGGCTACACACCTCATCCTGAACTTGACATAATGTCAGATGAGGACCTACTTACTCAACTCACAGAGTTAATAAAAATCTACAGACAATTGGTCCAATATGTCATGCGGACTTTTACAGTCCGACCACCATTAACACTTCCAAATCAAACCCCTCACCAGGGGAACACTCTAAAAATTACACCACAGACTCTATACGCAGTCATGGGTAAAATGCCCACAAAACGTGAGCAAATTCCATTCTGGATAGCTCAAAAACGTACTCAAATCGAAGCAGTATTTCCAAATACTAGCCCGTATGGGAAACACAGAATACTGACAATCAGTTTACCAATGGGGATCACACCACAACTGGAAGAATGTACCACTTGGGGCTCAGTCTTTGCTGCCATCTATACTAAAACACATGGTATTCCGTCAATAGCGGTAATACCTGATGTCCTAAAACAAATTCAAAACGAATACGGGGCAGAGCCTGCTCTAAATTTAGGTATGAAATTACTGAAAAATTTCGACCAGGTCTCAACAATAATATTATCAAATATTAAAGGGGAGGCAGCAGCAGTGGCGATCCGCCAAAAATTAAGGGAATTTGATGTTACAGAACATCAAACAGAGCTACCCAGAATAATAGAACAATCTTATGCAGAATTAGGCAGAGATAGTTTGGGTGGAAGACCAGTGAAGCCGAAGCTATCTGAAAGTCCTGAGAAGGACTCAATAAAACAAACTCCTACATCTTCTAAAAAGAAGTGGGAGTCTACTAAACAAAAATCAAACGAGAAACGTTCTCAATCCCGAGGTAGGTCTCCTCAAAAGGAGTCCTCTGAAAGGAGGTATAACCTCAGGAATAGGGATAATTTGAGAAAACCTGATAGGTATCAAGATACTGATACACGTTCCTCTCGTCCCTTTCAGATCTCATCACAGACTTCGGAAAGAAGAGGACGGACGGAACACAGAGAAGAACGCGTGAAATCGAAAGACGACAAACACGCTCCAAAACTAAAGTAAAACCTCAATTCTCCAAAAGAAAGTAGCAGGTCTGAAAATCAGACATGCCGAGAATACTGAGAACACAACTCAAGAACGGAGAATGGGCTCAGACCATGCTGGACAGTGCAGCAGAAGTCACAATAGTTCGCCAGAACCTGAAGGAACTTCTGGAGATAGTGGACTTGAATGAGTACATCACAGTTGAGACTGTAGACACCAGGGTTAGTACTCCACAAAAGTTATATGAAATAACACTCCGGATGGAGGGAGATCCAAACCTAGACAGGTGAAAGCACTTTTTTGGGAAAGACTATCAAAGGGCTACAACATACTTCTAGCAGAAAGGGACTGGCCACCACAATTTGTCAGGGAGTGCCCACACGGCGAGGACATAATTATGCCTGCCTTCTCCAACCATATTCCAATTCACCTAAAATATACATATGCCAGGAAATGGGCAGTAGCCCAGGCCCCAGCATTATATAAAAATCATGTAGGATGGGATGAGGACTCACCTCAACATAAAATACATCTGAAACATGAACCAACTGCACAACGGCAGTACCCAATAAAGCAAGAAGCTAAAAAACAGGTCAGGGAGATCTTAGATCAACTTGAATATCAAGGGGTGATTGAAACATGCACCTCCTCAATGAACAATCCTTTGTTTCCTGTCTCCAAACCAGACAGTACATATCGCCTAGTTTTGGACTACAGACACCTAAACACTTGTTCTAAAACTTTTGCAGTGCAAAATGCACATAGCACAGCATTAATGAATAACATTGTGCGTAAAAATATAAAACAACATTAGACATCTCAAATGGTTTCTTTTGTCAAAACATAGCACCTGAAAGCAGGTACTTAACAGCATTCTCCATAATGGGGACCCAGCGTCACTTTTGTCGACTCCCACAAGGGTTCAAGAATAGCCCAGGTTTATTCTCAGCGAGGGTAACGGAGTTACTACAAATTTATGACAATGAGGCATTGTCCTATGTCGATGACATTTATCTGACAGACGATGACCTGGAAAAACACTTGAACAGGGTGAGCACCATTATACTGGGTTTCGCCTCTGAGGGCTACAAGTTCAACTTCAAAAGTCCAGAATTGCCCATCTCAATGTCCTATTTCTAGGATATGAGCTTTCAAGTGAAGGCAAGAGCTTGGCAGCTAACTTTCTAGAAAAATGTGCGCTGCTCCAACCTCCAAAAACGCTAAAAACTTACAATCCATCCTGGGTTTCCTAAATTTTGGAAGAACATACATTCTAAATTACGCAGAAAGGGTTAAACCTCTCTACGCATTAATCAAACCTGATTTTTCGATCAGAAACTGGACACAGGAACACACAGAAATCTTGCGTTCACTCCAGGCTAACATGTTAGCAACAAATCACTTACAAACACGCGTAAGTCAACGCAATTTGGTGATCCGAATAATTTCGGGTCAATGTGGATTCACCTACTTAACCTTCAATGAGGGTGAGAAAATACCAATAGCATACAAATCTCATTTGTACACACAAGCGGAAATGCGCTTCAGTTCAACTGAAAAAATTCTAACAGCAGTTCAAACCGCTGTAGCAAAAGAAAGAGCCTTAGCCCAAGGGAAACGCATTATTGTCGTAACCCTGGTACCAGCTTTAGAAGCGGTCACAAAAGCAAGCATTCCAAATGCTAAAGCATTACATCCAAGATGGATACAATGGGTTAATTCTCTTGCTGCAACAGATGTTGAATATGTTTTTGATCCAGATTTAAAACCACAAGCATTCCTGCAATACGACCATTGAATGTCCTCTGCCTACTGAAATTCTGCCTCTCGATCAGTATAAATTTATAATTTACACTGACGGATCCGCACAACCCGCAATAGGGAGTAAGCAAGCTTACAGTGCTGCGTGTGCAATCGTTAAAGGTCGCATGCGAAATGGCATCTTCAGACCTATGGTCACAAAAACTTAATCTCTAGGGGATTGTACAGCTCAGCGAGCTGAACTACAAACATTCAAACTGGCACTTGAAAGTACAGATCGAGAATTCCCCACACTAATAGTGTGCGATTCCTTTTACTGTGTTCAGTCGTATAATGACTATATACAAAACTGGCTTGAAAATGGTTTCAAAGATGCGAAAGGTGGCACAATAAAGCACAAAATGCTTTGGGAACTAGTAGTTCAGTTGAAAAACGAACTACCAAAGGCTCACGTGATCCACACACTGAGTCATCAACGTGATGGCGTTCACGTTGCAGGGAATTCATTGGCTGACGAAGCCGCAAAGGGGGCTGTGCAGACGGCTTCCGTAGCTGTGATCACTCGTTCCAAAACGAAAATAGACGGTGAGATAATGTTGGCTGTCAATGTTTCAAGCAAAGGCAGCAGTGCAGCGTTACCAAAAAAGTTTCCACTCAAGTACTCTTATGTAATAGACGCGAATAACGTTCCTTTTGCTCGAATCCCTGGAGTGGGGGATAGGGTAATCCCAAACATGGAACGTAGAGCAGCCTTGATTTATGAAACACATTTGGGGGAGGGTCTGTCACATCAAGGGATCTCTAAAACAATTTTGACGTTAAAAGAGACGTACTGGTGGCCTGGAATGAATACAGAAATTCATATATTCATCAACAACTGCTTAGACTGTAAATTACAGCGAGAGAGCCACCAGACACCATGCTGCGAATGCGGTAACCCGGTGCAGACACCATTGTTAGACAGCATTAGACTATCTACGCGCCTGCGTCCTACTGGATAAAGGCATTCCCACAAATACTGAATTTAGGTTCCTATGGTTATGGCCTCAGCGCTCAGCTGACGCTCGAACTGTTATAAAAGATTTGCGAGTCTTTATCGGCATATACGCAATAGGCACGCTACATTATGACCAGGGTCCTGCGTTTAGCTCTAGGGCTTACAAAGAAGCCATGGCCAGTCTGGGCGTTGCATTGCGGTACTCCTCTCCATTCCATCCTGAGGGAAATTCGGTTGTGGAAAGGAAAAACCGAGACATAAAGCAGTCTATAACAGCTAGAGTATTAGGTTCGGGTGACGGGTGGGTCAGACACCTTAGTGGGGTACAACGCTCTTTGAATAATCTGCCAAGAAGTTCTCTAGGGGGGGTCACTCCATATGAGGTCCTATTTGGGACAAGAATGTGGGTACCAGACCTTGAACACGTAGGCAGAGTGGTGGAAAATAAACCCTTTGATATCAAAGATCGCTTGGCTGTTTTACAGGACTTAAACAAGTTAAGAACGAAACAAAGCAACGTACTCCTACAGCCAACCACCACTGGGGAAAAATCGGCGGTCCCAGCAAGGCCTGTCTGGATTCCAAAAGTTGGGGATCTAGTCAGAGAAAAGATTGCGGACAAGAAGGAATTTGGACCTTCTTACAGACAACCAGTACCTGTCCTAGCAGTTCAAGGAACAAGAACAGTACTTCTGCCACCCCTTTCTGGAAGAAAGGAGAAAAGATTTGTGTCCATCGACCTGATCAAACCACAGTATGTGGCCAATACTAAATAGTAGGCCTCGTGGACTCCGACCTAGTAGCAGACGCACTCCTCTCGCTACTATCCAAGAGGTTCAGACTGAAAGACTGATAACCATCGAGAATTCAGCAGTAAATGATGAAAGACTAAGCAACAACGCTATGGAACTCATCCCTCTTAACAACCAAGTAACAGTTCGTCCAAATACACCTGTCTACACCAACGTGGCAAGTGATGAACTGGTTCCAGTGATTTCTAGAAATCCTGATGCAATTCCAACAATTGATAGGACTGCTTCTGGCTATTTCATTAACTTTGATACGTTCTCAGAAGATCCAAGTGAACCTGAAACGATGCCAGCATCATTGAAATTCAAGCAGCAAGTACAAGACTTTCTTCACTTTCTGAAAAAGACTTATTTGGTTTCTCCATGGATTGAACTCTGGATTACATCTGGACTTTTTGTTTTCCTGCTCTGGCTAGCTTTGGTAATAACTGTGAGCGTGCTTATAAGTGGCAGATACATCCATGTGAACTCTGAAGGAAAAGACGTGAACGTACTTTTGAAACCTCATAAATCTTCCCATCGTGAAGCAAGAGACTTGTCATCAGTGAACATCACAGCTGTTCCTATACAGGATGGTATAGTGTGGGACAAAACAGATTTTGATATATTCGGTCCGACGGAACAATTGAACATTCCACATTTGTTTAAAGTTTCACTAAGTGATCTACTCTCTTCCAGTACCTATTCTGATGATTGGGACTTGGAGACTGTAAATGACATTATGTTTGACCTAGAAAAATCTGCTGCATTTTCTAGAAATGAATATTTAGAGGGTTCATCAGACTATGAACAACTGTATTGTTATAACAACTATGGTCATCATTATTTGCATAAATCTGCATATCCAAGAAATGTGTTTATGTTTAACCAATGGGAACATTGTCCTACACCACCTAAAGGTAGTTCAAAAACATTTGCTAGTAAATTTCCATATTTTTCAGGTTATAATACATCTGATCCAGAAATGTTTTACTATAAAAATGTAAACAAGACAGGACTGAAAATTATGTTAACAAATACAAAACAGATTTACTCTGCATTATTTAATGCCCAACTGTCTAGACAGGGTTTCGACTTTTGGAAAGACACAATAGACACCAAAACAGTCTGGGGTACTAAAGAATGGCAAGTGCAGGGGATAGAAGCTTTATTTAGAGCCTGTATCATCCCTGAACAAATAATGTTTTTGAATGAAACCATCCAACAAACATCTTGTCTTGGACTAGCCAAGATAAAAGAGATGAACACACCTTCTGTACCAACACCTGCCAGAGATAACTATACACATGCAGTGGTGACAGTTGACAATATACTACAACTCAACAGATCTAATCCTGATTGGAAAAAATGGTTGATCTGGCCAACAGACACGAATAACTGTCAGGAAAGATTCCTGAATAAAACTCAGGGCTTTACTATTAATAGGCCAGACCCAAGATACGTCCAAAGACTACATCCGGGGGTAGTAACAACATACAGTGTAGGAAAATTATGCCTCGATTGGCTGCATAAGTCTACACTACAGGATGTGAAACAACACTTAACCTTACTTAAAAAGGACGCAGACCTTAGGGAATTCTTGCTTGGACCAAGAAAACCGCGTCAAAAACGTTTCATATATGCCGGCATTTATGCTGCTTATAATGAAGCTTGGAAGGTATCACAGATAGAGGCTGCAGAACGAATACGTGAACTTGATCGTATTAATTTAGAGAAAACACTCTCTGTGGTCGACAATGGGTTAACAACTTTGTCCTCCAGAATATATTCATTGGATGGCATTGTATCCTCTGCTATCGACATACTAGAACAAGATTTGGCGATGTTACAACAAGGCCAATCTCAATTACGTTCTATTATGTTATTAAGCTGGACGCTGCAATCTTTGCGAGCGGGCTACGTGCCTTGGCGTTTCATCAACACATCGGCTCTGTTTGCAGAATACAATCTAACTGATAAACAGATCGAACTGGCACAAAGAGGAGCAAGGTATACAGTGCTGAGCATTGAAAAACTGGAAAAGTTACCATTCACAGTGGCAGAAAAACCAGCTACAGAATGGCTTATTCATGGCAAAATCACACTACCTGTGACTACTTTTCAGTTTCAGTATTGCCTCAGACAAATGTAAGCAGGCAAATATGAAAGGTTGGGTAAGGAATACATTAAGACATCTTGGGATTTACCGTATACATATAGATGTTGGAGTGGGGATCGTGAAGTGTTTTTGAGTGGTACACACTGTAAACGTGCACTGAGCGGTTCGCTTATATGTCAGGACATTTCCTTACACGGGGCTTGTAATGGTTCTGTGGCTAATTTGTCTTGCCATCAGCAGGGTACACCAGCTGCTGTGATTAATCCAACGTTTGGACAACTTTCTAATGGGAGTTACCTCATGTTGAATGATCAGAGTTGCTGCGGCATGCTGTCAGGCATCCCATATCTAGTAACGGTCAACTCCAGGGTCACTTGCTGTATGCAAGTATTGTTTGCCCCAATAGACACAGTCAGGGAGTCGCCTCTATGGCCTTCGCAGAACGTCTCTTTTATAAGATTTGATACTTTGAGCAGAATGAAAGCCATGCTTTTACAGCAAACAGTGCCTTTGACCTCGGCCAAAGAAACCTATGATCTACAAATAGCAAGGACTTCGGCTGAGATACAGACTTTAATACGTACAAACTGCCCTATACATTTCGTGGAAATGATAGGACGAATCTTCAATATGTCTGATACAACCGGAATTGTACATGTATTTAAGAGCATCTGCTCCGGTTTGTTAGCACCTTTCCAGGCAATACTCGGAATCATCCCGAACTTTGCACATTCGGTGTTTGGTGGCATACCATTAATTCTAGCACTTGTTGCCGGAATTCTATTTCTCTTCCTGCTATTGCGCTATGGCCAGCCTATTCGCAGACATCACTCCGAGCGAAATGGAGAAAGCTCTCCTTGAACGAAAGTGCCGTGAGCGAATAGTATAGCTATTGGGCATGACTCGTCTACGGGACCTTAATACAACTTGGTTCCTGTCATTCAGACCAATCTGGCAAGATTGCATCTTACCTGTTCTACGATGCCTGCTATGCGGTGTAGAATGCGTGTTGGACATCTGTCTAACATTTCCATCAGCGACGCCAATGGATATCGATACTCTGCTGGACCAGATAACGGCCAATGCTATGTGTTGTCCCCAGAGGCTTCCTATCCTGATGTCAGCATTCATTGAGATCTCACAGACGCTTCCGGCTGCTGCTGAGGTACGAGAAAGATCTACAGGCACACAGGTAACAACGGACGCGAACTTTGCTGCGGCACCCAATGCTGGAAGCGAAGCTTCACATCTCTGTGCAATTAATCTGCTACATGAGGTGTTCCAACTGACACCAACTACAGTGGATGATGTTTTGTCTATAGAAGTAGATGATCTCATGTTTACACCAGACCCGTAAACTGACTCTGATTCAGCATACAGTGTTCCAGAGATGCAGTAACAATTTGGCCTTCATTTTTTCAAACCAACTTGGAACTCTACCAAAATTGAACTTTTTCCCATTTTTCGAACGAAAATGGCACTTCAATCTGCTTAAAGTAGAACTAGCCTTATAGTACAGACTTGGCGGTACTTCCACAGACACTTAGTCATCTTGTGTGTCTCAAACAGTTCATTAATTTTCATGACATGAAATGACTTTGATTTTTTGAACAACTTATCGATCATTTCTTTGTCACATGTAAATATTACTGCTTCTTTCATTCCAATTGCATTTATTTTTTAACTTTATGCCTGAAATGAAAAGCATTTGCTTCAAATGTACAGTACCTTTTGCATTTTTTACTATGTTTTTTAAATGCTTTTAAGAAAAAAATTTAAAAAATATGCGGTACTCCATTTTATGTTTAGCATTTTAAATGTTTAGCATTTTAGTATTATCGTATACACGAAAGTGGAGTGGGTGTTGTATTCCTCTTAGGGTGTCCATAAACGGGCTTTCCAGTATCATGTCCTTATATAGGCACAATTCCGCCCCTGCCCTTATGTAGGCATAAATTCCCAGGCCTTATTTAGGCATTAAACCATGCACTCCAAATACAGGCATGGTCTCCGACATCCGTCCACCCTAACGTCACAACGAGTACATGAAGAACAGACCCTTAGGCTGCGGGAGTTTCCCTAGTCCAGGACTATTGATTTCTTCAAGGTCTCATATATTATGTATGAACCGTTATTCCTTAGGGGTTCATTCATGACGTCTTTCGCTGTCCGACTCACGTCAATACTAAACATTCCTAGGTACTCTCAGGTATAAATATACCTTCCCTAGCCCTTGTAAACTAGAGGAGACCTCGACTTCAGAGGAGCCCGTTTCCCGGCCTGACGCACTGAGAAGACGCTGTCATCCCTGCACGCAGAGAGTCCAGCTTCCAGTGATCTGACTTCCCTTGCGGGGTGTTGGAGTTCAAGTCTGGCAAAGAGATTCCAACCTCTCTCATTCTTCAGGTATGGAGATGATTAGAACCTAGAGGGACTCTTGGCATACTAGGCATACTAGGCTTAACATACTCTTAGTATACCATAGTAAGGAATACTTCACCTACTTCATACCTCTCCCTACACCTAAGTTAGGTTAGGCACATTGGGGTAGAACTAGCTTAGCAACGCATCGTATGAGTACTCGCATTTTTAGTCTGTGTTATTTATGTAACAGCTTATGTACTAAAAGATAATGCTATCGCAGTATTATTTATTTCTACTGCTCACACTGTACATTATTTATCTCGCATACTGTCTTGTGATCGTAACAGCACATTTTACTTACACCAGAAACAAGACTGTTCAATAAATCTTTTATTGAAAACGCCCGTCTATTCCTTTCTGTGTAACTTGGAGAAAACTAAGCATGCACGACTGAGCTGAGTGAAATAGTTATCTATTGTTTCCACGACTCTGGGACACGTTCTGATTCTAAACGGAAACACAGTGGTCATGTTTTGCGGCTGCCAGAAACTACTCCTTCTTGTTGTCAAGGAGTTTCTAGTGGCCTCTGAGCTAGCTGGCACAAGTAATTAAGTTTAATATACTCGATAGGGACATACTGACCTTAGTCCTATGTCAAACCTATGGGATATATTATTCTAATGCGCAGAGCCTATTAGGGAAATAGGAGCTACACTACAGGGGGGGCCTCCAAGCCCCCCCCCAAGCCCCGGGGACCGCCACCCCCTGGGGCTTTGATTAATAATTTTGCGGGTGGCACATGGCCCCCCCGCTGCCCCAGGGACCGCCACCCCCCGGGGCTCTCATTTGTTTAAAAATACCGCGCGGCTCCCGCCCTGTCATTGCAAACTGCTTTGCTTCATTGAAGCGAGAGCAGGGAAACCTGCTCTCGCTTCAATGAAGCAAAGCAGATTGCTTTTCCACAAGGGGAGCTGCATGTTAGCAGCTCCCCATGTGGAAAGCAATGCCGGCTCCCGCAGGAGGCGGGGAGCCGGCAGGGACCGTGGGGGCATTGGGGCTCCCCCACGGTCCCCAAAGGAGAGGGCCAGCCCCGGGGGATGGATGGGGTCCCCGGGGCTAGAAGTGGCCCGGGAGGGGGGCCACGCAGCCCCCCTCCCCTGCGTATTTTTTTTTTTTTTTTAAAAAGGAGAGGCCAGGCCCCGGGGGATGGGGTCCCCGTGGCCATATTTGGCCTGAGGAGGGGGGCCACGCGGCCCTCCTCACAAAAAAAAAAAAGGGGGCAGGCCCTGGGGGATAGTGTCCCCAGGGCCCACAAAATAGGAAAGGAAGGGGGGCCACACAGCCCCCCTTCTTTAAAAAAAAAAAACACCGGCATCGCCGAGGCCCCGCCCCCTCCCAGCAACACTCTGCAAACGCGCCCTGTGGCGCGTTTTAAGTTGGGAAATTAATTCCCCTTGAATACTGGGGGTCCCTGGGGGCCAACTAGCCCACCAGGTACCTCCAGTAAGCGCCACAGGGCTGCGTTGCAGAGAGGTGGTCCAGGCCACGCCCCTTTTTACACATCTCTGCAACGCAGCTCTGTGGTGCTTACTGGAGGGACCTGGTGGGCTAGTTGGCCCCCAGGGACCCTCAGGATTCAAGGGGACTTAATCCCCCAACTTAAAACGCGCCACAGGGCGCGTTTGCACAGTGGTGAAGGGAGGGGGCGGGGCCTGATGTGACATGTGTGCAAACAGGCCCTGTGGCGCGTTTTAAGGTGGGGAATTAATTCCCCTTCAATCCTGAGGGTCCCTGGGGGCCAACTAGCCCACCAGGTACTGCCAGTAAGCGCCACAGGGCTGCGTTGCAGAGAGGTGTAAAAAGGGGCGTGGCCTCAGACCACCTCTCTGCAACGCAGCCCTGTGGCGCTAACTGGAGGTACCTGGTGGGCTAGTTGGACCCCAGGGACCCTCACGCTGCCGACAGGTCAAGGAGGACTAGGACACAAGGCTTTTTATTGTCGGTGGTCCTCCTGAGGTCATCAAGCAAAGATAGCATCACCAGTTCTGTGCTATGGTGAGCTCGGAAACCAGCCTGCCTATCCTCCAGAAGGTTGTAATCCTCCGTAAACTTGGATAGGTTTTGCAAGACATGTTGCTCTAGAATTTTAGCAAGAAATGGAAGTTGGGAAATGGGTCTGTAGTTTTTCATATTGGATGGATCCGCGCCAGTCTTTTTAAGCAGGGGGACAATCCTGGCTTCCTTGAAATAACTTGGAACCTTCCCAGTCTCCAGGGAGAGGTTCAACAGAGCGAGGATTTCTTCCTCGATTTCTGGGAGAGCTAAGTTAAAAATCCTAGGGGGGCAGGGGTCGGCGGGTGAGCCAGATTTAATTTTTGTAGCAATGCGTCGGAGGGTTTCAATGTCGAGGTTTTGGAATGAAGAGAGCATTTCTGCTTGCTTTCCCTGTAAGACCTTCTCTACAGTGGGAGGTTGCTTAAATGGGAATTATCAATCTCAATCAGGATATCCCGTATTTTGTTGGAGAAATATATTAAAAATTGATTGCATTGTTCTTGGTTAGATGGAGAAGTCAGTGATTGTTTTTGACTGAGTTCTTTCAGGATTTTAAACGTTTCTTTCTGTTTATTGGTTGCTACTAGGATCCTGTTTTCATAATAATCCGCCTTCCTACGGAGGAGCGCCTTTTTGTAGGAAGCAATTTTGGCTCTATACTCTGCAAGGGCCAGAGGCTCATAGTGTTTGCGCCACTGTCGTTCGTGGTGGCGAAACGTACGTTTCAGGGCTCTGAGCTCTTCCGTAAACCATGGAGCGCCTTTGCCTTTGTTACCAGTTTTTCTTTTTCTTTCAGGGGCTATTTTATTGATGGCAGAAAGAAGCCGGCTGGAAATAGCTTCGGACCGTCCATCAATATCCGCTGTTTCCGGCTTCTTACGAGGGCAGTCTCGGAGGGCGCTTACCAATGTTGGGGCCTCGATTTTTGACCAGCTACGGACATGTTTCCAGTCCGAAGGGGGTCGGGCATTGCGCTTAGTAAGAGGAAGGGTCAGGTTAATACAATAGTGGTCAGACCACGCACATGGGGTGATGTCCTTTAGTGTCGTAAGCGGGGTGGTAGACCATACCAGGTCTAGGGTATGTCCAAGCTCATGCGTGGAGGTTGTTACTAGCTGAGTAAGGCCAAGATTAGTGAGCGTCTCCTCCAACTGACGGGCCTGTGCCTCTCTGGGTTGTTGGTCCCAGTGGTAGTTAAAGTCTCCTACCACCAGGTAAAATGGCTGGTTTCATAAGAATCTTTCCCAATATGTGCCATCACATTTACCCCCAAAGAATGGGTAAAATCCCCCGATACATCAGCCTCCAGGTTCTAGTGAGTCAGTAATGATAGTAGGTTAATTGCCAACACCCCACGCTTTAAACATTCAATGCAAGGTATAGTGACAAGTTTATGTGAAAAGAGTGCTATCACCAAGCATCTGGGATGCTGCAAAAAGGTTATTTCTAAGTTCAACAAAAATTGGAGTGATATTGTTTGTATTTGCAGTGATTCAGCTATGCATATGAAAAGGTTGTGTGATGACTTGTCAAAATCGATACCTGAGCTGAAGTGCTTCCCTGTAAGAGATCCTTGCCACTTGTTAGATGGTATGCTGAAAGCATACTTATAATCTTCTGATTTTAGTCCATCCTGGTACACTGTTTTGTTATGCGTGGCAACTAAAATGCAAATATTTCTCATTTTGTGCTTTGTGTGGCATCAGAGAAAGAGTCATCTCAACTGTGTCACTTAGCTGATGGTTCTTAGTCCAAGGGGCGGTAAATGCTATATTATGCATGTGGCAACTGTTTTCAGAATTTTTGCTGAGTGATGATGCCAAAGGCAAGAAATGTGAGGATCTTTGGTTGCATATTGATAGTGATGTGAAAAAAGTACACTCTACTGCATTCTTAGATTTTCACAAGAAAACATGACTGCTGTAGTGGACATAATAAAAACACTAGAGTCTGGAAACACCCTTGTCTGCCAAGTGTTCAGCAAAATTGGTGTAGATGTGAAACATCTCCTTGAGAGTAGGCTGGGCGACACCATTAGTGAATTTAGCACTGCAGCATGTTCCATGTTAGAGTGCTTGCCACTTGGTAAGCAAAGCAATGTTGAAGAGCAATTCAGGAACTTTTATTTTACAATGTATGAGAAATGGCTTGCAATGATGCATAGAAATGTCCCTTCACCAACCATGGAATTTGAAGTCAATGAAACCTCACTGTGGTACTCTGTACAAGTTCTAGATCCCTTACATAAAGGGAATCTTCTCCGAAGTTTCAAAAGTGCTGCTTCATTTTTGACCGTTTCAATAACTCTGAGGGCATAAGCACCCAGTTCAATGCAAATGTTGCTGAACCTGCCCAGAGAATCACAATCTTCAAGTGCACCAGTTTTGGCATGGAAAGCTAGGTCAGTGGCCAGAGTTAGCAAATTGTGTACTGGCTGATTTGGTGTTGCCCGTCTCAAGTGCTAATGTTGAGAGGGCCTTTTCACATAAAAAAGTTTACATGGGAAGGAAAGAGCGAGCGCACATGACCAAAGACTCACTGAAGAAATATTTTATGGTGTACTGCAATAAGTTTGATTTGCAAAAATGTATTTAGACCTCGTATACACTGTACGTACACTGTCAATATACCATGCACTATCAGTGCAGAAAGTAAGCAATAATAAAAGCAAAACATTCCATAAACACCGGAAAAACACTGTTTCTGTTGTTTTTCATGGCTTGAAAATATGTAACCACTGATAACCACTATTTTTTAAGGTATTGAAATCACTTGAAAACACTGAAAAAAAAAACACCAGAATTTACCAAAAATAGAAACTGAAAACAGGAAAGCCTAGGTATGACCAATCTCCTGGTGGCACCAGGTTTGAGGTCCTTAGCCTTGGAATAAAGGAGTTCATCCTCCCAATAGACCTTGTGGGTCTCACTGACATCCCATGTCTCTGCAGCAGCTTGCTGCCTGAGGCTCTCAAGAGAGGGGCAGGACTTTTGCTCCAGACTCAATTACTCCCTGGAGGGTCCCCCTGCTCCCAGCAACCCTGCCGTGTCAGGCCGAAGCTCCTCTGGGGCAGTTTCCTCACAAGGGGCAAAATCATCTCCCTTAGAAGACTGAGCCTCACATGAATTCTGGGGGAAGGATACATTTTTACCCTTCCTACCTCTCTTGTTAGAAGTATTCTGGGCCGTTATTTCAGGCTCCACTGCTCCTTGATCTCCCTGCTTCCTGGCTTGTGCTCTAGTCACCACAAACACATTTTCAGAGATCGCAAGTATGGCTGCATGAGTTCTCAACTCCACTTCAGCACATGCTGACATCTCTAAGTCATTCCTCGTAAGATACTCTACAGGAATGTTAGAGGATACCACAACCTTTTTAGGGCCAGTAACTCCCTTCCCAGCTGAGATTGATCACTGCCATGGGGTGGCTATTAGTAATATTATCTGCGTTGGTGACTTGGTAAGTGTGCCCAAGCAAGTATTGCTCAGGTGACACCAGTTTTTCAGCCACCATAGTGACACTGGCACCTGTGTCCCTGTAAGCTTCTGCTTCAATACCATTGATGAGGAGATACTGCCTGTATTTCCTCATATTAGGAGGCCAGACAGCCAAAGTGGCAAGGTCAATGCCACCCTCTGATATCAGGACAGCCTAGGTGACTTCTCTGACTAGACCAGAGCTCACTGGTGTACCTAAGGCGAACCCAGTTCCACCCTGTGTAGGTTTACTGCTACTAGTGCTACTACTAGGGGCGTTAGAGGGAGTAGTAGCACTCTTGGTGCCTTTCTTAGGACAAATTGGGTCATTTGTCCTATGGGCTTTTTGTTTACAAAGCACCAAGGAGGTTTGTTGCTATTAGCAGAGGAGGATTATGACCCACAATGGCAGCAATGAACCTGGTTATGTTTCATATCAAACATGTTGGAATCATGCAACTACACCGATTCCAGTGTTGGTTGCCTGAAACCATGCACTGGGGGGCTCGTTAGAAGAACCCCCAATAGCTACCTGTGTAGCCTTACAGGGTCTGACTGCCAGCCCGTGCTGCTGCCGAGCCTAGACAGTGTTCTGCCCCCCTGCTGATGAGCTTCACTCGGGCAGGGGAAGCTGAACAAAGGTTTTTTCTGCAAAGGCGAGGTGTGACCATCTCTCCTTGAGCATTAGGTAGGGTGGGGGCGCTTCCGAGTGCCACCAGACTGCATTGAAGGACACATTTGGTGCCCTCCATGCATACACCAGTTTTGCCCAGTTCAGGAGCCATTGGCTCTCGCTCTGGTGCGAAACTACACAAGCGACAGAGGAGTGACAACCTCCCCATCCAGCTCCTCCCTAGGGAGGTGCCCCAGAGCTCCTCCAGGTAGCCACTTGATTCTGCCATGTTGAATCTTGGCCCCTGGGAGCTTTTGACTGGCTAGGACATCTGAGTAGTGTTCCTAACCCTCTGATAAGGTGAGTTGCCACAAAAGAGGTTCTTCCCCTTTTTGGGGTTACTTAAGGGCTCCCCGGAGGGTAGGCCCTTGGATTCGTCCTGACAACAACTTCTGGAACCGACTGCTTGTCTTCTGAAGCTTGTTCAAAGACTCTTCTGCTGGTGGACACTGGAACTCTGCTTTTCTTCAAGCCAGGACCCACAACAAGACTGCTCCCGGTAGGAAGATTTCTACTCCATTTTCGTCCCTGTGTTTTTTCAAGATCTGCAACCCTGTGGCCGTGCATCCACCAAGTCATCAAGGACTCAGCCTGCATCCCATCCTGAAGAAATCTCCCCTGAAGTGAAGGAGTCACTTCCCTGCATCCGCAGGCACCTCGACTATGATGACTAGTTTGCTGATCCTCTTGTCCCACGGACATCTTCTGGCTCTGCAACACAGGTGGTGGTTTGTTGATTCTCCAGAGGCCTGACCAGTCTTCCCTGCAAGTTGGTAGACTGCAATCCCTCTCAAGCCAACGGTGACCGCCTCCCTGTGCACCGCGTATGTTTTTCGTTGCCAAGGCTTGTTGGCTCTCTTCATGGAAGATCTTCAAGTTCCAAGCAGCCCCTGCCTCCAGCACTTCTCAGCTCTGATCACGTCGTGCTGCTGGCATCCCTTGCCTTGTGGGGCCTCTTCTGTGTGCTGCTGGGGCTTCCTTGTGACCTGCTGTGCCTACTGCCAGAGTGTTCTCGAGGGGGCTTCACCAATTCCTTCTTGTTCTCCATCGTGCTGAGGCCTGGTCTTAAGTCACCCTTGTTCGGTTAGTCCATCAGACCTTGCTGGTCTGCATCCTTGCATCTTCAGCCTTGGAATAAAGGAGTTCATCCTCCCAATAGACCTTGTGGGTCTCACTGACATCCCATGTCTCTGCAGCAGCTTGCTGCCTGAGACTCTCAAGAGAGGGGCAGGACTTTTGCTCCAAACTCAATTACTCCCTGGAGGGTCCCCCTGCTCCCAGCAACCCTGCCGTGTCAGGCCGAAGCTCCTCTGGGGCAGTTTCCTCACAAGGGGCAAAATCATCTCCCTTAGAAGACTGAGCCTCACATAAATTCTGGGGGAAAGAGATTGTTAGAAGTAGTCTGGGCCGTTATTTCAGGCTCCACTGTTCCTTGATCTCCCTGCTTCCTGGCTTGTGCTCTAGTCACCACAAACACATTTTCAGAGATCGCAAGTATGGCTGCATGAGTTCTCAACTCCACTTCAGCCCATGCTGACATCTCTAAGTCATTCCTCGTAAGATACTCTACAGGAATGTTAGAGGATACCACAACCTTTTTAGGGCCAGTAACCCCCTTCCCAGCTGAGATTGATCACTGCCATGGGGTGGCTATTAGTAATATTATCTGCGTTGGTGACTTGGTAAGTGTGCCCAAGCAAGTATTGCTCAGGTGACACCAGTTTTTCAGCCACCATAGTGACACTGGCACCTGTGTCCCTGTAAGCTTCTGCTTCAATACCATTGATGAGGAGATACTGCCTGTATTTCCTCATATTAGGAGGCCAGACAGCCAAAGTGGCAAGGTCAATGCCACCATCTGATATCAGGACAGCCTAGGTGACTTCTCTGACTAGACCAGAGCTCACTGGTGTACCTAAGGCAAACCCAGTTCCCCACTGTGTAGGTTTACTGCTACTAGTGCTACTACTAGGGGCGTTAGAGGGAGTAGTAGCACTCTTGGTGCCTTTCTTAGGACAAATTGGGTCATTTGTCCTATGGGCTTTTTGTTTACAAAGCACCAAGGAGGTTTGTTGCTATTTGTATTTGCCCAGGCTTGTTGGTGGTCCTGCTGACCACTGACCTTCCTGCACTCGTCGACTGGCGTGGGACAGCTCGTGAGAGGCTCCTGGTCTTCTATAACATTGCCTGGTCTTCACAGCTGCTGTTTTCTTCTCACTGCATCTCAGCAAGAACCTTCAACGAGGGCTGGTATTGTGCTCCTGTGCCTCCTGGTTGCCTCCGGGTGGTTTGGACTTCTTGGTATGCCTGTGCATGCAAGAAATCTAGGAAGGAAGATATGCTTGGTTCTTTGCAAACAAATGATTCCGAATCACACCGACCAAAAAGTAAATTTTATCACCTTCTAGTAAAGTAGAAACATCAGATGATTCAAGACAGACATCTGACTCAACTTAAAGTGTCCTTTTTGACTTGGATGCGGAAAGTGTGCTCGACATCTTTCTTTTTCTCGGACTCCCTCTCTTTCTGACTTTTTGCAGCTACCTTTGTAACTGTACCAATTGCACCATGGGTATTGAAAGTTTGTGGCAGCTGTGTTGTAGTGTTTGTGAGTTAGCAATGATGGAACCCTTTTGGCTTCTGATGCTCTCCGTAGAGCTGTGACGTAGGTGTTAGAGCGGAATGCAATGAAGGCTAGTTTAGAATGCTGAGTTTGCAGGTACACATAGAAGAATAAAGACGTGTAATACTGAGCTCCGTAATAAAAATCTTGCTGGTATAAAAGAAGTCCTAAGGAAAATGCAGCGAACTGACGAAGAAATCACATACCGTCAGATTAAAGAGACTTTGAATCTCAAGTTTAATCCAATGCCCAATGTTGAGCATGAAAGATATATTTTTAGTCAAGAACAACAGAAAGTTGGTGAAACCATCAATGAATTTGTGGAGAGTTCTGACACACTCATCAAACATTGTAAGTTCAATGAGTTTAATGACTAAGAAGATATATGTCTTAGAGCTATTGATGGATGCTTGTCAGATTCATTCAGACGACAAATGGTGAGAAACTCTTAGTCTGGAGCGAGTGTTAATGGCTACCAGAGCTGAAGAGCGTGCGGATAGACAAGCTGCTGACATGGAATGAATTAGTCATAAGTGTGAAGAGTAAGCCAAAGCAAAAGACTGAAGGACACAAAGTGATGTCTGCACGTAAAAAGAAGTTGTGTTTTAGATGTGGATTTTCATTTCCACATGTAAATGTCTCGCCATTGGACACATATGTAAAGGCTGTGGAAAGGAAAACCATTTTATGACAGTTTGGAAAGCAAAATAAAAAGCAAGTGCATCCCATCATGAAGACAAAATGGCCGCCGGAACGTTCCAGAAGCAACGTTTGAGGCGCACCCACAAAGCCAAACTGCGGCATCATTTAAGACAAATCAACACTGAATGAAGTCGATTGTCATCTATATCAACGTCAAACAGTTCATCTGTATCAGTATCAAGTGAAAGTGAAGAAGATGGTTGTGCTCTGTCGATATTTACCTCAGAAAAGTGTGTGCATGTGGGACTGGCTGCATGTGAAAAAAAATGTCAAAGAAAATTTGACAAGCATCCTGGGACCGGTTTCTGGGTATCACCACTCATCAGCCAGGCTAGCTTGACTTCAGTGGCATGGTGAGCAAGGTACCCATGTCTGGGCATACCCATCCCACTCGGGGTGACAAATGCAAAATGAACACTTGATAGACAGCATGCTGAACAATGTCAAACATTCACCCCCAGTACAGAGATCTGGGTCTAAATCCATCGTTGTTTTTGCTCATCATGCTGTTCCAGTTTAGACCAAGCCATATGCAAATCAGACTTGACCCTCCTCCCCAATGGACCAGTCCATCCCAAATTGCCAGGCCAGGTCCTCCCTGAAACCAGTCCCAGGATGCTTGTTCCCAGTCCAGGGAGGACCTAGCAGTTTGGGTTGGACTGTTCCCATGGGGAGCAGGGTCAAAACTGATTTGCATATGGCTGGGTGCAAACTGGGGTGGCGTTGTGAGCAAAAAAACAATGGATTAACCCCAGATCTGTGACTGGGAGTGAATGTTTGATTTGTTCAGCATTCCATCCATCATTTGTTCTTTTTGCTTTTGTCGCCCTGAGTGGGAAGGGTATGCCCAGACATGAGTCCCGTGCTCACTGTGCCACTGGATGCAAACTAGCCTGGCTGATGAGGGATGATACCCCAAAACCGGCCCCAGGATGCTTGTTTCCGGTTCAGGGAGGACGACCTGGCCTGGCAGTTCGGGCTGGATTGTTCCCATGGAGAGCAGGGTAGAGACTGATTTGCATATAGCTGGGTCCAAACTGGGGTGGTGTGGTGAGCAAAACAATGATGGATTAAACTCAGATCTGTTACTGGGGGTGAATGTTGATTTGTTCAGCACTTTGTCCATCATTTGTTTTTTTTGCTTTTGTTGCCCTAAGTGGGAAGTGTATGCCCAAACGTGGGTCCCGTGCTCACCGCGCCACCGTAGTCAAGCTAGCCTGGCTGATGAAGGGTGATGCCCCGAAACCGGTCCCAGGAAGCTTGTTTTCAGTCCAGGAAGCGCCTGGCAGTTCCGCTGGACTGTTCCCACGGCGAGCAGGGTCAAGACTGATTGGGACATGGCTGGGTCCAAACGGTGGTGGCGTGGTGCGCAAAAAAATGATAAATTAAACCCAGATCTGTGACTGGGGGTGAATGTTTGATTTGTTTAGCATTCCATCCATCATTTGTTCTTTTTGCTTTTGTTGCCCTAAGTGGGGAGGGTATACCCAGGCGTGGGTCCCGTGCTCTCTGTGCCATTGGATTTAAGCTAGCCTGGCTGATGAGTGGTGACACCCTGAAACTGGTCCCAGGATGCTTGTTTCTAGTCCAGGAAGGACCTGGCCTGGCAGTTCGGGCTGGACTGTTTCCTCGGCGAGCAGGGTCAAGATTGATTTGCACATGGCTGGGTCCAAACTGGGGTTGTGTGGTGAGCAAAAAAATGATAGATTAAACCCAGATCTGTGACTGGGGGCGAATGTTTGATTTGTTCAGTATTCCGTCCATCATTTGTTCTTTTTGCTTTTGTACTCAGCACCACTGCTGATATGGGACTGATTCCCGTAAACTACAACACGAATGCTCATCACAAAATAGTAAGTCAATTCCTTTCATTGTTTCATAGTTTAGGAAAGCTTAAGACTTTGTAAGTAAAGCTGCATATTAATGAGGACATCTGATCTGTTGTGCAAAAACATAGACAAATTTCTTTTCGTTTCCAAGATGCTGTTGAAAAAGAACTTGAATCGTTACTTAAGCATGATATAATTGAGCGTTCTACTGGTCCCACGCCATGGGTTTCTCCCATATGGTAGTGCCCAAAAAGGACAGTTAAGGAGCTGTATGCATATGCGTTGACATGCGTCAGGCAAAAAAGGCAATTGAACAAGAATGACATCTAGGTCCACACATTACTGACATGATAACACAATTAAATGGTGCAAAGGTCTTCTCTCGCCTTGATTTGAATATTATTATTATTATTATTATTAACAGATTTGTATCGCGCATGGCTGCCCCAGCAACGGGGCGTCCCAGCGCTACCCAAAACAGCATACCGATAAGTAGTGACAGCCTGGGAAAGGAAGAGAGAGTTACGCTGGGAAAAGCCAGGTCTTTATGGCTTTCCGGAAGGCTAAATGATCTTGGAGCCCTCTGATACCAGTAGGAAGAGAGTTCCAGAGTTTGGCAGCCAAAACTCTAAAAGAACGACCCCCCGCTCTGGCTCTTAAAACTCTAGGGGTATACACCAGCCCTTGGTCAGCTGACCGTAGGCACCGGTTCGGGACATAAGATGTTAACAAGTTTGATAGGACCGGGGGGGCTTGTTTAGTCAAAATTTTGTGGGCGATGCATAAAGTCTTAAACTGAATTCTTTTCTCCACCGGTAACCAGTGTAATTTGGGTAGAGATCTCGACACGGAGCAGGTTTTCGGTAGCGCTAGTAAGGTGCGAGCTGCTGCATTTTGTATTCTCTGCAAGCGCTGAATGCAAGATTTGTTGGCACCCAGATAAAGGGAATTCCCATAATCCAATCTGGATAAGATTGTAGCCTGTACAATAATCTGCCAGACTTTGGGCTCAAAGAAGCCCAATAGAGATTTTAGCCCTCTCAGAAGCCCAAAGCATGTCCCTGCAACAACTTTGGATTGGGTGTCAAAAGAGAGACCTCTATCCATCCAGAAGCCCAAGTTCTTGACTGCCTCCTTCAGCAAAGGAGCTGGTTTAAGTTGGTCTGGCCACCATTGCTCTGACCACATATCACTATCTCTTCCAAATATCAAAATTTCGGACTTGCTGGCGTTTAGCTGCAGACAGTTTGCTGTCAGCCAATTGGCGACCGCCAATAAATCCTCCTTGAATTTAATAAGATTTTGTTTACATTTCTTGGAGAAGGCGATAACTAATTGGGTGTCATCGGCATAAGAAGCCAACGACAACCCTCTGCTTTTTGCTACCGCTGCTAAGGGTTGTACATATATATTAAAGAGCACAGGGCTCAGTATCGATCCTTGTGGAACCCCATGTCTGATCGCCGACTCCTGGGAATGATAGGGTGGTACTGTGACCTGAAACGTTCTGTCCTCTAAAAAGGAGCGAAACCAGTCCAAAGCCAAGCCCTCGATCCCTATCTCCTGTAGCCTGCACAGTAGTATTTCATGCGAGACAGTGTCGAAAGCGGCACTTAAATCTAAGAGAATTAAGGCCGCAAACTTTCCATCATCTAAATTCCTACGAATTTCCTCCGTCACTGCCAGCAGAGCCGACTCAGTGCTGTGGCGGGCTCTGAACCCGTTTTGGGAGGAGTCCAATATGGCCTTTTCCTCAACAAACTTTGTCAGAATATTATTGACATAGGATTCAGTAACCTTAGCTAGAAAAGGGAGCTGGGAGATGGGACGATAATTGCCCGGTTCAGATGGATCTAGCGATGCTTTCTTCAGAAGAGGAGTCACTTTAGCGTGTTTCCAGGCTGATGGTAGGCACGCTGAGGTTAGGGATATATTAATGAATTCCCTAGCCACTGGTAAAATAAGGTTACGAAATTGGTGGAAATGAGCTGGTCTCAAGGCATCCGCTGGAGAGCCAGATTTGATTTTCAGGCAGATGTGCTCAATCTCGATGAGGGATAGTTGGGGGAAGGAACGCAGTGTATCCTCCATAGAGCGTCCCCTGTTTTTGTGTCTTTCCCTCTGATCGATATTGGCTGGTGGAAAGCTGTTACAGATTTTATCTACCTTGTCTACAAAAAATCTGGCCAGTTCATCGCACTGGTTGTTGGAAGTAACCGGTGAATCGGCTTTTGAATTGATACTTTTCATAACGAGAAAAAATCGTTTTTGATGAATTGTTACTCTCTAAAATTTGACCAGCAATATACTCCGCTCTAGCTCTCCGAATCATCTTATGATATGCTTTAATGGAGTCGCGGTATTTATTTTTTGCTTCTATATTATACCCATGCGTCCAGGCCCGCTCAAGTTGTTTACATTTTTTCTTTGCATTGATCAGGGATTCCTTAAACCAGGGATTCGGCTGCCCTCTTTTTTGTTTGGAGCTCATTTTTTCAGGAATACAGCTGTCTAAAGCTTGGATTAGCCAGTCCTGAAAGCATGTGTTAGCTAACTCTATATTGAATGGCAGCTGTGGGGTGTGCTTGGACAGCAAATCGGAAAATTTATTAGTATCTAGTTTGTGCCAAGGTCGTTTGGACATCAATTGTGGGCGATTCGGCGTTGGCTTACCTTGCCAGCAAAGAGAAAAAGGGACAAGGAAATGATCCATCCAGGCCATAGGGATCGGAGTCTCAGTTTTTAGGGGGACTAAGTTGGAAAATATGGGGTCCAACAAATGACCTGCTACGTGTGTAGTATTAGGGACCTGTTGTGTTAACTGGCAGGCCTCTAGGTCTGCTAGAAAGTTGGCAATACCCATATTGCCGCTATCTTCTAAATGCAAATTGAGGTCTCCTAAGATGGTAAAATTTGCTGCCTTACTGGCGAGCACGACAATTTTATTCACTAATTCTTCCCTAAATACTTTAGATGGCCCTGGTAGACGATAGATGAGCAGTCCAGAGACTGTAAGATTAAAATTAAGGGTGATTTTAAAGAGGGCACTTTCGCACTCAGGGATATTCTCCTTAATAAGGCTGCAAGAATACAGCTCCCTATGGATTAGTGCAATCCCTCCATCTCTATTTCCGGATCTATTCAATAGTTTCATGGTGTAACCTTGGGGAAGTGCGATCCAGGATTCTGCAACAGAGTCCTGCGTTAGCCCGGTCTCGGTCAAAAATAATCCGTCCGGAGACTCTTCTGTTAATAAATCAAATATCTCGGCGTGGTGCTTCGTTAGAGACTGACAGTTCAGGCTAAAAAACCTGAAATTGGTGAGATTGGGAAGGAGTAAGTCCGTCCCATGTCGCCTGAATTGAAATAAACATTGTTTACATTTGAAAGAGCCATTTGATGGAGACCAGGTGTGCTTCAAGCAGGAGGAACAGTGAATATTGTATGACATAAGCTCGGCCCGTGAATACTGGCATATATCTTTCATGGACTGGGCAGAATGTCTGGCGTCGTCCAGGCGCGGACGGGCGCAGACGGGCTTGCCTTAGGCGCGCCAGCGGCGCGCCCGCTGCGCGGCCGACAAGCCATGTGGTTTAAATGCCTTTCCCCCGGAAGTAACAGTGGCAAGGGGAGAAGCTACGTCCCTCCACTCAAGCGGCCCATGAAGACCGTGGTGGACTGGGGACCATCCAAACACTAAAGTGCAGTGTGCAGTTGTCACAGGTACAGCGCGAATTAGAAAATCTGTCAGTAATTCTACAAATTAAAATTGCCCTTACAACACAAATCTATCACAATTAAAATTAAAAGGTCTAAAACTCTCCTTTCGGTGCGCAGCTACTAACTCTCTGCGCGGCCGGCAAGCCGTGTGGTTTAAATGCCTTTCCCGGGGGGGGGCGTGGCCAAGATGGCGGCGAGATAGGACGTGGGTCCCTATCCCTCCGGCGCCGCCACTACTTAGCTTTGCATTATCGCCCTACCTGGAGCCCATCTGACCCTGCAGACGGATGAGCTGCATCGCGGAGCTGCCCTGGACCTGATGGCGGGCTCCGTTCCGTGATCTGTGCGATCTGCTCCGTCGCGCGATCCTTTCCGGCCCCGGCCTTGCTGCGGCCCGGAGGGTGAGGTGCGGCCGGGTGAAAAGCCGAACATCGCTGTAATCTACGGTGCTACCCAAAGCGACTCACCGAGGGCCCATAGCGGAGGCGTGCTTCCCCCGCCTGCATCGGATCCCCTGCTGGCCCAGACACTGACAGGATCGCGAGGACGCGATCCGGAGGCGGCACCATTTTGAGGCCTACAGCGGGACCTGCCCGGCCCGTGTTGACTTGGCGACCCAGAAAGCAGAATAACTGCGGAGCGGCGCTCGGCCCGGATCCTACCAGCACCCAACGAGTCCTGCTCTGGTGCGGTGGCTGGGGGCTACGCCTTGTGCGGGGGAGGCGCTGCCCAGCGGAGGTTACAGGAGAGGAGTAACGGGCCTGGAAGGCGGCGCATGAGTGGCCGGGGGGCTCGGTCCGCAGGTCGGCGGATGGAGGTGTGCCTTGATGGTCTCCGGAGGCAGGGAGCAGTGATGGCGGAGAAGTGCTGAGCTGTGCTGCCGCCTGCCGGGTGTGGATACGGAGGAGCTTCCGCAGCCTGTTAAGTTGAGGATAATTCTGTACCTGCCATCACGACGAGACTAGTGCCTGCCAGCATCGCAGTACCGGCGCCCTCTGAGCGACCTGCCCCGCTGTGCAGCCCCATCCGGGCCCGGCCTTGCTGCGGCCCGGCGGGAGGAGGTGCGGCTGGGGGATAGGAAGAAGATTGCCGTGGTCTGCTGTGTTTCTTGGGGCAGCCCCTCGGAGTGTCCAGAGGGGAGATGTGCCTGCCTCCGCCGCCATCGAGTCCCCCGCTGGCCTGGTCACTGACGCGGCCGCGCGGGCGGGGATCCAGAGACGGAACCAGATCAGAGGCAATGGTGGGCCCTGCTCGCAGAAACCTGATTTGGTGCAGCGGCGGGAGGCTGCGCCTTCTGTGGAGGAGGCGCCCTACGACGGAGATTGCAGGTGAGGAGCAGCGAGAGTGCCGTGCGTGTGGCAGTGGAACCAGGTCTGCAATTCGGCAGACGGAGTGGTGTCCTGCTGGCCCCCGGGGGCTAACATTGGTGAATGCGGAGGCGGACTGCACTACCGCCTACCAGGTGTTGGTGCGACTGCGCCTAGCCAACACATCAAGACTGGGATTACTCTGGGTCTGCCTCCCTGAGGGGACAGTGACTGGCATTATTGTAGCCCCAGCACTGCTATCCTTAGCACCGCGCTGACCGTGCCGGTTGGCTGGGATGCGGCTGGAGCTGGGGCTGCTCTGACGACCTCTGCTACCCTGCTTGGGTCTGAGGGGGGGACTTCCGGATCACCCTAGGAGTGCCAGCGGCCTCTGCGAGCCTTGAGACTGCAGCGTGGCTGACTGCGGGGGCACCGGTGAAGTGACTATAGAGTTCCCCCGTCTTACCGGAGCCGCCTTCTAAATTGCGAGGGGGGAGAGAGGGCCCTCATGCGACCTCAGCCCCTGGTAAACGCTGTCTCCCCCTGCTAGTATGTGAACTTGATTATTTCACTGCACCCTCCTAACTCCCACGCTAACCCTACACTGCCAGGGTCGGGCATATCACGGAGAAGAGCATTGGCAGGAGCTCAAGCGAATGGGGAAGTAGCTCATGCTGGTGTTAGGACACAATAAGGATCGCTCCTGAAACACTGAAGCGCCATAGATAGCTTGCGATGGGTCGTTGCTGCAGCGGGGGGGGCCGGTGGTGGTGGGTGCACTGGCCTGCTCCTCCTATGAAAAGCACGGGCTTGGCCGGAGACATACACTTGACAAACATACGACCCCAAGATGTCCTCCGCCAGGGGGAGAAGGGACAAATCCCTAAAGGACCTGCTGCAGAAGACCACGGAGCACTCCACAGCGCAGACCACGACGGGAGCGGCGCTGATGGACGGGGAGGATGCACCAGCAATGAAGGCTTTTATGGTGGAGCTTTTTTCCGCCATTAAAGAGGACATCCAAGATCTTCGCTCGCAGCTGTCTGCAGATCTCCGTGAGGTACGGCGGGACGTGGATGGCATTGGAGAGAGGGTGTCGACATTAGAGGAGCATGATCTAAGCAGAGAAGACGATATGCACCAGCTGCAGCAGGAGATGCTGCGTCTCCGAGACCAAAACATGGACCTGCAGGCACACGCGGAGGACTTGGAGAATCGCTCTCGACGTAACAATATACGGATCCATGCAGTCCCGTGGAAGGGTGAATGTGACGACCTCCGTGAATATGTCAATGCTATGTTCCTGCAGATCCTTGGGGATGAGGACACGCTAGAGGTCCAGATGGACCGTGTCCATCGAGTAGGTCTGCCGCGGGGTCCTAAGGCTCCTCCCCCTGACATCCTTGTCTGCGTACATAATTTCCAGCTAAAGGAACGTATCCTTCGCAGAGCTAGAGACCTTAATCCAATACGATTCCGCGATCACCATCCAGTTCTCTATCAGGACTTAGCAGCTTCTACATTGATGAAACGAAGAGACTTCAAGCCTATCACCAACCATCTAAGAGAGCAGCAGATTCCTTACTCTTGGGGCCACCCATTCTGCCTTATTTTCAAATTCCAGGGCAAATTATTGCAGCTACGCTCTCTAGAGGAAGCCTATGATAAACTAGGCATAGAAAGGCCATCTGCTGGAACATTGGAGGATCATCCACTTCGCCGCGGGCGTAGGCGCTCCTCGAAGTGCCAGCGAGTGGGGAGGCCGCTTCAGGGCGCTGCACCGGACACAGCTTCTAGTAAGCTAGAGAGGGAGGCAGCCCTCTCATCAGTTACTCGAGTGACCGACAACCCCACGACACCCTGAGGTTCTTAAATTGGCGACCACATGGGCACTCTAGTTGGCGCCGGAGGGAGGCGGCCCTTCGATGAAACGTAGTGCTCCTGTACCCTAGACGTCGGTGTGCTGGGCACGTTGATCTGCGGGGGCTGTGAGCCCCGGCCACGTCTTCCCCTGTATGATATGACTCAAATTGGGGGTAAGTCATGTCCCCTGGAACATTTGATCTACCTGACGGACTTGTGTCACCCTACTGGTTTTTCCGGTTTTACTATTTTGCCTCGTTATTTTGTTTCTCCAGCAATTTGGGGTGTTTGGGGTTTATGGGATTGTTTTTGGGGCTCCGCATCAGTTCATAGGCAAGGATGGCAGTTACCCAGACCGTGGGTCTCTGGGGACTCCGCATTTGTCCTCCGGCAGGTTTGGCAGGTGTTTAGCTTCAGCAAAGTGAAGTGCACGGGGCTAGGCGTAGGTAAGCTTAGGCTACTAGATGCCTTTTTTTCCCTCGTTAGATTCGATGGGTAGGGACTTGAAAATTGTAAGCTTGAATGTCAGTGGATTGAACAACCCAGTCAAACGCGCTGCAATACTTTCTCTCTTAGAAAATGCTGAGGGGGATATCTGTTTGCTGCAGGAAACTCACCTGTTAACCAAAGATACTAAGCGGATGCGAGATAAACGCTTCCCTCTGCAGATGTGGTCCTCGGGGCGGCTAAGAAAATGGGGTGGCGATCCTCTTTAGTGCACGGTCACAATGCAAAGTCATCTCCACTGTAGCAGACATCAAGGGCAGGTTTTTAGCAGTACGAGTTCAATGGGGAGACACACACATGACAATAGGGTCTCTATATGCCCCGAATGAACGGCAAGAACCTTTCCTACGACTAGCACTTTCTGAGGTTCTTGCCTCGCCAGATGCGGCACTCTTGGTGGGAGGCGACCTGAATGTGGTAATGGATTCCGCGGTGGACAGATCAGAGCAAAGATCGCATCAAACAGGGGCACTGTCGCAGGGAGGGAAGCAATGGTTAACTGACTGTGGGCTGAGCGATGTGTGGCGTACATTGCATCCGAACGCACGTGACTACACTTACTACTCTGCAGCTCACAAAACCTATGCACGATTAGATACATTTTTAGCTTCCCCCTCGCTCCTCTCTGACTTGCACACAGCGGATATCACTCCCCGTTCCCTTTCGGATCATGCCCTCATCTCAGTACAATTAACGTCTCCTGGTACGCGTTCCTCACCGCCGGGCTGGCGTCTTCGCGACTCCCTTTTACATTCCGAGGAGGTCACTACTAGAATCCGGAGTACTATAGTACACTACCTCGCGGACAATGACCACCTGGGCACTCCTCTTGCGGCGATTTGGGAAGCCTTGAAGTTAGTGGTGTGGGGCGAATTTATTGCGATTGCCGCATCCTTTGCGCGACTACGCAGAGAAAAGCGTGCAGAGCTGGAAAAGGAGGTGGGAGAATTAGAAGCAGTTCACAAGCGGACTGGAGCTCCCAGAGTTTGGAGGGAACTGGAAACACGGCGGCGTATGCTGAAACACCTAGATTTAGACAGGGCAGAGTATGCCCTCCTGAGGCTACGCCATAAATTCTATCTCAGTGGGGACAAGGGGGGGAAAATGTTAGCGCACAGATTGCGAGCGCGAACACAGATGACCGCGATTCAATCTATTCGAGATCTGAATGCGGTGGAGAATTCCACAAACACCCTCATTGTCGACACCTTTCGCCAGTTCTACCAACGCCTTTATACTAAGGGGTCCATTAACTTACATAACATAACGGAATACTTGAACTCTTGCAATATTACTCCTCTGTTTAAATCATCGGCTGACACTCTGGACTCGGCTATTCGGATAGAGGAAGTCATTTCAGCGATTGCACGCTTAAAAGTGGCCAAATCCCCGGGCCCAGATGGCTTCTCCGCACTGTTTTACAAAACATTCTGCGTGGAGCTGGCTCCCCTTTTAACAAGGCTTTTTAACTCTTTCCTTGAAACCAAGGAAGTGACGCCCACTATGTCTGAAGCGGCCATTTCTGTCATCCCTAAACCGGGAAAGGATCCTAAGGAGTGCGGGTCATACCGGCCCATTTCCCTCCTTAACATCGACGCGAAGCTATTCGCGAGTATATTGGCAGCGCGTCTCGGTCCCTTGATGGATGGCCTGATTGATCCGGATCAATCCGGTTTTATCCCGACGCGGCAAGGAGGGGACAATACCAAACGGCTCCTTCATCTCCTAGACTACATTCACCGGTCCCGTACTCAGGCCTTCTTCCTCTCCATCGACGCGGAGAAGGCCTTCGACCGCGTCGACTGGAGCTATCTGTTTGAAGTCTTACGGGCTTTCGGATTCGGCGATAACTTTGTCCGGTGGGTACAGTGCTTATATGCCTCCCCCAAGGCTGCAGTGCGGGTGAACGGGTGTAAATCGACCCTGTTCCCCATCGCTCGGGGAACGCGGCAGGGATGTCCCCTGTCCCCGCTGTTATTTGCGCTCTACATGGAGCCTTTTGCCCAACGTATACGATCTAATCCCGATGTTGTAGGCATCAAATTTGGCGCTGACACACATAAGATCAGTATGTACGCTGACGATGTTATCCTCACACTCATACAGCCCCAGTCGACCCTAAGGCATCTGTCGAGAGAGCTCCGCGCTTTTGGAGAGGTGGTGGGATTCAAAGTTAATTTCTCTAAATCGCAGATTCTTAACGTCTCTATTCCTGAAACTGAGATCCAGGACCTGCAGCAGGATTTCGCCTTCCACTGGGCTCCCACAGACATAACGTATCTGGGTGTTCGACTGACCACATCCATCACCAAAACCACTGCCCTTAACTATAAGTTATTGCTGGAACAAACGACCAAAGCATTGTCTGCCTGGTCCCGTCTTAACCTGGCATGGTACGGGAGATTAGCGGCAGTGAAAATGACCGTGCTCCCACGCATCCTATATATCTTTCAAATGCTTGCTGTAACCCCCCCTCCGGGCACCCTTCGAAAACTGCAGGGGCTTCTAAACAAATTTCTATGGGATAATAAAAAAACGCGACTTGCGCTATCCCTAGTAACCTCTCCGAAAGCTAGCGGTGGGCTCGGCTTCCCACTAATGAGTGCATACTACCAGGCATCTTGCCTTCGCTATATTACGGAAAGGAATAGGCCCTTGTCCAGTAAGCACTGGAACTTTATGGACCAAACAGTGGCTGGCTGTAATATCTGGCGAGAGCTGTGGCTCCCGCGTAAACACAGGGCTTGGGGCCTATACTCTTCTCCGGTTACATCGCCGACACTTAAGATGTGGGATCAGCTGGCGCGCCAGAGGGGGTGGACCACGTTCCCCTCCCCTATGACCCCTATTGTGGATAATCCCGATTTCCCACCAGGTTGTGCGTCGCCAGTCTTTCACCGATGGGGGGAGGAAGGTTGTAAAAGGGTGGGTTCGCTCTTTGACCTAGACGGCTTGATTCCCTTTCCCCAACTGCGCACAGAGCACTACGATCTACCAGAGTCAGATGCTTTCCACTACTCACAGCTTGCACACTGGGTGACGCAGCCCTCACACTTCGCACACATGTCCCGCCCCTTGACGACTTTCGAAAAATGGTTGGTCTATAAAAAAGATGACCGTAAACTCATATCTGAACTCTACGCTATGATCATTGCACACCCTCAGTCACAACGCACAAAAGCACAGGTTCGATGGGAGACTGAATTAGGCCGGCCCTTAACACAGAAAGAATGGGAACACATCTTTTACCGGGCGCATCACACTGCTTCCAACTCCGCGGGGGCGGAATCTGCTTATAAAGTGGTTACTTATTGGTATTATACCCCAGAGCGCATCAAATCATGGGATAGAACTAAGTCAGACCTCTGCTGGCGGGGGTGTGGTCTTACTGGCACCTTGGTGCACTTGCTGTGGCATTGCCCGAAACTGGTGCGGTACTGGACAGCAATCATCGATGACCTTGATGCAGCGTTTCAGATCACATTTCCGAGAACGCCTGAGCACACACTACTGGGACTTCCCCACTCTGGGTCCTTCCCTTTGCGATCACTGAGGGGTAAGCAAATAGCCCTGGCTTTGCTGGCGGCACGGCAGGTGCTGTTGGCACAGTGGGGGTCCACATCAACGCCGGACCCTAGAGATTGGATTCAGAGGCTTTGGCATCTCTTAGCAATGGAGCGTCTCTCGCTCCGTGTAGATGGGAAGGGCTCGGAGTATGCCGAAATATGGGCCCCATTCTTACAGCTCCTTACCAAAGACATGAGGGAAGTGACATGCCCGAAATATCTGCAAATATTACAGCTCATACCACTGACGCCGCCAGGTGCCTCTGATAAGTAATACGCAGGATGCTAGCCAGGGATTGATAGTTAGGAGGAGGTAGAACAGTAGGTCCTGAACTGATGCGGAGGGGGGGGGGGTAGGGGGTTTAGGGCGGAGGGAGGTGGGGTTGTTTGTCTTTTCTTTTTCGGTTACATCTTGTTCTATAAAAGTGGTATCTCAGCCAAGTGCCCTATCATCGTGCTAAAGACTGCATATTATCACGGGGTCGCCCCCCGGGGTGTAGACCTAAACGCTGTGTTCTGTCTTTAAGAGTATGCTCTGCCGGCGTCTTGATGTAGGCAGCTAAGCTGTGTATTCTGGTTCTTCTGCCACGTAATAAAAACGATTGATTCCTAAATGCCTTTCCCCCAGAAGTAACAGTGGCAAGGGGAGGAGCTACGTCCCTCCACTCAAGCGGCACGTGAAGACCGTGGTGGACCGGGGACCATCCAAACACTAAAGTGCATTGTGCAGTTGTCACAGGTACAGCGCGAATTAGAAAATCTGTCAGTAATTCTACAAATTAAAATTGCCCTTACAACACAAATTTATCACAATTAAAATTAAAAGGTCTAAAACTCTCCTTTCGGCACGCAGCTACTAACTCTCTGCGCGGCCGGCAAGCCGTGTGGTTTAAATGCCTTTCCCCCGGAAGTAACAGTGGCAAGGGGAGGAGCTACGTCCCTCCACTCAAGCGGCCCGTGAAGACCGCGGTGGACCGGGGACCATCCAAACACTAGAGTGCAGTGTGCAGTTGTCACAGGTACAGCGCGAATTAGAAAATCTGTCAGTAATTCTACAAATTAAAATTGCCCTTACAACACAAATTTATCACAATTAAAATTAAAAGGTCTAAAACTCTCCTTTCGGCGCGCAGCCTTTTCTACACATGTGTAGGAAGGTGGAATCTGACTATATGGTTGCCCCCACTTTTTTTTATGGTGTTTTGCTGGTTTATGACTTAGTTGGACTGGGATCCTGCTATTCAGCGCCCCAGTCTATCTGCTTTCTCTGTAAAAAGGTTTCCATGTGCCTTAGGCACATCTCTGATTGGAATCTGGAGTGCCCTTATAAGTCCCTAGTATATGGTATACTATGTACCAAGGGCATAGGTACCTCAGAGGCCTGCCAGGGGCTGCAGCATGTATTATGCCACCTGTGGAAGGCCATCCAAACTGACACCACAGGTCTGCTACTGCAGCCTGGGTAAGGTGGTGCATGCACCCCTTACTGTGATATAGGTTACCTATATCACTAAATACATACACACATATAAACCTATAAGTCACTCCTAAGGCAGTCCTTATCAATCCTAAAGGCAGAGTGCATGGTTCCTATGTGAGAGGGTGCCCCTGCATGAGCAGGGCCCCTCTGCAGCGTTCGGAGACCATCTCTGATGCTGTTTGTAGTGCAGCCTGACCATATACTCTTAAGCGCATTATAACCTCGCGGTAAAATGCTAACTTTGGAATGGCTGCACCTAAACATGTCGTGTTTGGTGTCAAACATCTTGAATACTACCCCCCGCCAATTCTGGCGGCGGGGGTAGCATTCCACCCTTCTAGAGGGAAAGACATGTTAACTCTGACTAACCCGGTAACTTCTTTCCAAAGCCCTGGCATCACAAAATGGATGCTGCTGCCACAGACACGAGTCTGGCCTCCTGCTGCTGGACGAAACTCCGGCAGGGGAGGCCTGGACACAGGTTTCCTGTCCCAGGGAGGTGTGACCACCTCCCCAGACAGGATAATGTGTATTGGGGCTGGGCGGGAGCACCATCTGTGTGCTTTGAAGTCCTGCACTGGGGGCACATTTGGTGTCCCCAGTGCATACCCCAGTTCAAACCGGATCAGGGGCTTGCAGCCCCTGCTTTGGCGCGAACTGGACAAAGGGAAAGGGGTGTAGCCACCCCTCTGCCCTGACCCACCCATAGGTGGGGCCACAGAGTAGTCCAACCCCTATCTTTAGCATAAAGATAGGAACCCAGTCCTTAGGACTTTAGATTATCCCTGGACGAAACTCTGAAACTGAAACCTGGACCTTCGACGCTCTACTCACGATTAGAGGACAGAAGAATCTCCCTTGGGGTCAAGGAGTGACTCCCCTGCTTGGCAGGCACCAAAGAAGCATCTGTCCGGTTCGCATTTCTGAAGCTCCCATCGGACGCCGAAGTCATCGCATCACCAGAGGTGGATTCTCAGACTTCCCGAGGCTACCCTGAGTCCCCAGCAAAGTTGAGGCCCGTGGCTATCGTGGGTGACTTGAGACCGTGACCCCTGGACACCGAGCACATTTGCAAGTGCAACATCTTCTGGGTCACCCAAGAAGTCGTGCTTTGGGCTCCGAGTAGCCCTAGCCTCCAGCACCACCTGCACCGAAGATCACTGGCCCCCACTCCACGAGTGTCCTGTAAGCCAGCTCCACGTGCGGCGTCACGAGGCTCCTTCGCGGTCGCTAGCCCGTTGGCTAGTAGCCCTTAACGAAGGCCAATCCTTTTCTAACTTGGCATCCTGGTTGCTCCAGGCCTGCCCTCACTTACCCTCGCTGGGTGAGTTCCACAGACCTTGCTGGTCTGCACCATCGACGATCTACATCTTTACCGAGACTTGCCGTTGCCAAGGCTTGTTGGGTCCAATCCGGTCGCCGACACCTCAGCACTCGACAGACATCGTGTACCAGCCCGAATCCTGCTCCTGGTCGCCGACAACACCTCCTGGACCTCGTGGCTGAAGAGTCAAGATGACCGTCAACGCACCTGAAGCACTCGACATCGGTGGGCATCCGTCCATCGCCTTCCTGGTCACTGGCTAGTGACCCAGACTCTGTCCCCTCTGCTTTCAGGTTCTTCAGAACTCCGATCCACTCTTGGATCCACCCAGACACTTTTCTCTTGGCCGCCAGCAGCACTTTGCAGCAGATCGCCATTCGAATCGACGACGAAACCCGACCCCGAAAGGCACCTATGCACCCGGCTTCCCTGGGTGAGGTAACACGAGTACTCCGGTGCTCCCGTGGGTAGAGACTCTTCAAAGTCCTAGATCTCAAAGGGTTTTGTCCTAGTCCTCTTTAAGTGTCCCTTTTCTCTAATTTCCCGATCCCGACTTTCTCCATAGAAGTCAACGGCGTATCGCGGTTGTGTATTTACACTGCACGCGTCTCCCGTGGGTCCCCTGTGTCACTACCTTGGGTGGTTCCTTGTGGTCCAAGCACTTCTAGAGGCTCTAGGCCTAGTGTCTAGTTCAGTCGTGGTTCGCATACCACTTTATTGGTATATGGTTTGGTACGCCCCTAGGGCCCAAACGTGTATTTGTGCTATTACTGTGATTTAATAACTTCTAACTTATGTACTTTGAACTCTAGCCTCATAAAGAGACTAGAGGGGTGTGTTTAGAAATAAATACATATATTTTGAATATATACCTGGTGTGGTGCTCTTTCATTTGGTCACTCAAGAGATTATAGACTGGTAAAACAAGCTGCTTTACATTCCTTCAAGACTTAGCCTGAAGGCTGCTCTCCATAGCTACCACTAGGATAGCTTTCAATAAGGTTGTCTTTAACCTATCTCCAATAAGGGGTTGTTTGGACTGGTGCAAGGTGCCCACTATAATTAGTGGACAGCATATGCCAGGCCAACTTCTCACATTGGTGTGCAGCGTGTGGGATTCCAGCTTGCTATTGTTTTACCAGATAATCTCAATTGAATTGATCAACTGAAAACCACTAAAGGTACCTAAGGTACATATAATTTAAGCTTAGAATACAGTAAGTTCTACTGAACTTAGAGTTGTGTGTTAAGGGATAGCACAACCCTTTCTACAACTCAAGAGAGTTTAGTAGGCCACACTAGAGTAGGTAGTGCATACACCACACCACACTAGTAATGTCTTTAAGGGTAGGATCTAAAGAATCCTTGCAGGAAGCCATTGAGCTTCCACCCTCCAAGTATGATACACTCCCATTCTTGGAATTGAGAGCTTTATGTAACTTGAGAAAACTAAGGACAGGCCAAAGCCCCACCACCCAATGTAGGAGAGTAGGATCTGCTTCACATGGGTACCCCCACTTTTTGCTGATGCTTCACTGTTTTTCGACATTAGTCTGGCTGGGGCCCTGCTAATCAGAACCCCAGCCTAGCTGCTTCCTCTCTAAAATGGTTTCCATGTGCCTTAGGCACATCACTGATTGGAATCTGGAGTGCCCTTATAAGTCCCTAGTATATGGTATACTATGTACCAAGGGCATAGGTACCTCAGAGGCCTGCCAGGGGCTGCAGCATGTATTATGCCACCCCTGGAAGGCCATCCAAACTGACACCACAGGTCTGCTACTGCAGCCTGGGTAAGGTGGTGCGTACACTCCTTACTGTGATATAGGTTACCTATATCACGAAATACATACACACATATAAACCTATAAGTCACTCCTAAGGCAGGCCTTATCAATCCTAAAGGCAGAGTGCGTGGTTCCTATGTGAGAGGGTGCCCCTGCATGAGCAGGGCCCCTCTGCAGCGTTCGGAGACCATCTCTGATGCTGTTTGTAGTGCAGCCTGACCATATACTCTTAAGCGCATTATATCCTCGCGGTAAAATGCTAACTTTGGAATGGCTGCACCTAAACATGTCGTGTTTGGTGTCAAACATCTTGGAATACTACCCCCCCCCCGCCAATTCTGGCGGCGGGGGTAGCATTCCACCCGTCTAGAGGGAAAGACATGTTAACCCTGACTAACCCGGTAACTTCTCTCCAAAGCCCTGGCATCACAAAATGGATGCTGCTGCCACAGACACGAGTCTGGCCTCCTGCTGCTGGACGAAACTCCGGCAGGGGAGGCCTGGACAATAGGTTTCCTGTCCCAGGGAGGTGTGACCACCTCCCCAGACAGGATAATGTGTATTGGGGCTGGGCGGGAGCACCATCTGTGTGCTTTGAAGTCCTGCACTGGGGGCACATTTGGTGTCCCTAGTGCATACCCCAGTTCAAACCGGATCAGGGGCTTGCAGCCCCTGCTTTGGCGCGAACTGGACAAAGGGAAAGGGGTGTAGCCACCCCTCTGCCCTGACCCACCCATAGGTGGGGCCACAGAGTAGTCCAACCCCTATTTTTAGAATAAAGGTAGGAACCCAGTCCTTAGGACTTTAGATTATACCTGGACGAAACTCTGAAACTGAATCCTGGACCTTCGACGCTCTACGACAAGATTAGAGGACTGAAGAATCTCCCTTGGGGTCAAGGAGTGACTCCCTGCTTGGCAAGCACCAAAGAAGCATCTGTCCGGTTCGCATTTCTGAAGCTCCCGTCGGACGCCGAAGTCATCGCATCACCAGAGGTGGATTCTCAGACTTCTCCGAGGCTACCCTGAGTCCCCAGCAAAGCTGAGGCCCGTGGCTATCGTGGGTGACTTGAGACCGTGACCCCTGGACACCGAGCACATTTGCAAGTGCATCATCTTCTGGGTCTCCCAAGAAGTCGTGCTTTGGGCTCCGAGTAGCCCTAGCCTCCAGCACCACCTGCACCGAAGATCACTGGCCCCCACTCCACGAGTGTCCTGTAAGCCAGCTCCACGTGCGGCGTCACGAGGCTCCTTCGCGGTCGCTAGCCCGTTGGCTAGTAGCCCTAACGAAGGCCAATCCTTTTCTTACTTGGCATCCTGGTTGCTCCAGGCCTGCCCTCACTTACCCTCGCTGGGTGAGTTCCACAGACCTTGCTGGTCTGCACCATCGACGATCTACATCTTCACCGAGACTTGCCGTTGCCAAGGCTTGTTGGGTCCAATCCGGTCGCCGACACCTCAGCACTCGACAGACATCGTGTACCAGCCCGAATCCTGCTCCTGGTCGCCGACAACGCCTCCAGGACCTCGTGGCTGAAGAGTCAAGACGACCGTCAACGCACCTGAAGCACTCGACATCGGTGGGCATCTGTCCATCGCCTTCCTGGTCACTGGCTAGTGACCCAGACTCTGTCCCCTCTGCTTTCAGGTTCTTCAGAACTCCGATCCACTCTTGGATCCACCCGGACACTTTTCTCTTGGCCGCCAGCAGCACTTTGCAGCAGATCACCATTCGAATCGACGACGAAACCCGACCCCGAAAGGCACCTATGCACCCGGCTTCCCTGGGTGAGGTAACACGAGTACTCCGGTGCTCCCGTGGGTAGAGACTCTTCAAAGTCCTAGATCTCAAAGGGTTTTGTCCTAGTCCTCTTTTAAGTGTCCCTTTCCTCTATTTTCCCGATCCCGACTTTCTCCATAGAAGTTAACGGCGTATCGCGGTTGTGTACTTACACTGCACGCGTCTCCCGTGGGTCCCCTGTGTCACTACCTTGGGTGGTTCCTTGTGGTCCAAGCACTTCTAGAGGCTCTAGGCCTAGTGTCTAGTTCAGTCGTGGTTCGCATACCACTTTATTGGTATATGGTTTGGTACGCCCCTAGGGCCCAAACGTGTATTTGTGCTATTACTGTGATTTAATATCTTATAACTTATGTACTTCGAACTCATAAAGAGAGTAGGGGGGTGTGTTTAGCAATAAATACATATATTTTGAATATATACCTGGTGTGGTGCTCTTTCATTTGGTCACTCAAGAGATTATAGACTGGTAAAACAAGCTGCTTTACATTCCTTCAAGACTTAGCCTGAAGGCTGCTCTCCATAGCTACCACTAGGATAGCTTTCAATAAGGTTGTCTTTAACCTATCTCCAATAAGGGGTTGTTTGGACTGGTGCAAGGTGCCCACTATAATTAGTGGACAGCATATGCCAGGCCAACTTCTCACATTGGTGTGCAGCGTGTGGGATTCCAGCTTGCTATTGTTTTACCAGATAATCTCAATTGAATTGATCAACTGAAAACCACTAAAGGTACCTAAGGTACATATAATTTAAGCTTAGAATAACAGTAAGTTCTACTGAACTTAGAGTTGTGTGTTAAGGGATAGCACAACCCTTTCTACAACTCAAGAGAGTTTAGTAGGCCACACTAGAGTAGGTAGTGCATACACCACACCACACTAGTAATGTCTTTAAGGGCAGGATCCAAAGAATCCTTGCAGGAAGCCATTGAGCTCCCACCCTCCAAGTATGATACACTCCCATTCTTGGAATTGAGAGCTTTATGTAACTTGAGAAAACTAAGGACAGGCCAAAGCCCCACCACCCAACACCTCAAGGAGTTGTTGGTGGCTTATGACCTTAGTAAGCCTGTAGGGACTGAAGGGGTAGGAGCTGAGGGTGGGGCTGGAGAAGAGGAGGAGGCCAGGGGTACCAATACCCCCAGCCCCCCCTCTGAAACTGGCCAGGAGGGTGACAATGACCTTGACCTGGAAAACCCAATCCCTCCTGTGGATGATGATGAGGATGATCAGGATGATGCCCTCTTTGTCCCCCAGGAAGGATTATGAGTGTGCCCAGGAAGTCTAGATCTCCTTCTCAGGAGTCTAACCACTCTGGCACCTCAATAGGGAGCTCTGTCTCATCTCATAGGAGGGAATCCTCTCATGAGAGAAGAAAGAGGCTGATTCAATATGAGGAAGCTCAGCTTGAACTCAGAAGGAAGCAAGTAGCCTTAGACAGGGAGTCCCTAGATCTCTTTAGAGAGAAAAGAAAGTTGGGACTAGAGTCCCATGGTGGCAGCCATGTCCCTAGAGATAGGGAAAGGTCCTATGACCATAGGAACCTGAGCAAGATTGTCCCTCCCTACCAGAGTGGGGATGATATCCACAAATGGATAACTGCATTAGAGAGGGCCTGTAAAGTACAGAAGGTCCCTCAGGAGCAGTGGGCAGCAATCTTGTGGCTCTCCTTTGCTGACAAAGGTAGAGATAAGCTCCTCACTGTTAGAGAGGAGGATGCTGACAATTACAAGGTCTTGAAGAGTGCTCTTATTGATGGGTTTGGCCTAACCACTGAACAGTACAGGTTGAAGTTCAGAGACACCCAAAAGCACAGACTCAAGACTGGGTAGACTATGTGGATTGTTCTGCCAAGGCTCTGGAAGGCTGGTTGATGGGCAGTAAGGTGTGTGACTTCTCAGGATTGTACAATCTGATAATGAGGGAGCAGATTCTTAATAACTGTCAAAATCAGCTGTTGCATCAATACCTGGTAGACTCTGATCTGACCTCTCCCCAAGAATTGGGAAAGAAGGCAGACAAATGGGTCAGAACCAGGGTGAAGCAGAAGGTACAGAACCAAGGTGGGGAAACCAAGAAGCAAGATACTAAGAACTCTGAAAAGGGTGGGGAGAAGGGTAAAGATCAAAAGTCTTCATCAGGCCCCCAAAAATCTTCTTCTGGTGGGGATTCCCAGTCTACCAAAGGTAAAGGCCAAAGAAAACCATGGTGCAAGGTCTGTAAGCAAAAGACCCACTGGACCAGTGATTGCACCAAGTCCAAAGACTCCAGTCCAGCACCCACCAATGCCCCTAAGGCACCTGTTCCCCCTAGTACAGTTGGTGGAAGTGCTCCAGCAAAGGGTTTAGTAGGGTTCACCCTGGGAACTGAGTTGGGCTCTGACTTAGTCAGAGAACTGACACAGGCTGTGTTAGTCTGTGATGGAGGCATGGATGTGCCCTCCTCTATGAGTCCCAGTAATCTGGGCAAGTACAGACAACAGCCTTTAATCAATGGACGTGAGGCTTTGGCATTTAGGGACACAGGGGCAAGTGTCACAATGGTGACACAAGACCTTGTGAATCCTGGGCAAGTTATACTTGGTGAGATGTACCAAGTGACCAATGCTAGCAATGTCAGAACAGACCATACTCTGGCAGTTGTTAACTTCTCCTGGGGAGGGGTAACTGGCCTTAAGAAGGTTGTGGTAAGTGCAAACCTACCAGTCGAATGCTTGCTTGGCAATGACTTAGAGACTTCTGCTTGGGCAGAAGTGGAGCTCAGGACCCATGCAGAAATGCTGGGGATCCCTGCAGATGTGTTTGCTGTGACCAGGTCACAAGCCAAAATGTCTAGCACTGAACAGGCCTTGGATTCTGGAAGAATGGACCAAGTGCCTTCCAAGAGGAGGAGCGGTAGGGTTAAGGCAGTGCCTTCCCCCTTGGCTCAGGAAGAAGATCAGTCCCTTGAGGGGGATGATCTCAGCCCTGAAGAAGGAACTGTCCCAGAGGAACTTGAACCTGACCAGGTTGAGTTCTTGGGGACAGGGGGACCTTCTACGGCAGATCTGAGCCAGGAGCAGCAGAGCTGCCCCTCCCTTGAACCCCTCAGACAGCAAGCTGCTGCTGAGGCTGCTGGGAATGCTAGTGGTCCCCATACCGTGTATTTCAGGGGCTTCCTATTGACCCTAGCCCATGATATTCCCTTAGCAGGTCACCTGGGCCAGAACAAGACTTGGGACAGAATTGTCCCTCACTTTCACTGGCCCCACATGTCTGAAGACAGCAAGGAGTTTTGTCGCTCCTGTGTAACCTGCCAAGCCAGTGGCAAGGCAGGTGGCACTACAAAGGCCCCCTGATACCACTACCTGTGGTGGGGGTACCCTTTGAAAGGGTAGGGATTGACATTGTTGGTCCCATGGATCCCCAAACAGCCTCTGGGCACAGGTTTATCCTGGTGGTAGTGGATCATGCCACCAGGTACCCAGAAGCTATTCCCCTCAGGACCACTACAGCACCTGTGGTGGCAAGGGCCCTCCTGGGAATTTTCTCAAGAGTGGGCTTTCCTAAGGAGGTAGACCCACTGGACCAGTGATTGCACCAAGTCCAAAGACTCAAGTCCAGCACCCACCAATGCCCCTAAGGCACCTGTTCCCCCTAGTATAGTTACAGTTGGTGGGAGTGCTCCAGCCAAGGGTTTAGTAGGGTTCACCCTGGGTACTGAGTTGGGCTCTGACCTAGTCAGAGAACTGACTCAGGCTGTGTTAGTCTGTGATGGAGGCATGGATGTGCCCTCCTCTATGAGTCCCAGTAATCTGGGCAAGTACAGACAACAGCCTTTAATCAATGGACGTGAGGCTTTGGCATTTAGGGACACAGGGGCAAGTGTCACAATGGTGACACAAGACCTTGTGAATCCTGGGCAAGTTATACTTGGTGAAATGTACCAAGTGACCAATGCTAGCAATGTCAGAACAGACCATACTCTGGCAGTTGTTAACTTCTCCTGGGGAGGGGTAACTGGCCTTAAGAAGGTTGTGGTAAGTGCAAACCTACCAGTCGAATGCTTGCTTGGCAATGGCTTAGAGACTTCTGCTTGGGCAGAAGTGGAGCTCAGGACCCATGCAGAAATGCTGGGGATCCCTGCAGATGTGTTTGCTGTGACCAGGTCACAAGCCAAAATGTCTAGCCCTCAACAGGCCTTGGATTCTGGAAGAATGGACCAAGTGCCTTCCAAGAGGAGGAGTAGTAGGGTTAAGGCAGTGCCTTCCCCCTTGGCTCAGGAGGAAGATCAGTCCCTTGAGGGGGATGATCTCAGCCCTGAAGAGGGAACTGTCCCAGAGGAACTTGAACCTGACCAGGTTGAGTTCTTGGGGACAGGGGGACCTTCTAGGGCAGATCTGAGCCAGGAGCAGCAGAGCTGCCCCTCCCTTGAACCCCTCAGACAGCAAGCTGCTGCTGAGGCTGCTGGGAAAGCTAGTGGTCCCCATACGGTGTATTGGGATGATGGACTCCTGTACTCAGAGAGTAGAGACCCCAAGCCTGGTGCTACCAGGAGGTTGGTAATACCTTTGAAGTTCAGGGGCTTCCTATTGACCCTAGCCCATGATATTCCCTTAGCAGGTCACCTGGGCCAGAACAAGACTTGGGACAGAATTGTCCCTCACTTTCACTGGCCCCACATGTCTGAAGACAGCAAGGAGTTTTGTCGCTCCTGTGTAACCTGCCAAGCCAGTGGCAAGGCAGGTGGCACTACAAAGGCCCCCCTGATACCACTACCTGTGGTGGGGGTGCCCTTTGAAAGGGTAGGGATTGACATTGTTGGTCCCATGGATCCCCAAACAGCCTCTGGGCACAGGTTTATCCTGGTGGTAGTGGATCATGCCACCAGGTACCCAGAAGCTATTCCCCTCAGGACCACTACAGCACCTGTGGTGGCAAGGGCCCTCCTGGGAATTTTCTCAAGAGTGGGCTTTCCTAAGGAGGTAGTATCAGACAGGGGTGCTAACTTCATGTCTGGGTACTTAAAAGCAATGTGGAAGGAGTGTGGAGTGACTTATAAGTTCACCACACCCTATCACCCACAATGCAATGGTTTAGTTGAGAGATTCAACAAAACCTTGAAGGGCATGATTAAAGGGCTCCCAGATAAGCTTAGGCGTAGATGGGACATACTCTTGCCCTGCCTTTTATTCGCATATAGGGAGGTGCCTCAGAAGGGGTTGGTTACAGCCCTTTTGAACTTCTGTTTGGCCACCCTGTGAGGGGTCCACTGTGCTTGGTGAAGGAAGGATGGGAGTTACCTCTCAAGCCCCCAAAGCAAGATATAGTGGACTATGTACTTGGTCTCCGCTCCAGGATGGCTGAGTACATGAAAAAGGCAACCAAAAACCTTGAGGCTAGCCAGGAACTTCAGAAGGCCTGGCATGACCAAAGGCTGTTCTGACTGTTTACCAGCCAGGACAGAAGGTGTGGGTGTTGGAGCCAGTGGCCCCAGCAGCTCTCCAAGATAAATGGAGTGGACCCCACACTATTGTTGAGCAGAAGGGTGAGGTCACTTATTTAGTGGACCTAGGAACACCCAGGAGTCCCCACAGGGTTCTCCATGTCAACAGGTTAAAACCATATGTGGACAGGGCAGACATGGGCTTGCTCATGGCTACTGATGAAGGGCAGGAGGAAGAGAGTGACCCACTCCCTGACCTGCTCTCACAGAACCCTGACGATGGGTCAGTTGATGGTGTAGCCTTGGCAGGCAGCCTCACTACCCAGCAACAAGCTGATTGCAGGCAAGTCCTCAATCAGTTTAGACATATGTTTTCACTGACACCCAGTCAAACCACCTGGTGCACTCATGAAGTGGACACTGGGGACAGTCTGCCTATTAAAAACAAGATTTATAGGCAACCTGACCATGTCAGGGACTGTATCAGGACTGAAGTCCAGAAAATGTTGGAATTGGGAGTAATTGAACCCTCAGATAGCCCTTGGGCTAGTCCAGTAGTCCTTGTACCGAAACCTCACACCAGTGGTGGAAAAAGAGAGATGAGGTTTTGTGTAGACTACAGGGGTCTCAATGCAGTCACTAGGACTGATGCCCATCCAATACCCAGGGCAGATGAGCTCATAGATACTTTGGCCTCTGCCAAATATCTCAGCACATTTGACCTAACAGCTGGCTACTGGCAGATCAGACTAGCTGATACTGCAAAGCCCAAAACAGCATTCTCAACCCCTAGTGGACATTATCAATTTGTGGTAATGCCCTTTGGTCTGAAGAATGCACCTGCCACTTTCCAGAGGTTGGTGAATACAGTTCTCACAGGACTGAAGCCTACAGTGCAGCTTATCTAGATGATATTGCTGTCTTTAGCTCCACCTGGGAGGATCACCTGGTCCACCTCAGGAATGTTTTACAGGCCCTGCAAAAGGCAGGCCTGACTATCAAGGCCACTAAGTGCCAGATAGGGCAGAGTCAGGTTGTGTACCTGGGCCACCTTGTGGGTGGAGGCCAGGTTCAACATTTGCAGAGCAAGATCCAGACCATCATGGACTGGACTACTCCCACTACCCAGACTCAGGTGAGAGCCTTCTTAGGCCTGACTGGGTACTATAGGAGATTTGTCAAGGGGTATGGATCAATAGTGACACCCCTGAATGACTTAACTTCTAAGAAAATGCCCAAAAAGGTTCAGTGGACAGCTAGCTGTCAAAAGGCATTTGATGACCTCAAGCAGGCCATGTGCACTGCTCCAATTCTGCAGAGTCCTGATTACTCCAAGAAGTTCATTGTTCAAACTGATGCATCTGAATTGGGGGTAGGGGCTGTACTGTCACAATTGAATGAAGAAGGTCAGGATCAGCCAGTAGCTTTCATTAGCAGAAGGCTGACCCCTAGAGAGAAACGTTGGTCAGCCATAGAGAGGAGGCCTTTGCTGTGGTCTGGGCTCTGAAGAAGTTGAGGCCATACTTGTTTGGTACACACTTCCTGGTTCAGACAGACCATAAGCCCCTCTTATGGCTAAAACAAATGAAGGGTGAAAACCCCAAACTGCTTAGGTGGTCCATTTCCCTACAGGGGATGGACTTTACAGTGGAACATAGGCCTGGGAGTAACCATGCGAATGCAGATGGACTCTCTAGGTATTTCCACTTAGAACATGAAGACTTAACTGGGCAAGGTTAGTTTAATGTCCCTACGTTTGGGGGGGTTGTGTAGGAGAGTAGGATCTGCTTCACATGGGTACCCCCACTTTTTGCTGATGCTTCACTGTTTTTCGACATTAGTCTGGCTGGGGCCCTGCTAATCAGTACCCCAGCCTAGCTGCTTCCTCTCTAAAATGGTTTCCATGTGCCTTAGGCACATCACTGATTGGAATCTGGAGTGCCCTTATAAGTCCCTAGTATATGGTATACTATGTACCAAGGGCATAGGTACCTCAGAGGCCTGCCAGGGGCTGCAGCATGTATTATGCCACCCCTGGAAGGCCATCCAAACTGACACCACAGGTCTGCTACTGCAGCCTGGGTAAGGTGGTGCGTGCACCCCTTACTGTGATATAGGTTACCTATATCACGAAATACATACACACATATAAACCTATAAGTCACTCCTAAGGCAGGCCTTATCAATCCTAAAGGCAGAGTGCGTGGTTCCTATGTGAGAGGGTGCCCCTGCATGAGCAGGGCCCCTCTGCAGCGTTCGGAGACCATCTCTGATGCTGTTTGTAGTGCAGCCTGACCATATACTCTTAAGCGCATTATATCCTCGCGGTAAAATGCTAACTTTGGAATGGCTGCACCTAAACATGTCGTGTTTGGTGTCAAACATCTTGGAATACTACCCCCCGCCAATTCTGGCGGCGGGGGTAGCATTCCACCCTTCTAGAGGGAAAGACATGTTAACCCTGACTAACCCGGTAACTTCTCTCCAAAGCCCTGGCATCACAAAATGGATGCTGCTGCCACAGACACGAGTCTGGCCTCCTGCTGCTGGACGAAACTCCGGCAGGGGAGGCCTGGACAATAGGTTTCCTGTCCCAGGGAGGTGTGACCACCTCCCCAGACAGGATAATGTGTATTGGGGCTGGGCGGGAGCACCATCTGTGTGATTTGAAGTCCTGCACTGGGGGCACATCTGGTGTCCCTGTGCATACCCCAGTTCAAACCGGATCAGGGGCTTGCAGCCCCTGCTTTGGCGCGAACTGGACAAAGGGAAAGGGGTGTAGCCACCCCTCTGCCCTGACCCACCCATAGGTGGGGCCACAGAGTAGTCCAACCCCTATTTTTAGAATAAAGGTAGGAACCCAGTCCTTAGGACTTTAGAGTATACCTGGACGAAACTCTGAAACTGAATCCTGGACCTTCGACGCTCTACGACAAGATTAGAGGACTGAAGAATCTCCCTTGGGGTCAAGGAGTGACTCCCCTGCTTGGCAGGCACCAAAGAAGCATCTGTCCGGTTCGCATTTCTGAAGCTCCCGTCGGACGCCGAAGTCATCGCATCACCAGAGGTGGATTCTCAGACTTCCCCGAGGCTACCCTGAGTCCCCAGCAAAGCTGAGGCCCGTGGCTATCGTGGGTGACTTGAGACCGTGACCCCTGGACACCGAGCACATTTGCAAGTGCATCATCTTCTGGGTCTCCCAAGAAGTCGTGCTTTGGGCTCCGAGTAGCCCTAGCCTCCAGCACCACGTGCACCGAAGATCACTGGCCCCCACTCCACGAGTGTCCTGTAAGCCAGCTCCACGTGCGGCGTCACGAGGCTCCTTCGCGGTCGCTAGCCCGTTGGCTAGTAGCCCTTAACGAAGGCCAATCCTTTTCTTACTTGGCATCCTGGTTGCTCCAGGCCTGTCCTCACTTACCCTCGCTGGGTGAGTTCCACAGACCTTGCTGGTCTGCACCATCGACGATCTACATCTTCACCGAGACTTGCCGTTGCCAAGGCTTGTTGGGTCCAATCTGGTCACCGACACCTCAGCACTCGACAGACATCGTGTACCAGCCCGAATCCTGCTCCTGGTTGCCGACAACGCCTCCTGGACCTCGTGGCTGAAGAGTCAAGATGACCGTCAACGCACCTGAAGCACTCGACATCGGTGGGCATCTGTCCATCGCCTTCCTGGTCACTGGCTAGTGACCCAGACTCTGTCCCCTCTGCTTTCAGGTTCTTCAGAACTCCGATCCACTCTTGGATCCACCCGGACACTTTTCTCTTGGCCGCCAGCAGCACTTTGCAGCAGATCGCCATTCGAATCGACGACGAAACCCGACCCCGAAAGGCACCTATGCACCCGGCTTCCCTGGGTGAGGTAACACGAGTACTCCGGTGCTCCCGTGGGTAGAGACTCTTCAAAGTCCTAGATCTCAAAGGGTTTTGTCCTAGTCCTCTTTTAAGTGTCTCTTTCCTCTATTTTCCCGATCCCGACTTTCTCCATAGAAGTTAACGGCGTATTGCGGTTGTGTATTTACACTGCACGCGTCTCCCGTGGGTTCCCTGTGTCACTACCTTGGGTGGTTCCTTGTGGTCCAAGCACTTCTAGAGGCTCTAGGCCTAGTGTCTAGTTCAGTCGTGGTTCGCATACCACTTTATTGGTATATGGTTTGGTACGCCCCTAGGGCCCAAACGTGTATTTGTGCTATTACTGTGATTTAATATCTTATAACTTATGTACTTCGAACTCTAGCCTCATAAAGAGACTAGGGGGTGTGTTTAGCAATAAATACATATATTTTGAATATATACCTGGTGTGGTGCTCTTTCATTTGGTCACTCAAGAGATTATAGACTGGTAAAACAAGCTGCTTTACATTCCTTCAAGACTTAGCCTGAAGGCTGCTCTCCATAGCTACCACTAGGATAGCTTTCAATAAGGTTGTCTTTAACCTATCTCCAATAAGGGGTTGTTTGGACTGGTGCAAGGTGCCCACTATAATTAGTGGACAGCATATGCCAGGCCAACTTCTCACACCCAACACCTCAAGGAGTTGTTGGTGGCTTATGACCTTAGTAGGCCCTTGGGGACTGAAGGGGTAGGAGCTGAGGGTGGGGCAGATGATGAGGGTGGGACCAGGGGTACCAATACCCCCAGCCCCCCCTCTGAGACTGGCCAGGAGGGTGACAATGACCCTGACCTGGATAACCCAATCCCTCCTGTGGAAGATGATGAGGATGATCAGAATGATGCCCTCTTTGTCCCCCAGGAAGGATTAAGAGTGTGCCCAGGAAGTCTAGATCTCCTTCTCAGGAGTCTAACCACTCTGGCACCTCCATAGGGAGCTCTATCTCCTCTCACAGGAGGGAATCCTCCCATGAGAGAAGAGACAGACTGGTCCAGTATGAGGAAACTCAGCTGGAAATCAGAAAAAAGCAATTGGCTTTAGATAGGGAATCCCTAGATCTCCTTAGGGAGAGAAGAAAGTTGGGACTAGAGTCCCATGGTGGCAGCAATATCCCTAGAGATAGGGACAGGTCTTATGACCATAGAAACCCAAACAAGATTGTCCCTCCCTACCAGAGTGGGGATGACATCCACAAATGGATAACTGCACTGGAGAGGGCCTGTAAAGTTCAGAAGGTCCCCAGAGGCAGTGGGCAGCAATCTTGTGGCTCTCCTTTGCAGACAAAGGTAGAGACAAGCTCCTCACTGTAAGAGAAGAGGATGCTGACAATTACACAGTCTTGAAGAGTGCTCTGATAGATGGGTTTGGCCTAACCACTGAACAGTATAGGTTGAAGTTCAGAGACACCCAAAAGCTCAGACTCAAGACTGGGTTGATTTTGTAGATTGTGCTACAAAGGCTCTGGAAGGTTGGATACATGGCAACAAAGTGCATGACTTTTTAGGATTGTACAATTTGATTATGAGGGAGCAGATCCTTAATAATTGTCAAAACCAGCTTTTGCACCAGTATCTGGTGGACTCTGATCTGACCTCTCCCCAAGAATTGGGAAAGAAGGCAGACAAATGGGTCAGAACCAGAGTAAAAACTAGAAATCAGGGTGGTGACCAGAAGAAAGATTCTACTAAGTCCCAAGAGAAAGGTGGGGATAAATCTAAGGATAAGTCCCCTACAGGGCCCCAAAATTCCTCTTCTGGGGTGGGTCCCAAACTCCTTCCTCTCCTGAAAAGAAACCATATTGCCATGTCTGTAAAAGCCTGGGCACTGGAAAACTGATCCCAGTTGCCCCAGGATTGGCAATAAAGAAAATGTTCCTCCCACAACTACTACCACCCCTCCTGGTACTACCAGTAGTAATCCTCCAGTTGGGAGTAGTGCACCCAAAAGTTAGGTGCTTTTGCAAGAGGAACAGAGGTGGGCCCTAGTTTAGACAGGGACCCTCAACAGACTCCTCTGACTCTGATGGTGGTATAGGATTTGCCACCTTTACCATGGGTCCCATAGCATTGGGCAGGTACAGATTGGAGCCAATAATTAATGGTCAGAAAGCTGTGGCATTTAGGGACACAGGGGCTAGTGTCACCATGGTGGCAGGAAACTAGTCCCCCTCACCAGCTTTTACCTGAGTTTAAATACCAGGTGACCAACATTGATGGTGTCAGAACAGATCACCCCATGGCCATAGTCAATCTCAGCTGGGAGGGGATCACAGGCCCAAAAGAGTGGCAGTGTCCCCAACCCTCCCTGTAGATTGCCTGATGGGCAATGATCTGGAAATTTCAGCCTGGGCTGAAGTTGAACACCAAACCCATCTCAGGATGCTGGGCGTCCCTGTAAAGGTTAGTGGGGCTGTAATGGCCACAGCCCCAGCCCAAGAATTTGGAAAGATGGAGCCTGAAAGAATGGCCCACTCTCCCCAAAAGAGAGCACAAGGGTTGAAGAAAAGTCTTTTCCCTCCAGACAGTAGGTAAGGGTCAGCCTCCTCAGGGAACTGACCCTACCCCTAGTGAAGGAACTGCCCCAGAGGTAGTCAGGCCTGGCCTGGCCACACCCCTGATGGCAGAGGACCCTTCCAAGGTGGTACCCAGTCTGGAGCAGGTAACCTGCCCTCTCTACCCTGCCTCAGCCAGCCCAGGGCTGCAGAGGTCAGGGAGGTCAGTGGACCCCCAGGGCCCCCTGTCCAGAGGAACCCCCATCAGCAGATTAGGGGCACCCAGTCTAGTAGCCCTAGCCAGGTGAAAACTCCTCTACACACTGAGGGATCCCCCATGCCTTTATGTAGGGACCTCCCCAGAAGGACTCTGGTAGGCAAGGGCAAACCTGGGACCTGAAGGTTCCAAACCTGCCCTGTCCCTCCAGTAGTCCATCCAAAGGGACCCAACCCCCAGCTGTAGGCAGCCAAAGGTTGACCCTTAGAGCAAAGTGCAACTCAGTCATGGAAAGACAGGCATACATGGTGACCAGTGATCTGAGGAAACTGAGGCCAACATTCCTAGGGCCTCACTTCCCTACTCAGACACCTCACCAGCCTTGTACTTTACCTAAGCACACCACAGGTAGTGATTCCCCATGGTGGAGACCCTCTTATACCCTTAGGGTGAGGGATTGCTTAGTGGACCATAAGACAGGGGGCAACCATGCTAGTGCAGGTGCTTCCTTATATGACCACTTAGTCAATGAAGGCTCAACTGGCCAAGGTTAGCCTTATCTCCTTTCGTTTGGGGGGTTATGTAGGAAGGTGGAATCTGACTATATGGTTGCCCCCACTTTTTTTTATGGTGTTTTGCTGGTTTATGACTTAGTTGGACTGGGATCCTGCTATTCAGGGCCCCAGTCTATCTGCTTTCTCTGTAAAAGGTTTCCATGTGCCTTAGGCACATCTCTGATTGGAATCTGGAGTGCCCTTATAAGTCCCTAGTCTATGGTATACTATGTACCAAGGGCATAGGTACCTCAGAGGCCTGCCAGGGGCTGCAGCATGTATTATGCCACCCCTGGAAGGCCATCCAAACTGACACCACAGGTCTGCTACTGCAGCCTGGGTAAGGTGGTGCATGCACTCCTTACTGTGATATAGGTTACCTATATCACTAAATACATACACACATATAAACCTATAAGTTACTCCTAAGGCAGGCCTTATCAATCCTAAAGGCAGAGTGCATGGTTCCTATGTGAGAGGGTGCCCCTGCATGAGCAGGGCCCCTCTGCAGCGTTCGGAGACCATCTCTGATGCTGTTTGTAGTGCAGCCTGACCATATACTCTAAGCGCATTATAACCTCGCGGTAAAATGCTAACTTTGGAATGGCTGCACCTAAACATGTCGTGTTTGGTGTCAAACATCTTGAATACTACCCCCCCGCCAATTCTGGCGGCGGGGTAGCATTCCACCCTTCTAGAGGGAAAGACATGTTAACTCTGACTAACCCGGTAACTTCTTTCCAAAGCCCTGGCATCACAAAATGGATGCTGCTGCCACAGACACGAGTCTGGCCTCCTGCTGCTGGACGAAACTCCGGCAGGGGAGGCCTGGACAACAGGTTTCCTGTCCCAGGGAGGTGTGACCACCTCCCCAGACAGGATAATGTGTATTGGGGCTGGGCGGGAGCACCATCTGTGTGCTTTGAAGTCCTGCACTGGGGGCACATTTGATGTCCCTGTGCATACCCCAGTTCAAACCGGATCAGGGCTTGCAGCCCCTGCTTTGGCGCGAACTGGACAAAGGGAAAGGGGTGTAGCCATCCCTCTGCCCTGACCCACCCATAGGTGGGGCCACAGAGTAGTCCAACCCCTATCTTTAGTATAAAGATAGGAACCCAGTCCTTAGGACTTTAGATTATCCCTGGACGAAACTCTGAAACTGAATCCTGGACCTTCGACGCTCTACTCACGATTAGAGGACAGAAGAATCTCCCTTGGGGTCAAGGAGTGACTCCCCTGCTTGGCAGGCACCAAAGAAGCATCTGTCCGGTTCGCATTTCTGTAGCTCCCGTCGGACGCCGAAGTCATCGCATCACCAGAGGTGGATTCTCAGACTTCCCGAGGCTACCCTGAGTCCCCAGCAAAGCTGAGGCCCGTGGCTATCGTGGGTGACTTGAGACCATGACCCCTGGACACCGAGCACATTTGCAAGTGCATCATCTTCTGGGTCTCCCAAGAAGTCGTGCTTTGGGCTCCGAGTAGCCCTAGCCTCCAGCACCACCTGCACCGAAGATCACTGGCCCCCACTCCACGATTGTCCTGTAAGCCAGCTCCACGTGCGGAGTCACGAGGCTCCTTCGCGGTCGCTAGCCCGTTAGCTAGTAGCCCTTAACGAAGGCCAATCCTTTTCTTACTTGGCATCCTGGTTGCTCCAGGCCTGCCCTCACTTACCCTCGCTGGGTGAGTTCCACAGACCTTGCTGGTCTGCACCATCGACGATCTACATCTTTACCGAGACTTGCCGTTGCCAAGGCTTGTTGGGTCCAATCCGGTCGCCGACACCTCAGCACTCGACAGACATCGTGTATCAGCCCGAATCCTGCTCCTGGTCGCCGACAACGCCTCCTGGACCTCGTGGCTGAAGAGTCAAGACAACCGTCAACGCACCTGAAGCACTCGACATCGGTGGGCATCCGTCCATCGCCTTCCTGGTCACTGGCTAGTGACCCAGACTCTGTCCCCTCTGCTTTCAGGTTCTTCAGAACTCCGATCCACTCTTGGATCCACCCGGACACTTTTCTCTTGGCCGCCAGCAGCACTTTGCAGCAGATCGCCATTCAAATCGACGACGAAACCCGACCCCGAAAGGCACCTATGCACCCGGCTTCCCTGGGTGAGGTAACACGAGTATGTGAGAAGTTGGCCTGGCATATGCTGTCCACTAATTATAGTGGGCACCTTGCACCAGTCCAAACAACCCCTTATTGGAGATAGGTTAAAGACAACCTTATTGAAAGCTATCCTAGTGGTAGCTATGGAGAGCAGCCTTCAGGCTAAGTCTTGAAGGAATGTAAAGCAGCTTGTTTTACCAGTCTATAATCTCTTGAGTGACCAAATGAAAGAGCACCACACCAGGTATATATTCAAAATATATGTATTTATTGCTAAACACACCCCCTAGTCTCTTTATGAGGCTAGAGTTCGAAGTACATAAGTTATAAGATATTAAATCACAGTAATAGCACAAATACACGTTTGGGCCCTAGGGGCGTACCAAACCATATACCAATAAAGTGGTATGCGAACCACGACTGAACTAGACACTAGGCCTAGAGCCTCTAGAAGTGCTTGGACCACAAGGAACCACCCAAGGTAGTGACACAGGGGACCCACGGGAGACGCGTGCAGTGTAAATACACAACCGCGATACGCCGTTAACTTCTATGGAGAAAGTCGGGATCGGGAAAATAGAGGAAAGGGACACTTAAAAGAGGACTAGGACAAAACCCTTTGAGATCTAGGACTTTGAAGAGTCTCTACCCACGGGAGCACCGGAGTACTCGTGTTACCTCACCCAGGGAAGCCGGGTGCATAGGTGCCTTTCGGGGTCGGGTTTTGTCGTCGATTCGAATGGCGATCTGCTGCAAAGTGCTGCTGGCGGCCAAGAGAAAAGTGTCCGGGTTGATCCAAGAGTGGATCGGAGTTCTGGTGAACCTGAAAGCAGAGGGGACAGAGTCTGGGTCACTAGCCAGTGACCAGGAAGGCGATGGACAGATGCCCACCGATGTCGAGTGCTTCAGGTGCGTTGACGGTCGTCTTGACTCTTCAGCCACGAGGTCCGGGAGGCGTTGTCGGCGACCAGGAGCAGGATTCGGGCTGGTACACGATGTCTGTCGAGTGCTGAGGTGTCGGCGACCGGATTGGACCCAACAAGCCTTGGCAACGGCAAGTCTAGATTAAGATGCAGATCGTCGATGGTGCAGACCAGCAAGGTCTGTGGAACTCACCCAGCGAGGGTAAGTGAGGGCAGGCCTGGTGCAACCAGGATGCCAAGTAAGAAAAGGATTGGCCTTCGTTAAGGGCTACTAGCCAACGGGCTAGCGACCGCGAAGGAGCCTCGTGACGCCGCACGTGGAGCTGGCTTACAGGACACTCGTGGAGTGGGGGCCAGTGATCTTCGGTGCAGGTGGTGCTGGAGGCTAGGGCTACTCGGAGCCCAAAGCACGACTTCTTGGGAGACCCAGAAGATGGTGCACTTGCAAATGTGCTCGGTGTCCAGGGGTCACGGTCTCAAGTCACCCACGATAGCCAAGGGCCTCAGCTTTACTGGGGACTCAGGGTAGCCTCGGGGAAGTCTGAGAATCCACCTCTGGTGATGCGATGACTTCGGCGTCCGACGGGAGCTTCAGAAATGCGAACCGGACAGATGCTTCTTTGGTGCCTGCCAAGCAGGGGAGTCACTCCTTGACCCCAAGGGAGATTCTTCTGTCCTCTAATCGTGAGTAGAGCGTCGAAGGTCCAGGATTCAGTTTCAGAGTTTCGTCCAGGGATAATCTAAAGTCCTAAGGACTGGGTTCCTACCTTTATTCTAAAAATAGGGGTTGGACTACTCTGTGGCCCCACCTATGGGTGGGTCAGGGCAGAGGGGTGGCTACACCCCTTTCCCTTTGTCCAGTTCGCGCCAAAGCAGGGGCTGCAAGCCCCTGATCCGGTTTGAACTGGGGTATGCACAGGGACACCAAATGTGCCCCCAGTGCAGGACTTCAAAGCACACAGATGGTGCTCCCGCCCAGCCCCAATACACATTATCCTGTCTGGGGAGGTGGTCACACCTCCCTGCAACAGGAAACCTATTGTCCAGGCCTCCCCTGCCGGAGTTTCGTCCAGCAGCAGGAGGCCAGACTTGTGTCTGTGGCAGCAGCATCCATTTTGTGATGCCAGGGCTTTGGAGAGAAGTTACCGGGTTAGTCAGAGTTAACATGTCTTTCCCTCTAGAAGGGTGGAATGCTACTCCCGCCGCCAGAATTGGCGGGGGGTAGTATTCCAAGATGTTTGACACCAAACACGACATGTTTAGGTGCAGCCATTCCAAAGTTAGCATTTTACCGCGAGGATATAATGCGCTTAAGAGTATATGGTCAGGCTGCACTACAAACCGCATCAGAGATGGTCTCCGAATGCTGCAGAGGGGCCCTGCTCATGCAGGGGCACCCTCTCACATAGGAACCATGCACTCTGCCTTTAGGATTGATAAGGCCTGCCTTAGGAGTGACTTATAGGTTTATATGTGTGTATGTATTTAGTGATATAGGTAACCTATATCACAGTAAGGGGTGCATGCACCACCTTACCCAGGCTGCAGTAGCAGACCTGTGGTGTCAGGTTGGATGGCCTTCCAGGGGTGGCATAATACATGCTGCAGCCCCTGGCAGGCCTCTGAGGTACCTATGCCCTTGGTACATAGTATACCATATACTAGGGACTTATAAGGGCACTCCAGATCCCAATCAGTGATGTGCCTAAGGCACATGGAAACCATTTTAGAGAGAAAGCAGATAGACTGGGGCCCTGAATAGCAGGATCCCAGTCCAACTAAGTCATAAACCAGCAAAACACCATAAAAAGTGGGGGCAACCATATAGTCAGATTCCACCTTCCTACATAACCCCCCCAAACAAAAGGAGATAAGGCTAACCTTGGCCAGTTGAGCCTTCATTGACTAAGTGGTCATATAAGGAAGCACCTGCACTAGCATGGTTGCCCCCTGTCTTATGGTCCACTAAGCAATCCCTCACCCTAAGGGTATAAGAGGGTCTCCAACATGGGGAATCACTACCTGTGGTGTGCTTAGGTAAAGTACAAGGCTGGTGAGGTGTCTGAGTAGGGAAGTGAGGCCCTAGGAATGTTGGCCTCAGCTTCCTCAGATCACTGGTCACCATGTATGCCTGTCTTTCCATGACTGAGTTGCACTTTGCTCTAAGGGTCAACCTTTGGCTGCCTACAGCTGGGGGTTGGGTCCCTTTGGACGGACTATTGGAGGGACAGGGCAGGTTTGGAACCTCCAGGTCCCAGGTTTGCCCTTGCCTACCAGAGTCCTTCTGGGGGAGGTCCCTACATAAAGGCATGGGGGATCCCTCAGTGTGTAGAGGAGTTTTCACCTGGCTAGGGCTACTAGACTGGGTGCCCCTAATCTGCTGATGGGGGTTCCTCTGGACAGGGGGCCCTGGGGGTCCACTGACCTCCCTGACCTCTGCAGCCCTGGGCTGGCTGAGGCAGGGTAGAGAGGGGCAGGTTACCTGCTCCAGACTGGGTACCACCTTGGAAGGGTCCTCTGCCATCAGGGGTGTGGCCAGGCCAGGCCTGACTACCTCTGGGGCAGTTCCTTCACTAGGGGTAGGGTCAGTTCCCTGAGGAGGCTGACCCTTACCTACTGTCTGGAGGGAAGAAGACTTTTCTTCAACCCTTGTGCTCTCTTTTGGGGGAGAGTGGGCCATTCTTTCAGGCTCCACCTCTCCAAATCCTTGGGCTGGGGCTGTGGCCATTACAGCCCCACTAACCTTTACAGGGACGCCCAGCATCCTGAGATGGGTTTGGTGTTCAACTTCAGCCCAGGCTGAAATTTCCAGATCATTGCCCATCAGGCAATCTACAGGTAGGGTTGGGGACACTGCCACTCTTTTTGGGCCGGTGACCCCCTCCCAGCTGAGATTGACTATGGCCATGGGGTGATCTGTTCTGACACCATCAATGTTGGTCACCTGGTATTTAAACTCAGGTAAAAGCTGGTGAGGGGGACTAGTTTCCCTGCCACCATGGTGACACTAGCCCCTGTGTCCCTAAATGCCACAGCTTTCTGACCATTCATTATTGGCTCCAATCTGTACCTGCCCAATGCTATGGGACCCATGGTAAAGGTGGCAAATCCTATACCACCATCAGAGTCAGAGGAGTCTGTTGAGGGGTCCCTGTCTAAACTAGGGCCCACCTCTGTTCCTCTTGCAAAAGCACCTAACTTTTTGGGTGCACTACTCCCAACTGGAGGATTACTACTGGTAGTACCAGGAGGGGTGGTAGTAGTTGTGGGAGGAACATTTTCTTTATTGCCAATCCTGGGGCAACTGGGATCAGTTTTCCAGTGCCCAGGCTTTTTACAGACATGGCAATATGGTTTCTTTTCAGGAGAGGAAGGAGTTTGGGACCCACCCCCAGAAGAGGAATTTTGGGGCCCTATAGTGGACTTATCCTTAGATTTATCCCCACCTTTCTCTTGGGACTTAGTAGAATCTTTCTTCTGGTCACCACCCTGATTTCTAGTCTTTACTCTGGTTCTGACCCATTTGTCTGCCTTCTTTCCCAATTCTTGGGGAGAGGTCAGATCAGAGTCCACCAGATACTGGTGCAAAAGCTGGTTTTGACAATTATTAAGGATCTGCTCCCTCATAATCAAATTGTACAATCCTAAAAAGTCATGCACTTTGTTGCCATGTATCCAACCTTCCAGAGCCTTTGTAGCACAATCTACAAAATCAACCCAGTCTTGAGTCTGAGCTTTTGGGTGTCTCTGAACTTCAACCTATACTGTTCAGTGGTTAGGCCAAACCCATCTATCAGAGCACTCTTCAAGACTGTGTAATTGTCAGCATCCTCTTCTCTTACAGTGAGGAGCTTGTCTCTACCTTTGTCTGCAAAGGAGAGCCACAAGATTGCTGCCCACTGCCTCTGGGGGACCTTCTGAACTTTACAGGCCCTCTCCAGTGCAGTTATCCATTTGTGGATGTCATCCCCACTCTGGTAGGGAGGGACAATCTTGCTCAGGTTCCTATGGTCATAGGACCTTTCCCTATCTCTAGGGACATGGCTGCCACCATGGGACTCTAGTCCCAACTTTCTTCTCTCTCTAAGGAGATCTAGGGATTCCCTATCTAAAGCCAGTTGTTTTTTTCTGATTTCCAGCTGAGTTTCCTCATACCGTACCAGCCTGGCTCTCCTCTCATGTGAGGATTCCCTCCTGTGAGAGGAGACAGAGCTCCCTATAGAGGTGCCAGAGTGGTTAGACTCCTGAGAAGGAGATCTAGACTTCCTGGGCACACTCTTAATCCTTCCTGGGGGGACAAAGAGGGCATCATCTTGATCATCCTCATCATCATCCACAGGAGGGATTGGGTTTTCCAGGTCAAGGTCATTGTCACCCTCCTGGCCAGTTTCAGAGGGGGCTGGGGGTATTGGTACCCCTGGCCTCCTCCTCTTCTCCTGCCCCACCCTCAGCTCCTACCCCTTCAGTCCCCAAGGGCTTACTAAGGTCATAAGCCACCAACAACTCCTTGAGGTGTTGGGTGGTGGGGCTTTGGCCTGTCCTTATTTTTCTCAAGTTACATAAAGCTCTCAATTCCAAGAATGGGAGTGTATCATACTTGGAGGGTGGAAGCTCAATGGCTTCCTGCAAGGATTCTTTGGATCCTGCCCTTAAAGACATTACTAGTGTGGTGTGGTGTATGCACTACCTACTCTAGTGTGGCCTACTAAACTCTCTTGAGTTGTAGAAATGGTTGTGCTATCCCTTAACACACAACTCTAAGTTCAGTAGAACTTACTGTTATTCTAAGCTTAAATTATATGTACCTTAGGTACCTTTAGTGGTTTTCAGTTGATCAATTCAATTGAGATTATCTGGTAAAACAATAGCAAGCTGGAATCCCACACGCTGCACACCAATGTGAGAAGTTGGCCTGGCATATGCTGTCCACTAATTATAGTGGGCACCTTGCACCAGTCCAAACAACCCCTTATTGGAGATAGGTTAAAGACAACCTTATTGAAAGCTATCCTAGTGGTAGCTATGGAGAGCAGCCTTCAGGCTAAGTCTTGAAGGAATGTAAAGCAGCTTGTTTTACCAGTCTATAATCTCTTGAGTGACCAAATGAAAGAGCACCACACCAGGTATATATTCAAAATATATGTATTTATTGCTAAACACCCCCCCCTAGTCTCTTTATGAGGCTAGAGTTCGAAGTACATAAGTTATAAGATATTAAATCACAGTAATAGCACAAATACACGTTTGGGCCCTAGGGGCGTACCAAACCATATACCAATAAAGTGGTATGCGAACCACGACTGAACTAGACACTAGGCCTAGAGCCTCTAGAAGTGCTTGGACCACAAGGAACCACCCAAGGTAGTGACACAGGGGACCCACGGGAGACGCGTGCAGTGTAAATACACAACCGCGATACGCCGTTAACTTCTATGGAGAAAGTCGGGATCGGGAAAATAGAGGAAAGGGACACTTAAAAGAGGACTAGGACAAAACCCTTTGAGATCTAGGACTTTGAAGAGTCTCTACCCACGGGAGCACCGGAGTACTCGTGTTACCTCACCCAGGAAAGCCGGGTGCATAGGTGCCTTTCGGGGTCGGGTTTCGTCGTCGATTCGAATGGCGATCTGCTGCAAAGTGCTGCTGGCGGCCAAGAGAAAAGTGTCCGGGTGGATCCAAGAGTGGATCGGAGTTCTGGTGAACCTGAAAGCAGAGGGGACAGAGTCTGGGTCACTAGCCAGTGACCAGGAAGACGATGGACAGATGCCCACCGATGTCGAGTGCTTCAGGTGCGTTGACGGTCGTCTTGACTCTTCAGCCACGAGGTCCGGGAGGCGTTGTCGGCAACCAGGAGCAGGATTCCGGCTGGTACACGATGTCTGTCGAGTGCTGAGGTGTCCGCGACCGGATTGGACCCAACAAGCCTTGGCAACGGCAAGTCTCGATTAAGATGCAGATCGTCGATGGTGCAGACCAGCAAGGTCTGTGGAACTCACCCAGTGAGGGTAAGTGAGGGCAGGCCTGGAGCAACTAGGATGCCAAGTAAGAAAAGGATTGGCCTTCGTTAAGGGCTACTAGCCAACGGGCTAGCGACCGCGAAGGAGCCTCGTGAAGCCGCACGTGGAGCTGGCTTACAGGACACTTGTGGAGTGGGGGCCAGTGATCTTCGGTGCAGGTGGTGCTGGAGGCTAGGGCTACTCGGAGCCCAAAGCACGACTTCTTGGGAGACCCAGAAGATGGTGCACTTGCAAATGTGCTCGGTGTCCAGGGGTCACGGTCTCAAGTCACCCACGATAGCCACGGGCCTCAGCTTTGCTGGGGACTCAGGGTAGCCTCGGGAAGTCTGAGAATCCACCTCTGGTGATGCGATGACTTCGGCGTCCGACGGGAGCTTCAGAAATGCGAACTGGACAGATGCTTTTTTGGTGCCTGCCAAGCAGGGGAGTCACTCCTTGACCCCAAGGGAGATTCTTCTGTCCTCTAATCGTGAGTAGAGCGTCGAAGGTCCAGGATTCAGTTTCAGAGTTTCGTCCAGGGATAATCTAAAGTCCTAAGGACTGGGTTCCTACCTTTATTCTAAAAATATGGGTTGGACTACTCTGTGGCCCCACCTATGGGTGGGTCAGGGCAGAGGGGTGGCTACACCCCTTTCCCTTTGTCCAGTTCGCGCCAAAGCAGGGGCTGCAAGCCCCTGATCCGGTTTGAACTGGGGTATGCACAGGGACACCAAATGTGCCCCCAGTGCAGGACTTCAAAGCACACAGATGGTGCTCCCGCCCAGCCCCAATACACATTATCCTGTCTGGGGAGGTGGTCACACCTCCCTGGGACAGGAAACCTATTGTCCAGGCCTCCCCTGCCGGAGTTTCGTCCAGCAGCAGGATGCCAGACTCGTGTCTGTGGCAGCAGCATCCATTTTGTGATGCCAGGGCTTTGGAGAGAAGTTACCGGGTTAGTCAGAGTTAACATGTCTTTCCCTCTAGAAGGGTGGAATGCTACCCCCGCCGCCAGAATTGGCGGGGGGTAGTATTCCAAGATGTTTGACACCAAACACGACATGTTTAGGTGCAGCCATTCCAAAGTTAGCATTTTACCGCGAGGATATAATGCGCTTAAGAGTATATGGTCAGGCTGCACTACAAACCGCATCAGAGATGGTCTCCGAATGCTGCAGAGGGGCCCTGCTCATGCAGGGGCACCCTCTCACATAGGAACCATGCACTCTGCCTTTAGGATTGATAAGGCCTGCCTTAGGAGTGACTTATAGGTTTATATGTGTGTATGTATTTAGTGATATAGGTAACCTATATCACAGTAAGGGTGCATGCACCACCTTACCCAGGCTGCAGTAGCAGACCTGTGGTGTCAGGTTGGATGGCCTTCCAGGGGTGGCATAATACATGCTGCAGCCCCTGGCAGGCCTCTGAGGTACCTATGCCCTTGGTACATAGTATACCATATACTAGGGACTTATAAGGGCACTCCAGATCCCAATCAGTGATGTGCCTAAGGCACATGGAAACCATTTTAGAGAGAAAGCAGATAGACTGGGGCCCTGAATAGCAGGATCCCAGTCCAACTAAGTCATAAACCAGCAAAACACCATAAAAAAGTGGGGGCAACCATATAGTCAGATTCCACCTTCCTACATAGTACTCCGGTGCTCCCGTGGGTAGAGACTCTTCAAAGTCCTAGATCTCAAAGGGTTTTGTCCTAGTCCTCTTTTAAGTGTCCCTTTTCTCTAATTTCCCGATCCCAACTTTCTCCATAGAAGTCAACGGCGTATCGCGGTTGTGTATTTACACTGCACGCGTCTCCCGTGGGTCCCCTGTGTCACTACCTTGGGTGGTTCCTTGTGGTCCAAGCACTTCTAGAGGCTCTAGGCCTAGTGTCTAGTTCAGTCGTGGTTCGCATACCACTTTATTGGTATATGGTTTGGTACGCCCCTAGGGCCCAAACGTGTATTTGTGCTATTACTGTGATTTAATAACTTCTAACTTATGTACTTCGAACTCTAGCCTCATAAAGAGACTAGAGGGGTGTGTTTAGCAATAAATACATATATTTTGAATATATACCTGGTGTGGTGCACTTTCATTTGGTCACTCAAGAGATTATAGACTGGTAAAACAAGCTGCTTTACATTCCTTCAAGACTTGGGGTTGTTTGGACTGGTGCAAGGTGCCCACTATAATTAGTGGACAGCATATGCCAGGCCAACTTCTCACAACATGTTGGTCTGTTTCGATACAAAAGACTACATTTTGGTGTGTCATCGGTTGCAGACCTTTTTAAAGACGTCATTTGACGTAGCATACAGCCTGTCATGAATGTGTTCAACTAAAGTGATGACAAATTGGTTTTCGGAGCTACATAAAAAGAGCACGATAAAGCTCTCACACAAGTATGCTGTTTACTTGCTGATGCAGGTTTGACTTTGAATGCAGATAAATGTGAGTTCACAATACAAAGTTACAATTCTTTGGCCATATCTTTTCTGATGGGGGTATGACACCCGATCCTGCTAAAGTACAAGCCTTGTCAAATGCTGATCCCCCACAAGATGCTTCTATGGTGCGTTAATTTCTTGGCATGGCCAGATACTCTTCTAGATTTATATGAGACTTTGCCACTGTAAGTGCTCTATTGAGAGACCTGATGAAAAAGAATGTTTCATTTCATGGGTCACATGAATGTGAGAAACATTTTAAGAAAATCAAACAAGCCATTGAGACTGCTACTGAAATGGCATACTTCAATCTTAAGCTTCATACAGAAGTGGTTGTTGACGCTAGCCCAGTCGGGTTAGGTGCTATCCTTGCATAGCACAGCGGACACCCGAATGCTTGAAGGCATATTGTGGTATATGCAAGTGGGAGTTTGTCCCAAACAGAACGTGCTTGCTCACAACCTGAAAAAGAAAGTTTAACAGTAGTATGGGCTTGAGAACATATCAATGTATTCCTGTAAGGAAAGTCTTTAACCCTAGTAAGTGATCATCAAGCTTTACTAACTATATTTGGCAATCCAAAGGCCAAGATGTCTCCTCGCATTGAACGATGGAGACTATGATTACAAGAGTACAATTATAACATTGTGTATCGTCCAGGGAAGGCTCAGAACCCCGCTGACTAGTTTTCCAGAGTGCCTATACAAGGTCGTGGTACTCCATTCAAGATGGTTGAAGCCTATATCAATTTCATTGTAAAATCAAACACACCAACTGCCATTTCGTTAGCCCAGATCTTCACTGCTATGAGCTATGATAGTGATATGCTAAAGTCGAAAGATATAATCACAACCCTCTCACCAGTGATGGTAAATATCAAAAATGTCAAAGATGAACTGTCCATAACTCAGGAAGGAGTTATACTGCGAGGGTTGAGAATCCTGATTCCGGAGAGTCTGCGACAGAAAATGAATGAAGTGGCCCACGAAGGACATCATGGAATCGTTGCCGAAAAACAAGCTCTCCGAGACCAAGTCTGGTTTCCGTATCTAGATGAGTGGGTTGAAAAAGAATTAAAGGCCTTTCATCTCTGCAACTGTCTTTCTACAAAAGTTACTCAACACACCTTAAACATGTCAGAACTCCTTAGGCATGCCTGGGAGAGAGTGGCCATTGACTTGTTTGGTCCACTTGACAATGGACATCAGCTGATGGTGATTGTGGAAGACTACTCACGATTTCCATTAAATGAGGATCTCTCATCTACCACTCAAGACAGAGTCATTGAGAGACTAGATGGCATCTTTGCGACAGGGGGTGTTCCAGCCATATTAAAATCTGACAATGGCCCACTGTTTAACAGTCAAGAGTTCAAAGATTTCTAAAAGCATCTGAATATAAAGCATCAGAAGAGCACACCTATGTGGCTGAATTGTTGAGCGCTTTATGAGTATGCTAAAGAAAGCAGTGCAGTGAGCAACTCTTGAGAAGCTCTATTTGAAAATGATGTAAATTTTACCTTAAGAGCTTATCGTTCAACACCTCACTCAACCACAGGTGAAAGTCCTATGACATTGATCTCCGGGAGAACAATGACAACCAAGATACCTTAGTTGACCAATCAGAGAGAGAAAACGAGAACGCAACTTCTGAGAGGGACTTGGTTCATACACAAAAGATGAAAGCGTATGCTGACAAAACACAACATGCGAAGAACATTGTTGTAGGAAAGTAGGATCTACTTCTATGGTTACCCCCTCTTTTTCCTGGTGCTGAGCTGTATTATGACCAGTCTGACTGGGATCCTGCTAATCAGGACCCCAGTCTATCTGCTTTCTCCCTAAATTGTTGTGTTGAGTGCTTAGGTACACTTCAGATTGGATGCTGGGGTACCCTTATCAGTCCCTACTATATGGTACTAAGGTACCCGGGGCATAGGTACCCAGAGGTCTCCCATGGGCTGAAGCATGCATTATGCCACCCATGAGAGACCATGCAAAATGGAACTACAGGCCTGCCATTGCAGCCTGTGTAAGTTGGTGCATGCATCACTTACTAAAGATATAGGTTTACTATATCTAAGGGTCACTGCACTTAAAACCTATAAGTCACCCCTATAACAGGCCTTTGCAATCCTGAAAGCAGGGTGCTTTATTCTAAGTGAGAGGGTGCCCCTTCATGAGCAGGCCACCCCTGCAGCCTACGGAGTCCATTCTCCCGGGTTGTCAGTGAAGCAGTCATATACTATATAGAGGGGCACTGTGTAATTACGCGATGACCATCTCGAAAACGGCTGCAACGAATCCTATCATGTTTGGTATTAAACATGTTGGAATCCTACCCCCACACCGTAAATGGTGTGGGAGGTATGATTCCAAGCACTGGCGGAGCCCTTCGTTTAGGCTCTCAGTGTTCCCGGTACCAGTCTTCCAGACACGGACAGCACAACATGGTTGCTGCTGACCAGAGACACATTTCTGCCCTCCTGCTGCTAAGCCAAGCTCGAGCAGAGGAAGGTGGAACAATAGGCATCCTGTCACAGGGAGGTGTGACCACCTCCCAGACAGGATTTAGTGTATTGGGACCGGGTGGGTGCGCTTGCCAGCGCCTGAAAGTCTGCATGAGGGGCACATTTGGTGTCCCTGTGCATAGTCCAGTTCAAACCAGTTCTGGGATCCATTGGCTCCCGCTCTGGCGCGAAATTGGTCAAAGGACCTGGGATTAACCTCCCCCCTGTCCAGACCCTCCCCTGGGAGGGTCCCCTGCATCTTCCCAACCCTTTCCCCAGGGTACTTAAGGGCTTACCTGGGTGTCGGTCCCTAGATTCGTCGTGGGATAAGATTCAGATCAGACACCACTGCACTTCTACCGTCTGGGCACTCTGGACGTCGCGGGACTTCGTTTGGGCCTGACTTCGTCTACCTTCCAGTCTGCTGCATCGTCTGTGCCTGTGCATCATACAAGAACCTTCCCAGGACTGTGAAGCATCAAAGACAACCAAAGTAATCTCCCTTGGAGTGAAGGAGTCACTCCCGTGCATTTGCAAGTCGACCGATCGGCAGATCCTGAGCTCCTCCGGACTCCGTGGGCTCTGCAACACAGGTGGTGGTTTTCCACAGCTCCCGAGGCCTGCTCTACCCTCTCACCAAGTTTGAGGATAGCATCCCTCGTGGGGGTTGCAATAACCGAATCCCTGGGTACCATGTCCAACTTGCAGTTGCAAAGGCTTGTTGGTTTCTTTGCAAGAAGATCTTTAGGCTCCAAGTAGCCCCAACCTCAAGCACCTCCTGTGACCAGAATCTTCAGCCACACCACATCGTGTGCATCGTGGCCTGCATCTTTTGGTGAGCTGCTTGACGTCCTCTCGCGACTCCAGTGCCTCCGGCCTGTGGGCCCACTTGAGGGGCATACTTGTTTCTTTTGGGCTTCCCTGATTGCTTGGGCCTGCCCTGACTCTCCTACCTTTGGTGAGTCCCCTGGACCTTGCTGGTTCCGACGTTACTCCTTCTTTGATTCCTGCGTGGCTTGCCTTTGCCAAGGCTTGTTGGTGCTCTCGCCGGACACCGACACCTCAGCACTCGTCATCCTTTGTGGGAACAGCACGTGCATGGCTCCTGGTCCTCATCAGCATCGCCTGGTCCTCAAAGCTGCAGAGTCAAGGTCCTCGTCATCCATCCTGAAGCACCCGACATCGGAGGGCATTCGTCTTCCAAGTATCCTGGTCACCCCTGAGTGATATAGACTCTGTCCCCTCTGCTCTCAGGTACTCCTCTTCAAGAATCCACGTTTGGATTCCCACGAACACTTTCTCCTCTTCCAGCAGCAGCACTTTCCTGAAGTCCTCCATTTTGCTTGATGGCGGTTTCCGACACCACTTCACACGTATGCACCCGGCTTCCCTGGTGTAGGTAACATGGGTACTAGGGTATCCACAGGGGATGGCTCTCCAACCTCCTGTCTTCCACTGGGTTTCTTCAGGGTCCACTGGGAAGGGTCCTAAATCTTTAACAATCCAACCGCGACTTGCACATAGATTTGTACGGAGCACGGGGACGAGTTTCCACACTGCACACGCTCTCCGTGGGGTCCACATCTACTCACCTTGGGTGGTTCCTTGGGGTCTAAGCACTTCTACGTCCTCTCGACACTGCCTTGACTCGAGTCGTGGTTCTTATACCACTTTCTTAGTATATGGTTTGGTCCCCCTCTGGGGCCACTGTGTATTTCGTGCTATTTACTGTGTTTCTTTGCCAAAGTATTGTGTGCATTGTGTTTATCTCTGTGTTGGAGATACTGGAACGTACTAGACAGTATTAAATAATAAATACATATTTTTATAAATACTTGGTGTGGTTCTTTTTCACTTAATCTATACTATAAGATTGCATTCTGGTAAAACAAGCTGCTTTACACTCCTTCTGACTAAGCCTGAAGGCTGCTCTCCAAGGTTGTCTAAGACCTCTTAAATCACCATAAGGGTTGTCTGGACTGGTGCAAGGTGCCCACTTACATTAGTGGACATCATATACCAGGCCAGCTTCTCACACTGGTGTGCAGCGGTTGGGATTCAAGCTTGCATTGTTTTACCAGATAAATCCTTGTATTGATTAAATTGAAAAGCCATCACTACTGCTAGGCACATATAATATAAGCTTAGAATAAGTAAGTTCTACTGAACTTGGGGTTGAGTAAGTCAAAGGTCTAGCACACCCTTTCTCCAACCTAAGAGAGTTTAGTTCCCACTAGGTCAGGTAGGTACAACACCCCACCACACTTAGTATGTCTTCCAAAGGAGATGCCAGTGGCTCTCTGACTACTAGATACAGTGAACTTTCGTTCCAAGAACTGAAAGCACTGTGTGCCTCTCGAAAGTTGAAGACAGGGAAAGGAGCTAACACTCAACGCCTCCGAGAGGTGTTACTGTTAGATGACCTCAGGAAAACAACAGGGTCAGATGAACAGGAAAGAGTGGGTGGGACAGGGCATGAGGATAGGCCTTGAGGGGAGCCCCTCTTTGACCTAGAATCTAACCCTGACCACAGAGGGCTTAGAGGAAGCCCCCTTTGATCCTCCAGGGAAGGTGCAGAGTAGACCAAGGAGGTCTAGATCCTCCTCTGCAGAGTCCAATGGCTCAGTACAGTCAGCAGGGACCTCCATTTCTCAGAGAAGGGGGAACTCTTTGGATAGGGAGTACCAACTTCTGGAGCTTGAGAAAGCAAGGCTTAGGCTCAGGCAAGAGCAGTTGGCCCTTGGCAGAGAGTCCCTAGAAGGCCAGAGAGCTAGGAAAAAGTTGAGACTAGAGTCCCATGGTGGCAGCAACAGTGTCCCTAGAGTTAAAGAACTTTCCTTTGAACATAAGAACCTGAACAAGACTGTCCCTCCCTGCCATGTTGGGGATGACATCCACAAATGGATAACAGCTTTAGAGAGGGCCTGTAAAGTTCAGAGGGTCCATCAAGAGCAGTGGACAGCTATCCTGTGGCTCTCCTTTGCTGACAAAGGTAGAGATAAGCTCCTCACTGTTAGAGAAGAGGATGCTGACAATTACTCAGTTTTGAAAAGTGCTCTCATTGATGGATTTGGCTTAACCACTGAACAGTACAGGATTAAGTTCAGAGACACCCAGAAAGCACAGAGCCAGGAATGGGTAGACTTTGTGGATAGTGCTATTAAGGCTCTGGAAGGTTGATTGCTTGGCAGCAAAGTGCATGACTACCAAGGATTGTATAATTTGATTATGAGGGAGCAGATCCTTAATAATTGTCAAAATCAGCTTTTGCATCAATACCAGGTGGACTCAGATCTGACTTTTTCCCAACAATTGGGAAAGAAGGCATATAAGTGGGTCCGAGCCAGGGTGAAGCAGAAAATCCAGAACAGTGGTAGTGACCAGAACAAGCAAGATGCTTCTAAGACTCAAGATAAGGGTAGGAACAAGGGTAAAGACAAAAAGGAGTCTTTTCAAGGGCCCCAAAAACCTGCATCTGGTGGGGAGTCACAATCCAACAAGAAAGGCAAAAAGAAACCTTGGTGTTAGCTCTATAAACAGAACACCCATTGGACAAGAGATGCTGATTGTCCAAAGGCCAAGGAAACTACAATTACTACCCCCTAAGGCAACTGCGCCCCCTAGCTCCAGTTCAAGTGGTAGTGCAGCAAACAAGGGAATAGTAGGGTTAACCTTGGGATCTGAGTTGGGTTCTGGCTTAGTCAGAACTCCAGCTCAGGCTGTTCTAGTTTGTGATGGTGGCATAGATCTTGCTACCTTACTTGTCAGTCCCAGTAACCTGGGCAAGTACAGACAACAGCCTTTGATCAATGGAAGAGAGGCCATGGCCTACAGGGACACAGGGGCCAGTGTCACAATGGTGACAGAGAAACTTGTGTCTCCTGACCAAATCATACTTGGAGAAATGTACCAAGTGACCAATGCTAACAATGTCAGGACTGACCATTCCTTGGCAGTTGTTAATTTCAGCTGGGGAGGGGTAACTGGCCCTAAGAAGGTTGTGGTAAGTTCAGCCCTACCAGTAGATTGTTTGTTGGGCAATGATTTGGAGACTTCAGCCTGGGCTGAAGTTGAATTTAGGACTCATGCTGCAATGTTGGGCATCTCTGCAGATGTGTTTGCTCTGACTAGGTCACAAGCCAAACTGACATCCACTGAATAGGCCCTGGATCCTGGAACAATGGACCAGGTGCCTTCCAAGAGAAGGAGCAGGGGGGGAAGGCTGTGTCTGCCACCCAGACTCAGAGGGAGGATCAATCTCTTGAGGGATATGACCTTGGCATCTGTGAAGGATCTGCCTCAGATGAGCTTGAACCTGACCAGGTTGAGTTCTTGGGGGCAGGGAGCCCTTCCAGGGCAGACCTGAGTTTGGAGCAGCAAACCTGCCCCTCTCTTGAACCCCTCAGACAGCAAGCTGCTGCTGAGGCTGCTGGAAATGTCAGTGGGTCCCATAGGATCGACTGGGATGAGGGACTTCTGTACTCAGAGGGTAGAGACCCCAAGTCTGGTGCCACCAGGAGGTAGTTATACCCTTGAAGTTCAGAAGCTTCCTACTCACCATGGCACATGACATTCCCCTGGCAGGACACTTAGGGCAGAGTAAGACTTGGGACAGGCTTGTTCCTCACTTTCACTGGCCCCACATGTCTGAGGACACAACAGAGTTTTGTCGCTCCTGCACCACCTGTCAAGCCAATGGCAATTCAGGTGGCATTACAAAGGCCCCCTTAATTCCACTTCCAGTGGTTGAGGTTCCCTTTGAGAGGGTTGGGATTGATATAATTGGTCCCATGAGCCCTCCAACAGCATCTGGGCACAGTTATATTCTAGTGGTGGTGGACCATGCCACTAGATACCCAGAAGCTATTCCACTTAGAACCACTACAGTCCTGTGGTAGCAAGGGCCCTCTTGGGAATCTTTTCCAGAGTGGGTTTACTTAAGGAGGTCTTAACTGACAGAGGTACAAACTTCATGTCAAGTTATATTACTGCAATGTGGAAAGAGCGTGGAGTGAATTACAAATTCACCACACCCTACCATTCTCAATGCAATGGGTTAGTTGAAAGATTCAACAAAACCCTAAAGTGTAGGATCATGGGCCTCCCAGAAAAGCTTAGGCGGAAATGGGATGTCCTTCTGCCCTGCCTTCTCTTTGCCTACAGAGAGGTCCCTCAGAAGGGGGTTGGCTACAGCCCTTTTGAACATCTGTTTGGGCATGCAGTTAGGGGTACCTTGTGTTTGGTGAAGGAGGGATGGGAGTTACCTCTCAAACCTCCCAAACAGGACATAGTGGACTATGTACTTGGTCTCCTCTCCAGGATGGCTGAGTACATTAAGAAGGCAAGTAAAAACCTGGAGGCCATCCAAGAATTGCAAAAAGCTTGGCATGACCAAAAGGCTGTCCTGACTGTTTACCAGCCAGCCCAGAAAGTGTGGGTGTTGGAACCTGTGGCTCCAGCAGCTCTCCAGGACAAGTGGAGTGGACCCCACACTATCCTTGAGCAAAAGGGTGAGGTCACCTACCTGGTGGACTTTGGCACTCCCAGAAGCCCCCATAGGGTGCTTCATGTGTTCACAAGGTTATAATCTTTAGTTGACAGGGCTGACATAGGCTTGCTCATGGCAACTGATGAGGGACAGGAGGAAGAGAGTGACCCTCTCCCTGGTCTCCTCTCTCAGAACCCTGATGATGGGTCTGTTAATGGAGTAGCCTTGGCAGGCAGCCTCACTGATCAGCAGTAGATTGATTGCAGGAAGATCCACAATCAATTTAGGCATATGTTCTCTCTGACTCCAAGTCAAACCACCTGGTGTACCCATGAAGTGGACACAGGTGAGAGTCTACCTGTCAAGAATAAAATCTACAGGCAGTCTGACCATGTTAGAGATTGCATCAGGACAGAGGTACAAAAGATGCTGGAGTTGGGAGTGATTGAGCCCTCAGATAGCCCTTGGGCTAGCCCAGTAGCCCCGCAACCCCCACGAGGGATGCTGGCCTCAAACTTGGTGAGAGGGTGGGGCAGGCCTCAGGAGCTGTGGAAAACTACCACCTGTGTTGCAGAGCCCACGGAGTCTGGAGGAGCTCAGGATCTGCAGACATGTTGACTTTGTTGAGGTGCCTGCGAATGCAGGGGAGTGACTCCTTCACTCCAAGGGAGATTACTTCGGTTGTCTTTGATGCTTCACAGGCCTTGGAAGGTTCCTGTATGATGCACAGGGACAGATGATGCAGCAAGCTGGAAGGGAGACAAAGTCCGGTCCAAACGAAGTCCAGCGAAGTCCAGAGTGCCCAGACGGTAGAAGTGCAGTGGTGTCTGATCTGAATCTTATCCCACAATGAATCTAGGAACCTACTGTAGGAGAGTAGGATCTGCTTCACATGGGTACCCCCACTTTTTGCTGATGCTTCACTGTTTTTCGACATTAGTCTGGCTGGGGCCCTGCTAATCAGAACCCCAGCCTAGCTGCTTCCTCTCTAAATTGGTTTCCATGTGTCTTAGGCACATCACTGATTGGAATCTGGAGTGCCCTTATAAGTCCCTAGTATATGGTATACTATGTACCAAGGGCATAGGTACCTCAGAGGCCTGCCAGGGGCTGCAGCATGTATTATGCCACCCCTGGAAGGCCATCCAAACTGACACCACAGGTCTGCTACTGCAGCCTGGGTAAGGTGGTGCATGCACTCCTTACTGTGATATAGGTTACCTATATCACGAAATACATACACACATATAAACCTATAAGTCACTCCTAAGGCAGGCCTTATCAATCCTAAAGGCAGAGTGCGTGGTTCCTATGTGAGAGGGTGCCCCTGCATGAGCAGGGCCCCTCTGCAGCGTTCGGAGACCATCTCTGATGCTGTTTGTAGTGCAGCCTGACCATATACTCTTAAGCGCATTATATCCTCGCGGTAAAATGCTAACTTTGGAATGGCTGCACCTAAACATGTCGTGTTTGGTGTCAAACATCTTGGAATACTACCCCCCGCCAATTCTGGCGGCGGGGGTAGCATTCCACCCTTCTAGAGGGAAAGACATGTTAACCCTGACTAACCCGGTAACTTCTCTCCAAAGCCCTGGCATCACAAAATGGATGCTGCTGCCACAGACACGAGTCTGGCCTCCTGCTGCTGGACGAAACTCCGGCAGGGGAGGCCTGGACAATAGGTTTCCTGTCCCAGGGAGGTGTGACCACCTCCCCAGACAGGATAATGTGTATTGGGGCTGGGCGGGAGCACCATCTGTGTGCTTTGAAGTCCTGCACTGGGGGCACATTTGGTGTCCCTGTGCATACCCCAGTTCAAACCGGATCAGGGGCTTGCAGCCCCTGCTTTGGCGCGAACTGGACAAAGGGAAAGGGGTGTAGCCACCCCTCTGCCCTGACCCACCCATAGGTGGGGCCACAGAGTAGTCCAACCCCTATTTTTAGAATAAAGGTAGGAACCCAGTCCTTAGGACTTTAGATTATACCTGGACGAAACTCTGAAACTGAATCCTGGACCTTCGACGCTCTAAGACAAGATTAGAGGACTGAAGAATCTCCCTTGGGGTCAAGGAGTGACTCCCTGCTTGGCAGGCACCAAAGAAGCATCTGTCCAGTTCGCATTTCTGAAGCTCCCGTCGGACGCCGAAGTCATCGCATCACCAGAGGTGGATTCTCAGACTTCCCCGAGGCTACCCTGAGTCCCCAGCAAAGCTGAGGCCCGTGGCTATCGTGGGTGACTTGAGACCGTGACCCCTGGACACCGAGCACATTTGCAAGTGCACCATCTTCTGGGTCTCCCAAGAAGTCGTGCTTTGGGCTCCGTGTAGCCCTAGCCTCCAGCACCACCTGCACCGAAGATCACTGGCCCCCACTCCACGAGTGTCCTGTAAGCCAGCTCCACGTGCGGCGTCACGAGGCTCCTTCGCGGTCGCTAGCCCGTTGGCTAGTAGCCCTTAACGAAGGCCAATCCTTTTCTTACTTGGCATCCTGGTTGCTCCAGGCCTGCCCTCACTTACCCTCGCTGGGTGAGTTCCACAGACCTTGCTGATCTGCACCATCGACGATCTACATCTTACTCGAGACTCGCCGTTGCCAAGGCTTGTTGGGTCCAATCCGGTCGCCGACACCTCAGCACTCGACAGACATCGTGTACCAGCCTGAATCCTGCTCCTGGTCGCCGACAACGCCTCCCGGACCTCGTGGCTGAAGAGTCAAGACGACCGTCAACGCACCTGAAGCACTCGACATCGGTGGGCATCTGTCCATCGTCTTCCTGGTCACTGGCTAGTGACCCAGACTCCGTCCCCTCTGCTTTCAGGTTCACCAGAACTCCGATCCACTCTTGGATCCACCCAGACACTTTTCTCTTGGCCGCCAGCAGCACTTTGCAGCAGATCGCCATTCGAATCGACGACGAAACCCGACCCCGAAAGGCACCTATGCACCCGGCTTCCCTGGGTGAGGTAACACGAGTACTCCGGTGCTCCCGTGGGTAGAGACTCTTCAAAGTCCTAGATCTCAAAGGGTTTTGTCCTAGTCCTCTTTTAAGTGTCCCTTTCCTCTATTTTCCCGATCCCGACTTTCTCCATAGAAGTTAACGGCGTATCGCGGTTGTGTATTTACACTGCACGCGTCTCCCGTGGGTCCCCTGTGTCACTACCTTGGGTGGTTCCTTGTGGTCCAAGCACTTCTAGAGGCTCTAGGCCTAGTGTCTAGTCCAGTCGTGGTTCGCATACCACTTTATTGGTATATGGTTTGGTACGCCCCTAGGGCCCAAACGTGTATTTGTGCTATTACTGTGATTTAATATCTTATAACTTATGTACTTTCGAACTCTAGCCTCATAAAGAGACTAGGGGGTGTGTTTAGCAATAAATACATATATTTTGAATATATACCTGGTGTGGTGCTCTTTCATTTGGTCACTCAAGAGATTATAGACTGGTAAAACAAGCTGCTTTACATTCCTTCAAGACTTAGCCTGAAGGCTGCTCTCCATAGCTACCACTAGGATAGCTTTCAATAAGGTTGTCTTTAACCTATCTCCAATAAGGGGTTGTTTGGACTGGTGCAAGGTGCCCACTATAATTAGTGGACAGCATATGCCAGGCCAACTTCTCACATTGGTGGCAGCGGTGGGGCAGAAGAAGAGGAGGAGGCCAGGGGTACCAATACCCCCAGCCCCCCCTCTGAAACTGGCCAGGAGGGCGACAATGGCCCTGACCTGGATAATCCAACCCCTCCTGAGGAAGAGGAAGAGGAGGATCAGAATGATGCTCCCTTTGTCCCCCCAGGAAGGATTGTGAGTGTGCCCAGAAGGTCTAGATCTTCTTCTCAGGAGTCTAACCACTCTGGCACCTCAATAGGGAGCTCTGTCTCATCTCATAGGAGGGAATCCTCTCATGAGAGAAGAAAGAGGCTGATTCAATTTGAGGAAGCTCAGCTTGAACTCAGAAGGAAGCAAGTAGCCTTAGACAGGGAGTCCATAGATCTCCTTAGAGAGAAAAGAAAGTTGGGACTAGAGTCCCATGGTGGCAGCCATGTCCCTAGAGATAGGGAAAGGTCCTATGACCATAGGAACCTGAGCAAGATTGTCCCTCCCTACCAGAGTGGGGATGATATCCACAAATGGATAACTGCATTAGAGAGGGCCTGTAAAGTACAGAAGGTCCCTCAGGAGCAGTGGGCAGCAATCTTGTGGCTCTCCTTTGCTGACAAAGGTAGAGATAAGCTCCTCACTGTTAGAGAGGAGGATGCTGACAATTACAAGGTCTTGAAGAGTGCTCTTATTGATGGGTTTGGCCTAACCACTGAACAGTACAGGTTGAAGTTCAGAGACACCCAAAAGCACAGACTCAAGACTGGGTAGACTATGTGGATTGTTCTGCCAAGGCTCTGGAAGGCTGGTTGATGGGCAGTAAGGTGTGTGACTTCTCAGGATTGTACAATCTGATAATGAGGGAGCAGATTCTTAATAACTGTCAAAATCAGCTGTTGCATCAATACCTGGTAGACTCTGATCTGACCTCTCCCCAAGAATTGGGAAAGAAGGCAGACAAATGGGTCAGAACCAGGGTGAAGCAGAAGGTACAGAACCAAGGTGGGGAAACCAAGAAGCAAGATACTAAGAACTCTGAAAAGGGTGGGGAGAAGGGTAAAGAGCAAAAGTCTTCATCAGGCCCCCAAAGATCTTCTTCTGGTGGGGATTCCCAGTCTACCAAAGGTAAAGGCCAAAGAAAACCATGGTGCAAGGTCTGTAAGCAAAAGACCCACTGGACCAGTGATTGCACCAAGTCCAAAGACTCCAGTCCAGCACCCACCAATGCCCCTAAGGCACCTGTTCCCCCTAGTACAGTTGGTGGAAGTGCTCCAGCAAAGGGTTTAGTAGGGTTCACCCTGGGAACTGAGTTGGGCTCTGACTTAGTCAGAGAACTGACTCAGGCTGTGTTAGTCTGTGATGGAGGCATGGATGTGCCCTCCTCTATGAGTCCCAGTAATCTGGGCAAGTACAGACAACAGCCTTTAATCAATGGACGTGAGGCTTTGGCATTTAGGGACACAGGGGCAAGTGTCACAATGGTGACACAAGACCTTGTGCTTCCTGGGCAAGTTATGCTTGGTGAGATGTACCAAGTGACCAATGCTAGCAATGTCAGAACAGACCATACTCTGGCAGTTGTTAACTTCTCCTGGGGAGGGGTAACTGGCCTTAAGAAGGTTGTGGTAAGTGCAAACCTACCAGTCGAATGCTTGCTTGGCAATGACTTAGAGACTTCTGCTTGGGCAGAAGTGGAGCTCAGGACCCATGCAGAGATGCTGGGGATCCCTGCAGATGTGTTTGCTGTGACCAGGTGACAAGCCAAAATGTCTAACACTGAACAGGCCTTGGATTCTGGAAGAATGGACCAAGTGCCTTCCAAGAGGAGGAGTAGTAGGGTTAAGGCAGTGCCTTCCCCTTGGCTCAGGAGGAAGATCAGTCCCGTGAGGGGGATGATCTCGGCCCTGAAGAAGGAACTGTCCCAGAGGAACTGGAACCTGACCAGGTTGAGTTCTTGGGGACAGGGGGACCTTCTAGGGCAGATCTGAGCCAGGAGCAGCAGAGCTGCCCCTCCTTGAACCCCTCAGACAGCAAGCTGCTGCTGAGGCTGCTGGGAAAGCTAGTGGTCCCCATACAGTGTATTGGGATGATGGACTCCTGTACTCAGAGAGTAGAGACCCCAAGCCTGGTGCTACCAGGAGGTTGGTAATACCTTTGAAGTTCAGGGGCTTCCTATTGACCCTAGCCCATGATATTCCCTTAGCAGGTCACCTGGGCCAGAACAAGACTTGGGACAGAATTGTCCCTCACTTTCACTGGCCCCACATGTCTGAAGACAGTAAGGAGTTTTGTCGCTCCTGTGTAACCTGCCAAGCCAGTGGCAAAGCAGGTGGCACTACAAAGGCCCCCTGATACCACTACCTGTGGTGGGGGTGCCCTTTGAAAGGGTAGGGATTGACATTGTTGGTCCCATGGATCCCCAAACAGCCTCTGGGCCCAGGTTTATCCTGGTGGTAGTGGATCATGCCACCAGGTACCCAGAAGCTATTCCCCTCAGGACCACTACAGCACCTGTGGTGGCAAGGGCCCTCCTGGGAATCTTCTCAAGAGTGGGCTTTCCTAAGGAGGTAGTATCAGACAGGGGTGCCAACTTCATGTCTGGGTACTTAAAAGCAATGTGGAAGGAGAGTGGAGTGACTTATAAGTTCACCACACCCTATCACCCACAATGCAATGGTTTAGTTGAGAGATTCAACAAAACCTTAAAGGGCATGATTAAAGGGCTCCCAGAAAAGCTTAGGCGTAGATGGGACATACTCTTGCCCTGCCTTTTATTCGCATATAGGGAGGTGTGTAGTACTTGAAATTTTGGCTTCGTGTCATAAGCATCGTCGAATCATGACGATTTTGGTATCAGCAGAACGACAATGACGAACATACTATATCCAGGCAATTTCGGCGTGTTCGAATGGCTGGATCACCTTCAAATCAGGGATTTCGTCCTGAACCCTCGGGTTCCATTTTGTGCATGGCAGCCATTTTAAGTGGTTGCCCTCACATGGGCTGATAACTAAGGCCAAAACGAGTCTGAAGGACACGTACACCTTTGTTGACTTTTGTGTGACCTGGGCAAGCTGACTCCACTGCCTGAAGCCAAACCTGTTCGACCAGTTCCTTTCCCAGTGACCGATCAAGATTAGTATCAAGGCACAGCAAACCATAAACCTTTCATCACATTCAAACCACTCCTAATCTCTCACACACCTGTCTATGTTTCTTTCTTTATGACTTGCTTTACGAGGAGGAGGTGCCCGATTTTATTAGGGGTCCATCTGATATCTGATGAGAATGTCGGGCCTTGCCGGGAAATTGGTCTTGGGATGGACAAACTGAAAATGGGCTTGTCATCATGACTCTGCTTTTTCAATGTTGTAAATATCTGAATGGTAAACTGTAAAGAAGGAATGTTAGGTATTTTGCATGCTTGCACAAGCTAGGACTGCCCCTTACTTGTATGCTGAAGTTTGTACCCTGAGAGCATATAAAAGGCCTCTGTTCTTTGTATTCCTCAGACTGCCTCATACAGTTGCTACGGCTTCTGTGTGACGTGGCCTCACTTATGTAAGTTTAATAAAGATGTCTTTTCATATTTCAGCTTCTGTAAAGTTCTTTATATTAATAAGATCCCTGAGTTGAAGATTAGATTTACTTCAAATGGCGCCCAACGTGGGGCCTCATCAGAGAAGTGGCTTTCTGTGGGAGATCTTGTCAGGAGACTGAAATCTACTGAGGAGGACAGAACAAGATTCTACTAAGGAGGTACTCTGTGCACAAGGATTCTGGAGATTCTTTGTTTCTGCAGCCCAGTACATTTCTGATCTTCCTGATTTTTGATCCTCCACATGACGTCACTCCTGACTGAGAACCTTTTTGGCGTGAGTATTCTAAAAGACCGTTAGGTCATGTAGAACTTGACAGATAGAATTTGGATAACCTTTTGATTAGTAAAAGTAAGAGTTAAGTATAAGTGGGTCGCTCCCAGTCGTTTGTTCTTTGGTTCCTTGGTTCCTTTGAGTCTTAGTTTGATTGGTTCTTAGTTTGTTTGGTCCTTAGTTTTATTTGAAGATTGCAATTTTCAAAAACCGAGGGTCTTGTATATTTACGAGTGTATCGATAGAGATAGCCCCTTGAAGTTTGAAGCTAGATTAGTGAGCTATAAGATGCCTGATCTTAGCAAATTTGGAGCTTTATGTTGGCCAACTTTGTATACGTTTGGATTAGCCGGCTTCCCCTAAAGGGAAAATCTAAATAGGTTTAGATTTACAAACATATTTCTTCCTTGGTGATTTTGTATCCCCAGGGAATTAAAATATGACATAATACAAAACAAGGATCCTTTGTTCTGCGCAGTTTTTATGAATGAAGATATGCAGAACGATTTTGTTTGGTGTTCTGCTAACCAAAGCTAGTGAATTGAGTGTATTTTCGTAGTCTTTTTAAAAAAAAAAAAAAACACAATTGAGAAGCGTTTCTTGTAAATATAACTTACGACTAGTATTTACAAATGGTTTGGTTCTAGTACAGTCTGTGGGCTGTCCTGAGTATTGATAGGTGGGTTAAAATGTGTGTGTTTAAATGTCTGTGGTTTTCCTATTAGTGCAACTTCTGTAAGAGAATAGCGTTGGCGCTATTCATGAAATGCATGGCTAAAAGCGCGCCGTATTGTGTGTCCTGAGTGTTTCACCCCTTTCTGTTTATGTCTCAAATGAGCTCAATGTCTGTTCGTGGTTTTTCTTGATGTTTTCAGTCTATTAAGCAACATTTTGTAAGTATATTATTGGGTCTGTTGCTAAATAAAATTGTCCTTTTTAGAAAGAAAAATGTGACGCCAAATTTTGTCATGTTTTAAGTTAGGCTTCTGTGTTTAGGCTTATAAATAAATGCGTCTAAAATGATAGGCAAGGGATGCAGCTTGCTCTTATATGTGGAATTATCAAAAATAAAAGGTTTTTTTTTTAAATTTTATTTTTAAATTATTAATTATGAAAAATAATTATTAAAAATAAGTGCTACAAAATTCGTTTTTTACTATTCATGAAGCTTAAAGCTCATACTATGACATCCTAGCATTAAAATTTAATTTAAGTTGTGCTATACCGAATAATGACGACATTAGCATATGGATTTTCACTTGGCGCAGGTGTGAAAAACTCATTTTTCTAAAGATTTACATGAGATATGTCTAATATCTAATATCTGTAATGTGTAAAGAACATCCTGAGGATGATTAATATGTAACATACTTATGGGATATTTATTTTTAAGTGCCCCAAACATCAAAGTCGAATTTGGGTATTTTTGCCATTTAAAATAGCTTTAAAGTGCTTTAGGCTTCAGTAAATGAATACATTTAGGTATAAAACACAAATTTGCAGGTTATTCCCATTTTGGGTTCACTTGTTGCTGCTTATGATACTATTACAAGTTTACCTGTGTTGTGAAGGGATATACATGACGATGTGTATCCTGCAAACAGTTGGGTAGATTTGCTTTGACACTAAAATTCACAGAAAGACAGACAACACTTCACCAGTGTATGTCAAATTTGGCTTTAATGGTATTTGAAGGAAAAATAAAAAAGATATCAAGGAAACAAGGTTTCATATATTTTTTCCCTGAAGAAGGAACTGGAACATTAGCGGAGGTTACCGTATATGGTTTAGCGGCCAGCGGTAGAGCCAACCTTTTGTCACCCCCTGATGTCACATCATGCCTAGTTATTGGGGATTTTAGCTGTGTCCTAGTTCCATTTCCCTTTTTCCATATTCTTTTCACCAGTTTGCCTTTTTATTGATGTATTGTTCAAGTTCACACTTCCAGACCGCAGTAATATATCAGAAACCACCATATTATGTATAATTCCTTTTGCATCACCAGACTGGTTTTCAAGAATTCTCTTTAGGCCCACTGCAATGTTTTCCAGTCTGATTGTTAGGATAGTGATGGACTGGTTAACTGACTCAATACTATAACAAAACAAGTTTTCCATCTCAATAGGAGATACCTTACATTTTTTTTTTTTTGAACATGACAAATTTTCAATGACTCTTTTTAATGTGGTTATTTTTACCCTTTTGTTCATACTGCTTTAATTTTTGGTGGGATCAGATGTGTTCTAAATTATGGAAAGACCAGGACTCTCTAGTTCTTGTCTTTTGTTTCCACATTTTGATCATTAGCCTGTGTATTGCATAGTGCACCTGATGCACAACTTTTAAAGGGAGGTATCTACATGCCCCTGATAATCTGTATTATGCGATTTTTCTTTTGAGATGTTTTTAAGACAAGGAATTTAGGAACACCTAGACTTAATCATGTCGCTATCTACCATTAGATGATGGAGAATATGCTCTCACACGGAAACCCAATTGAAGAGCCTAGAGGCACTGTTGTGCCTACTGCCTTTGTCTTTGTATTGCCTTTGAGAAATGACAGTGTGTTCTAGACCAGAACTGTCTCATGGCATATGGCCATTCCCTCGCAGATTGCAGGCCACCTGCTTGCAGTCCCCTTGTTAAAACACAAATAAATTGTATTCGCATTAATTTTAAGAAAACAACTGCGTCACATTTCCTACTTCACAAATGAGAGGCGGACGTCTGGTATCTCCGAAGTATTATGCTTGCTTCATCAGAAGGCGTTGAACATCAAAAAGAAGCAGGAGAGTTTCAGTGCAAAAGAGCGAAAGGATTGAGGCCTGAGTTTTTCACCTGTCATGTGCTGGTAACCTCTGACAGTGTGCAGTCCCTTGAGCCCCTCGGCCTGAGTTTTGGCCACACAACCCTTTTCCTTTGCTCCAACGGAAGTGCAGTGCACCGGAAGATGCAAGAGTGGGAAAAGGCACTACATTATGGTGCCCATCAAAGAGCAGCCTGAGCGTCCTCTGACACTGAGTAATGAGTGTCGGAGCCTGAGAATGTAGACCCGGATCTGCATAAGATGATCTGTGCCCTTGATCAATGAGGAGCACACTTTCTGTAGTGCCTGCCGCAGAGGAGAGATATCGGTGCACTGCCTTGAGACATTGAGACTTTCAAATGAGCTGTGAGTGTTTGCCAGGAGGGCACTCCAACAGATACTGAAAAACACTATTTTTCATATAAGGCCTGAATCAAGAGGCCCATGCAACAATGGGAGAAGATTTGATGGACGATGGAAGCTCGCCAGAGAGGCTTGAACGGACTTTGGACATAATTGATGCATAAAGTGGTTTCCGTGTGATTGCATAAAATAGGTGTTATGAGACTGTTTCTTATTGTTTTGCTGGCATTGTCTTAAAGTAGTATTCTGTTTAGTAAAAGCAGAATAAAGTCCATTCTCTGTGGAAGAGTATTCCCTTTTCACCTCAGAGCATTGATGAGGATCACCACTGTTTCACCTGAACATGTAATAAATTACTGAAATACATAGGAGCCCTAAAAATGTTACTAGATAATTTTAGGATTTACTTTTTGCTTAGGGTGGTGAAAAATTATGAATTCGTTTGTAATAGTGGTCACTACTTTCTCCTGTTGTCTATATGTTCTTAACAATGTGTTTTCTAGTGTTTTTAAACATGACATTGTCTTTTATGGGTGGGATTGTTTTTTTCTACCCAATTGACATCTGTACCCACCTCCCAACCTATGTCTCTTCCTACTACTACTTCTTTGCATTCTTTCAATACTTTACCTGAACACGAACTGGTTAGGAGGTCAGAGTTTATTAATAATTCCTTTGTACCGCTTCTGCATCAACACCAGTTAGTAGTGAACATCACTAATTGTTGGGTGTGTGGTCTTATGCCACATACTACAGATAGAGGTATTCCCTATTTGGTCCTGCTATGTGTGGCCTCTGTGCTACATCGTGTGTAAGGAAGCCTGTATCAAGGTACGAGCTAAGCAATAGGATGATGCTACAGCAACATCTCAATGAATTTGTGAATATAGACCTGGACTCAGATTAGCGTGAGTATATATATTAATTGCCTATGTAAGGGCAAAAGGAGGGTCTGTAGTACTTGAAATTTTGGCTTCGTGTCATAAGCATCGTCGAATCATGACGATTTTGGTATCAGCAGAACGACAATGACGAACATACTATATCCAGGCAATTTCGGCGTGTTCGAATGGCTGGATCACCTTCAAATCAGGGATTTCGTCCTGAACCCTCGGGTTCCATTTTGTGCATGGCAGCCATTTTAAGTGGTTGCCCTCACATAGGCTGATAACTAAGGCCAAAACGAGTCTGAAGGACACGTACACCTTCGTTGACTTTTGTGTGACCTGGGCAAGCTGACTCCACTGCCTGAAGCCAAACCTGTTCGACCAGTTCCTTTCCCAGTGACCGATCAAGATTAGTATCAAGGCACAGCAAACCATAAACCTTTCATCACATTCAAACCACTCCTAATCTCTCACACACCTGTCTATGTTTCTTTCTTTATGACTTGCTTTACGAGGAGGAGGTGCCCGATTTTATTAGGGGTCCATCTGATATCTGATGAGAATGTCGGGCCTTGCCGGGAAATTGGTCTTGGGATGGACAAACTGAAAATGGGCTTGTCATCATGACTCTGCTTTTTCAATGTTGTAAATATCTGAATGGTAAACTGTAAAGAAGGAATGTTAGGTATTTTGCATGCTTGCACAAGCTAGGACTGCCCCTTACTTGTATGCTGAAGTTTGTAACCCTGAGAGCATATAAAAGGCCTCTGTTCTTTGTATTCCTCAGACTGCCTCATACAGTTGCTACGGCTTCTGTGTGACGTGGCCTCACTTATGTAAGTTTAATAAAGATGTCTTTTCATATTTCAGCTTCTGTAAAGTTCTTTATATTAATAAGATCCCTGAGTTGAAGATTAGATTTACTTCAGGTGCCTCAGAAGGGGGTTGGTTACAGCCCTTTTGAACTTCTGTTTGGCCACCCTGTGAGGGGTCCACTGTGCTTGGTAAAGGAAGGATGGGAGTTACCTCTCAAGCCCCCAAAGCAAGATATAGTGGACTATGTACTTGGTCTCCACTCCAGGATGGCTGAGTACATGAAAAAGGCAACCAAAAACCTTGAGGCTAGCCGGGAACTTCAAAAGGCCTGGCATGACCAAAAGGCTGTTCTGACTGTTTATCAGCCAGGACAGAAGGTGTGGGTGTTGGAGCCAGTGGCCCCAGCAGCTCTCCAAGATAAATGGAGTGGACCCCACACTATTGTTGAGCAGAAGGGTGAGGTCACTTACTTAGTGGACCTAGGAACACCCAGGAGTCCCCACAGGGTTCTCCATGTCAACAGGTTAAAACCATATGTGGACAGGGCAGACATGGGCTTGCTCATGGCTACTGATGAAGGGCAGGAGGAAGAGAGTGACCCACTCCCTGACCTGCTCTCACAAAACCCTGACGATGGGTCAGTTGATGGTGTAGCCTTGGCAGGCAGCCTCACTACCCAGCAACAAGCTGATTGCAGGCAAGTCCTCAATCAGTTTAGACATATGTTTTCACTGACACCCAGTCAGACCACCTGGTGCACTCATGAAGTGGACACTGGGGACAGTCTGCCTATTAAAAACAAGATTTATAGGCAACCTGACCATGTCAGGGACTGTATCAGGACTGAAGTCCAGAAAATGTTGGAATTGGGAGTAATTGAACCCTCAGATAGCCCTTGGGCTAGTCCAGTAGTCCTTGTACCGAAACCTCACACCAGTGGTGGAAAAAGAGAGATGAGGTTTTGTGTAGACTACAGGGGTCTCAATGTAATCACTAGGACTGATGCCCATCCAATACCCAGGGCAGATGAGCTCATAGATACTTTGGCCTCTGCCAAATATCTCAGCACATTTGACCTAACAGCTGGCTACTGGCAGATCAGACTAGCTGATACTGCAAAGCCCAAAACAGCATTCTCAACCCCTAGTGGACATTATCAATTTGTGGTAATGCCCTTTGGTCTGAAGAATGCACCTGCCACTTTCCAGACGTTGGTGAATACAGTTCTCACAGGACTGGAAGCCTATAGTGCAGCTTATCTAGATGATATTGCTGTCTTTAGCTCCACCTGGGAGGATCACCTGGTCCACCTCAGGAATGTTTTACAGGCCCTGCAAAAGGCAGGCCTGACTATCAAGGCCACTAAGTGCCAGATAGGGCAGAGTCAGGTTGTGTACCTGGGCCACCTTGTGGGTGGAGGCCAGGTTCAACCTTTGCAGAGCAAGATCCAGACCATCATGGACTGGACTGCTCCCACTACCCAGACTCAGGTGAGAGCCTTCTTAGGCCTGACTGGGTACTATAGGAGATTTGTCAAGGGGTATGGATCAATAGTGACACCCCTGAATGACTTAACTTCTAAGAAAATGCCCAAAAGGTTCAGTGGACAGCTAGCTGTCAAAAGGCATTTGATGACCTCAAGCAGGCCATGTGCACTGCTCCAATTCTGCAGAGTCCTGATTACTCCAAGAAGTTCATTGTTCAAACTGATGCATCTGAATTGGGGGTAGGGGCTGTACTGTCACAATTGAATGAAGAAGGTCAGGATCAGCCAGTAGCTTTCATTAGCAGAAGGCTGACCCCTAGAGAGAAACGTTGGTCAGCCATAGAGAGGAGGCCTTTGCTGTGGTCTGGGCTCTGAAGAAGTTGAGGCCATACTTGTTTGGTACACACTTCCTGGACAGACCATAAGCCCCTCTTATGGCTAAAACAAATGAAGGGTGAAAACCCCAAACTGCTTAGGTGGTCCATTTCCCTACAGGGGATGGACTTTACAGTGGAACATAGGCCTGGGAGTAACCATGCGAAAGCAGATGGACTCTCTAGGTATTTCCACTTAGAACATGAAGACTTAACTGGGCAAGGTTAGTTTAATGTCCCTACGTTTGGGGGGGGTTGTGTAGGAGAGTAGGATCTGCTTCACATGGGTGCCCCCACTTTTTGCTGATGCTTCACTGTTTTTCGACATTAGTCTGGCTGGGGCCCTGCTAATCAGAACCCCAGCCTAGCTGCTTCCTCTCTAAATTGGTTTCCATGTGTCTTAGGCACATCACTGATTGGAATCTGGAGTGCCCTTATAAGTCCCTAGTATATGGTATACTATGTACCAAGGGCATAGGTACCTCAGAGGCCTGCCAGGGGCTGCAGCATGTATTATGCCACCCCTGGAAGGCCATCCAAACTGACACCACAGGTCTGCTACTGCAGCCTGGGTAAGGTGGTGCATGCACCCCTTACTGTGATATAGGTTACCTATATCACGAAATACATACACACATATAAACCTATAAGTCACTCCTAAGGCAGGCCTTATCAAACCTAAAGGCAGAGTGCGTGGTTCCTATGTGAGAGGGTGCCCCTGCATGAGCAGGGCCCCTCTGCAGCGTTCGGAGACCATCTCTGATGCTGTTTGTAGTGCAGCCTGACCATATACTCTTAAGCGCATTATATCCTCGCGGTAAAATGCTAACTTTGGAATGGCTGCACCTAAACATGTCGTGTTTGGTGTCAAACATCTTGGAATACTACCCCCCACCAATTCTGGCGGCGGGGGTAGCATTCCACCCTTCTAGAGGGAAAGACATGTTAACCCTGACTAACCCGGTAACTTCTCTCCAAAGCCCTGGCATCACAAAATGGATGCTGCTGCCACAGACACGAGTCTGGCCTCCTGCTGCTGGACGAAACTCCAGCAGGGAGGCCTGGACAATAGGTTTCCTGTCCCAGGGAGGTGTGACCACCTCCCCAGACAGGATAATGTGTATTGGGGCTGGGCGGGAGCACCATCTGTGTGCTTTGAAGTCATGCACTGGGGGCACATTTGGTGTCCCTAGTGCATACCCCAGTTCAAACCGGATCAGGGGCTTGCAGCCCCTGCTTTGGCGCGAACTGGACAAAGGGAAAGGGGTGTAGCCACCCCTCTGCCCTGACCCACCCATAGGTGGGGCCACAGAGTAGTCCAACCCCTATTTTTAGAATAAAGGTAGGAACCCAGTCCTTAGGACTTTAGATTATACCTGGACGAAACTCTGAAACTGAATCCTGGACCTTCGACGCTCTACGACAAGATTAGAGGACTGAAGAATCTCCCTTGGGGTCAAGGAGTGACTCCCCTGCTTGGCAGGCACCAAAGAAGCATCTGTCCGGTTCGCATTTCTGAAGCTCCCGTCGGACGCCGAAGTCATCGCATCACCAGAGGTGGATTCTCAGACTTCCCCGAGGCTACCCTGAGTCCCCAGCAAAGCTGAGGCCCGTGGCTATCGTGGGTGACTTGAGACCGTGACCCCTGGACACCGAGCACATTTGCAAGTGCACCATCTTCTGGGTCTCCCAAGAAGTCGTGCTTTGGGCTCCGAGTAGCCCTAGCCTCCAGCACCACCTGCACCGAAGATCACTGGCCCCCACTCCACGAGTGTCCTGTAAGCCAGCTCCACGTGCGGCTTCACGAGGCTCCTTCGCGGTCGCTAGCCCTTTGGCTAGTAGCCCTTAACGAAGGCCAATCCTTTTCTTACTTGGCATCCTGGTTGCTCCAGGCCTGCCCTCACTTACCCTCGCTGGGTGAGTTCCACAGACCTTGCTGGTCTGCACCATCGACGATCTACATCTTACTCGAGACTTGCCGTTGCCAAGGCTTGTTGGGTCCAATCCGGTCGCCGACACCTCAGCACTCGACAGACATCGTGTACCAGCCCGAATCCTGCTCCTGGTCGCCGACAACGCCTCCCGGACCTCGTGGCTGAAGAGTCAAGACGACCATCAACGCACCTGAAGCACTCGACATCGGTGGGCATCTGTCCATCGTCTTCCTGGTCACTGGCTAGTGACCCAGACTCTGTCCCCTCTGCTTTCAGGTTCACCAGAACTCCGATCCACTCTTGGATCCACCCGGACACTTTTCTCTTGGCCGCCAGCAGCACTTTGCAGCAGATCGCCATTCGAATCGACGACGAAACCCGACCCCGAAAGGCACCTATGCACCCGGCTTCCCTGGGTGAGGTAACACGAGTACTCCGGTGCTCCCGTGGATAGAGACTCTTCAAAGTCCTAGATCTCAAAGGGTTTTGTCCTAGTCCTCTTTTAAGTGTCCCTTTCCTCTATTTTCCCGATCCCGACTTTCTCCATAGAAGTTAACGGCGTATCGCGGTTGTGTATTTACACTGCACGCGTCTCCCGTGGGTCCCCTGTGTCACTACCTTGGGTGGTTCCTTGTGGTCCAAGCACTTCTAGAGGCTCTAGGCCTAGTGTCTAGTCCAGTCGTGGTTCGCATACCACTTTATTGGTATATGGTTTGGTACGCCCCTATGGCCCAAACGTGTATTTGTGCTATTACTGTGTTTAAATAACTTATAACTTGTGTACTTCGAACTCTAGCCTCATAAAGAGACTAGAGGGGTGTGTTTAGCAATAAATACATATATTTTGAATATATACCTGGTGTGGTGCTCTTTCATTTGATCACTCAAGAGATTATAGACTGGTAAAACAAGCTGCTTTACATTCCTTCAAGACTTAGCCTGAAGGCTGCTCTCCATAGCTACCACTAGGATAGCTTTCAATAAGGTTGTCTTTAACCTATCTCCAATAAGGGGTTGTTTGGACTGGTGCAAGGTGCCCACTATAATTAGTGGACAGCATATACCAGGCCAACTTCTCACAATCATAACAAGCAGAGACAACAGGAGACACTTATCCTGACTGCCGAGCAGCAAAGAAAAGGTGGCAAAATGGTGTCTGTCCCATCTGGTTGGCTGGGTCTGTGGTGATTGGTGGACTGGACTATACCATGTGGTGTGTTGTCAGGGGAGATGAGGTTTTTGTTAGATACTTTTTGGTTGGCTGCTGTAAATTTGTATAAAAGGAAAGAGAAGCAGAATCCAAGCCTCCGGTCCTGACATTCACACCTCAGCACACAGCCCTGATCTTTAAATACTGTCCGAAGCGGAGTTGAAAAATGTCTTGGTGGTTTGTAGGTAATTAGGAAGTTTTCAAACTTTGTTTAAACGCTGTAGGAGAATTCCTCTCAATGTAACATCTGATTCACTCTCCTGTTTTATAAAAGGAAGTGGAAAGTGTAAAAATATGAAAAAAGTGCCCAAGGCAGATGTGTATAAAAAAAAAGCGAGGTTAAAGTAAGTGAAGTTGAACGGGTAAGGAATGAACAAAGGCAGGGGTGTGAAGCAGGCAGCCTGAAGCACATCTGTGCAGATGCACTGACGTCACGTCCTAGCCCAATCCATCTCTACGGTTGACACTAAGTGGTCCCCTTGTAAGCCTCAATATCACCTCACAGGGGGCTGCTCAACACCTTTGCTGAGTTCTGGTTTTCGCTGAAAAAATTCAGGAGATGGGGCCAATCACAATCTGTCTTCTGCAGACATCACTGACCTACTGGCAAGTTACAAGACCTCGAACGCCTCCCCCCTTCCACTTTCCTCTCCAAGTAACCCTACTATCTTCACTATTCCGACCATCTCTTCTGTCAGACCTAATCGTCTGCCTTCTTTCTCCCGGGCACCCTCTTACAAGAACAATATCCCCATCACCCCTCATAGCCCAATCGCCCCCGTCACCAAAACAGTCTCGTCAGAGTTCCGTTGTTTGCTCCACAACTGCAGATCTGCAATGAAACACAAACTGGAAATTTCTGACACCATCATCCTTCACAATCTCGACATGCTCTTCCTCACAGAGACCTGGTTCAACGACACCTCTCATTCTATATTTGATCTTCTGTTACCCACCGACTACTCTATCTTTAGAAATGACAGAACAGACAAAGTTGAGGGAGGTGTTGCAATCATCTTTAGAAACTCCCTTCAACTTAAGGCTTTTCCTAACAGCTCCTTCCGTTCATTCGAATGCCTGTCTCTGGAGCTTCAAGTGCAACACTGCTCCCCCTTCAGATTTCATGCCATTTATCACCCGCCCGGTGACTGCTCTTCTTTTTTAGAGGAACTCACCGAATTCATCAGCGACCAATACTCGCAAAGTGACAGACAGATCTTCCTGGGAGACTTCAATCTTCACTGGGGCTCTTTGGAAGACTCTGCTGCCAGTAGGCTGGCCACCTTTCTCTCAGCAAACGATCTTATCCAACACTGCACTGAAACAACACACTCTAAGGGCTCAATCCTGGACCTTGTTATATCTAAAGCAGACATGCTTACTATTGCTATCCCTATTCATGTAGACTGGTCTGACCACTTCCTCATCCCCTTCTCTCTTCACCTATCACACTCTATTACTCTTGGCCAACCTAAAAGGACTACTACCTGGTTCCGTAACACTAAAAACATTGACCTCGATACTCTCTGTGATTCCGCTTTGCTATCACTTCCAAGGCTAGACCCGAACTTGGATGTCAACGATCGCACCTCCCAATGCCTCTCAGTCCTTGCAGTCGAAATCGATAGTGTCGCTCCTCTCCAAAGCAAAAGGAAAAGGCCTATTCCCTCAGCACCTTGGTTCAACAAATCCCTTTATGAAGAAAGGAAGAACCTGAGAATCCTGGAGAAACAATGGAGACAAGCTCCATCCACCACTAATCTTGCTAGGTTACGGTCAGCAAGATCCAAATACCACAAACACATCTTCCTTGAAAAAGCATCACACTTCAGGACCCTCCTCGACTCAGCCACAAACAGACCCAAAAAACTATTCGACCTCATCAAAAATCCAAACTGCTCTCCCCCAACCTCCAAGCCGGAGGATTCTCTAAAGAAAGCAGCGAAATTCGCTATATTCTTTGACGAAAAAGTGAAATCATTGGTGGATCAGGTCATTCATCCTACCCCTCTAGAGGAGCGTAAATCCTTAGTCATTTGGCAGAACTTTGACGCCATCTCTGAAGATGCCCTCCTCAAATGCATCCTCGAAACAAAGCCCTCCAACCATTCTCTTGACCCCATCCCTAGTAACATTGCCATTGACTTCTACACCCATACTCTTTCTTATTGGACCAGTCTGATTAACCTCTCCCTCAGTCAAGGCTCACTTCCTGTTACCTTTAAAACAGGACAGGTTACCCCTCTTCTTAAAAAACCCACCGCTGATGTGAACGACCTCAACAACTTCCGCCCCATCACCAACCTCCCTTTTCTTGCGAAAATCACAGAAATATGTGTAGCGAAACAACTTTCCTGTCATATCAAGGACAATGATCTTCTTGACAATTTCCAGTCTGGTTTCATTCAAAACTGCAGCACTGAAACAGCCCTGCTGCAAGTGATTGATGACGCACTGCGGATACTCGATTCAGGGGAGTCTTGTCTTCTGATTCTTCTTGATCTTTCTGCAGCCTTTGACACGGTCAATCACAACACCCTCTTTAACACTCTTCAACAGAGAATGGGTTTGGAAGGCACAGTGCTTAAATGGTTTGCCTCTTTCCTTTCAGACAGATCCCAAATGGTCAAAATAGCGAACAGTCTTTCATCTTCATTGGCGGTAGGTCAAGGTGTCCCTCAAGGCTCTATCCTTGCACCCACATTGTTCAATCTCTATTTGGAACCATTGGGAAATCTCCTAAGTAAATCTGGGATCCTCTATCATCTCTATGCGGACGACACTCAAATCTACCTCAAGGTGTCCTCCACACACGATCTCTCCATCCTAAACTCTACTCTCGTCTCCATTCAAAACTGGATGTTAACTCATCAACTCATTCTGAATGCCTCCAAAACAGAATTCCTCCTCCTCTCAACCTCTCTCTCTCCTCCTCCTGTTCAATCTTGGATGGATCAGCTGAATCTACTTAACAATAAACCTATCGTTGTCGACAGCACAAAATCCCTTGTTGTCTTACTCGACAAAAGGCTCAATCTACTCTCCCACATCAACTCCATTGCAAAGAATGCTCGATACCAACTGCGCCTTCTTTGGGGGATTCGACGCTTCTTCCAGGAGCAAGACCTTAAAACCCTGGTCCAATCGCTGGTTCTCTCTAGATTGGACTACTGCAATTCTCTTCTTACTGGCCTCCCCAAATCCCACCTTTCCCCTCTTAAATCCGTTCTCCATTCAGCGGCTCATTTTATAGTTGGGGCCAAAAGAAGTGATCACATCACACCCATTTTGTCTTCCCTCCGTTGGCTTCCCATCGAGGCAAGATCAATGTACAAGACGGCTTGTATCACCCACAAAGCCTTGCACACTTCCTCCCTGTGAGAAGTTGGCCTGGCATATGCTGTCCACTAATTATAGTGGGCACCTTGCACCAGTCCAAATCGACTCTTATGGTAGGTAGGTTAAAGACAACCTTATTGAAAGCTATCCTAGTGGTAGCTGTGGAGAGCAGCCTTCAGGCTAAGTCTTGAAGGAATGTAAAGCAGCTTGTTTTACCAGTCTATAATCTCTTGAGTGACCAAATGAAAGAGCACCACACCAGGTATATATTCAAAATATATGTATTTATTACTAAACACACCCCTCTAGTCTCTTTATGAGGCTAGAGTTCGAAGTACATAGGTTATAAGATCTTAAATCACAGTAATAGCACAAATACACGTTTGGGCCCTAGGGGCGTACCAAACCATATACCAATAAAGTGGTATGCGAACCACGACTGAACTAGACACTAGGCCTAGAGCCTCTAGAAGTGCTTGGACCACAAGGAACCACCCAAGGTAGTGACACAGGGGACCCACGGGAGACGCGTGCAGTGTAAATACACAACCGCGATACGCCGTTAACTTCTATGGAGAAAGTCGGGATCGGAAAAATAGAGGAAAGGGACACTTTAAAGAGGACTAGGACAAAACCCTTTGAGATCTAGGACTTTGAAGAGTCTCTACCCACGGGAGCACCGGAGTACTCGTGTTACCTCACCCAGGGAAGCCGGGTGCATAGGTGCCTTTCGGGGTCGGGTTTCGTCGTCGGTTCTTATGGCGATCTGCTGCAAAGTGCTGCTGGCGACCAGGAGAAAAGTGTCCGGGTGGATCCAAGAGTGGATCGGAGTTCTGAAGAACCTGAAAGCAGAGGGGACAGAGTCTGGGTCACTAGCCAGTGACCAGGGAGGTGATGGACGGATGCCCACCGATGTCGAGTGCTTCAGGTGCGTTGACGGTCGTCTCGTTTCTGCAGCCACGAGGTCCAGGAGGCGTTGTCGGCGACCAGGAGCAGGATTCGGGCTGGTACACGATGTCTGTCGAGTGCTGCGGTGTCGGCGACCAGATTGGACCCAACAAGCCTTGGCAACGGCAAGTCTCGATGTAGCTGAAGATCGTCGATGGTGCAGACCAGCAAGGTCTGGGGAACTCACCCAGCAAGGGTAAGTGAGGGCAGGCCTGGAGCAACCAGACTGCCAAGTAAAGAAAAGATTGGCCTTCGGTAAGGGCTACTAGCCAACGGGCTAGCGACCGCGAAGGAGCCTCGTGACGCCGCACGTGGAGCTGGCTTACAGGACACTCGTGGAGTGGGGGCCAGTGATCTTCGGTGCAGGTGGTGCTGGAGGCTAGGGCTACTCGGAGCCCAAAGCACGACTTCTTGGGAGACCCAGAAGATGGTGCACTTGCAAGTGTGCTCGGTGTCCAGGGGTCACGGTCTCACGTTACCCACGATAGCCACGGGCCTCAGCTTTGCTGGGGACTCAGGGTAGCCTCGGGAAGTCTGAGAATCCACCTCTGGTGATGCGATGACTTCGGCGTCCGACGGGAGCTTCAGTGATGCGAACCGGACAGATGCTTCTTTGGTGCCTGCCAAGCAGGGGAGTCACTCCTTGACCCCAAGGGAGATTCTTCAGTCCTCTAATCGTGAGTAGAGCGTCGAAGGTCCAGGATTCTGTTTCAGAGTTTCGTCCAGGTATAATCTAAAGTCCTAAGGACTGGGTTCCTACCTTTATTCCAAAAATAGGGGATGGACTACTCTGTGGCCCCACCTATGGGTGGGTCAGGGCAGAGGGGTGGCTACACCCCTTTCCCTTTGTCCAGTTCGCGCCAAAGCAGGGGCTGCAAGCCCCTGATCCGGTTTGAACTGGGGTATGCACAGGGACACCAAATGTGCCCCCAGTGCAGGACTTCAAAGCACCCGAAAGTGCTCCCGCCCAGCCCCAATACACTTTGTCCTGTCTGGGGAGGTGGTCACACCTCCCTGGGACAGGAAACCTATTGTCCAGGCCTCCCCTGCCGGAGTTTCGTCCAGCAGCAGGAGGCCAGACTCGTGTCTGTGGCAGTAGCATCCATTTTGTGATGCCAGGCTCTGGAAAGAAGTTACCGGACTCGTCAGAGTTAACATGCCTTTCCCTCTAGAAGGGTGGAATGCTACCCCCGCCGCCAGAATTGGCGGGGGGTAGTATTCCAAGATGTTTGACACCAAACACGACATGTTTCGGTGCAGCCATTCCATAGTTAGCATTTTACCGCGAGGATATAATGCGTTTAAGAGTATATGGTCAGGCTGCACTACAAACAGCATCAGAGATGGTCTCCGAACGCTGCAGAGGGGCCCTGCTCATGCAGGGGCACCCTCTCACATAGAAACCATGCACTCTGCCTTTAGGATTGATAAGGCCTGCCTTAGGAGTGACTTATAGGTTTATATGTGTGTATGCATTTAGTGATATAGGTAACCTATACCACAGCAAGGGGTGCATGCACCACCTTACCCAGGCTGCAGTAGCAGACCTGTGGTGTCAGTTTGGATGGCCTACCAGGGGTGGCATAATATATGCTGCAGCCCCTGGCAGGCCTCTGAGGTACCTATGCCCTTGGTACATAGTATACCATATACTAGGGACTTACAAGGGCACTCCAGATCCCAATCAGAGATGTGCCTAAGGCACAGGGAGACCCTTTTAAAGAGGAAACAGCTAGGCTGGGGTTCTGAATAGCAGGGCCCCAGCCAGACTAATGTCGAAAACCAGTGAAGTATCAGCAAAAAGTGGGGGTACCCCTGTGAAGCAGATCCTACTCTCCTACACAACCCCCCCAAACGTAGGGACATTAAACTAACCTTGCCCAGTTAAGTCTTCATGTTCTAAGTGGAAATACCTAGAGAGTCCATCTGCATTCGCATGGTTACTCCCAGGCCTATGTTCCACTGTAAAGTCCATCCCCTGTAGGGAAATGGACCACCTAAGCAGTTTGGGGTTTTCACCCTTCATTTGTTTTAGCCATAAGAGGGGCTTATGGTCTGTCTGAACCAGGAAGTGTGTACCAAACAAGTATGGCCTCAACTTCTTCAGAGCCCAGACCACAGCAAAGGCCTCCCTCTCTATGGCTGACCAACGTTTCTCTCTAGGGGTCAGCCTTCTGCTAATAAAAGCTACTGGCTGATCCTGACCTTCTTCATTCAATTGTGACAGTACAGCCCCTACCCCCAATTCAGATGCATCAGTTTGAACAATGAACTTCTTGGAGTAATCAGGACTCTGCAGAATTGGAGCAGTGCACATGGCCTGCTTGAGGTCATCAAATGCCTTTTGACAGCTAACTGTCCACTGAACCTTTTTGGGCATTTTTTTAGAAGTTAAGTCATTCAAGGGTGTCACTATTGATCCATACCCCTTGACAAATCTCCTATAGTACCCAGTCAGGCCTAAGAAGGCTCTCACCTGAGTCTGGGTAGTGGGAGCAGTCCAGTCCATGATGGTCTGGATCTTGCTCTGCAAAGGTTGAACCTGGCCTCCACCCACAAGGTGGCCCAGGTACACAACCTGACTCTGCCCTATCTGGCACTTAGTGGCCTTGATAGTCAGGCCTGCCTTTTGCAGGGCCTGTAAAACATTCCTGAGGTGGACCAGGTGATCCTCCCAGGTGGAGCTAAAGACAGCAATATCATCTAGATAAGCTGCACTATAGGCCTCCAGTCCTGTGAGAACTGTGTTCACCAACCTCTGGAAAGTGGCAGGTGCATTTTTCAGACCAAAGGGCATCACCACAAATTGATAATGCCCACTAGGGGTTGAAAATGCTGTTTTGGGCTTTGCAGCATCAGCTAGTCTGATCTGCCAGTAGCCAGCTGTTAGGTCAAATGTGCTGAGATATTTGGCAGAGGCCAAAGTATCTATGAGCTCATCTGCCCTGGGTATTGGATGGGCATCAGTCCTAGTGACTGCATTGAGGCCCCTGTAGTCTACACAAAACCTCATCTCTCTTTTCCCACCACTGGTGTGAGGTTTAGGTACTAGGACTACTGGACTAGCCCAAGGGCTATCTGAGGGCTCAATCACTCCCAATTCCAACATCTTCTGGACTTCAGTCCTGATACAGTCCCTGACATGGTCAGGTTGCCTATAAATCTTGTTTTTAATAGGCAGACTGTCCCCAGTGTCCACTTCATGAGTGCACCAGGTGGTCTGACTGGGTGTCAGAGAAAACATATGTCTAAACTGATTGAGGACTTGCCTGCAATCAGTTTGTTGCTGGGTAGTGAGGCTGCCTGCCAAGGCTACACCATCTACTGACCCATCGTCACGGTTCTGTGAGAGCAGGTCAGGGAGTGGGTCACTCTCTTCCTCCTGCCCTTCATCAGTAGCCATGAGCAAGCCCATGTCTGCCCTGTCCACATATGGCTTAAGTCTGTTGACATGGAGAACCCTGTGGGGACTCCTGGGTGTTCCCAGGTCTACTAAGTAAGTGACCTCACCCTTCTGCTCAACAATAGTGTGGGGTCCACTCCATTTGTCTTGGAGAGCTGCTGGGGCCACTGGCTCCAACACCCACACCTTCTGTCCTGGCTGGTAAACAGTTAGGACAGCCTTTTGGTCATGCCAGGCCTTTTGAAGTTCCTGGCTAGCCTCAAGGTTTTTGGTTGCCTTTTTCATGTACTCAGCCATCCTGGAGCGGAGACCAAGTACATAGTCCACTATATCTTGCTTTGGGTGCTTGAGAGGTAACTCCCATCCTTCCTTCACCAAGCACAGTGGACCCCTCACAGGGTGGCCAAACAGAAGTTCAAAAGGGCTGTAACCAACCCCCTTCTGAGGCACCTCCCTATATGCGAATAAAAGGCAGGGCAAGAGTATGTCCCATCTACGCCTAAGCTTTTCTGGGAGCCCTTTAATCATGCCCTTCAAGGTTTTGTTGAATCTCTCAACTAAACCATTGCATTGTGGGTGATAGGGTGTGGTGAACTTATAAGTAACCCCACACTCCTTCCACATTGCCTTTAAGTACCCAGACATGAAGTTTGCACCCCTGTCTGATACCACCTCCTTAGGAAAGCCCACTCTTGAGAAAATTCCCAGGAGGGCCCTTGCCACCACAGGTGCTGTAGTGGTCCTAAGGGGTATAGCCTCTGGATACCTGGTGGCATGATCCACTACCACCAGTATAAATCTGTGCCCAGATGCTGTTTGGGGATCCATGGGACCAACAATGTCAATCCCTACCCTCTCAAAGGGCACCCCCACCACAGGTAGTGGTATCAGGGGGCCTTTGTAGTGCCACCTGCTTTGCCACTGGCTTGGCAGGTTACACAGGAGCGACAAAACTCCTTACTGTCTTCAGACATGTGGGGCCAGTGAAAGTGAGGGACAATTCTGTCCCAAGTCTTGTTCTGGCCCAGGTGTCCTGCTAAGGGAATATCATGGGCTAGGGTCAATAGGAAGCCCCTGAACTTCAAAGGTATTACCAACCTCCTGGTAGCACCAGGCTTGGGGTCTCTACTCTCTGAGTACAGGAGTCCATCATCCCAATACACTGTATGGGGACCACTAGCTTTCCCAGCAGCCTCAGCAGCAGCTTGCTGTCTGAGGGGTTCAAGGGAGGGGCAGCTCTGCTGCTCCTGGCTCAGATCTGCCCTAGAAGGTCCCCCTGTCCCCAAGAACTCAACCTGGTCAGGCTCAAGTTCCTCTGGGACAGTTCCTTCTTCAGGGCTGAGATCATCCCCCTCAAGGGACTGATCTTCCTCCTGAGCCAAGGGGGAAGGCACTGCCTTAACCCTACTACTCCTCCTCTTGGAAGGCACTTGGTCCATTCTTTCAGAATCCAAGGCCTGTTCAGTTTTAGACAGTTTAGCTTGTGACCTGGTCACAGCAAACACATCTGCAGGGATCCCCAGCATTTCTGCATGGGTCCTGAGCTCCACTTCTGCCCAAGCAGAAGTCTCTAAGTCATTGCCAAGCAAGCATTCGACTGGTAGGTTTGCACTTACCACAACCTTCTTAAGGCCAGTTACCCCTCCCCAGGAGAAGTTAACAACTGCCAGAGTATGGTCTGTTCTGACATTGCTAGCATTGGTCACTTGGTACATTTCACCAAGTATAACTTGCCCAGGTAGCACAAGGTCTTGTGTCACCATTGTGACACTTGCCCCTGTGTCCCTAAATGCCAAAGCCTCTCGTCCATTGATTAAAGGCTGTTGTCTGTACTTGCCCAGATTACTGGGACTCACAGTGGAGGTCACATCCATGCCTCCATCACAGACTAACACAGCCTGAGTCAGCTCCCTGACTAAGTCAGAGCCCAACTCAGTTCCCAGGGTGAACCCTACTAAACCCTTTGCTGGAGCACTTCCACCAACTGTACTAGGGGGAACAGGTGCCTTAGGGGCATTGGTGGATGCTGGACTGGAGTCTTTGGACTTGGTGCAATCACTGGTCCAGTGGGTCTTTTGCTTACAGACCTTGCACCATGGTTTTCTTTGGCCTTTACCCTTGGTAGACTGGGAATCCCCACCAGAAGAAGATTTTTGGGGGCCTGATGAAGACTTTTGATCTTTACCCTTCTCCCCACCCTTGTCAGAGTTCTTAGCATCTTGCTTCTTGGTTTCCCCACCTTGGTTCTGTACCTTCTGCTTCACCCTGGTTCTGACCCATTTGTCTGCCTTCTTTCCCAATTCTTGGGGAGAGGTCAGATCAGAGTCAACCAGGTACTGATGCAACAGCTGGTTTTGACAGTTATTAAGAATCTGCTCCCTCATTATCAGATTATACAATCCTGAGAAGTCACACACCTTACTGCCCATCAACCAGCCTTCCAGAGCCTTGGCAGAACAATCCACATAGTCTACCCAGTCTTGAGTCTGTGCTTTTTGGGTGTCTCTGAACTTCAACCTGTACTGTTCAGTGGTTAGGCCAAACCCATCAATAAGAGCACTCTTCAAGACCTTGTAATTGTCAGCATCCTCCTCTCTAACAGTGAGGAGCTTGTCTCTACCTTTGTCAGCAAAGGAGAGCCACAAGATTGCTGCCCACTGCTCCTGAGGGACCTTCTGTACCTTACAGGCCCTCTCTAAAGCAGTTATCCATTTGTGGATATCATCCCCACTCTGGTAGGGAGGGACAATCTTGCTCAGGTTCCTATGGTCATAGGACCTTTCCCTATCTCTAGGGATATGGCTGCCACCATGGGACTCTAGTCCCAACTTTCTTCTCTCTTTAAGGAGATCTAGGGATTCTCTATCTAAAGCCAATTGCTTCTTCCTGATCTCCAGTTGAGTTTCCTCATACTGGACCAGTCTCTTTCTTCTCTCATGAGAGGATTCCCTCCTGTGAGAAGAAACAGAGCTCCCTATTGAGGTGCCAGAGTGGTTAGACTCCTGAGAAGGAGACCTAGACTTTCTGAGCACACTCATAATCCTTCCTGGGGGGACAAAGGTGTGGTTCTCCAGATCCTCATCTTCATCTTCCCCAGAAGGGATTGGGTTTTCCAGGTCAGGGTCATTGTCACCCTCCTGGTCAGTTTCAGAGGGGGGCTGGGGGTAGTAGTACCCCTGGTCCCTTCCTCATCTGCTGGCCCACCCTCTGCTCCTACCCCTTCAGTCTCTGAAGACTTACTAAGATCATAAGCCACCAACAACTCCTGGAGGTGTTGGGTGGTGGGACTTTGGCCTGTCCTTAATTTCCTCACGTTACACAAAGCTCTCAGTTCCAAGAATGGGAGTGTGTCATACTTGGAGGGGGAAGCTCAATGGCTTCCTGCAGGGCATCTTTGGATCCTGCTTTTAAAGACATTACTAGTGTGGTGTGGTGTATGCACTACCTACTCTAGTGTGGCCTACTAAACTCTCTTGAGTTGTAGAAAGGGTTGTGCTATCCCTTAACACACAACTCTAAGTTCAGTAGAACTTACTGATATTCTAAGCTTAAATTATATGTACCTTAGGTACCTTTAGTGGTTTTCAGTTGATCAATTCAATTGAGATTATCTGGTAAAACAATAGCAAGCTGGAATCCCACACGCTGCACACCAATGTGAGAAGTTGGCCTGGCATATGCTGTCCACTAATTATAGTGGGCACCTTGCACCAGTCCAAATCGACTCTTATGGTAGGTAGGTTAAAGACAACCTTATTGAAAGCTATCCTAGTGGTAGCTGTGGAGAGCAGCCTTCAGGCTAAGTCTTGAAGGAATGTAAAGCAGCTTGTTTTACCAGTCTATAATCTCTTGAGTGACCAAATGAAAGAGCACCACACCAGGTATATATTCAAAATATATGTATTTATTACTAAACACACCCCTCTAGTCTCTTTATGAGGCTAGAGTTCGAAGTACATAGGTTATAAGATCTTAAATCACAGTAATAGCACAAATACACGTTTGGGCCCTAGGGGCGTACCAAACCATATACCAATAAAGTGGTATGCGAACCACGACTGAACTAGACACTAGGCCTAGAGCCTCTAGAAGTGCTTGGACCACAAGGAACCACCCAAGGTAGTGACACAGGGGACCCACGGGAGACGCGTGCAGTGTAAATACACAACCGCGATACGCCGTTAACTTCTATGGAGAAAGTCGGGATCGGAAAAATAGAGGAAAGGGACACTTTAAAGAGGACTAGGACAAAACCCTTTGAGATCTAGGACTTTGAAGAGTCTCTACCCACGGGAGCACCGGAGTACTCGTGTTACCTCACCCAGGGAAGCCGGGTGCATAGGTGCTTTTCGGGGTCGGGTTTCGTCTTCGGTTCTTATGGCGATCTGCTGCAAAGTGCTGCTGGCGACCAGGAGAAAAGTGTCCGGGTGGATCCAAGAGTGGATCGGAGTTCTGAAGAACCTGAAAGCAGAGGGGACAGAGTCTGGGTCACTAGCCAGTGACCAGGGAGGTGATGGACGGATGCCCACCGATGTCGAGTGCTTCAGGTGCGTTGACGGTCGTCTCGTTTCTGCAGCCACGAGGTCCAGGAGGCGTTGTCGGCGACCAGGAGCAGGATTCGGGCTGGTACACGATGTCTGTCGAGTGCTGCGGTGTCGGCGACCAGATTGGACCCAACAAGCCTTGGCAACGGCAAGTCTCGATGTAGCTGAAGATCGTCGATGGTGCAGACCAGCAAGGTCTGGGGAACTCACCCAGCAAGGGTAAGTGAGGGCAGGCCTGGAGCAACCAGACTGCCAAGTAAAGAAAAGATTGGCCTTCGGTAAGGGCTACTAGCCAACGGGCTAGCGACCGCGAAGGAGCCTCGTGACGCCGCACGTGGAGCTGGCTTACAGGACACTCGTGGAGTGGGGGCCAGTGATCTTCGGTGCAGGTGGTGCTGGAGGCTAGGGCTACTCGGAGCCCAAAGCACGACTTCTTGGGAGACCCAGAAGATGGTGCACTTGCAAGTGTGCTCGGTGTCCAGGGGTCACGGTCTCACGTTACCCACGATAGCCACGGGCCTCAGCTTTGCTGGGGACTCAGGGTAGCCTCGGGGAAGTCTGAGAATCCACCTCTGGTGATGCGATGACTTCGGCGTCCGACGGGAGCTTCAGTGATGCGAACCGGACAGATGCTTCTTTGGTGCCTGCCAAGCAGGGGAGTCACTCCTTGACCCCAAGGGAGATTCTTCAGTCCTCTAATCGTGAGTAGAGCGTCGAAGGTCCAGGATTCTGTTTCAGAGTTTCGTCCAGGTATAATCTAAAGTCCTAAGGACTGGGTTCCTACCTTTATTCCAAAAATAGGGGATGGACTACTCTGTGGCCCCACCTATGGGTGGGTCAGGGCAGAGGGGTGGCTACACCCCTTTCCCTTTGTCCAGTTCGCGCCAAAGCAGGGGCTGCAAGCCCCTGATCCGGTTTGAACTGGGGTATGCACAGGGACACCAAATGTGCCCCCAGTGCAGGACTTCAAAGCACCCGAAAGTGCTCCCGCCCAGCCCCAATACACTTTGTCCTGTCTGGGGAGGTGGTCACACCTCCCTGGGACAGGAAACCTATTGTCCAGGCCTCCCCTGCCGGAGTTTCGTCCAGCAGCAGGAGGCCAGACTCGTGTCTGTGGCAGTAGCATCCATTTTGTGATGCCAGGCTCTGGAAAGAAGTTACCGGACTCGTCAGAGTTAACATGCCTTTCCCTCTAGAAGGGTGGAATGCTACCCCCGCCGCCAGAATTGGCGGGGGGTAGTATTCCAAGATGTTTGACACCAAACACGACATGTTTCGGTGCAGCCATTCCATAGTTAGCATTTTACCGCGAGGATATAATGCGTTTAAGAGTATATGGTCAGGCTGCACTACAAACAGCATCAGAGATGGTCTCTGAACGCTGCAGAGGGGCCCTGCTCATGCAGGGGCACCCTCTCACATAGAAACCATGCACTCTGCCTTTAGGATTGATAAGGCCTGCCTTAGGAGTGACTTATAGGTTTATATGTGTGTATGCATTTAGTGATATAGGTAACCTATACCACAGCAAGGGGTGCATGCACCACCTTACCCAGGCTGCAGTAGCAGACCTGTGGTGTCAGTTTGGATGGCCTACCAGGGGTGGCATAATATATGCTGCAGCCCCTGGCAGGCCTCTGAGGTACCTATGCCCTTGGTACATAGTATACCATATACTAGGGACTTACAAGGGCACTCCAGATCCCAATCAGAGATGTGCCTAAGGCACAGGGAGACCCTTTTAAAGAGGAAACAGCTAGGCTGGGGTTCTGAATAGCAGGGCCCCAGCCAGACTAATGTCGAAAACCAGTGAAGTATCAGCAAAAAGTGGGGGTACCCCTGTGAAGCAGATCCTACTCTCCTACACACCCCTCGCTACCTGGCGAATAAACTGAAAATCTCTGGAGGCTCTAGACCGTCTCGTAATGCGTAAAAATTACTGCTTGAGCCTCCCACTTTCAAAAGGGAAAGATCGATGGCTCAATCCTTCTCAGGCAATGCGGTGGGAATCTGGAACTCACTTCCGCCGCAGCTCCGCACCACCACCTCTACCTGGACTTTCAAAACTGACCTCAAATCTCTTCTCTTCCAAAGACACTTGCAGAACTAATACACGCCCTTTCAAGTCCCTCAAGGAAGTTCTTTCACTATTGTAAATTTTGTATTCTCTGCCTGTACAAGTGTCATCCCAGTGTGTTTTTGTGTGACTGTCTTCTATTGCTGTTTTATACCTCTTCTTGTATTTCATTTGCTTCTGTAACATGTACATTTGTAACATTCTCCTCATTTAACGTAACTGGTCCTATTGTGAAGCGCTCTGACACCTTTGGGTAAAGTCCGCGCTATATAAAAATGCATTAAATAAATAAATAAATAAATAATAAATAAATACATTCGGAACTTTCTCAGACCTCAGGTGCGAAGCGTGTCAATGAGGTGGAACCAGTTAAAAGTCAGAGCTATCTTTGAAGAGGGGCCGTTACTAACTGGTTTAAAAATGCTTGTAAAGAGAAGAATGCGGCGAATCCGAAGTGGCTGGTTAGCTGTTTATTTCAAAGTAGTTCAACAAGAGAGCAGAAACTAGTAGATTGGGACTGGGGGAACCAGCTGGTAGGTTCTACAATCACACGCCACGTTTATGCATGATAACATTATAAATAGAAACTAAACCAACACCGACATGTCCCCCTCTTTTCCAACCCTCATGACCCAAATACGAGAACAAATAACAGAATAAAATAATGGCAATTAAAACGAATAACGAACGTACTAAAGATATAAAATATAAAATTATGGCTTGGACTAACTTTTTTTTTTTGTTCTAATATTTTTATTGTTATAAAAAGGAATACAAATAGTTAAGATATTATATAATGCAATACAACTGATCTTGTGAACCAGAACAAGATAAGCAATTCATAAATAGAAATATATTTCATGTAATAAATAAATCTTAAGTAATGTATAGATATCTATTTGAGCAGAAAAACAATTTCATGAAGCTGGTTGTACTGCATAAATAAAACAAATATGCAAAGTAAAGAAAAGAGAGAAGAAAGTAAAGATAGAAAAGGATAGTAAAGAAAGGAAAGAAGGAGCATATTGAGAAAAGAAGAGGATAGATACAAGAGAGAGCAAGCGCAAGAGATGGGGACGTCTGCTTCGTAGAGAGAAATAAACTAGGAGGAAGACACAAACGGAAATTGCTCAACCAGCCCTTGCGAAGCCAAGTCCATATATCTATCCAGAGAACTCCAGACCCCACTAGAAATAACAGGTGTATACCGTTTCTCCTCAACCAAGGTATGAGCCCCTCGAAGAAAAGATACCCAAGCCCACCAAGTATGGTATGATACTGAGTTAAACGATTTCCACTCTGTTAGTATAATCTTAACAGCAATTGATATAAGCAAATCTAGCAATTACATATCCGTATCATCAAGCGGTAACAGAGATGGCGCAGCCCATGGACCTAAAAGAATTAAAGGTATTGAGAGCTCAAAATTAATACCAAAAATTAACAAGAGGTGTTTGTGGACCAAATCCCAAAAAGGTTGCAATAATGAGCATTCAAAAAACATATGTTGATGGGTGCCAGAAACTAATTTGCAACTCCAACAAAGATCGTCATCTTTAAGATTTAATTTGTGTAGACGAACCGGGGTCCAGTGTAGAAGATTAAGCGTAAAGAATTTGGATTGAATAAGAGAAGGAGCAATCTTATTCTTTAGCGAAAGCTTGCCAATGAGCTGCCAGGTCTCTTGTGAGATATGTTGAAACGTATCAGGTTCAAAATGGTGTAGCCATTTCTCCTGTGTAACTGAAGGTTGTGAGGGCGACGAGTCAGATAGAAACTTATAGATCTTGGAAGCAATATGGCCTGATCTATGCCACATAGCAAGAAGCGAAATGGTAGTAGACTCAGGAGAGAGGAGTACTCTAGATAAGGCTACCTTTACTTTCAGAAAGGAATAAAAATCCATATTACTGAGATTATAATCTCTGGCCAAGGAGGAAAAAGGAATCGGGTCATGATTAGAATCATAAAGGTCTTTGACCAACTCAATACCCTTGGTCGCCCAGTAAGACACCGTAATAGAGTCAATATTAGTCACAATTTTAGGGTTATACCAAATCGAGGACCACCTGGACTTATGAATTGGTTTAGAGACCTTTTTGTCTATGCGTTTTAATGCATTAATTGTATCTGAGATAATACGGCCTGAATACGGTAAGATCAGCTTAGATGCGGTCATGAAAGTAGAAGTGGAAAGAGGGGAGCACAACTCCCGTTCAATATAAATCCATGGAGGAGTAAGGCTGGAGTCTGGGGCAAACCAGAGAGCCCCTTGAGACGCTAAGATGGCAGTTTGGTACAAGTTCCAATCTGGAAGATTGCATCCACCCAGAGTATAAGGTTTCCTCAGGTGCCTATACGCTATTCTAGCACGTTTATCACTCCATAAAAATTTAGAAGTAAGAACATCAATCTCGTGGAAAAAGGAGGAAGAGAGCCTCACAGAAGAAACAAAATTAACAATGGGAGTTATCATCATCTTCAGGGACTGAAGGCGACCCCACCAGGAAATGTATTTAGGTGACCACGCGTTCAGTAAGTCCTTAACCTTAGATATGATAAGAGATTCATTATGAGCAATAGTATCTGATATATTGTTACAGAACCAAATCCCCAGGTATTTAATATGAGTCGGTTGCCATTTGAAACCCGCTGTCCCCATATGAGAAGAGAAACACGACGCATTCAGGGGAAACATTTCAGTCTTATCTTTGTTCAGAGTATACCCTGAAACATGAGAGAATTGTTTGATTGTGTTGGAAATGGCAGGGATAGCACTTACGATATCTTCAGAGAAAATGAGCACATCATCCGCATACGCGGCCGTTTTAATTATCTGAGAACCAAATTGAAAGCCTCTAATATCCTGATTTAGATTAAGTAATCGCAGGAGAGGGTCTATAGACAAAAGAAAAAGAAGAGGGGACAACGGACAACCTTGTCTCGTGCCCTGGGAGAGATTAAAAAAAGCAGAGGTAGTCCCATTAATTCTAATATTAGCTTTGGGTTGAGCATATAAGGACATTACCAAATTGATAAATGGATCTCCTAGGTTATGAGATTGAAGAACTGCCTGTAGGAAAGGCCAGGAGACCTTATCAAAGGCCTTCTCGGCATCGAGGGCAATCGCTGCCGATGGAAGGTTAGAAAGTTTCGCTTTTTCCAGAATATGACAGAAAGTTCGAATATTATCTCTAGCCAACCTACCTTTAACAAAACCAGTCTGGGAAGAGTGTATAAGATGAGGGATATGGCTCTCTAAACGTTTAGCCAGAATTTTAGCAAAAATCTTAGCTTTCATGTTAAGAAGGGAGGGAGATAGGTCGGTAATTTTTAGGGTCTGAATGATCCTTCCCATCTTTAGGAATTACCACTATATTGGCTTCCGCAGCTGAGCCAGAGACCTTTCCCGATAAAGCAAAAGTATCAAAAACATCTTTGAGATAATTTTAAAATGAGGGTAAAAATGTCTTATAGGAAACCCGTCAGGGCCCGGTGCCTTCCCTGATCTAGTAGTCTTAATAGCCTGAATTATTTCTTCAGATTCAATTGGTTTCCCCAAATCAACCATATCTGAATCAGAGACAGTATTTGTGGGAATAGTAGCCAAGAATTGTTGACATGTACTAAGATTACATTGATCTTTGGGCGTATATAAGCTTTTATAAAAATCCCGGAAAACCTCAAGAATGTCCTGAGTATGAAACTTCCTGGCACCAGCCTTATCAGTGATACAAGAGATCTGAGTCATCTTAACACTTGAATCCTGATATTTTAATGTAGCAGCTAACAGTTTACCTGCGCGGTTTCGTAGTAATAACCGTTTAGATTTTTTTGCCTGTACTCCCAAGTGAGCTCTTCTGGTAACTATGGAGTTATAAGAATACTTTAGGTTCTTAATCTCTTGTAGAAGGGATTTGTCTTTGGAGCTTCTATATAAGATTTCTTTACTTTTAATTTAATCCCCCAAGGCAGTGAGTGTTCTTCTAATATCAGCGTTCCTTTTCGCCATTGTTTTTATAATATGACCTCTAATAGTACATTTAAAGGCATCCCACAAAACTATTGGGGAGCTTACAGATGACACATTTTCTCTGAAGAAATTATGAATATCCACGTTTAATTGTTTAACCTCCTCACCATCATCCAAGATTTCTGTGTTTAGACGCCAAGTTCGCGATCTATGAGTATCTGTACAATTAAGAAGAGTAAACGAGACCGCCGCGTGATCAGAGACAAGAATTGGATGGATTATCACATTAGTAGTATGTTTTAGAAGTGCTGCGTCAACCAAGAGATAATCAATACGGGAAAAATTAGAGTGTGGAGAGGAGAAAAAGGTGAAATCACTACCAGTTGGGTTATGCATTCTCCATACATCCAGAAGATGGTGAGAAGAGCACATATCCAACATTTGTTTGTGCGCCCTAGGAGGACGAAACTTAAAAGCCGATTGTCTGTCTAAAATAGGATCCATAGGAAGGTTAAAATCACCACCAACAATCACTTTAGCATTTTGAGGGATATCAGACAACTTCCTACTAATAGCCCGCCAAAAAGATTGATCATCAATATTAGGGGCATATATATTCATAACGTAAAAATCCATTGAACCATTAGACAAACGAGAGAGCAGCCATCTACCATCTGAATCGTATTCGGCAGTTACAATAGTTAGACCAGAGTTTTTGGAAATCAGCGTAATAACCCCATTTCTTTTACCAGAAGCTTCAGAACAAGCTACATCAAGGACCCACTCTTTCCGTAAAAATAAAGCTTCCTTATAAGCAACCTTAGTTTCTTGAAGTAAAACAATGTCGCCAGATAGGCTTTTACAGTAATCTAAGATCTTGGCCCTCTTAACAGGATGATTTAAACCACTCACATTAAGTGAGAGTACATTCAGACCGGGCATAGTGAACAGAAAACAACATAGATAAGCACATATGGTGTATGAAAAAAGAAGAGGCACATTAATTTTAACTTGAATATAGTAGTGAGTGGAAGATAAAGCAAACAGAGAGCACAAACCGGAGCAGAAGTCCCCAAGAAAGAAGAAATAAAGAAAGAGCAAACAAAAGTTAGGAAAAAGAAGAGGATAGCGAAAGAAAATACAAGAGAAAACTTAATATCAAAGAGAAAAGACCCCAGCAGGGGTAGTCTGTAGTAGACAAAATGCATGGGGTGAAAACGTGAAGGAGCAACCACAGAGGCCAGCACCTATAACTCAGTATGCTCAACATCATAGATAAAGCTTAAGCAGCAGAGCAACAATAATCTGTTAATGTTCAGTAAACTTAAATTTACCAGCGTATCAAAAAGGCCTAAAGATTTGAATCTAAAGAAAAACCTGTATAAATTCATTCTGTTAATTGATCAAAGACATAAAAATAGATACTACATATTGAATTAAAAGAGAAAAGTAGATAACAGTATCTAATAAATCTCAGATCGCATATGGTAAGGCAAATAACATTTAAATAGAATAGTAAAAATCTAATCCTAGCATTAAAATATTAAATAAATCTGGGTAAACAGACTCAGATAAAAAGTCATTATGGAAATTTAGAGAATATGCAAGGAAGTGAACAATTTATATAACGGGAAAGAATTAATTAGAAACATCTTATAAATATTAAAAGCAGCCTAAAGGTAAGTATAAAACATTACTCCATATCTATTAGTAGAAAAGATAGTAAACATATAAAGCAATAAACAATACCTAAAAAATGATTGTGAGAAGTTGGCCTGGCATATGCTGTCCACTAATTATAGTGGGCACCTTGCACCAGTCCAAATCGACTCTTATGGTAGATAGGTTAAAGACAACCTTATTGAAAGCTATCCTAGTGGTAGCTGTGGAGAGCAGCCTTCAGGCTAAGTCTTGGAGGAATGTAAAGCAGCTTGTTTTACCAGTCTATAATCTCTTGAGTGACCAAATGAAAGAGCACCACACCAGGTATATATTCAAAATATATGTATTTATTGCTAAACACACCCCTCTAGTCTCTTTATGAGGCTAGAGTTCGAAGTACATAAGTTATAAGATATTAAATCACAGTAATAGCACAAATACACGTTTGGGCCCTAGGGGCAAACCAAACCATATACCAATAAAGTGGTATGCGAACCACGACTGAACTAGACACTAGGCCTAGAGCCTCTAGAAGTGCTTGGACCACAAGGAACCACCCAAGGTAGTGACACAGCGGACCCACGGGAGACGCGTGCAGTGTAAATACACAACCGCGATACGCCGTTAACTTCTATGGAGAAAGTCGGGATCGGGAAAATAGAGGAAAGGGACACTTAAAATAGGACTAGGACAAAACCCTTTGAGATCTAGGACTTTGAAGAGTCTCTACCCACAGGAGCACCGGAGTACTCGTGTTACCTCACCCAGGGAAGCCGGGTGCATAGGTGCCTTTCGGGGTCGGGTTTCGTCGTCGTTTCGTATGGCGATCTGCTGCAAAGTGTTGCTGGCGACCAGGAGAAAAGTGTCCGGGTGGATCCAAGAGTGGATTGGAGTTCTGAAGAACCTGAAAGCAGAGGGGACAGAGTCTGGGTCACTAGCCAGTGACCAGGAAGGCGATGGACAGATGCCCACCGATGTCGAGTGCTTCAGGTGCGGTGACGGTCGTCTTGACTCTTCAGCCACGAGGTCCGGGAGGCGTTGTCGGCGACCAGGTGCAGGATTCGGGCTGGTGCTCGATGTCTGTCGAGTGCTGAGGCGTCGGAGACCGGATTGGACCCAACAAGCCTTGGCAACGGCAAGTCTCGAGTAAGATGTAGATCGTCGATGGTGCAGACCAGCAAGGTCTGGGGAACTCACCCAGCGAGGGTAAGTGAGGGCAGGCCTGGAGCAACCACGATGCCAAGTAAAGAAAAGATTGGCCTTCGTTTAGGGCTACTAGCCAACGGGCTAGCGACCGCGAAGGAGCCTCGTGACGCCGCACGTGGAGCTGGCTTACAGGACACTCGTGGAGTGGGGGCCAGTGATCTTCGGTGCAGGTGGTGCTGGAGACTAGGGCTACTCGGAGCCCAAAGCACGACTTGTTGGGAGACCCAGAAGATGGTGCACTTGCAAGTGTGCTCGGTGTCCAGGGGTCACGGTCTCAAGTCACCCACGATAGCCACGGGCCTCAGCTTTGCTGGGGACTCAGGGTAGCCTCGGGGAAGTCTGAGAATCCACCTCTGGTGATGCGATGACTTCGGCGTCCGACGGGAGCTTCAGTGATGCGAACCGGACAGATGCTTCTTTGGTGCCTGCCAAGCAGGGGAGTCACTCCTTGACCCCAAGGGAGATTCTTCAGTCCTCTAATCTTGTCGTAGAGCGTCGAAGGTCCAGGATTCCGTGTCAGAGTTTCGTCCAGGTATAATCTAAAGTCCGAAGGACTGGGTTCCTACCTTTATTCTAAAAATAGGGGATGGACTACTCTGTGGCCCCACCTATGGGTGGGTCAGGGCAGAGGGGTGGCTACACCCCTTTCCCTTTGTCCAGTTCGCGCCAAAGCAGGGGCTGCAAGCCCCTGATCCGGTTTGAACTGGGGTATGCACAGGGACACCAAATGTGCCCCCAGTGCAGGACTTCAAAGCACCCGAAAGTGCTCCCGCCCAGCCCCAATACACATTGTCCTGTCTGGGGAGGTGGTCACACCTCCCTGGGACAGGAAACCTATTGTCCAGGCCTCCCCTGCCGGAGTTTCGTCCAGCAGCAGGAGGCCAGACTCGTATCTGTGGCAGCAGCATCCATTTTGTGATGCCAGGGCTCTGGAAAGAAGTTACCGGACTCGTCAGAGTTAACATGCCTTTCCCTCTAGAAGGGTGGAATGCTACCCCCGCCGCCAGGATTGGCGGGGGGGTAGTATTCCAAGATGTTTGACACCAAACACGACATGTTTAGGTGCAGCCATTCCATAGTTAGCATTTTACCGCGAGGATATAATGCGTTTAACAGTATATGGTCAGGCTGCACTACAAACAGCATCAGAGATGGTCTCCGAACGCTGCAGAGGGGCCCTGCTCATGCAGGGGCACCCTCTCACATAGGAACCATGCACTCTGCCTTTAGGATTGATAAGGCCTGCCTTAGGAGTGACTTATAGGTTTATATGTGTGTATGCATTTAGTGATATAGGTAACCTATATCACAGTAAGGGGTGCATGCACCACCTTACCCAGGCTGCAGTAGCAGACCCGTGGTGTCAGTTTGGATGGCCTTCCAGGGGTGGCATAATACATGCTGCAGCCCCTGGCAGGCCTCTGAGGTACCTATGCCCTTGGTACATAGTATACCATATACTAGGGACTTACAAGGGCACTCCAGATCCCAATCAGTGATGTGCCTAAGGCACATGGAGACCCTTTTAAAGAGGAAACAGCTAGGCTGGGGTTCTGAATAGCAGGGCCCCAGCCAGACTAATGTCGAAAACCAGTGAAGCATCAGCAAAAAGTGGGGGTACCCATGTGAAGCAGATCCTACTCTCCTACACAACCCCCCCAAACGTAGGGACATTAAACTAACCTTGCCCAGTTAAGTCTTCATGTTCTAAGTGGAAATACCTAGAGAGTCCATCTGCATTCGCATGGTTACTCCCAGGCCTATGTTCCACTGTAAAGTCCATCCCCTGTAGGGAAATGGACCACCTAAGCAGTTTGGGGTTTTCACCCTTCATTTGTTTTAGCCATAAGAGGGGCTTTTGGTCTGTCTGAACCAGGAAGTGTGTACCAAACAAGTATGGCCTCAACTTCTTCAGAGCCCAGACCACAGCAAAGGCCTCCCTCTCTATGGCTGACCAACGTTTCTCTCTAGGGGTCAGCCTTCTGCTAATAAAAGCTACTGGCTGATCCTGACCTTCTTCATTCAATTGTGACAGTACAGCCCCTACCCCCAATTCAGATGCATCTGTTTGAACAATGAACTTCTTGGAGTAATCAGGACTTTGCAGAATTGGAGCAGTGCACATGGCCTGCTTGAGGTCATCAAATGCCTTTTGACAGCTAGCTGTCCACTGAACCTTTTTGGGCATTTTCTTAGAAGTTAAGTCATTCAAGGGTGTCACTATTGATCCATACCCCTTGACAAATCTCCTATAGTACCCAGTCAGGCCTAAGAAGGCTCTCACCTGAGTCTGGGTAGTGGGAGCAGTCCAGTCCATGATGGTCTGGATCTTGCTCTGCAAAGGTTGAACCTGGCCTCCACCCACAAGGTGGCCCAGGTACACAACATGACTCTGCCCTATCTGGCACTTAGTGGCCTTGATAGTCAGGCCTGCCTTTTGCAGGGCCTGTAAAACATTCCTGAGGTGGACCAGGTGATCCTCCCAGGTGGAGCTAAAGACAGCAATATCATCTAGATAAGCTGCACTATAGGCTTCCAGTCCTGTGAGAACTGTGTTCACCAACCTCTGGAAAGTGGCAGGTGCATTTTTCAGACCAAAGGGCATTACCACAAATTGATAATGCCCACTAGGGGTTGAAAATGCTGTTTTGGGCTTTGCAGTATCAGCTAGTCTGATCTGCCAGTAGCCAGCTGTTAGGTCAAATGTGCTGAGATATTTGGCAGAGGCCAAAGTATCTATGAGCTCATCTGCCCTGGGTATTGGATGGGTATCAGTCCTAGTGACTGCATTGAGACCCCTGTAGTCTACACAAAACCTCATCTCTCTTTTCCCACCACTGGTGTGAGGTTTAGGTACTAGGACTACTGGACTAGCCCAAGGGCTATCTGAGGGCTCAATCACTCCCAATTCCAACATTTTCTGGACTTCAGTCCTGATACAGTCCCTGACATGGTCAGGTTGCCTATAAATCTTGTTTTTAATAGGCAGACTGTCCCCAGTGTCCACTTCATGAGTGCACCAGGTGGTCTGACTGGGTGTCAGTGAAAACATATGCCTAAACTGATTGAGGACTTGCCTGCAATCAGTTTGTTGCTGGGTAGTGAGGCTGCCTGCCAAGGCTACACCATCAACTGACCCATCGTCAGGGTTCTGTGAGAGCAGGTCAGGGAGTGGGTCACTCTCTTCCTCCTGCCCTTCATCAGTAGCCATGAGCAAGCCCATGTCTGCCCTGTCCACATATGGCTTTAGTCTGTTGACATGGAGAACCCTTTGGGGACTCCTGGGTGTTCCCAGGTCCACTAAGTAAGTGACCTCACCCTTCTGCTCAACAATAGTGTGGGGTCCACTCCATTTGTCTTGGAGAGCTGCTGGGGCCACTGGCTCCAACACCCACACCTTCTGTCCTGGCTGGTAAACAGTCAGAACAGCCTTTGGTCATGCCAGGCCTTCTGAAGTTCCTGGCTAGCCTCAAGGTTTTTGGTTGCCTTTTTCATGTACTCAGCCATCCTGGAGCGGAGACCAAGTACATAGTCCACTATATCTTGCTTTGGGGGCTTGAGAGGTAACTCCCATCCTTCCTTTACCAAGCACAGTGGACCCCTCACAGGGTGGCCAAACAGAAGTTCAAAAGGGCTGTAACCAACCCCCTTCTGAGGCACCTCCCTATATGCGAATAAAAGGCAGGGCAAGAGTATGTCCCATCTACGCCTAAGCTTTTCTGGGAGCCCTTTAATCATGCCCTTCAAGGTTTTGTTGAATCTCTCAACTAAACCATTGCATTGTGGGTGATAGGGTGTGGTGAACTTATAAGTAACTCCACACTCCTTCCACATTGCTTTTAAGTACCCAGACATGAAGTTTGCACCCCTGTCGGATACTACCTCTTTAGGAAAGCCCACTCTTGAGAAGATTCCCAGGAGGGCCCTTGCCACCACAGGTGCTGTAGTGGTCCTGAGGGGAATAGCTTCTGGGTACCTGGTGGCATGATCCACTACCACCAGGATAAACCTGTGCCCAGAGGCTGTTTGGGGATCCATGGGACCAACAATGTCAATCCCTACCCTCTCAAAGGGCACCCCCACCACAGGTAGTGGTATCAGGGGGGCCTTTGTAGTGCCACCTGCTTTGCCACTGGCTTGGCAGGTTACACAGGAGCGACAAAACTCCTTACTGTCTTCAGACATGTGGGGCCAGTGAAAGTGAGGGACAATTCTGTCCCAAGTCTTGTTCTGGCCCAGGTGTCCTGCTAAGGGAATATCATGGGCTAGGGTCAATAGGAAGCCCCTGAACTTCAAAGGTATTACCAACCTCCTGGTAGCACCAGGCTTGGGGTCTCTACTCTCTGAGTACAGGAGTCCATCATCCCAATACACTGTATGGGGACCACTAGCTTTCCCAGCAGCCTCAGCAGCAGCTTGCTGTCTGAGGGGTTCAAGGGAGGGGCAGCTCTGCTGCTCCTGGCTCAGATCTGCCCTAGAAGGTCCCCCTGTCCCCAAGAACTCAACCTGGTCAGGTTCAAGTTCCTCTGGGACAGTTCCTTCTCCAGGGCTGAGATCATCCCCCTCAAGGGACTGATCTTCCTCCTGAGCCAAGGGGGAAGGCACTGCCTTAACCCTACTACTCCTCCTCTTGGAAGGCACTTGGTCCATTCTTCCAGAATCCAAGGCCTGTTCAGTGCTAGACATTTTGGCTTGTGACCTGGTCACAGCAAACACATCTGCAGGGATCCCCAGCATTTCTGCATGGGTCCTGAGCTCCACTTCTGCCCAAGCAGAAGTCTCTAAGTCATTGCCAAGCAAGCATTCGACTGGTAGGTTTGCACTTACCACAACCTTCTTAAGGCCAGTTACCCCTCCCCAGGAGAAGTTAACAACTGCCAGAGTATGGTCTGTTCTGACATTGCTAGCATTGGTCACTTGGTACATTTCACCAAGCATAACTTGCCCAGGTAGCACAAGGTCTTGTGTCACCATTGTGACACTTGCCCTGTGTCCCTAAATGCCAAAGCCTCTCGTCCATTGATTAAAGGCTGTTGTCTGTACTTGCCCAGATTACTGGGACTCATAGAGGAGGGCACATCCATGCCTCCATCACAGACTAACACAGCCTGAGTCAGTTCTCTAACTAGGTCAGAGCCCAACTCAGTTCCCAGGGTGAACCCTACTAAACCCTTTGCTGGAGCACTTCCACCAACTGTACTAGGGGGAACAGGTGCCTTAGGGGCATTGGTGGGTGCTGGACTGGAGTCTTTGGACTTGGTGCAATCACTGGTCCAGTGGGTCTTTTGCTTACAGACCTTGCAACATTGTTTTTTTTGGCCTTTACCCTTGGTAGACTGGGAATCCCCACCAGAAGAAGATTTTTGGGGGCCTGATGAAGACTTTTGATCTTTACCCTTCTCCCCACCCTTGTCAGAGTTCTTAGCATCTTGCTTCTTGGTTTCCCCACCTTGGTTCTGTACCTTCTGCTTCACCCTGGTTCTGACCCATTTGTCTGCCTTCTTTCCCAATTCTTGGGGAGAGGTCAGATCAGAGTCAACCAGGTACTGATGCAACAGCTGATTTTGACAGTTATTAAGAATCTGCTCCCTCATTATCAGATTATACAATCCTGAGAAGTCACACACCTTACTGCCCATCAACCAGCCTTCCAGAGCCTTGGCAGAACAATCCACATAGTCTACCCAGTCTTGAGTCTGTGCTTTTGGGTGTCTCTTAACTTCAACCTGTACTGTTCAGTGGTTAGGCCAAACCCATCAATAAGAGCACTCTTCAAGACCTTGTAATTGTCAGCATCCTCCTCTCTAACAGTGAGGAGCTTGTCTCTACCTTTGTCAGCAAAGGAGAGCCACAAGATTGCTGCCCACTGCTCCTGAGGGACCTTCTGTACTTTACAGGCCCTCTCTAAAGCAGTTATCCATTTGTGGATATCATCCCCACTCTGGTAGGGAGGGACAATCTTGCTCAGGTTCCTATGGTCATAGGACCTTTCCCTGTCTCTAGGGACATGGCTGCCACCATGGGACTCTAGTCCCAACTTTCTTCTCTCTCTAAGGAGATCTAGGGATTCTCTATCTAAAGCCAATTGCTTCTTCCTGATCTCTAGTTGAGTTTCCTCATACTGGACCAGTCTCTTTCTTCTCTCATGAGAGGATTCCCTCCTGTGAGAAGAAACAGAGCTCCCTATTGAGGTGCCAGAGTGGTTAGACTCCTGAGAAGGAGACCTAGACTTTCTGAGCACACTCATAATCCTTCCTGGGGGACAAAGGTGTGGTTCTCTAGATCCTCATCTTCATCTTCCCCAGAAGGGATTGGGTTCTCCAGGTCAGGGTCATTGTCACCCTCCTGGTCAGTTTCAGAGGGGGCTGGGGGTAGTGGTACCCCTGGCCCCTTCCTCATCTGCTGGCCCACCCTCTGCTCCTACCCCTTCAGTCTCTGAAGACTTACTAAGATCATAAGCCACCAACAACTCCTGGAGGTGTTGGGTGGTGGGACTTTGGCCTGTCCTTAATTTCCTCACGTTACACAAAGCTCTCAGTTCCAAGAATGGGAGTGTGTCATACTTGGAGGGGGAAGCTCAATGGCTTCCTGCAGGGTATCTTTGGATCCTGCTTTTAAAGACATTACTAGTGTGGTGTGGTGTATGCACTACCTACTCTAGTGTGGCCTACTAAACTCTCTTGAGTTGTAGAAAGGGTTGTGCTATCCCTTAACACACAACTCTAAGTTCAGTAGAACTTACTGTTATTCTAAGCTTAAATTATATGTACCTTAGGTACCTTTAGTGGTTTTCAGTTGATCAATTCAATTGAGATTATCTGGTAAAACAATAGCAAGCTGGAATCCCACACGCTGCACACCAATGTGAGAAGTTGGCCTGGCATATGCTGTCCACTAATTATAGTGGGCACCTTGCACCAGTCCAAATCGACTCTTATGGTAGGTAGGTTAAAGACAACCTTATTGAAAGCTATCCTAGTGGTAGCTGTGGAGAGCAGCCTTCAGGCTAAGTCTTGAAGGAATGTAAAGCAGCTTGTTTTACCAGTCTATAATCTCTTGAGTGACCAAATGAAAGAGCACCACACCAGGTATATATTCAAAATATATGTATTTATTACTAAACACACCCCTCTAGTCTCTTTATGAGGCTAGAGTTCGAAATACATAGGTTATAAGATCTTAAATCACAGTAATAGCACAAATACACGTTTGGGCCCTAGGGGCGTACCAAACCATATACCAATAAAGTGGTATGCGAACCACGACTGAACTAGACACTAGGCCTAGAGCCTCTAGAAGTGCTTGGACCACAAGGAACCACCCAAGGTAGTGACACAGGGGACCCACGGGAGACGCGTGCAGTGTAAATACACAACCGCGATACGCCGTTAACTTCTATGGAGAAAGTCGGGATCGGGAAAATAGAGGAAAGGGACACTTAAAATAGGACTAGGACAAAACCCTTTGAGATCTAGGACTTTGAAGAGTCTCTACCCACAGGAGCACCGGAGTACTCGTGTTACCTCACCCAGGGAAGCCGGGTGCATAGGTGCCTTTCGGGGTCGGGTTTCGTCGTCGTTTCGTATGGCGATCTGCTGCAAAGTGCTGCTGGCGACCAGGAGAAAAGTGTCCGGGTGGATCCAAGAGTGGATCAGAGTTCTGAAGAACCTGAAAGCAGAGGGGACAGAGTCTGGGTCACTAGCCAGTGACCAGGAAGGCGATGGACAGATGCCCACCGATGTCGAGTGCTTCAGGTGCGGTGACGGTCGTCTTGACTCTTCAGCCACGAGGTCCGGGAGGCGTTGTCGGTGACCAGGAGCAGGATTCGGGCTGGTGCTCGATGTCTGTCGAGTGCTGAGGCGTCGGCGACCGGATTGGACCCAACAAGCCTTGGCAACGGCAAGTCTCGAGTAAGATGTAGATCATCGATGGTGCAGACCAGCAAGGTCTGGGGAACTCACCCAGCGAGGGTAAGTGAGGGCAGGCCTGGAGCAACCAGGATGCCAAGTAAAGAAAAGATTGGCCTTCGTTTAGGGCTACTAGCCAACGGGCTAGCGACCGCGAAGGAGCCTCGTGACGCCGCTCGTGGAGCTGGCTTACAGGACACTCGTGGAGTGGGGGCCAGTGATCTTCGGTGCAGGTGGTGCTGGAGACTAGGGCTACTCGGAGCCCAAAGCACGACTTCTTGGGAGACCCAGAAGATGGTGCACTTGCAAGTGTGCTCGGTGTCCAGGGGTCACGGTCTCAAGTCACCCACGATAGCCACGGGCCTCAGCTTTGCTGGGGACTCAGGGTAGCCTCGGGGAAGTCTGAGAATCCACCTCTGGTGATGCGATGACTTCGGCGTCCGACGGGAGCTTCAGTGATGCGAACCGGACAGATGCTTCTTTGGTGCCTGCCAAGCAGGGGAGTCACTCCTTGACCCCAAGGGAGATTCTTCAGTCCTCTAATCTTGTCGTAGAGCGTCGAAGGTCCAGGATTCCGTGTCAGAGTTTCGTCCAGGTATAATCTAAAGTCCTAAGGACTGGGTTCCTACCTTTATTCTAAAAATAGGGGATGGACTACTCTGTGGCCCCACCTATGGGTGGGTCAGGGCAGAGGGGTGGCTACACCCCTTTCCCTTTGTCCAGTTCGCGCCAAAGCAGGGGCTGCAAGCCCCTGATCCGGTTTGAACTGGGGTATGCACAGGGACACCAAATGTGCCCCCAGTGCAGGACTTCAAAGCACCCGAAAGTGCTCCCGCCCAGCCCCAATACACATTGTCCTGTCTGGGGAGGTGGTCACACCTCCCTGGGACAGGAAACCTATTGTCCAGGCCTCCCCTGCCGGAGTTTCGTCCAGCAGCAGGAGGCCAGACTCGTGTCTGTGGCAGCAGCATCCATTTTGTGATGCCAGGGCTCTGGAAAGAAGTTACCGGACTCGTCAGAGTTAACATGCCTTTCCCTCTAGAAGGGTGGAATGCTACCCCCGCCGCCAGGATTGGCGGGGGGTAGTATTCCAAGATGTTTGACACCAAACACGACATGTTTAGGTGCAGCCATTCCATAGTTAGCATTTTACCGCGAGGATATAATGCGTTTAAGAGTATATGGTCAGGCTGCACTACAAACAGCATCAGAGATGGTCTCCGAACGCTGCAGAGGGGCCCTGCTCATGCAGGGGCACCCTCTCACATAGGAACCATGCACTCTGCCTTTAGGATTGATAAGGCCTGCCTTAGGAGTGACTTATAGGTTTATATGTGTGTATGCATTTAGTGATATAGGTAACCTATATCACAGTAAGGGGTGCATGCACCACCTTACCCAGGCTGCAGTAGCAGACCCGTGGTGTCAGTTTGGATGGCCTTCCAGGGGTGGCATAATACATGCTGCAGCCCCTGGCAGGCCTCTGAGGTACCTATGCCCTTGGTACATAGTATACCATATACTAGGGACTTACAAGGGCACTCCAGATCCCAATCAGTGATGTGCCTAAGGCACATGGAGACCCTTTTAAAGAGGAAACAGCTAGGCTGGGGTTCTGAATAGCAGGGCCCCAGCCAGACTAATGTCGAAAACCAGTGAAGCATCAGCAAAAAGTGGGGGTACCCATGTGAAGCAGATCCTACTCTCCTACAATGATATACATAACATACTATCTATCTCGAATAATTTATTGATCACGTCTAATAATATTTACGATAATCTATAAGTTAACATATAGTAACTACACGGACTAAGATATATAAAAGAAAAGCCAAAGGAGAATAAGAGGGTGAATACCACATCTAAGGGCAGACCCTAACCATATTCTACTTCCTGGGACAAAAAGCAATGATATGACCGACATCAAGCACAGAAATACTAGATAGAAAATCTATAATACAGGATGAAGAAATCAAAGAAGGATGTCTGAGTTTACACAAAAACAGACCAGATAATGAGAGAGGTAAAGTGAGTCAAAGAAGATGACGAGAGAGAAATATATATAGAGGGAGAATATACAAGCACAAAAAGACAAGAAGACATAAATAACAAAGATACATATAAAGCCAATAAATACTAAGAGACCATTATCTTGGGGATGAATGAAGGCATCTGTAAAAGGAAAAAGTTAGTAACCTTATGAGGAGAGCGCCGCAACACTCAAACACCGTAGATCATTTCAGCATGTTTCACCACAAATTTCGAGATAACATTAAAGCAACAGGAACCTAGCAACACACAAATGCGCATTAATACAGCCACCTGAAGAAGAAGAGATTAGGGGTTAGATGGGCCTGCAATAGACTCCGCGTCCATCCGAGACTCAAACTGATTGTCCAAAAAAGTGGACAGATCCGCTGGTTCGTGAAAAATCTGGTTGCGACCCCTGAAAGTTATTCTGAAGCGTGAGGGACCAGCAAATGAGAACGGAATATTCATCTCTTGAAGTCGTCGTCGAAGATTTAGGAAACCTTTCCGCCGGATGACTGTGTCTCTGGCAAAGTCTTGAGAGATAGCGATTCTATGTCCTTCCCATTGCAGCGATCTAATTCTCCTCATGTGAGCTAAAATTTGTTCAGAATGTTGGTGTCTTAAAGGTTTAAATATCACTGGTCTTGGATTAGTGAGAGACTTGGGTTTAAACGTAGGAACCCTATGGGCACGCTCTATTTCAAAGTCCTTTTGAAAAGAGAGATTTAGCGTCGTGGGAATCCATTTGAGTAAAAAGTCCAACATGGATGGTGCCTCTTTTTCACAGTCCTCTGGCAGACCAAAAATACGAAGATTACTTCTACGGTTCCTATCTTCCTGTTCCGTGAGATCTCTTCTCAGTGAACTTAAGGTACGCTCCATGTTCTGCATATGTTTGCTCTGCTTATGTGTGGAATCTTCAACTGCCCCAATCCGGGACTCAGCATTGGAAACACGTAGTGATAAGTGTTTAAGCTCATTCCTGACAGCCGCCACTTCCACCTGAAGTAGATCAGTGTTCGTTTTTGTGCCCTGCGCAATCTCATGGACGGAATTGAGGCGAGAGAGAATGATGTCCAAAGTAGCCCCAGATTCTGGTTTATCTTTAGGTGATATATCCGGTATGGGAGAGGCTTGCTTAGCCCTCTTTTGAGCTGCTTTAGAGTCCTTATCTTTTAAGGGGACCCCCATACTTTCAGCCATTGAAGCAGGGCAAAGAGGTCAGCAGATGAAGGATTATACAGAGTTCATAAGGTCAAGCGAGAATCACAAACTTCTCCTCAAGGATGACAAAAAAAGAAGAAGAAGAAAAAAAAAAAAAACACAACAAAGGAAGCCAGATAGCGTTGTTGATTACTCACTTGAGGCTCAAATTCTCCTCTTGACAAAGCATGTAGAATATAGGCACCAAAAGCAAGAGCCCCAGATACTGATCCCTTGACAGACTGTTTCCAGAAAGACATCTAAGACACATCACATGACGCCAGGAGCAGGCTCCAATATTTGTCCACGAGAGACATTTGCCATCAGAGGATATGTTAGATTCAGCGAGCGCACTGGAGGACACAAACTAGTAGTAGTAGCGCGACTAGCATCATATGTATAAATATACACGAGTGGATGGGAGGGCAAACTTAAGCAGGCAACTTGCATCGGGGTTTAGCTGCGTAGTGTAGTTAAGACCAGCAGTAAATATTTCGTCAGTCTCAGGGAAGCCCGAGGAAAATCATGCTTAGACACCATACCTCATAAGTAGAAGAAAAAGAGGCTCAATAGGGTCACCACAGCGCCAACGTCCTAAAAACGACAGCCTTCCATCAAGATTCCTCATGAGCCGCCATTTTGTGTAGGGTCTGTGAGGAGAAGACCTCGAACGCTCTCACATGGCCAAAAGCGACCCAAAGTCGCTGAAATTTTCACAACTTGGTCCCGCGACGTTCCGCTGCCGATATTTGCGGTTCAAAGAGCAGAAAACCGGGATTAAATCATCCGGAACTGAAAGACCGCCTCCGCGATCCGCCGGAGCTCAGCACAGCGCGGCCATCTTGGTTGCGCGCAAACCACGCCCCCCCGGCTTGGACTAACTTTTAAAACATTTTGGGGTTTTGATGTCTTTCTTCACTCACCTCAACTCATTTTTGCTTCGCTCTGCTTTCAATCCTAGCTATAATCTCAGCACTTCACATCTGCCTTCCTTACTGTCAAATAGTTGGCGTATAGTGTCTTTAATATTAAAATGTTCTATTAATACCTTCGTTTTATTTCAGATTTTAAAGCTAGAAAGGAAAATAAAAGCTTCATTTTATTTCTTACTTTTCCATCTTATAATGTAACCTTGTCTTTCACTTCCATTATTTGTTTAGCCTTAGAAATGTCGGCATTCTCTTTTAATCCTATCCCAGTTTTCCTCACCGTACCCCAATCCTCCCTCTCTGGCTTCTAAGTTGCAGCTATTTTCTTTCTTGACAATGTTTCTCCTTTGTCTTCAAGACCCTCCCTTCTACCTGCTGTATTTTTTCTACCAGGTCTGTGCTCTTAGCTTCTTGTTCTTTTTCAGTTTGGTACCTGCAACCCTGCCCTGCAACAACACAAACTGTGGTACACCTGTGCTTTCAGGGGTTTCAGAACACACATCTCACAACACATTTCTTAAGATTTCATTCCAGCATAAACCATTCATAAAAGACAACTGACCATGGCCTTTTATGGCCCTGCTAGAGTTCTACCCCTAGACCGTTGCTTCTAGAATAGTTCAGTGGGGTTTGAACATGTCTTCTAAAAGGCTTCCATTGTAGGTGATGTCAACTGAGTCGTGTTCCCCATAAGTAAATTGCCTGGCAAACGTTCACATCCAGACACTTTCCCCGAATTCTTTTATCAGTTTGTTGGTGGTATTCTCCAGAAAGGGCTCTTCCGGATATCAGGAATAATCTACCATACTAATTCATATTTTGACTTACTTCCCAAAAGCTTAAAAGGCCCTCCAATGTCTACAGCTACCATACTGCAGGAGATTCTGCTGGTTTAACAGGAATGCATGGTTGCCTTGGACTTGTCACCAATGGTGTATGAAATGCATGACCCTACATACTCTTCCTCTTACCGTACATACTCTTACGGTACATACTCTTATCGTACATACTCTTACCGTACATACTCTTACTGTACATACTCACTGTATATACTCTTCCCATACATACTCTTACCGTACATACTCTTACCGTACATACTCTTACCGTACATACTCTTACCGTACATACTCACCGTATATACTCTTCCCGTACATACTCTTACTGTACATACTCACCGTATATACTCTTACCGTACATACTCTTACCGTACATACTCTTACCGTACATACTCTTACCGTATATACTCTTCCCATACAAACTCTTACCGTACATACTCTTACTGTACATACTCTTCCCATACTTACTATTACCGTACATACTCTTACCGTACATACTCACCGTATATACTCACCGTATATACTCTTTCCGCACATACTCTTACTGTACATACTCACTGTATATACTCTTCCCATACATACTCTTACCGTAATACTCTTACTGTACATACTCACCGTATATACTCTTCCCATACATAGTCTTACCGTACATACTCTTACTGTACATACTCACCGTATATACTCTTCCCATACATACTCTTACCGTACATACTCTTACTGTACATACTCACCGTATATACTCTTCCCGTACATACTCTTAGCGTACATACTCTTAGCATACATACTCTTACTGTACATACTCACCGTATATACTCTTCCCATACATACTCTTACCGTACATACTCTTACTGTACATACTCACCGTATATATTCTTACCGTACATACTCTTACCGTACATACTCACCGTATATACTCTTCCCATACATACTCTTACCGTACATACTCTTACTGTACATACTCACCGTACATACTCTTACCATACATACTCTTACCGTACATACTCACCGCACATATTCTTCCCATACATACTCTTACCGTACATACTCTTACCGTACATACTCTTACTGTACATACTCACCATATATACTCTTCCCATACATACTCTTACAGTACATACTCTTACCGTACATACTCACTGTATATACTCTTCCCATACATACTCTTATCGTACATACTCTTACTGTACATACTCACCGTATATACTCTTCCCATACATAGTCTTACCGTACATACTCTTACTGTACATACTCACCGTATATACTCTTCCCATACATACTCTTACCGTACATACTCTTAGCATACATACTCTTACCGTACATACTCTTACCGTACATACTCACCGTGTATACTCTTCCCATACATACTCTTACCGTACATACTCTTACTGTACATACTCACCGTATATACTCTTCCCATACATACTCTTACCGTACATACTCTTACCGTACATACTCTTAGTGTACATACTCTTAGCATACATACTCTTACTGTACATACTCTTACCGTACATACTCACTGTATATACTCTTCCCGTACATACTCTTACTGTACATACTCACTGTATATACTCTTCCCATACATACTCTTATGGTACATACTCTTACCGTACATACTCTTACCGTACATACTCTTAGCGTACATACTCTTACTGTACATACTCACCGTATATACTCTTCCCATACATACTCTTACCGTACATACTCTTACTGTACATACTCACCGTATATACTCTTACCGTATATACTCTTACCGTACATACTCACCGTATATACTCTTCCCATACATACTCATACCGTACATACTCTTACTGTGCATACTCACCGTACATACTCTTACTGTACATACTCTTACCGTACATACTCACTGTATATACTCTTCCCATACATACTCTTACAGTACACACTCTTCCCATACATACTCTTACCGTACATACTCTTACTGTACATACTCTTACTGTACATACTCACCGTATATACTCTTCCCATACATACTCTTACCGTACATACTCTTACTGTACATACTCACTGTATATACTCTTCCCATACATACTCTTATCGCACATACTCTTACTGTACATACTCACCGTATATACTCTTCCCATACATAGTCTTACAGTACATACTCTTACTGTACATACTCACCGTATACACTCTTCCCATACATACTCTTACCGTACATACTCTTAGCATACATACTCTTACCGTACATACTCTTACCGTACATACTCTTACCGTAGATACTCACCGTATATATTCCCATACATACTCTTACCGTACATACTCTTACTGTACATACTCACCGTATATACTCTTCCCATACATACTCTTACCGTACATACTCTTACTATACATACTCTTAGCATACATACTCTTAGCATACATACTCTTACTGTACATACTCTTACCGTACATACTCACCGTATATACTCTTCCCGTACATACTCTTACTGTACATACTCACTGTATATACTCTTCCCATACATACTCTTCCCATGCATACTCTTAGCATACATACTCTTACTGTACATACTCACCGTATATACTCTTCCCATACATACTCTTACCGTACATACTCTTACTGTACATACTCACTGTATATACTCTTCCCATACATACTCTTACCATACATACTCTTACCATACATACTCACCGTATATACTCTTCCTGTACATACTCTTACCGTACATACTCTTACTGTACATACTCACCGTATATACTCTTCCCACACATAGTCTTACCGTACATACTCTTACTGTACATACTCACCGTATATACTCTTCCCATGCATACTCTTAGCATACATACTCTTACTGTACATACTCACCGTATATACTCTTCCCATACATACTCTTACCGTACATACTCTTACTGTACATACTCACCGTATATACTCTTCCCATACATACTCTTACCGTACATACTCTTACCATACATACTCACCGTATATACTCTTCCCATACATACTCTTACCATACATACTCTTACTGTACATACTCTTCCCATACATACTCTTCCCGTACATACTCTTACCGTACATACTCTTACCGTACATACTCTTACCGTACATACTCACCGTATATACTCTTCCCGTACATACTCTTACCGTACATACTCTTACTGTACATACTATTACCATACATACTCTTACCGTACATACTCACCGTATATACTCTTCCCATACATAGTCTTACCGTACATACTCACCGTACATACTCACCGTAAATACTCTTCCCGTACATACTCTTACTGTACATACTCTTACCGTACATACTCTTACCGTACATACTCTTACCGTACATACTCTTCCCATACATACTCTTACCGTACATACTCTTACTGTACATACTCACCGTATATACTCTTACCGTACATACTCTTACTGTACATACTCTTACTGTACATACTCACTGTATATACTCTTCCCATACATACTTACCGTACATACTCTTACCGTACATACTCACTGTATATACTCTTCCCATACATACTCTTACCGTACATACTCTTACTGTACATACTCACTGTATATACTCGTCCCATACATACTCTTACCGTACATACTCTTACTGTACATACTCACCGTATATACTCTTCCCATACATAGTCTTACCGTACATACTCTTACTGTACATACTCACCATATATACTCTTCCCATACATACTCTTACCGTACATACTCTTACCGTACATACTCACCGTATATACTCTTCCCATACATACTCTTACTGTACATACTCTTACCGTACATACTCACCGTATATACTCTTCCCATACATAGTCTTACCGTACATACTCACCGTATATACTCTTCCCATACATACTCTTATCGTACATACTCTTACCGTACATACTCTTACCGTACATACTCACCGTATATACTCTTCCAATACATACTCTTACCGTACATACTCACCGTATATACTCTTACCGTACATACTCTTACTGTACATACTCACTGTATATACTCACTGTATATACTCACTGTATATACTCTTCCCGTACATACTCTTACCGTACATACTCTTACCGTACATACTCTTACCGTACATACTCACTGTATATACTCTTCCCATACATACTCTTACCGTACATACTCTTACTGTACATACTTCTACTGTACATACTTCTACTGTACATACTTCTACTGTACATAATCCTACCGTACATACTCACTGTATATACTCTTCCCAAACATACTCTTACTGTACATACTCACCGTATATACTCTTCCCGTACATACTCTTACCGTACATACTCTTACTGTACATACTCACCGTATATACTCTTCCCATACATACTCTTACCATACATACTTGTTACATACTGGCTGGACTGGTTGGGTGGAATCTGGAACATGGAACCTATGTTACCAAATTCCATAGGACAGTTTGGCCCTGGCTCCTGTAACTTGTAGACGAGTCTTACTTGAGCTAACAAACTTATTCTGAAAAGGGATCCCATGTTCCTGCTTCATTAAGGAGGAGATTTCACACTCGCGATGGTTGGAGATGGACTAAGAAGCCTGGAGCCCTGCAAGGATGCAGACCACGGCACGGAGGATCGGTTGAAACCGCGGCTGTCATTTATTCGGCAGCTTTTTTGGAGCTAATACACCTGTGTCCCCACGCACGCAAAGCAGTCAATCCTGTACAATGAAGTAGGGAAGTACTATTTTAAATCAATTATTTACTTTGAGGCAACGCGTAAGCTAACGAGCGCAAACCTATGTTCGAGCGGAGCGCATCATTTACGGACCCCTGAATAGAGAGAGTCACACCCATGCACAGAGCAATCTTCACTAAGACTAGTACTCTCATGTTAACGAGCGCAAACCTATGTGCGAGCGGGGCACATCATTTACGGACCCCTGAATAGAGAGAGTCACACCCACGCGCGAGTGCAATCTTCACTAAGACTAGTACTCTCATGTTAAGGAGCGCAAACCTATGTGCGAGCGGGGCGCATCATTTATGGACCCCTGAATAGAGAGAGTCACACCCATGCGCAGAGCAATCTTCACTAAGACTAGTACTCTCATGTTAAGGAGCGCTGTGCACGTGTCCCAGGTTAGCTGCCACGCTGCGGATCTCGGCGTTTCGGGGATCCGCACACCGTGTAATTACTTGTGTGCTAACGCGGTGATTGGCACACCATTTAAAGCAATAACTACCATTTGCAGGAGTCTATTACAATATCAATACAACGCGTGGCAAAATAGTGAATCCCATGAATTCAAGTCGATGATTCACACACCCATTCTTAAAATAGTGAAATAATATATATTACAATAAAATATAATAAGATATGTTCAATTAATTATCAAGATACTCTGTGTGCATCTAATGAGATTTAATCCGGTGATTCACACACCTGGGAACACTGGCCATCACATAATACATTTAAATTCTGGGAATGCCTACAGCAGCCGCGGCCTGTGCAGGTAAGAGCGGTAGGGCCGTGTGGGGGGGTATTTCGACGGACGTTGACGAGGGAAAATTAAATAAATAATTAATTTTCCCTAGTCATCGTCCATCGAAATACCCCCCACACGTCCCCACAGCCCCACCGCTCTTACCTGCATGGGCCGCGGCTGGCTTATAGTGATCATATTAGCATATGAGTTCAATATAAAGGTGCTTAATCAATTTACAAGTAACTTCAACTTTGGATTGTGCAATACGCAAAGCTATGGATGGAATTATTGCACCAACTTCCTTTTTAGCTACATCTGGAGAACTTACGTTGGAATGGAGACAATGGAAGGATGGTTTAGAAGCTTATATTGAAACAATAGGAGGAGATGATTATAAGGACAAACGGAAATTGGCGATCCTGAAACATTGTTTCGGAGCAGAGGGCAGACGTATTCTGAGTCATTTACCCCCAATAGTAACAGCTCGAGGAGAGGAAGACAATATAGATGTATATGAATGTGCAATTGAGCAACTTGACAAGTTGTATATTAAGAAAGTAAAGGAAGTTGTTGCTAGACATACATTTTTAAGTAGAGGGCAATTACCTAATGAGTTAATTGATGCATTTGTGAATGACTTAAGAATTTTGGCAGCCAAATGTAACTATGCTTCTTTCCTTGACCAAATGGTTCGGGATCAAATGGTGCATAAAGTTGCAGATTCAAAGTTACAAGAAAAAATACTATCAGTAGATGATTTAACCTTAAGTAAAGCATTGGATAGTGCTCATCGATTTGAGGAGATGAAGCTGGGCATGAAGGAGTTAGCAGAAAAACATCTTGCTGAAATTCAGATGGTGAAAAAATGTAACAATGATGAGAAAATAGGTAGTAAACCCAAAGTAAAAATGCAAGCCATCCAGAATTTGGACAAAAAGGAATATGTGTGTTTCAAAGGTGGTTTACCCGGTCATTTGGCTAATGATAGGCGGTGTCCAGCAATAAGACAAGTTTGTAGATATTGTGAAACTAAAGGACATTATGCAAGGATGTGTAAAAATAGAAAAAAAGGAAAGTTTGGAAGGAGGGATGGAAAGAAGTAATTATATAAGGGAGATTGGATGTGATTCAATGGAACATAGAGAAGAAGAATTTGTCTTAGGTGTGTATGAGATTAATGGGAATGTTAAAGATGCCCCTTTTTGTGCAATTAAAATTGGAGATAAAGAGATACAAGTCATGGCAGATTCTGGTGTGAGACATACTCTGATCAGAGATGAATGGATGAAAGAATTTCCAGATGTGAAACTGACCCCACCGGATATCAAATTAGTGGACGATGGGAGAAAACCTATTGACGTTTTGGAATATTGTAAGTCCTATTTAAGCTACAGAGGCAAGACAATTGAGGCAAATGTTTATGTGGCCAAAGAAGGATCATGTTCATTGGGGTGGCCGCAGCAAAGAGATCTAATGATTATTCTTAATCCTAATCACCCAGAACAGGTGCTAGGTTATAGCGACCTGGTATTACAGATTGGAGACGATACAGCAACCGATTGGGAAAAGATATTTCCTAAAGTTTTTTCTTCACAGTTAGGCTTGTTAAAGAACTTTGTACATAAAATTATTTTAAAAAGCAATGTGGTACCTAAAGTTCATGAAGTCAGAAACATACCTTTAGCTATGAGAGTTGCGTTGAGGGAGGAGCTGAAGAAGTTAAGTGACCAAGATGTGATAGAGGAAATAGAATCTTCCAAATGGTTATCACCTGTGGTTAAACATTCCAATTCGAAAAATTGGTAGAATGCACACTCAAATGTGGTGACCTTCACCGTTTTTCATGCTCAAGGCTATGATGAACACGTGCTACCCTGGAACGGGCTCCGTATGTGCACGTGAATTCATTCTGAATGCTGGACCCTCGTCAGGTTCCCCAGGATGCACAGCATATAAACAATCCAATGAATTTCAAACATTTTCATCCATTTCGGAACCAGTTTATTTCAGGTAATCCATTTTTTAATCCGAACATTTTAGCACCAAACTTTCCAAAGTTCAACGAGTGCCTATACAAGCTTACTCTTAGACACATGGAGATTCAAATTTCCTCATAATCCAACGTTAAGATTTAAGTCCCAATGCATTTCGAGCATGTCATGTTCTTCGTCAGGGGTAACTGTATTGGGAAAACCAACATGAAAACCACGTATTACCATCTTAATTTAAGAAGTAATTTATCTATATGTCGACCTCCTACTTTGTCTTGATACCTCAAACAAATATAATGTGAATGCCCCATCCTGTAATTAAAATACGCATTCTGTTAATCAACCTTATGTGGCTTGCCGAGATCCAGTCTGGCTCCTTTAAGAGCCTCACTAAACGCGGCTGCAAGACTCGTCACTGGCTCCAGAAAGAACAACCACATCACCCCGGATCTAAAGGAACTGAATTGGCTCCCTTATGAGGCAAGAGCGCAGCTAAAGATTGCATGCACGACGCACAAAGCCCTGCACCTCAATACACCAAAGTATCTAGCCAATAAACTCGAATTATCAGGCAATAGCAGAACTCTGAGAAGCACCAACAGCCTGCTATTGAAACCACAAAAATTTAGGAAAAAGAAAACCTACAGCCAGGATATGGAACGCCCTGCCCCAAGCAATCAGAATGAACCCCTCCACCACCTCATTCAAAAATGAAGCCCAACTACTTCTGATGAATAAAACTCTCTCCTGATCCCAGCCCTGATGCAAGTTGATACCAACCAGAAGCTACTCATCAACCAAGAGCCGTGTTGATCTCTAATCGAGAATGACTAACACAATCATGACCTTCTACAAGAACTAACAACTTATACGATCTCTTCTTAGACACTCATTTATATGTGACTAGCGTGCAACTTTTCTTTTGATGCAACTTTTGTAAAGCGCTCTGATACCCTCATCGGGTCTAGTCCGCGCTATATAAAACCTTATAAATAAAAAAATAAAAAATGCTTCCCCTTAATATACGACTCAACCGCAGAAACGATGCATCCATGCTTATGTGTGCTTCGTGCCCCCTAGGTCACCAACTGTAAATGAACCGACCCGCAACTGAAACGTGCCCTGCATCTCATTTCCGTGCGCGACAAGAAACCTCCGAATATAATGAAATGAACCCATATTCTAATTCGTGCCTCCACTTGGTGCAAGTGCAAATACATTCTCAAACATTTATACATACTCAAGTGCTACCACCTCAATTACCATCCACCCAGTAAATTGGATTTAACCCACTATACAAAAACATACCTCCACTAAGAGCATACAACCCACACTTCAAACCATCCATGCGTGCTCTGATTCAACCACCCGGGAAAACAAATCCCTTTCCTTTGTAAGTTGTGTCACGTGATAATGCCATACCACGTGACCAAACTTCCAACAACAACATAAACAAAATGCTTCCCTTCCCGTGTGTACCGTGCCATGAAGATTAATTTAACCAAGCAAAACATTATACTGTGACATAAATCTTTGTGAACCATGAAAATATAAATACAATCATTTTCAATAAATCAAACAGAATTGTACAATGAATATGTAATCATGAAAAAATTGCTTAAGATTCTAACGATGTGCAAATAATATGGACACCCGAAATATTTGGTAACAAAAATAAACCACAATTATTACATAAATAGTTTTTCACAATATGTCGAACTGTGACCTAATGAACCTCCAGTGTCCTGTTTCCATTTTTTAAGTGCCAAATGAAACAATGTGTTCAGTACATCATTTTAGATAGGTGCAAACTAACCGTAGGACAGAAAGGGGTAAACATTCCAATTCGAAAAATTGGTAGAATGCACACTCAAATGTGGTGACCTTCACCGTTTTTCATGCTCAAGGCTATGATGAACACGTGCTACCCTGGAACGCGCTCCGTATGTGCACGTGAATTCATTCTGAATGCTGGACCCTCGTCAGGTCCCCCAGGATGCACAGCATATAAACAATCCAATGAATTTCAAACATTTCCATCCATTTCGGAACCAGTTGATTTCAGGTAATCCATGGTAATCCATTTTTTAATCTGAACATTTTAATACCAAACTTTCCAAAGTTCAACGAGTGCCTATACAGGCTTACTCTTAGACACATGGAGATTCAAATTTCCTCATAATCCAATGTTAAGATTTAAGTCCCAATGCATTTCGGGCATGTCATGCCCTTCGTCAGGGGTAACTGTATTGGGGAAACCAACATGAAAACCACGTATTACCATCTTAAGAAATAATTTATCTATATGTCGACATATTGTGAAAAACGGCAGGACATACTGTCGTGTTACAACCTTCTAGTTATACTTAGTGACTATTTATGTAATAATTGTGGTTTATTTTCGTTACCAAATATTTTGGGTGTCCATATTATTTGCACATCGTTAGATTCGCATATCACGAAGAATCTTAAGCAATTTTTTCATGATTACATATTCATTGTACAATTCTGTTTGATTTATTGAAAATGATTGTATTTATATTTTCATGGTTCACAAAGATTTATGTCACAGTATAATGTTTTGCTTGGTTAAATTAATCTTCATGGCACGGTACACACGGGAAGGGAAGCATTTTGTTTATGTTGTTGTTGGAAGTTTGGTCACGTGGTATGGCATTATCACGTGACACAACTTACAAAGGAAAGGGATTTGTTTTCCCGGGTGGTTGAATCAGAGCACGCATGGATGGTTTGAAGTGTGGGTTGTATGCTCTTAGTGGAGGTATGTTTTTGTATAGTGGGTTAAATCCAATTTACTGGGTGGATGGTAATTGAGGTGGTAGCACTTGAGTATGTATAAATGTTTGAGAATGTATTTGCACTTGCACCAAGTGGAGGCACGAATTAGAATATGGGTTCATTTCATTATATTCGGAGGTTTCTTGTCGCGCACGGAAATGAGATGCAGGGCACGTTTCAGTTGCGGGTTGGTTCATTTACAGTTGGTGACCTAGGGGGCACGAAGCACACATAAGCATGGATGCATCGTTTCTGCGGTCGAGTCATATATTAAGGGGGAAGCATGATTAACAGAATGCGTATTTTAATTACAGCATGGGGCATTCACATTCTATTTGTTTGAGGTATCAGGACAAAGTAGGAGGTTGACATATAGATAAATTATTTCTTAAGTTCAAATGGTAATACGTGGTTTTCATGTTGGTTTTCCCAATACAGTTACCCCTGACGAAGGGCATGACATGCCCGATATGCAATGGGACTTAAATCTTAACGTTGGATTATGAGGAAATTTGAATCTCCATGTATCTAAGAGTAAGCCTGTATAGGCACTCGTTGAGCTTTGGAAAGTTTGGTACTAAAATGTTCGGATTAAGAAATGGATTACATGAAATAAACTGGTTCCAAAATGGATGAAAATTTTGAAATGTATTGGATTGTTTCTATGCTGTGCATCCTGGGGGACCTGACGAGGGTCCAGCATTCAGTATCACCTGTGATTGTCATCCACAGGTGACTTAAGAGACTTGAATGATTCTTTGTGGGTGGATCGATATCCTCTACACAACATAGGAAACATGTTTGCTATGTTGAAAGGGGCAACGGTATTCTTAACATTAGATTTATTGAGTGCCTATCATCAAATACCACTACACGAAGATAGCAAACAATACACATAATTTATAACATCAGAAGGAGCTTATAGATATAGGAGGATGCCATTTGGACCAATATTGGCATCTTCTGTATTTCAAAGGATTATGCATAAGCTATTTAAGGAGGTAGATAATGTCCTGTATTTTCAGGACGATATTTTGGTTTTCGGAAAGAGTGTACAGGAACATATGGAAACTTTATACAAGGTATGGAATGCATTACAGGATAATGGCTTGACTATAACTAACAAAAAATGTAAATTTGGTATAGATTCTGTAGATTATTTGGGTCATTGTATTTGTAAAGATGGAGTTGCACCCAAACGCAATCTGGTGAAATCGATAGAAGAAGCACCGGAACCTCAAAATAAGGAACAGCTCTGGTCATTTTTACGGCTGGCTGAATACTATGCCAAATTTATTCCGCTATTTTCAGACAAAACTGTTCATATGAGGAATTTGATGAAAAAAAACCAATCGTTTGTGTGGGACGAAAATTGTGCAAAATAGTTCAAGTTGTTAAAAGAAGGAACAGAATCGGCCCCCGCATTGGCAACCTCTGACACCACATGTGATTCAGTCATTGTTTCAGATGCTAGCAATGTTGAAATTGGAGCAGTCTTGATGCAAAATCAGAAAGGGAAGTTAGTTACAATTGCCTTTGCATCAAGACCACTCAGGGGTGCAGAGGACAAATACTCAATGTTAGAGAAAGAAACTCTCGCGTGCTGGTGGGGGATTGAATAGTTTAGAATGTCTGTCTATGGTACGATGTTCAAGATTAGATCAGATCATCGTCCATTGGTAGATTTGTTTACCACAAAGGGTTGCAGTAAGACAACACCTAGAATTGCCAGATGACAATACAATTTACAAGACTTTTATTTTAAAGTTGAATACATTCCTGGTGTGAAAAACATATTGGCAGACTGTTTATCAAGACTTCCCGTGGTTGAGGAGGATGTTGAAACTGAGGACAATGAGTTGGAAAGAGTGGTATCAATTTGAGAGGTACCCGAGGGATGCATTAAAGAAAACCAATGGAAAGCTGCATTTGAGAGTGATGAGGATTTTCACAAGATATTAGTGTATATTAAGTGAACTTGGCCAAGGAAGATTTAGAGGAACGTTTATTACCTCACTTGTATGTGGCACAAGAATTATCTGAGCAACACAACATTCTAATGCGTGGAGAGCAGCTAGTTGTGCCAGAAAGTCTTAGACAGATTATAATGGACATGGCACACGAAGGTCATCTGCGGATGAGCAGCATGAAAAGAAGAATTAGAGGCAAACTTTGGCGGCCAGCTGTAGATCGTGAGTTGAATGTGCCATCAGTGACAAATCCCAAAAAGGTGTAAGATATGAAAGAGTTCCGGTTTCAAGACCATCGAGAGTATGGGAGATCGTGTCTCTGGACATTGCTGGGCACATGTGTATTAATACAAATCCAACGTATGCCATAGTCTTGATTGATCAATTGTCGCAATGGCCTGAAGACAAGTTTGTACCACAGGTTACTTCGAGATATGTTACTCAATTTTTAAATGTAATTTTTGAGAGGGAAGGATTCCCAAAAACGTTAATTACGGACAATGGTGTACAATTGACGTCCAATGAGATGAGGATATTCCTTGAGAGTTACGGAATTGAGCATAAGCGCTCATCCGTGTATTATCCTCAGAGTAACAGAATTGTGGAGAGATGGATTAGAGTGCTAAAGGAAGGATTACAACTGACCATTGTCAATGGAATGAGTTGTCAGCAAGCTGTAAAGGAGTTATTATGGAGTTATAGAAATACACCCAGGATTGATGGGGACCTGTCACCTTTCGAAAAAATGAGAGGGAGGAAGGGTGTGTGTAATTTGAATCAAATGTGGATGATGGAGTTATTTGAAAAAGCTAAAATGAAAAGGTCCTCTGAGGAAAAGCAAGATGATATGGATCACCATGAAAATGGACGTGCAGCCCTTGCCTTGAGGGAGAATGAGTGCGTCTGTGTAAGAAAGGGAAAGGTGGTGAAGTCTGTCGAGTCGAGGTATTCGTTGCCAATGAAGATAGTTAGAGTCCGTAATCAAGTTGTAGAATTATCTGACAATGTGGGGAACATGAGCAAAGTTGTGAGAGTTCCTCGATAGTTATGGCCAGAGGCTGATGAGGAATTAAGTGGTGTGAGAGAGAACTCTAAGTGGAGGAGGGAAATCAACCGTCGGGTAGATATGGTAAGGAGTAGAGAATGATGAGAAATTTTTGTACTTGTGTGTGAAATGAGTGGAGCAATGATGTGAGATGTAGACGCAAACCAGTGTGGTGCAAGGACTATCATATGGAGTAGTACTTTATGTTCAGTATTTTGTTCATATTGCAGTAAAGGTTATTGTAAATGTTTTTGTAAATTTATATTGTTAACGGAGGGAAATATGTTACATACTGGCTGGACTAGTTGGGTGGAATCTGGAACATAGAACCTATATTACCAGATCCTATCCAATGACAGTTTGGCCCTGGCTCCTGTAACTTGTAGACGTGCTTTACTTAACCCTTTCCATGCGTCGGACGGCCCCCGGCCGTCCGACGTCACGGTGGGCGTGTGCGGAGGACGGCCGGGGGCCGTCCCAGACACGCCCACTCAAGGGAACGCCCAGCACCGCGGCGGAATCCGTGCCGCGGTCAAGCGGCTAAGCTAATAAACTTACTTTGAAATTGTATCCCATGTTCCTGCTTCATTAAAGAGGAGATTTCACAATACTCTTACCGTATATACCCTTCCAATACATACTCTTAACGTACATACTCTTACCATACATACTCTTACCGTACATACTCTTACCGTACATACTCTTACTGTATATACTCTTACCGTAAATACTCTTACCGTACATACTCTTACCATACATACTCTTACCGTACATACTCTTACCATAAATACTCTTACCGTACATACTCTTACCATACATACTTTTACCGTACATACTCTTACCATACATACTCTTCTGTTGCTTTACCCAGTCCTGATGACCAATACTCTTTTCTGATCCTCCGTTTCACAGCACTCTGTCATAAACTACTTGTTGTCATTCCTCTTCCGTAGTTGTCTGTTCCCTACTGCTCAGCCAGGATGAATGCTGGAATGTGTGATGACGTCACAGAATGCTTGGGTGTTTGTTTATGTGTGGAGTGTCAGTTGGTGGATGCAGGCTGAGCAGCAGGGAGGCTGCTCCTGGTGGGGCTACGCTTCCTGGAACCAAGCCTGAAAAAAGTTACCTTGTTTATACACCTGGTCTATGGATCTTCCATTTGTGACACACTCCTACCTACATGTCCCTTATGAGCTTCCTCTACTAACCCTTCCAGCACACCAATAAATCTCCCACCTTCACCATCCTGTTATCAACTGTCAATTCCTCCGCTACGTAAACTATGCCTCTATTTGATATTCATTTATCTTGCTCTTCAGTCAAGCTTATGTAATACATTCATCCACTCCTGCACACTTACGTCATTTCTCACTCACTTCCTTCTTCAACTCTTCTTCAGTGAAGGCCCCCATAGAAGAGAACCCTACAGCATCTGCCTGCACTCCATTCTATCTTCCTGTATTCAACTGCCTCCACTTTTATGATGAAAGAGGCACGACAAGATGAGTCTAAGTCTCTAAGATGGCTTTAATGTTGGTAAGAACCCAAGCGTGGTGCTCCCACAGCAGCCAGAGAACAACTGACTGGCCAGGGATACCCACACATATTACTTCCCATGGAAACAGAACTTTGACGGAAAGCGTTGTTGAGCTTGGAAAATGCAGACAAGCTTAAAGGTATAAGAACCCCTCTTTTGCAGCAGTAATCTAGGCCAGACCATCAGCTGACACATTGCACATCCTCGGCACAAACTCCAATTTATAACCCATATTGCCACTTGGCAATCCTGGTAGTAGCATCAAGAGCCCCCTTGGTAGTGAACAGGTCAATCAGTGCTTGTGGTCGGTCTGTAAAGTGAACCCAGAACCCCAGAGACAGGCCATGCCATACTGAAGACCTGAGCAGCAAGTGAACACCTCCCGCCCAATGACAGAGTACCTGGCATCTGTTCCTCTCAGGGCTCTGGAGGCACCATCTATCTGCCATTTCTTCCTGTCGCAGAACAACACCCAGCCCCTTGGCATTTACAACCATTACTAAGACACTCAAATCACCTGGTCGAAGGTTTCAGCTGGGATGCTTCAGCTCGATGCGTTTGACCTGTTCAAGCTTTGCTGCACAATTCAATGCACACATCATATGGACGTCTCATCCTTTTTGAAGGAATAGTTGTAGCGCACGAACAGCTCCCCATAAGGGTGTCCTAGAGCTAGAGGAAGTAGTAAGTGGAAATATCTAAGTGACAGTGATCTGATGGAAGAGCCAGGTGTTAAGAAGAACTTCAGGTGATTGGTTTAGAAGCCAGAGAGACAGGCAGAGAATGTCTTACCTTAGATGCAAGAGAGGAGAAAGTGCTGCCTCCTAATCTGATGCATGTCATTCGTAGCACATAAAGAGGTGAAGCACTGGGCAAGCAGAGCTTCTGCGAAGGGGCGTATGACATCATTTGTGATTGAATACATGTCGGATTTTCTTGGTAGAAGGCTTCATGGCGCATACATGGGGTGTTAAAGGACAGACACTGCTGTGCTGGGAGCCAGGGCAAATGTCTCAGGTGGAAGGAAATGGGAGGGTAGGCTCATCAAAGCTCGGACTGCACATTTCTTAATCAGCTGATGATGTGATATGGCTTTCTTGAGCACCCCAGAGAAAGAGAAATGCAGCAATGAAGATGGAGTCACACCCTCAACAACAGAACGGTGAGTCAGATGGCAATAGTGGGAAGCCTTTGCACCACATGAGAAGGTAAAAAAAACATAAGTGGAGCTGAGCAGAGCATGAAAATCGGTTTCATGAAAGAAAGAGAAGCATCAAGGAGGACTTCTAGATTCCTGACCGACTCTCAAGGAGGACTTCTAGATTCCTGATCGACTCTCAATGAGGACTTCTACACTCCTGATCGACTCTCAATGAGGACTTCTACATTCCTGACCAACTCTCACTCTCAAGGAGGACTTCTACATTCCTGACCAACTCTCACTCTCAAGGAGGACTTCTACATTCCTGACCAACTCTCACTCTCAAGGAGGACTTCTACATTCCTGACCAACTCTCAAGGAGGACTTCTAGATTCCTGACCGACTCTCAAGGAGGACTTCTACATTCCTGACTGACTCTCAAGGAGGACTTCTACATTCCTGATCGACTCTCAAGGAGGACTTCTACATTCCTGACCAACTCTCACTCTCAAGGAGGACTTCTACATTCCTGACGGACTCTCAAGGAGGACTTCCACATTCCTGAGGGACTCTCAAGGAGGACTTCTACATTCCTGACCAACTCTCACTCTCAAGGAGGACTTCCACATTCCTGACGGACTCTCAAGGAGGACTTCTACATTCCTGACCGACTTTCAATGAGGACTTCTACATTCCTGACGGACTCTCAAGGAGGACTTCCACATTCCTGACGGACTCTCAAGGAGGACTTCTACATTCCTGACCAACTCTCACTCTCAAGGAGGACTTCCACATTCCTGACGGACTCTCAAGGAGGACTTCTACATTCCTGACCGACTTTCAATGAGGACTTCTACATTCCTGACTGACTCTCAAGGAGGACTTCTACATTCCTGATGGACTCTCAATGAGGACTTCTACATTCCTGATCGACTCTCAATGAGGACTTTTAGATTCCTGACCGACTCTCAAGGAGGACTTCTACATTCCTGATCGACTCTCAATGAGGACTTTTAAATTCCTGACCGACTCTCAATGAGGACTTCGACATTCCTGACCGACTTTCAATGAGGACTTCTACATTCCTGACAGACTCTCAATGAGGACTTCTAGATTCTTGACCGACTCTCAATGAGGACTTCTAGACTCCTGACTGACTCTCAATGAGGACTTCTACATTCCTGACCGACTTTCAACCAGGACTTCTAGATTCCAGACCGACTCTCAAGGAGGACTTCTACATTCCTGACCGACTCTCAATGAGGACTTCTACATTCCTGACTGACTCTCAAGGAGGACTTCTAGACTCCTGACCGACTCTCAATGAGGACTTCTAGATTCCTGACCGACTCTCAATGGGGACTTCTAGACTTCTGACTGACTCTCAATGAGGACTTCTACATTCCTGACCGACTCTCAATGAGGACTTCTAGATTCCTGACCGACTCTCAAGGAGGACTTCTAGATTCCTGACCGACTCTCCAGGAGGACTTCTAGATTCCTGACCTACTCTCAAGGAGGACTTCTAGATTCCTGACCGACTCACATGGTACAGGAGAGTTACCCAATTCAGCGGGTCAAAGGCTCTGTTTTACCATCACTGAACTTAAGGGAATATTGTCTCATCTAAGAGGCCAATACTATTAAGCTGGCAATTAAATTTTCCTCAGGGACAGGGAATCTGTCAGTGAAAGAGAGGACACTCTGCCTATCATCAGCATAAGCTATAACCTCAAAGTCAGCTCTCAGACTGGTCATGTAGATGTTAAAGTAGGGATAAAAAGGAGGGCTCATTGAAAGCAAGATAGCGGCCATGTGAGGATGGCTGTTTCTGTCCTCTCGTATGCCTGGCATGGCTGTTTCAAGCATGGGCCCCCCAGGTGAAGCAAAGTGGGGGGTGAGTTGGGAGAATAACCTCTCTGGCGCCTCGTCAGGTTTTGGGACTTCCTTGCGAGGCATTTAATTGAAGTATACTGGACCTGAAGACGACTTGGCTGGCGAGGGTTCAGGTACGCTGCTGTTGCGGCCGTTGCGGTTAAAGTTCAGCAGGTAGATCGTAGATCGACGATGTCTCCGCTGAAGGTGACGAGAGGCTCAAAGAGCCACAGTGGTGGCAAAACATGGGTGGAGCCAGCTTCGTGACGATCGGACGTTTCCCTGCCTAAAAAGCCGGTGGAGAAGAGAAGTCTGGAGCAGTGTGCGGCGGAGGCTGCAACAATCGCGACTGCTGCCGGAGCGGAAGGACCCTGGGCGACACTGTTCAAGAAGCCCCCACGTGTAATGGTAGCCAAAGGAGGTGCATCAGAGATGGGGGCTCCAGTGGTGGCAGAAGCAGGGTAGTGGATCTGGGCTCCATACGGAGAAAGGAACATGAATGACCTAGCAACCATGATCAGAGCTCAGTGGAGCCGCTTTCTTTCGTGGCACAAGCAACGCCGGTAGGCATCATAGAGGAGCCTAAGGATCATCTGGACATAGGAGGTTTGTCACTTCGCTCCGAGTTTGGGGCAATGTTGCCCTAGTGGAGGATGGGGGTACCCTGCCTCAAAATTTGGGAGTAGGGTTGTAGGAAAGTAGGATCTGCTTCTTATGGTTACCCCCACTTTTTGCTTCATGTTATACTGTTTTTGACTAGTCTCACTGGGATCCTGCTAATCAGGACCCCAGTCTATCTGCTTTCTACCTAAAGTGTTATGTCATGTACTTAGGTACACTCCAGATTGGATACTGGGGTACCCTTGTCCGTCCCTAGTATATGGTTCCCATGTACCCAGGGCATAGGGACCCCAGAGGCCTCCCATGGGCTGAAGCATGTATTATGCCACCCATGAGAGGCCATGCAAAATGGATCTACAGGCCTGCCATTGCAGCCTGTGTAAGCTGGTGCATGCACCACTTACTTAAGATATAGGTTTACAATATCTAAGGGTCACTACACTTAAAACCTATAAGTCACCCCTATAGCAGGCCTTGTCAATCCTGAAGGCAGGGTGCTTGGTTCTAAGTGAGAGGGTGCCACTGCATGAGCAGGACACCCCTGCAGCCTACGGAGTCCATTCTCCCGGGTTGTTAGTGCTGCAGCCATTTACAACATATAGAGTGGCATTATGCGACCGCGTGATGACCAACTCTAAAATGGCTGAAAGTAACCCTATCATGTTTGATGTCAAACATTGTGGAATCATATCTCCACACTGGTAACCGGTGTGAGAGGTATGATTCCACCCCTCAGAAACTAGCTTTGTGAGGTCCCTGGTGTTCCCGGTACCAGCCTTCTAGTCCCGGGCAGCCCAAAATGGTTTCTGCCGACCAGAGACACATTTCTGCCCTCCTGCTGCTGAGCCAAGCTCGAGCAGGGGAAGGCAGAACAATAGGCATCCTGTCACAGGGAGGTGTGACCACCTCCCAGACAGGATTTAGTGTATTAGGCCTGGGTGGGTGCGCTTGCCAGTGACCGAAAGTCTGCATGAGGGGCACATTTGATATCCCTGTGCATAGTCCAGTTCAAACCAGTCCTGGGAGCCGTTGGCTCGTGCTCCGGCGTGAAACTGGACAATGGACATGGGAGTAACCTCCCCACTGTCCTGACCCTCCCCTGGGAGGGTCCCCTGAATCTGTCCAACCCTCCCCTTGGGTACAATACCCTTACCTGGCTGTAGGACCCTAGATTCGACGTGGACAAGATTCTGATCAAGAAACCACTGACCTTCGACCGTCTGGACACTCTGGACTTCGCTGGACTTCGTTTGGGCTTAACTTCGTCTCCCACTCCGTCCAAAGCATCGTCTGTGCTCGTGCATCATACAGGCTCCGTGCAGGACCTGTGGAGCATCAAGGACAACTGAAGATATCTCCCTTGGAGTGAAGGAGTCACCCCCCGCAACTGCAGGCACCACATCTCAACTGACCGGTCTGCTGCTCCTGAGGACTACAAAGGCTGCAGCAACACAGGAGGTGGGTTTCCTAGTCCCTCGAGGTCCGAGCTTCCCTCTTACTGAGATTGAGGTCAGAATGCCTCGTGGGGGCTGCAATACCCCTACCCCTGTGCACCGTGTACTTTTGCAAGTGCATTTGCTTGTAGGCGTTTCCAAAACAAGTGCACTGGGCTCCGAGTAGCCCCAACCTCTGGCACCATTTCCACCAAAGAACTTCAGCCTCCTCGCACTGAGTGCTCCGTGGGCTGTTGCTTTGTGAAACTGCTCGAGGTCTCCTCGCGACTCCTGTGCCTCCGGCCTGTGAGTCTTCTTGAGGGTCAACTTTGCTTTTCTTGAGCTCCCCTGGTTGCTCCAGGCTTGCCCTGACTCCCCTGTGTTTGGTGAGTCTCCTGGACCTTGCTGGTCCGAACCGAAACCTTTCTTGACCTTCATCGTGGGTTGCCGCTGCCAAGGCTTGTTGGTGGTCCAGCCGGATACCGACTGTCACGATTCACTCCCTGCATTCTCGTGCCCACCAGTAGGGGGCTGAATTGTGGGGCTTTCCAGTGTTCTAATATGCTTCAAGACACTCCCCTGCATGCATATCCTGACTTCCAGGCATTTGGACACCATTTGGGAATTGACATCCATTCCCCATCCATGCAGGGATTTGTGGAAGCCAGTCTGCTCATGCTGCAAACTACATTACCTATAATCCCCTGCTCACTGCTTTGTCTCCACCCCTGCAGGCCAAGGATGGGTGGAGGAATTCAGCTCACCTGTGGCTGGCTGCTGCTGGCCTGCTCACACCTGATGCATGTGATTACTGTGAGCTCTTTTAAGCCTCAGCTCCCTTCAGTCCAGTGTTGGTCATTGTAGCTGTTATCCGGTGAGACCAGTCCTTGTTCCTGAGCTTTTGCAATTCCTGAGCTATAGTTAATCCTTGTTCCTTGATTCCTGAGCTATAGCCATTCCTTGTGCCTGAATTAGCACTGCCTGCAGCGCTACCTTGTTTCTTGAGCTATAGTTAGTCTTTGTTCCTGGGCTTCAGCTATTTCTTGTTCCTGGTTTGCACTGCTTGCAGTTCTCTCTTGACTCCATGTTTCCTGAGCTGTAGCTGTTTCCTTGAACTAGCACTGCCTGCAGTGCTACATTGACTCCTGAGCTTTAGTAATTCCCTGTTCCTGAACTAGCACTTCCTGCAGCGCTACCTTGACTCTTGAGCTTTAGTAATTCCCTGTTCCTGAACTAGCACTTCCTGCAGCGCTACCTTGACTCCTGAGCTTTAGTAATTCCCTGTTCCTGAACTAGCACTGCCTGCAGTGCTACTTTGACTCCTGAGCCTTAGCTCAATTCTTGTTCCTGCCCCAGCACTGCCTTCCATGCTACTTTGTTTTCTTGATTCCTGAATGTGCACTATTCTAGTATACCCTTGTAGCCTCCCCTTCTGTATATCCTTTTCCAGTCCCTGCCTTTCTTCCCATTTCCTTGGTTCCAGTTCCTAGTTTGCTGTCTTTCTATTCTGCTGTCTTGCTTCTGTTACCTTGTATGTTTGTTACCTGCTTTCTGCCAAGTGTGCCCTGTGATTTCCTTCCTTTCCTGTTAAGCACTCCTCCTTGCTAGCTCCTTGTCTATTGTGCTTGTGTTTAGTTCTACCCCTTTGCTGTTACTGCCTTGCGTGTTCCTGTTTGATCGCCAGGATCCGTGGGCACAGCTGACTACCTAGGTGGTGTTTCTTGTTCACTGTGAGTTTTGTCTTTGAGTTACTGTTATTATATCACCATAGGTATAAGCTCCACAGACCCTGCCTTTGCATACATATCCTATATGTGGGTATTTCCAGTCAGTATCTGTAACCGCAATTGTGGGTGAGGAACTTACTGAGCTTCAGTCTTACCGTGTGGAGCTCCTGAGTGCTTTACCCCACATTCCCTTTATTGTTAATGTTGTACTATATGTCTTGCACGTTCGTCCTGGGTGTAGTTAGTCTGAATGCTAAATCACCTCTGAGGGCCTGTCCTTTCTGAGTCTTACCTGTCTTATTCTCTTATACAGAGCTTCCTCTTTGGATTCCCTTTCTCCTTTGACTCGCTGTGTGATCTTGGGCAGCTCTGTACCTAGTATTCTGCCTACTTTGTCTTCCCTGGCACCAGTCGTTGCTAGAGTCCCTGACACATGCCAGTGTCCCGGACTGAGTCCTGACAGAATGACCAACCTACATTTCCAGGGCCACTTGTGAGGTTTCTTTGCCTTCAGTTAGCTATAATTTTTCTGTACATTTGTGTGAAAATATTACAGGTGTCATGAGAGGTTTAAGAAAGAAACACACCAGGGCATCATTTACGGTTTGTGCAGGGAGGTTCACTAGTGCCCAACAATGAGAGGCATTTAGTGTCTACTTCACAACTTGAGAATGTTCACCCTAGTCCTGAAACAATCCTCTTATGAGAAATGGACATTTACGTTCTGAATATTTTACTCATTGGCTCTCAAACACCTCTTTGGCAGATCCTGACTTAATCTTCTGTTCTGATCCAGATTCAATGTCCGTGTCAGCATTGCATAAGGAGAATGCTACCTTACTCAGTTTGCTGAACAAGAATTCTGATTCTCGCAGGTCTGCTGTAAGTGGTTGTAAAATACAATGTTAAACCACACAACCAAAGAAAGAGCAGATGCATTTCATAACCTCTGTTTTCCATACAAACGATATACCTCAGTCTTGTGACCCAGTGAAGATCACAGTCCCTGATACTAAAGAGACAATGTTTAATGCTACATTCAAAGTAAACAATCAGATTAACAAAAGAGAGAAAACCCCTACTAGAACACAGACAGCTAACAGCCAGTTTAAACAAAATCCAAGATTTAGTTCTGTTGCTTGTTGTGAAGTTTCAAAGTCTACCACAGTCCTTGTAGAAAAAGATCTACAATCTTCACAGGATATATTGGAATCGAAGATTTTGGAATTACAACAAGAGAATAAAATGTTTCAGACTCTGTTAAAAAACTATAACCCAGAGTTCAAGTGGGAATCTAAAACCCTAGTACAAGACTACTTTTCAGCTTCTATGTTAGCCTCCTTAGAAATGGAGAATGAAACCTTGCGCACTATTTTGCGGTCCCCTCAGAGCTGGTCCAGTAATTGTGTAAATAATACTGTGGCTGATCACTCGGATTCCACTCATAATAGCCATAGTACCATGTCTCAAAGTGCAGTTAAGGAAAGTATTTGTTTGAATTCTGAATTTTCAAACTCCTCTGTTTTGTCTTCTAGTGCTAAATTACATCTAGGTGCTACATCTGAGATGTGTCCCTCCAGTTTTGAGGAACCCCAAATTCCAGGCAAGACACAAAACATCTCTTTGCTTTCTTTTCCTGGTAGTGAGGTCAGTTCTATCTCAGAGATAACCCATAGACAGGCCATTGACATACAGACAAAACCTGAACCATTGACCCACATATTCCCTGATGTGACAATGTGCTGTGACTCAGACCACGCTCTTGATTTAACTGCTGCAACTGAAGTCAACCTCCTTGCTGAGAAGAAACAAAATCCTGACCCCTTCTTTGCTGTTTTGCCTTCAAGCACACCACATACTTGAAAAGTCAGGAAATTATATTACTCTATGCTCTGATTCATGTGTAACACCTTGTAATGCAGAAGGAATTGAACAAATCTCCCAAGACCAAGAAGTCTCTGAACTATTTACTCTGACTAAGAGATGTGAAGTGCCAAAAAGTAAAGAAAGTCTGATCAACAGACTCTAAGATAAGCAGGATTCTTAGCCATCCCGAAGAAAGCACTTCAGTGTGTTTTAATGAGCCAAGGAACTGTGAAGATTTCACTAGTGACAACAGGGAATCTACTGTTCACGGGCTATCGCCATTCCAAGAATTTAAAGTCTGTCATCCTTGTGTCTCTCTGCCATCAGCTTGTCTGCTTTCAGAGTCTCCAGAGTCCTCATCCGGCCTGCTGCTTTCAGAGTCTCCAGAGTCCTCAGCCGGCCTGCTGCTTTCAGAGTCTCCAGAATCCTCAGCCGGCCTGCTGCTTTCAGAGTCTCCAGAGTCCTCAGCCGGCATGCTACCTCCTGAAGTTCAGCCTGCAGCCTGCCTGCCATCTGAGCCCGAGTCTGCAGCCTGCCTGCCATCTGAGCCCGAGCCTGCAGCCTGCCTGCCATCTGAGCCCGAGCCTGCAGCCTGCCTGCCATCTGAGCCCGAGCCTGCAGCCTGCCTGCCATGTGAGCCCGAGCCTGCAGCCTGCCTGCCATCTGAGCCCGAGCCTGCAGCCTGCCTGCCATGTGAGCCCGAGCCTGCAGCCTGCCTGCCATGTGAGCCCGAGCCTGCAGCCTGCCTGCCATTAGTACCGGAGCCTCCAGACTGCCTGCATTCAGAGCCCAAGCCCTCAGCTCACCTGCCTACTAAGTCAGTATCTCCAGCCTGTCTGACTTCAGAGCCAGAACTTCCAGCCTGTCTGACGTCAGCACCAGAGCTTCCAGGCTGCCTGCCTTCAGCACCGGGGCTTCCAGGCTTCCTGCCTTCGGCACCGGAGCTTCCAGGCTTCCTGCCTTCGGCACCGGAGCTTCCAGGCTTCCTGCCTTCGGCACCGGAGCTTCCAGGCTTCCTGCCTTCGGCACCGGAGCTTCCAGGCTTCCTGCCTTCGGCACCAGAGCTCCCAGGCTTCCTGCCTTCAGCGCCAGAGCTCCCAGGCTTCCTGCCTTCAGCGCCAGAGCTCCCAGGCTTCCTGCCTTCAGCGCCAGAGCTTCCAGGCTGCCTGCCTGCCTTCAGCGCCAGAGCTTCCAGGCTGCCTGCCTGCCTTCAGCGCCAGAGCTTCCAGGCTGCCTGCCTGCCTTCAGCGCCAGAGCTTCCAGGCTGCCAGGCTGCCTGCCTGCCTTCAGCGCCAGGGCTTCCAGGCTGCCTGCCTGCCTTCAGCACCAGGGCTCCCAGGCTGCCTGCCTGCCTTCAGCACCAGGGCTCCCAGGCTGCCTGCCTTCAGCACCAGGGCTCCCAGGCTGCCTGCCTTCAGCACCAGGGCTCCCAGGCTGCCTGCCTTCAGCACCAGGGCTCCCAGGCTGCCTGCCTTCAGCACCAGGGCTCCCAGACTGCCTGCCTTCAGCACCAGGGCTCCCTGGCTGCCTGCCTTCAGCACCAGGGCTCCCAGGCCGCCTGCCTTCAGCACCAGGGCTCCCAGGCCGCCTGCCTTCAGCACCAGGGCTCCCAGGCCCCCTGCCTTCAGCACCAGGGCTCCCAGGCCCCCTGCCTTCAGCACCAGGGCTCCCAGGCCCCCTGCCTTCAGCACCAGGGCTCCCAGGCCCCCTGCCTTCAGCACCAGGGCTCCCAGGCTGCCTGCCTTCTGGCATTGAGCCTCTATCTTGCCTACTTTTTGACCCTGTGCTTCCAGTTTGCCAGCCCTCAGAGGTCTCAGTACGTATACATTCAGAGAATGAATCTCCAGCATCAGAGACAAAACTCTCAACATGTAAGCCTCCAGGGCCAGGGTCTCCTGCATACCTGCTTCCAAAGACTCCCGCATGTGAGTCTATTGTATGTTTTTCTTCAGGGCCAGAACTTCAGGTCTGCTTCCTGTCACCTCCTTCGTTTTCAGCCAGTTTGCCTTTGACCTCTGTGCCTCCTGTCAATACGTTATCTGCTTTTGACCCTACAGTAAATCTTCCTTTGTTTTCAGAGTGCTACTCTAGCCTGCGATCATCAGGACTTCAAACACATTGAATTCAGGCTTCTAAGCCCGTCACTAGATTTGGACTCTTCAAGTTCTGCCTTCAATACTGCTGTCAGTGTCCAGCCTATTATCCAACCCTCCAGAACATCAGTTTTCCTGCAGTCCTCTTGTATCTTGCACTACATCTATGATGGAAATGGACTTACTTCTTAGGAGCAAAGGCTTTGAATCCAGTCCCAGATTCCGGGAGCCGGTCGTTGGAGGGGGTGTACTGTCACGATTGACTCCCTGCATTCTCGTGCCCACCACCAGGGGGCTGAATTGTGGGGCTTTCCAGTGTTCTAATATGCTTCCAGACACTCCCCTGCATGCATATCCTGACTTCCAGGCATTTGGACACCATTTGGGAATTGACATCCATTCCCAATCCATGCCGGGTTTTGTGGAAGCCAGTCTGCTCATGCTGGAAACTCCATTACATATAATCCCCTGCTCACTGCTTTGTCTCCACCCCTGCAGGCCAAGGATGGGTAGAGGAATTCAGTTCACCTGTGGCTGGCTGCTGCTAGCCTGCTCACACCTGCTGCATGTGATTACTGTGAGCTCTTTTAAGCCCCAGCTCCCTTCAGTCCAGTGTTGGTCATTGTAGCTGTATACCGGTGAGACCGATCCTTGTTCCTGAGCTTTTGCTATTCCTTGTGCCTGAATTAGCACTGCCTGCAGCGCTACCTTGTTTCCTGAGCTACAGTTAGTCTTTGTTCCTGTTCCTGGGATTCAGCTATTTCTTGTTCCTGATTTGCACTGCTTGCAGTTCTCTCTTGACTCCTTGTTTCCTGAGCTGTAGCTATTTCCTGTTTCCTTGAACCAGTGCTACCTTGACTCCTGAAGCTTTAGTAATTCTCTGTTCCTGAACCAGCACTGCCTGCAGTGCTACCTTGACTCCTGACCCTTAGCTCAATTCTTGTTCCTGCCCCAGCACTGCCTGCAATGCTACTTGTTTTTCTTGCTTCCTGAACCTGCACTATTCTAGTATACCCTTGTAGCCTCCCCTTCTGTATATCCTTTTCCAGTCCCTGCCTTTCTTCCCATTTCCTTGGTTCCAGTTCTAGTTTGCTGTCTTTCTATTCTGCTGTCTTGCTTCTGTTACCTTGTATGTTTGTTACCTGCTTTCTGCCAAGTGTGCCCTGTGTTTTCCTTCCTTTCCTGTTAAGCACTCCTCCTTGCTAGCTCCTTGTCTATTGTGCTTGTGTTTAGTTCTACCCCTTTGCTGTTACTGCCTTGCGTGTTCCTGTTTGATCGCCAGGATCCGTGGGCACAGCTGACTACCTAGGTGGTGTTTCTTGTTCACTGTGAGTATTGTCTTTGAGTTACATTTATAACATCACCATAGGTATAAGCTCCACAGACCCTGCCTTTGCATGCATATCCTATATGTGGGAATTTGCAGTCAGTATCTGTAACGGCAATTGTGGGTGAGGAACTTACTGAGCTTCAGTCTTACCGTGTGAAGCTCCCGAGTGCTTTACCCCACATTCCCTTTATTGTTAATGTTGTACTATATATGTCTTGCATGTTCATCCTGTGTGTAGTTAGTCTGAATGCTAATTCACCTCTGAGGGCCTGTCCTTTCTGAGTCTTACCTCTCTTATTCTCTTATACAGAGCTTCCTCTTTGGATTCCCTTTCTCCTTTGACTCGCTGTGTGATCTTGGGCAGCTCTGTACCTAGTATTCTGCCTACTTTGTCTTCCCTGGCACCAGTCGTTGCCAGAGTCCCTGACACATGCCAGTGTCCCGGACTGAGCCTTGACACCGACCCCTCAACACTCAACATCCTTCGTGGGACAGCTCGCATTCGGCTCCTGGTCGTCCTTGACGTATCCTGGTCCCTGTGGCTGCAGAGTCAAGAACCCCCTCAACGCACCTGAAGCACCCGACGTTTACTGAGCCTCTGGTCACTCCTGAGTGATCCAGACTCTGTCCCCTCTGTTTTCAGGTACTCTTCAACAAGAATCTACCTTAGGATTCCGACGGACACTTTTCTTCTTCCCAGCAGTGGCTCTTCTTCGAAGTCCTCCATAGAGATCGACTGCGGTTTCCGACACCACACTGTTAAGAACAAAACGACAATCATGAACATTCTGCGCCATCTTGTCTGATGAAAGTTCCTACGTGCACATAAACTACAGTCATTCTGATTGACCACAGCCATTTTGTACTCTGTTGGTCACCTTCATTTCACCCTGGCCTCTAGCAGCCTTCTGACTCTCTGACCAAACCTGATATGTGTGCTGGGGGCTATAAACTATTTCCACGACAAACATCAACATCACCTGCTGCCTCAAACTCGTCTTTCCTCTCATCCCTGCACAAACAGGTTACAAATACCAAACAGACTCTTGCAAGCATGGTTTATTGCACTGCACACAGCAAGACTTGTTTTTGCCAACAATGGGACCTGTTTTTATCAACAGAACGGACTCTTAGATCTGGCCGGTCTCACTTGTGTTTAGACCCTGAAGCAAGGTCCAGCTGCAATTAAATTGTCTGTTTTTGACCTGGGCGGGAGGAGAGTTAATGTTGGGCTTGTGTAACCATGTTGATGAAACAATGTTGGGCTTGTGTAACCATGCTGATGAAACAATGTCGGGCTTGTGTGACAACCTGCCCGGGGCGGAGACTCCAAGCTTGTAACCATGATAAATGAAACAAATACATTGTGTAAAACCTGTATAAAAGGAAGAGCCAAAAGCATTGCCAGTAGAACACCTCCCTGAAGACATCCTGGTGTCAGCAGTTGACGTGGTCTCCTCTAAGAGTAATAAACCTTTTTCTTGCCTTCCAGCTTCCAGCGCCTGCCTCGTTATTTTAGATAGCGAATCCAAAGTGGATTAAAGGTGACCTTGCGCCGGGCAGCATTGGGGATCTCAGGAGACTCGCTGCTTTTCACAAATTGACGACCCAACGGGGGGCCCATCAGAGACACGTGGGTCCAGTAGAGAGGTCCTAACGACGGAGTGAACGACTAAATGATTGGAGTGCACCTGCCTGAAAGAGACCCTCGTCTGGCTGCCAATCGACTGAACTTCACCGGTTCCGAACGGACCTCTCTCGAGTGACCTGCGGTCCTGACTGGGGCCTTACAGGAACGCCGCATTGATTGTTGGAGTAAGAGGACAACCAGGCGCTGGAAGGGGAATACGAAGAACTGTCCATACGGTCCGGGTAAGGTCGTGAGAAAACATGACTTAAATTGATTGATTGATAGAAATACTAGTATTCCTTTTTGAGTTATTTGAGACATTCCCTGCTTGCAAACAACGTAGAATAGGAATATTCTCTCTTTGCAGACAGCGAAGGACAGGTAGTGCAGACTTTTGTCTAACATTAATTGAGATATTCATTTTGACCGCTAAATACGTCATGCCTGTTTTCTCTAGATTGTTTGATTGTTTTGGACCGGACCGTTTGTTAGAGGTCAGTCATCCGGCACCGCCGGAAGGCACCCCTAACAAGGACATGTACGTGAAATATGGATTAGCCACCGTAGCTTATAGCAAACTATGGCATAAGTACACTAGGAAGGACCGGGTAAATCAGTGGCCACTGACGGGATCTTTCGATCCCGCTAAAATAGAAACGTTAGAATTAGCTCTCCACAAAAAGAAAGCTAGACCAGCCATGTTTGATAGTTTTGGTTTATGGCGAAAAGAGGCAGCTCAACGAAAGAAAAGAGACGAAGCTAGACAAGATAAAGAAACGCGAAAATCAGCTTACCAAGCCTGTAAAAAGTTAGAAGAAGAACTAAAAGAAAAGGAAATCGATAAAAAGGAACAGGAATCAAAAATATCAGGTCAATGCCCTGTTAGAACGCCCTTAACTCTTTACCCCGAGTTACCAGCAAAACAGGGGGTAGATGATGATTTATTGTTAGGTCCCCCAATGATATACATGCCACCCCCTTACGCCCCTACTCATCCCATAGTACAACGCCAGGACCACCAAAGTATAGCCGGAGATGGCACGATCGCCTCAGTCTCCACCGCCTCTGCTCCCACGGAGTCACCCACACCAAATGCCTCATCAAAGGATACAGTAGTAGAGGTAGGATCAAAAGAAAAAGGAGCGCCCAGGGTCCCGCGATTAAGTAAAAATGAGCGAGCAGGCATTGATAAAGTAGTTAAATCCCTAATATATAGGAAGGAGACAGAAGAGCATGTAACTGACATATGCAACTCCTATGTTGAAAACCGCAAACGATACTTTATTGTACGTCTCTGTTACCACACCCTTACTGCATATGAAGAGAAGTACCAAGACGTAGGGCCCGAGCGATTAGTGGCTCTCTACAGAAAGGTAGACATCGGAGATGAAGGCGACAACGAAGTTGCAGAACTATTTTCATCCACACTAGAAGTATTGCGTCACCTCATAGAACAAGGACAGATAGATAGGGACAGGACAACTAAGGTAGCAGGACCCCCAGTGGAAAAAACAGATAGCATGATGCCAATAAAAGAAGCTGCCCCTTACTGGATACCTCCTAGAGGACAAGGGACTAATGACGATATAAACCATCAAGACGCTAGAGGAAGGGTGGTCTACAATTGGGTGTATCAGCCATGGGACAGACAGGACATCCTGACCTTCCGTAAATCTTTGCCGGATTTACGAAAGAACCCCACCGCCTTTTACACCGAGCTAGGTACCGCTCTGGGATCAACAATAATGACACTTGCCGACATAGACTTGTTCTTCGGGTTATGTTTGCCAGCAGATGTGTGGAAACAGGTTAGGAAAGTAGACCATACCGAACTGTTTGGTCATACCTGGGAACAACTCGACACACTAGATAAACAGCGGAACCCTGGTCAAAAACCAGTTAAAGCAATATTAGACCTCCCTGACAAAATAGTGCAGAAAGTGAAAACGCTGATCCCAGAGAAAAAGATAGACTGGTCCATAGTAACCGCATGCCGCCAGAAACCACAAGAGGACGTCTCAGAGTACTTCTCCAGATTTGAAACTGTGTTCTCTGATTACAGTGGACAAGACATGCCCACCGCAACCGGACACCACTTATTTGTGCAGAACTACGTCAAAGGATTACTGCCAGATGTATCCCAGAAACTACAAGCCAGCGAAAGTAGTTGGGCAGCATCTAAACCGACGGCCATTCTCCAAATGGCCCAGTACTACGAGCATCAGAGAAACGAAAATGACAGGGCTACAGAAAGGAAAAAGAAGGACTTGAAGGAAAGGGTAATGATAGCACAACTCCAGGGGGCGAATACAGGAAGGGAGCAATATAGGGGAGGAAACCAGCAGAATACCCCTAGAGTACAGCCCCCTAGGAACAATCCATCTACATCGTATGTAGGACGCCAAGACCTAGGACAGGATCAATGTGCATTTTGCAAAAAATATGGACACTGGAAATCCCAATGCCCGGCTTTGTTAGGAGCTGCTAGGGGCAGAGGGGCGAGGGAAATAGCAAGTGGACAGAGAGGAAGAGGATGTGGAAGAGGGTACGCGAGTGAAGCAAGCGAGGAAAGGCCAGGAAGAATGAACGCATTTGACCATCCCAGACAGAATCAGTACCAACAGACAGATTATGACAATACGTACGACTTTGCATAGGACAGCCAGGGGCAAGGAAGGGATCCAGTCGAGCTCTGCGTTGATCAGCAAGGCCCTTATGTTACCGCTGAGGTCCTGGGTGCAAGGTCGCCATTTTTGGTAGACACAGGAGCAACACGTAGTGCACTATCCAAACTGATTCCAAGGGCACCCTTGTCAGGCTCACATGTGACCTCAATAGGATTTGACGGTACGCCCTCCACCAACCCTTTGTCCCGACCCATCCCTTTTAATCTTGACAGCAATGGCGTCGAAACGACATTCCTCCTCTCATCTAACACCCCAGACGCCATTATGGGCCTCGACCTTTTGAAACACTTCCATGCGACTATCAGATGCTCACCAGACGGAGTGCGTGTCATCCTGTATGACAACCCCCAACGCCATAGAGAGAACCCTTTTCAGCACATGTTTTCCATCTCTGAGACTGACACATCCCTACTGGACACTTTGCCATCACACTTATGGGCTAGGGCTGATTCAGACGTAGGACGAATGATGATTGACCCAGTACACGTAACAATACGACAGGACGCAACCCTACCGAAGGTACACCAGTACAAAATATCGCCAGAGGGTGAGAAAGCACTAACAGAGATCATACACTCTTTGGTAGAGGCAGGGGTGGTAGAGGAAGTAGTGAGCAACATTTGTAACAGTCCCATACTACCGATTGTAAAGAGACAGGGAGAGGGAGATGGGAAAGCCTACCGCTTCATCATTGACCTGCGGGAGGTAAACAAAATCGTAGTACCACAATACCCAGTAGTTTCCGACATCACGACAATTTTGACTTTAATCCCCTCCACTGCCACCACCTTCACTGTGATCGACCTCAAGAACGCCTTCTTTTCCATACCTATACACGAGGACAGCCGCTATCTTTTTGGATTTACCCTAAATTCCCGTTCGTATAGATTTTGTAGAGCACCTCAGGGGTACACTGAGAGCCCAAGTATCTATAGCCAGGCGCTTAAAAGACAGTTGGACGCCATACAATTGCCAGATGGAGTGGCACTAATACAATATGTAGACAACATCCTTCTAGCAGCAGACACCATACCAATAGCCGTCACAGCCACCATCAAACTACTCCATTTCCTTGCTGAGAATGGTCACAAGGTCTCCCGAAAGAAACTGCAGTTCTGTAAATCACAAGTGACCTATTTGGGTCACCTTTTATCAAAAGAAGGGAGAAAACTCACGCCTGACAGGATCCAGACAATTCTAGGCACCCCTGTCCCCAAAAATCAGAAGCAAGTCCGCTCTTTGATAGGCCTCACCTCGTTTTGCAGACAGTGGTTACCGAACTTTAGCCTCATTGTCAAACCCCTTCTCTCCCTCCTAGCTAAGGACATCCCCTCACCTCTCCCCTGGACCCCCGAATGCCAGACAGCCTTTAAAGAACTACGCAATACCCTTTGCTCAGCACCAGTCCTAGGACCCCCAGATTACTCCAAACCATTCTTCCTCTACACACACGAAAGGGAGGGATGTGCATTGTCTGTCCTAACACAATCAATTGGTCACAAACAACGCCCTTGTGCATATTTTTCTGCCACCCTCGATCCAGTAGCCAGAGCACTGCCAGCGTGCCTGCGCGCTGTGGCAGCTGCAGCAGTATCAATACGCCAGAGCGAAGGAATAGTGCTCTCCAATCCAGTCACTGTTTTAGTACCCCATGCAGTCGACACACTACTGAACCAGACCAAAACCCAACACTTGACTAGCGCCCGACTGACAGGATATGAGTTGACCCTGCTAGCACCGCACATTACCCTAAAGCGATGCACCACCCTCAATCCAGGCACGCTGTTACCCCTACCCGAGAACGATCCTAACGTGGCTCCACTACACGACTGTGTGACACTAACCGATGAACAAACAAAAAGTAGAGTAGACCTCAGAGACACCGCCTTTCTAGAGCCAGATGGAGAACTATGGGTGGATGGTTCGTGCATCAAACTCCCCGACGGCACCACCTCAGCTGCATACGCTGTCACCACAGCCCGAACCATTCTAGAAACAGCCCGTATTGCCCAACGTTCCGCCCAGGCAGCAGAACTCATTGCCCTCACACGAGCATGTATTTTAGCAGCTGGCACGACAGTTAACATATACACCGACAGCCAATACGCCTTCGGGGTGGTTCACCATTTCGGGATTCTATGGAAAGAAAGAGGGTTCCTGACTTCACACGGTACACCCATCCTGCATGGAGATTTAGTCTCCGCCTTGACGGAAGCAGTCCTCCTCCCCAAAAAGCTAGCAGTGATAAAATGCCAAGCACATAGGAAAGTGACAGATCTCATTGGACAGGGAAATGCGCTAGTAGACGTTACTGCCCGAGCCACGGCAGAAGACAGAACTATGACACGAATGTATGTGACCAGGTCACAAGCTGAACAATGGACTGATGCTAGGACCACTGTAAGGGACATACAGACTACAGGCACACAAGACGAATTGACCGCGTGGGAAAAGGTGGGACTAAAAGACGAGGAAGATTGCTGGAGAACTAAAGACGGAAATAAATGGCTGTTACCCAATGCCTACCTCATCCCCATATTGACCATGGCACATTTACCAGCACACATAGGCTCCACCCCCATGATTGAACTAATCACAAGAGTATGGCATAATGTCAAGATAACAGAATCTGCAAAGCGCCTAGTACAACAGTGTATAGTATGCCTACAACACAACCCAGGGAAAGGGACAGTAGTACCACGGGGAGGGTTTGGAGTCCCTGATCATCCCTTTGAAGTCCTTCAAATGGATTACATCCAACTAGAGAGATGCCATGGTCTAAAATATGTCCTGGTGGTTGTGTGCGCTTTTAGCAAATGGGTGGAGGCATATCCCACCCGCGACAATACTGCCATAGCCACTGCAAAAGTATTGTTGAAAGAATTCTTCCCCCGGTACGGCCTTTGCAGAATTTTATGGAGCGACAACGGCCCACACTTCGTAGCCGAAGTGATACAGAACATACTGAAAGGGTTGGGGGTAAAACAAAAATTCCATGCCGTCTTCCACCCTCAATCAGCGGGCCTGGTAGAGAGACACAATGCAACATTGAAACTAAAGCTAGCCAAAATAGTTGCCACAACCGGGTTGAAATGGCCCAACGCCCTTCCATTGGCATTGCTATCAATGCGCTCCACCCCGACCAAACACAGACTGACCCCGTATGAAGTGGTCTTCGGCAGGCCTATGAACATTTGGGCGGCACCAAGACCCACCTCCATTAACGATGTCCCGAACATATTAATGTCAGACTATCTGCATAAATTGACAAACGAGCTAACAATTATCCACCAACAGGTGCAGCAAGCCTTGCCTGACGTATCCAGGGGCCCAGGACATGTGATAAAGCCTGGGGACTTCATCCTAGTTCGCAACTTCCAAAGAACGAAGAATCTGGAGCCCAGGTGGACGGGCCCCTGGCAAGTCTTGATCACCACTCGAACTGCCCTCCGAGTGGAAGGAAAAAGAAATTGGCTGCACGCCCACCACTGCAAGAAAGTCCCTCCAACGCTGGCAACCTGTGAAGAGGTGGAGGTGCAAGAGGAAGTACTCGCAAAAGACCGACCAGCTCTGAGTTGCTACCCACAAGAAGACACCCTCCAACTGTCTGAATTTCCCGACCCCACGGTGCCATCCAAGGAAGGGTACAACCTAAGATCGACAAAAGGGGGAGCTCCAACAACCAGGCCACTAACTGAGTCAGAGTCTCAGATCGGTAGCACAGCCAAACAACGCTACCAGGAAAAACACCAGACAAAAGTCTGTGGTCCTAACAGTTGGTGAGCTCCTCGAAGATGATGGAAGAAACGGAACACCTGCAAAGCCACCGCAAAGACACCAAGACTTTTGAACTGCACAGTACAAAGACAATTGCACTTGTAGCTGCATTTCTCACCTGCCTCCTACTAATGGTCACACTCTGGATCATTGAAGAGAATGCACCTGCATACAGAACATTGTCACCAACCATGCAACCAATCACAAAGAAAGAACACTACCTGGTATCACTACCGCCACATCTCCGAGAACGACGCAAAGAATTCTGGAATAATTCTTTCGTACAGATGCTGCACCAGCACAATCTTGCCACCAATGCCGCTAACTGTTGGGTCTGTGGGCTGCTACCACATGCCACTGAACATTCCATCCCTTTCATCCCTTCACCCTTTTCTGTTCATGGATCTTGCCTTGCCTGGATGATGCTCCTACAAGAAAGTTACAATGACAATGCCACTTCCGATGGGACAATCGCTCAGTTCTACAACGAGTTCTGGCTAAACCAAACAAGAAGAACAGCAGCTCCCTTTTGCCCTCACACCTCCAATACGACATTCCCAATGAATGTCCCCTCCAAAGAACGAGTGGAAATACAAGTGTTCAATAATCCTGTCAGAGCCACATTTTCCTACCTGAAGAAAAGAACTGCTGCAACACTGACTGTGGCCCTATCTGTGGTGAACGTCTCTGGCCTAGTATGCATTGAAGGCCGTGGGACTAAGAATGTGGGTCACAGCACTTGTAACATTGTAAGGACTTTGAACACTGCCAACCCTCCAGCATTTGTTGCATCACCCAATATGTACTTTGTCTGTGGAACCAAAGCCTACACCTGGCTCCCAAGAAACTGGGGGGCACGTGCTACATCGCTTTTGTTTTGCCACCGACCTACACAGCCCCTGCAGAGCATCATCGAGAAAAGCGTTCTAAAGACACTGATCAAGCAGACTCTGCCGCATCACAGTTCGTTGACGCAGCAAAAGGGCTCGTCCCGCTATGGGGTCCGATGGCAAACAGCCGAGCCATCAGACATCTGTCTCAAGCGGTAGAAACCGCCCTGAACGTCACAGCTGGCATCCTCACCAACAACACTGCCGAGCTTCAAGCGGTCCGTCTGGTGGCCGTCTGGTGGCCCTACAAAACCGCATGGTCCTGGACGTGGTACTAGCGGATCGTGGAGGAGCATGTCGCATCATTGGTGCCAGTTGCTGCATATACATCCCTGATAATTCACCCTCTGTCTATGAAGCAATCGAACATCTCCACAGACTGTCTTCAGAAATTCATCAAGGATCAGAGACTTGGACAATTGGAAGTTGGCTTTGGGGCATCTTGAAGGACTGGGGTTGGAAAATATCAATGTTTCTCTTGGTCCCAGTATTGGCAATATGTGGTTGCTGTTTGGGTGTACACTGTATACCACCTTTGTGTTCTCTTTGCATAAGTGCCTTGCGCCCTAAGAATATGGACACTCAGTTAACAAAAATGAGAGTAATGTATGAACAAGAAATACAGGACATTATGGAGATCGAAATAGACTGACGAGATGGCTAGTTATGTTCAAAGGGGCGACTGTTAGGATTCCGACGGACACTTTTCTTCTTCCCAGCAGTGGCTCTTCTTCGAAGTCCTCCATAGAGATCGACTGCGGTTTCCGACACCACACTGTTAAGAACAAAACGACAATCATGAACATTCTGCGCCATCTTGTCTGATGAAAGTTCCTACGTGCACATAAACTACAGTCATTCTGATTGACCACAGCCATTTTGTACTCTGTTGGTCACCTTCATTTCACCCTGTCCTCTAGCAGCCTTCTGTCTCTCTGACCAAACTTGATATGTGTGCTGGGGGCTATAAACTATTTCCACGACAAACATCAACATCACCTGCTGCCTCAAACTCGTCTTTCCTCTCATCCCTGCACAAACAGGTTACAAATACCAAACAGACTCTTGCAAGCATGGTTTATTGCACTGCACACAGCAAGACTTGTTTTTGCCAACAATGGGACCTGTTTTTATCAACAGAACGGACTCTTAGATCTGGCCGGTCTCACTTGTGTTTAGACCCTGAAGCAAGGTCCAGCTGCAATTAAATTGTCTGTTTTTGACCTGGGCGGGAGGAGAGTTAATGTTGGGCTTGTGTAACCATGTTGATGAAACAATGTTGGGCTTGTGTAACCATGCTGATGAAACAATGTCGGGCTTGTGTGACAACCTGCCCGGGGCGGAGACTCCAAGCTTGTAACCATGATAAATGAAACAAATACATTGTGTAAAACCTGTATAAAAGGAAGAGCCAAAAGCATTGCCAGTAGAACACCTCCCTGAAGACATCCTGGTGTCAGCAGTTGACGTGGTCTCCTCTAAGAGTAATAAACCTTTTTCTTGCCTTCCAGCTTCCAGCGCCTGCCTCGTTATTTTAGATAGCGAATCCAAAGTGGATTAAAGGTGACCTTGCGCCGGGCAGCATTGGGGATCTCAGGAGTCTCGCTGCTTTTCACAACTTCAGACCTATGCACCCGGCTTCCCTGGGATAGGTAACTCTGGTACTACGGTATTCACGGGTGGGGTGGCTCTCCAACCTCCTAAGTTCCACGGGGTTTCTTCGAAGTCCACTCAGAAGGGTCCTTAAACTTTAACCCCTTCGATGCTCAAGACGAGCTCAGCTCGTCATGCTGCGCGGACGCGCTGTGCGCATGACGAGCTGAGCTCGTCACGATCCCACCCGCGATCGGAATCTCCAGCACACGAGCGGAATTCCGATCGCGGTCAAGGGGTTAAAACTGCAACTGCGACTCTCCCCCTTAGAATTGTACAGCGCACGCAGTCGTGTTCCCACACTGCACCCATCCTCCGTGGGGTCCCTACTTACTCACCTTGGGTGGTTCCTTGGGGTCCCAGCGATTCTACATCCTCTAGACACTGTCTTGACTCGAGTCGTGGTTCTTATACCACTATTTTAGTATATGGTTTGGTCTCCCAAAGAGTCCACTGTGTATTAGTGCTACTTACGATTGTTTCTGTGCTACAGTATTGTGTGCTTTATGAGTATCTTCGTGTAGAAGATACTGTGTCGTACTTTTAGTGTGTTATATTAATAAATACATATTTTTATAACTACTGTGTGGTTCTCCTTTCATTTAATCAATACTATAAGGTTGCATTCTGGTAAAACAAGCTGCTTAACATTCCTTCAAGACTAAGCCTGAAGGCTGCTCTCCACAGCTACCACTTGGATAGCTTTCTAAGGTTATATTTGACCTCTTAAATCACCATAAGGGTTGTTTGGACTGGTACAGGGTGCCCACTTTAATTAGTGGACAGCATATACCAGGCCAACTTCTCACAAGGGTTAATTCCAAATAAAACTCTGAGCCTGGCTAAGTCACTACAAGGTCAAGGATGCCCTGCTGCTGTGGCTGAGACTGTTACCAAACAGGGCCTGCATATGGACTCAAGAGATACATTTTTTCATTATCGGACATCTTAGACTGGTCAAGAGGAGAGGCAGGGGGCTATGCATCTCGAAGGTTCCAATGGTGCTGGCACAGTCAGAAAGAAAAAAGCAACATCACAGGACAGGTCAAATAAAACTGAGGCGAAGGGTCTTCTCTGGGACTATTCTGTTCTCCCATCCTTGGAAGGGGTGGTTAAGTAAGTGGGAATCCCACACAGGAGGCCCCTGAGACTGGCTCACTGGAATCAATTTATAAGAGCTTTATGGCACATAGGGAAGAGACACGCTCGGAGAGTCATATAATGCAGTCAGCTTGTCGCAAAATGCAAGGGAGCATTCGCAGGGTTGGTAAAACGTGTACTGAATTCACTGAAAGAATGGAGAAGCTGAAAATAGGATTGTGACTTTGGAGAACAAGGTATTAACACACAAAAAGGCGACAGAGTCTTTGGAAGCTCAAATGACTAACACCCAATGGAAATTGGAAGACTTTGAGAATAGGTTAAGATGCAACAATCTCAGAATTTTGGGTATTTCAGAGGGCCTAGAGGGAGATAATGCATGCAAGTATGTGGTGGGGATTTTTAAGGGGGCCTTTCCTGAATTGGCCAATTGCAATTGGGATAAGGAGATCCAACGTGCCCACAGGTTCCCTTTCAGGCAGAAAGCATCTACCTCTCAGGAAGGGGCAAACCTAGAGCAATATTGATTTGTGTGGGAAATATTTTGCTACACCAGGCAATCTCTGACTTGGCTCACCCAGATCGGAAGCGCTCCTTCGAAGGCTGCACATTTTTTGTTAGGCCTGATTTTTGCCACGCCACGGTAGAACGCTGCTGGCGTTTGCGGCAGCTCATACAACCGTTCCAAGCTAAAGGTGCCTAGGCCTTTTTAATGAATGCAGCCAAGTTGAAGGTGGTCTGGCACGATAAATTTAATTTTTTTGCATCAGAAATTAAGGTCAAAGAATTAATGGAAACTCTTGGTTGAGGCTATATAATTTTGGCCAGAGGCGAGCGTAGGTATTCATTCTACAGCTATGGTGTTACCACAGTGACAGCGGGGATTCTGTTGGTTGTACTGAGGGGCAGTGCAATTAAAATTCAGATGAGTTCAAAGGCTGGGTATTCGGGGGCGCAGCATTCCATCACAGGACCAGGGTGGTCCAATTGCTTTCATGAGGTGATGGGGGGGGGGTGGAGTGAGGAGTTGCCGAGGGGAAGGGGGGGCAGGGGTGTAGAGGGAAAGGGTGTGGGGGCTAGGTCAAAGGGGGCTAAAAAGCTTTATTTTTGGTGTGTTAAATGTCGCAGCAGTCAAGCCGGGGTTGGGAGGTTCTGGTTCATAATGAATGAATTAGCAGTGAGTAGCAACTTTACCAGTAGTAGGGAATTGCCTTTATTGTAATTCGAATTTAATGGCAGGAGGTAAAATTTGTGTCTGTACTATTAATATATGTGGTCTAAACGATAGAAATAAGAGAGGCAGGGTAGTTAGGGGTCTACGGTTTATGAAGGTTGACCTGGTGTGTCATCAAGAGATTCATATATCCTGGGATAAGCGGGATTGGTTGAAAGATTTGGGTTTTTCTGTATTGGCATGTACTGACCAAGGGCTAACCTCAAGAGGGGTGGCTATTTTAGCCAACTAGGTGATTTGTCTCCACAACCGAGTTAAAAAGGATAAATTTGGTTTCTGGGTTATTATGGAGTGTGGAGTTGTTGCAGGGGGTGCTCGGTTCACGATCTGTTCTATATATGGGTCCAATGCAGACGAGGCTGAGATGTTGGATATCTTGAATACTGAGTTGGCATCAGGGCCACATCCCCTTATTCTTTGTGGGGATCTAAAAATCCATGTAGATATACAGGATGATCTTAAGGGGAACCAACCCTATTTAGGAAAGAAGCCGGGTGTTTATAAGGCTCTCCAACGGCTGGTGACGGACCATGGGTTGGTGGATGTAAGGGCTAAATATAAAGCGCCTAAACCAGGTTTTACGTTCTATTTTACCACGCATAATAAATTGGTATGGCTTGATTACTTCTTTGTTTAAAATACCCTGGTGGGACAGGTGTGGATTGAGAGGTTTCTGAGGGTAATGTCGGACCACAATCCTCTTGTGTTAGAATTCCCAGTTATGGGTGTTATCTGAGACCAGTCATCCTGGACTTTCAATATGAAACTTTTGCTCAACCAGTTTTATAGGGATCATATGTCTAAATGGATTTCAGAATTCTTTGGGATTATTAGGGGGACGGCTTTGGTAGGCCTAGTCTGGGACGCCTTTAAAGCCGGGGTTAGAGGGGAAACCCTGAGCTTGTCTCTTCATCAGCAAAAGGTAACGCAGGGAGAGATTTGTAAATGGCATGAGCAGCTGACTGTGGCAGAATTGGAGCTTACTGGGAAGGTGTCTAGGGGCTGGGATGTTCAGGAGAGTCAGCAGGAAAAATCAATTTTAAAATCTAGAATTAATCAGCACTTTGGTTCTGATGTTGCAGCAAAATTCTTTCAGTTTAAGTCAGAATGCGATGAGCTGGGTGAAAATACATATCGGCTGCTAGCTAAATGTATTAGACAGAAAGAAGTGATAAATCAGATCTCAGCTATTAAGATCAGTCAGGGCGAGTGTTTGAATCCACGTCAGACATCCTCAGGCTATTTAAGGAGTTTTACGAAGCTGTGTATACGGAAGAGATAGTACCCCCGGAGGAGGGGTATGGGAAGGTTTTCAGGGATTTAGACACGGCTAAGGTCACAAAGGAAGAAGAAGCGATGTTAGCAGCCCCAATAACCTTGAAAGAGATGCATGAAGCGGTGCATTTTTTAGCAGCGGGAAAGGCCACTGGCCCTGATAACATCCCATTGGAATTTTTATATCTATTTTTCCAGGAGATTCGACAGGACACGTTGCAGATCTTTTTACAGGCTCAGGCTGGGGTAATCCCAGCTTCTTTGCAAATTAACAATATAATTGTTTTTAAGAAGAAATGTTCTAGCAGCACAAACCAAGCCACCCTGGGTCAAAGACAAATGGAATAGGAGTGTGGGGCATTCCCTTTTATAGGACGAATTCCCTCACCCACCCGTAGGTGGCATGCTTCATCATCGGGAACCTCCTCGCACTGTGAACCTGGTCGCAGTGCGGGCTACAACCCCCTCACTGTGAAGGAGGAGCTCAGGGATGTTTTAATTGCAGTTGGCAAGAAGTATACTAAAACCTTCAGAAAAACCTTCAGATGAGCCGGGTGTGGAGGGAGTGTGTAGAGGTGGTGAATATGAAGTTAAATCTAACTCCCTGGTATGTTAAACATCAATTTTAATAGAACATCCGGGGGTCAGAGCTAAAATTAGTGTGCGAGCCATGCCTGGAAAATTTAACCTCGCATGGTTCAATGTGGTCATAGGGTCGACATGTTTCAGCCTGGGTGCCCTCCGCGGAGGTGCCTTGGCTTTCTTCAGGACCAAATGATAGAAAAAGTGTGTGAAAACTTGTCACCGTACCAACTTCGGTCAGTGTGAAAAGGATACAGACAACTGATGAATTAGTACATCAGTCGTGGTGGGCTGATGTTCAGCGGCGTCCCTATAAACAAAAAATGAGTTAATGGTAAGCATAAAAGACATTAAAATAACACTCCTTAAATGCTGTGCCAGTGAATATAGTTTAAAGAAATACTATGGCTACGGTAATAACAGAAAGATTGTTCCAAAGCTTACCCGACTTGTGGGGGGAGCCAGTGGCAATTCATCCTCGGCGCACTCGTGGTGGGTTCCATAACCTAAAAAGAGGCCAGAAGGGGGCAAGTGTGGCTGTGATTCAAAGTCATAAGTGCATAAAAGATATATACAGTATATATAGATTAGAGGGGAGTCGCCCCCTGCTGGTCGGTAAATCTCCTCAGGCGTTTTGTGTGTACACAAGCTGGAAATGTTGCCAGGATCATATAGGCCAATTTTCCTTATTAACTATGAATGTAAAATCTACGCCAACATACTTGCTAATCGACTGGGGAAAGTTATTGCTCCGTTAGTGTCACTTCGTCAGCATGGCTTCATTCCAGGGAGAAGCACGACAGACCATGTTCGCCGGATTATTACGTTACTCGACTGTGCGCAAGCTTCAGGATCTTCGTTTGGGTTGGTTTGATTGGATGCCAAAAAGGCATTTGACCGTGTGTCATGGCAGTTCTTGTGGTCAGTGCTACAATGGAAAGGCTTTGGCAACAAGTTTATCCGGGTTATTTGTATAATGGGACAAGATTTTGAGGGAATTGGTATCTCAAGGGGCAGTAGACAAGGTTGCCCGTGCTCGCCGCTATTATTCACTTTATATATTGACCACTTTTTAGAAAAACTGGTAAGGAGCACTTATATTAATCTGATTGTGCCCAATAGTGTGGAGTATAGGGCCCTTGCATATGCAGATAATATAGCAGTGGTTACCAGGGATCCGGCCACTGCACGCCCTGAGATTGAGGCTTTGGCCAGACAGTTTGGGGCGTGGTCGGGATATAAATTGAATGAAAACAAAACGCTGATTTTATGCACAGATGGACTGCGATTCAGGGTCCTGCGGGTAGTTTTCGAGGTTGTGTATCTAGGCATAAAACTTACAGCTGTTTTGGGTTAGATTGTCAGCCTGAACATGGCACCGATACTAGATAATACCAGAAGGGATTTGGAAAAATTGGATCATTTGCATCTCTTATTGTTTGGGAGACGCCATGTGTTGAGAATGACCATATTCCCCAAGGTATATGTTTTTATAACAATCAGATTAGAAATTAGCTCATTTTCGTTGTCCAATCCGTAAAGTATCTGTTTTAGATTTTAATGGGGCTATCGCAAACCTAGAAGGGTAACCAAATGGATGATTTTGCCAAGACAGAGTGGCGGGTGGGCAATCCCTAGCTTCTCTTTGTATTACTGGGCATGAATGTTACAATATATGGGGAGGATCGACGTGGCAGAGACGCCAACTATTTATGAATTAATTTTGGGAAGTGAGGCTAGAGGGTGCTTGGTTAAGAACTTGGAGCACAGCTACTACAAGAAGACAATATTTAAGCTCTTGAAAGCTGCATATAGGGTTTGGATACAGGTGAGATGGAATTTTGACATCCCTAAACTGAGTATTTCTATACCCAAGATGGCCTAATCAATTCTTCCACCAGTATTCCGAGATCAAGTAACATTCAGGTGGGCGCAGAGGGGGTTGATATCCTTGGATATGTATATAGATGGACAGCTTTGTTCCTTTATAGAGCTATAGGAACTATATGGATTGACAAGGGGAGATTTTTTTAAATATTTACAGGTGCTGGGTTTTCTTGCCAAAAATATGAAGGGTCCAAAATCGGTTATCAAGTTACCGTTAGTTGAGGCAATGAAATCTAGGGCACGGATCGGTGCGATATATGAGGTACTGATCCAGGGACTTTCAGATGATGTTGAGGTGCAGAACTGGAATTGGGAATCCAGATTAGGGCTAGAGGGGACTTGTTTCCGGAGTCATTGGAATTTGCAAACAGGGTTCTTTTAACAGGCAGTGTGAAATGTCAACATTTTATGTCAATCTTTATTCTGTATCATACACCTGCTAAGGTTGCAAAGTGGGGTGGTAGGTTTGTGGGTTAATGCAGTAGATGTGGTTTTCAGCTGGCTGATTGCTTGCATGTGTTTTCTTCATGTCCCAGATTGGATGTATTTATGTAGGAGACTGGGAGGTTTCTGGGATCAATTATAGGGACACCAGTTCTAATTGCTCCTGCATGAATCATTCTGGGGGTGCTGATAATACTGAACGATGCAGTGAGGGGGGGGGGGAATATTTCTTATTCGTGGCCATGGCAACAGCCTGCCTCTACATTACCTCGTAGTGGTTAAACCCGAAGCCCTCAACGTTGACAATCTGGAGAGCAAGGCTGTTAGCTATTTATAATATGGAAACTCCTCTGTATATACACACTATCCAAAGAGAGGGGGGGACTAGGAGCTATTATGAGGTAAAAGGTCCAGTACCAATGCTCCTAAGAAAGTCGTCATAAACATTAAGTGGTATCAGTTCCTAAGGGAGAAAGAAAAGAGCTCAACAACCCATTAAGGTTATGAGTGAATATATTGGTCTGCAGACAAAGGTTGAGTGTGCGTGAGGTGGAGGTAAGTCTCCTATCTATTCTTGTGCCCTCACACACCCTTGTGAGTGTAAAGCATCATCATCGGGCTGTGCTCCTCGTGGGGGTGGCGCTGCAGTCCCTCACGGGCCCACAAGAGGGCTCTTTAGTGGAGGGAAACATCTCAGCGTGCGAGACACGTATTATTCGTGTTCTCAGTACCCAAACTCTCCCCAGTATGAAGAAGGACCACGCCGGCGAGTGGTCAGGCGAACCTGATCGGGAGACAGGTTTACAGGCTTCGCAATGAGGGAGAGACATTTTCCACTCGGCAGCCTGACCACTCGCCGGCGTGGTCCTTCTTCATACTGGGGAGGGTTTGGGTACTGAGAACACGAATAATACGTGTCTCGCACGCTGAGACGTTTCCCTGACCTTATAATAGGTATGGTGGGCTTATAGGGTGCCTTTCCCTGATTCCCACTGTTTACAACTTCATATTCACGGTCCTGATGAAGCGCACAGGGATCCATTAGGGACCCACTGGCTGCGCGAAACATGTCGACCACCACTCACTTTTAAATGTTACACACTTTTTTATGGGTTGAGAGCAGCTGGAACACACTGGTCCCTCCCTTTATTTGTTTAAGGAGAGTCTCCAAACCCATACAATTTTTTATTTTACCTAGATGACCCCTCATTAAACTCGCCGGGGTACCGATAGGTAATTTTATCTTCACTTTCACCCACTCACTTGGCCAACACACCCACATGCACAAGTGCAGCACCTCCTAAAAAGATCTCCACTAAAGAGCCCTCTTGTGGGGCCTGTGAGGGACTGCAGTGCCACCCCCACGAGGAGCACAGCCCGATGATGATGCTTTACACTCACAAGGGTGTGTGAGGGCACAAGAATAGATAGGAGACTTACCTCCACCTCACGCACACTCAGCCTTTGTCTGCAGACCAATATATTCACTCATAACCTTAATGGGTTGTTGAGCTCTTTTCTTTCTTTCTTAGGAACTCCTCTGTATAACCTGAAAAGGCGAAAGAGAAAGAGTTTGGGACCGAGGACATTGGCCCGATTACCACTTGCTTGAAGGAACAGTAGGACAGAGTGGAGGGTGGTATCTCAGCCGGAGCCTCTTCTGGTGGTGGGTGATGTTCGCCTTCGGGGAACTTTACCTTACACCTGCACTTTATGTGGCTTTGATGTACTTGCACTTTAGGAATATTTGTAAACTACTGCTGAATCTTTACCTCTCTTTTATGGCTTTGTGATGATTTACTGTCTGGATTTGTTTAACTTATAAACTATGTACAATTCATTGTATTTATTTTGGTGTATATTTATCTGTGATTTAATGGTAAAAAGAATAAAATAAAACAAACAAAAAACAAGGCGCCCCCTTGGAGCTCCACAGACCAAGGACCTTGTGCTGAAGCAATAAAGGTTTCATATCAACCGCCTGAGAACAATCGGAAAGAAAGGACGACACCCATCGTAGAACCTGTCACACATCCCAATCGAGATAAGCCTATCACATAGCTTTTTATGAACACACTGTCAAAGGCAGCTCTCAGATCCGGAAGGATGAAGGGTGAAGGCTGCGCTTCGTCCCTGATGGAGCAGTCTGCAGATGTCATCCACGACTGCCAGCAGAGCCTTCCCTGTGCCATGTAAAAGGTCAACACTTGTTTGTTGAGTCCAGGATGTTATTATTTTCAATAAAGACTCATAGCTGTGAATTCACCTCACCTTCAGTGACCTACGCTGGATATTTAAGAGGTAAATCATTAGAAGTTAGGTAATACCAGAGGACTGGCATCTAGTTTATTCAATAAAGGAACACCCATGGCAGCTTTCCGAAATGTGCAAGTTCCACAGTGGAGTGACACAGCATGGGGAGCTCTGGGGCAATAGTCGTGACTTGCGATCCAGCTGGAGATGTATGCAGGGCCGGGGTTATTGGGGATCCTGATTTAACCTTATGGATCCATTTTGACAGATTCTCTGGTTTAAACGCTAAAAATGTATGAAGGCAGCAGGAGTAGCCATCGCTGAGCTGCTTACATTATCAGAGGGTCCGCCTGTTCCATAGACTGTTGTATTTTGCTGTTGTTCCTGCTGTGCTTACAGGTGTTGTTGCTCTTACTGCTATGGTTACAACTGTAATCACTGCTGCTGTCCCGGCCTAGCTGGCAGCTGCTTTTGCTGCAATTGTCCTTGAAGTGGGAGCAACTATAGCCAGTGCGGCTGTGCCTGTGCCTTCTATAGTTAACAGCAGTGGACGCTGTGGCTGTGCCTTCTGTAGTTAACAGCAGTGGCTGCTGCGGCTGTGCCTTATGTAGTTAACAGCAGTGACGGTGGCCGCTGTGGCTGTGCCTTCTGTAGTTAACAGCAGTGGCTGCTGTGGCTGTGCCTTCTGTAGTTAACGGCAGTGGCTGCTGCGGCTGTGCCTTATGTAGTTAACAGCAGTGGCCATTGCAGCTGTGCCTTATGTAGTTAACAGCAGTGGCTGCTACGACTGTGCCTTCTGTAGTTAACGGCAGTGGCCGCTGCAGCTGTGCTTTCTGTAGTTAACGGCAGTTGCCGCTGAGGCTGTGCCTTCTGTAGTTAACGACAGTGGCCGCTGTGGCTGTGCATTCTGTAGTTAATGGCAATGACCGCTGCGGCTGTGCCTTCTGTAGTTAACAGCAGTGGCCGCTACAACTGTGCCTTCTGTATTTAACAGCAGTGGCCGCTGCAGCTGTGCCTTATGTAGTTAACAGCAGTGGCCGCTGCAGCTGTGCCTTATGTAGTTAACAGCAGTGGCCGCTGCGGCTGTGCCTTCTGTAGTTAACAGCAGTGTCTGCTGTGGCTGTGCCTTCTGTAATTACCAGCAGTAGCCGCTGTGCCTTCTGTAGTTAATGGCAGTGTCTGCTGCGGCTGTGCCTTCTGTAGTTAACGGCAGTGTCTGCTGTGGCTGTGCCTTCTGTAGTTAACGGCAGTGGTCGCTGCAGCTGTGCCTTCTGTAGTTAATGGCAGTGGCCGCTGTGGCTGTGCCTTCTGTAGTTAACGGCAGTGTCTGCTGTGGCTGTGCCTTCTGTAGTTATCGGCAGTGGGCGCTGCAGCTGTGCCTTCTGTAGTTAACGGCAGTGGCCGCTGCAGCTGTGCCTTCTGTAGTTAACGGCAGTGGCTGCTGTGTCTTCTGTAGTTAACGGAAGTGTCTGCTGCGGCTGTGCATTCTGTAGTTAACAGCAGTGTCTGCTGTGGCTGTGCCTTCTGTAGTTAGCGGCAGTGTCTGCTGTGGCTGTGCCTTCTGTAGTTAACGGCAGGGGCCGCTGCAGCTGTGCCTTCTGTAGTTAACGGCAGTGGCCGCTGTGCCTTTTGTAGTTAATGGCAGTGGCCACTGCAGCTGTGCCTTCTGTAGTTAACGGCAGTGGCCGCTGCGGCTGTGCCTTCTGTAGTTAACAGCAGTGGCCACTGTGCCTTCTGTTGTTAACGGCAATGGCCGCTGCAGCTGTGCCTTCTGTAGTTAACGGCAGTTGCCGCTGCGGCTGTGCCTTCTGTAGTTAACGACAGTGGCTGCTGCGGCTGTGCCTGCTGTAGTTAATGGCAGTGACCGCTGCGGCTGTGCCTTCTGTAGTTAACTGCAGTGGCCGCTGTGCCTTCTGTAGTTAACAGCAGTGGAAGCTGCGGCTGTGCCTTCTGTAGTTAACTGCAGTGGCCAATGCGGCTGTGCCTTCTGTATTGGCAGTGGCCGCTGCGGCTGTGCCTTCTGTAGTTAACTCGCAAACTGGGCAACACAGATGCCCCGCCTTGATGGACCACAGCAAGTTTCCCAAATCGCAAGATTGATGTTTTCCCGTATAGAAGAGATGCAAGTGAGATTAAATTTCCCCATAAAAAGTGGTGCCATTGGTGGCAATTGTCACTGGACTGTGAACTGTGGCTATTATAAGCAAGGATATTGAAGTACCCACAAAAGACAGAGCTCTCCAAGTGCTCTGTGTCCTGAGGAGAACCCCTCAAGAAACTTATTTGGGTTTGAAACGCGTCAACAGTTTTTCTATTGGCCAAATAGGTGTTCATGTCGATGTGCTACCACTTCCGCTCACAAACCAATTCTCTCTTGTTATAAAATAATTACAGTGAGCGCAGTAGGGTCACTATTTGGCCACTACCTCTGAAATTATTTAGAAATACAACCAAGTGAGATACTAGCCAGAGGTATTTTTATTTTTTGATATTATTGTGGTTGCAAAACTTATACAGAACCTGAGCTATATATGTGTTGCATGTCAATTTTCTTTAATGTGACGTATTTGTGTATTGAAAATGTATTGTGTCATTTAATATGTATGTCTATTATTACTTGTTGGGATTTCAGTGTATGCCCAATTATTCAAAAAGTGTTGCATGTACCAAAACAAACATTTCTACATGAATTGAAATTAAACAAAAAAAAAATCAAAACTTAAGAAAATAAAATCATGTTTTTCAGATCATAGTGATTAGTTTATGTGATCTCTGAATGAAAGTTTGAGTGACTGTATATCAGTACTGGCATTTCTTGTGGTGTTTTCTTTCTGTAGTTAACAGCAGTGGCCGATGCGGGTGTGCCTTCTGTAGTTAACGGCAGTGGCCACTGCGGCTGTGCCTTCTGTAGTTAACGGCAGTGGCCGCTGCGGCTGTGCCTTCTGTAATTAACAGCAGTGGCCACTGTGCCTTCTGTAGTTAATGGCAGTGTCTGCTGTGGCTGTGCCTTCTGTAATTAACAGCAGTGGCCGCTATGCCTTCTGTAATTAACGGCAGTGTCTGCTGAAGCTGTGCCTTCTGTAGTTAATGGCAGTGTCTGCAGTGGCTGTGCCTTCTGTAGTTAATGGCAGTGTCTGCAGTGGCTGTGTCTTCTGTAGTTAATGGTAGTGGCCGCGGCAGCTGTGCCTTCTGTAGTTGACGGCAGTGGCAGCTGTGGCTGTGCCTTCTGTAGTTAACGGCAGTGTCTGCTGTGGCTGTGCCTTCTGTAGTTAACAGCAGTGGCCGCTGCAGCTGTGCCTTCTGTAGTTAACGGCAGTGGCCGCTGCAGCTGTGCCTTTTGTAGTTAACGGCAGTGGCCACTGCAGCTGTGCCTTCTGTAGTTAACGGCAGTGGCTGCTGTGCCTTCTGTAGTTAACGGCAGTGTCTGCTGCGGCTGTGCCTTCTGTAGTTAACGGCAGTGTCTGCTGTGGCTGTGCCTTCTGTAGTTAACAGCAGTGGCCATTACAGCTGTGCCTTCTGTAGTTAACGGCAGTGGCCGCTGCAGCTGTGTCTTCTGTAGTTAATGGCAGTGGCTGCTGTGCCTTCTGTAGTTAACGGCAGTGGCCGCTGCAGCTGTGCCTTCTGTAGTTAACGGCAGTGGTCGCTGCAGCTATGCCTTCTGTAGTTAACAGCAGTGGCCACTGTGCCTTCCGTAGTTAATGGCAGTGGCCGCTGCAGCTGTGCCTTCTGTAGTTAACTACAGTGGCCACTGCGGCTGTGCCTTCTGTAGCTAACAACAGAGGCCGCTGCGGCTGTGCCTTCTGTAGTTAATGGCAATGACCACTGCGGCTGTGCCTTCTGTAGTTAACAACAGTGGCCACTGTGCCTTCTGTAGTTAACAGCAGTGGCAGCTGCGGCTGTGCCTTCTGTAGCTAACAGCAGTGGCCACTGCGGCTGTGCCTTCTGTAGTTAACAGCAGTGGCCACTGCGGCTGTGCCTTCTGTAGTTAGCGGCAGTGGCCGCGGGGGCTGTGCCTTCTGTAGTTAACGGCAGTGGCCGCTGCGGCTGTGCCTTCTGTAGTTAACGGCAGTGGCCGCTGCAGCTGTGCCTTCTGTAGTTAACGGCAGTGTCTGCTGCGGCTGTGCCTTCTGTAGTTAACGGCAGTGTCCGTTGCGGCTGTGCCTTCTGTAGTTAACGGCAGTGTCCGCTGCGGCTGTGCCTTCTGTAGTTAATGGCAGTGGCTGCTGCTGTGGTCCCTCCTATGCTGGTAGCTACTGTTGTCCTTGGCACAATGGCAGTTGTGGTCTCTGTTGTGGTTGCTAGAGTTGCAGCAGACTGCAGTTGTGAGGGCTGTTACTGCTGCTTTCCAGGTAGATGCAATTACAGGTGTGGTTGCTGCTGATGGGGTTGAAACTATTGTGGCAGCCATGGTGGTAACTATGTGTGATGTGGTGGTCCTGCTCACGTGCCTGGCACGGTGGCAGCTTTGGTCACTCCTATGGTCCCTACTGACTTCACGGCTGTGGTCATTGCAGCATTTCTGTTGTGCTTGCAGCTGCTGTAGTAATGTGTATGTTGCGGCTTCATTGTTGCTGCAATGGTAGAGGCCGCCCCATAGGGGGCATCAAGGCCCGGTGCAATAACATCTGCCAGGGACTCAGAAATTACCACTTTCAGCTGCCTTAGCGGCAAACCAACGAGGCTCCCTATCAGGGGAAGAAAAGCATGCCAAAGTTGGCGCGAAGACACCAGGCCAATGAGGGCCTGTTAATGTAAGTGTTTGAACCCCCCTAAGCGGAGAGACCAGCGCACCCTCAGCTGGGGCATGGGGGTTAAAAGGACTGCGCTGCCCCTGTAGAAGGTACATTCGTGGGGAGGGGCAGCATGCAAGAACTTTTGAGAGGAAATTTGGGGAGAATTTTTTCGTAGCTTCAAATGGCAAGAATGTTGGGGCGCTGCCCCACCCAGAATCATGGGCAGTCTGGTGGGCGCATTGTCAGTACAGGAGGAGGGCCGCTGCGGCAAGGTTCGGTGTGGGGCAGCAGTGTCTGGAGGCCTTGGATAGGGGTCACGACGAGCAGTGGCGGAGGCCTCAGGGACGCATCGGTGTTTTGTTCAGGTACGTGTGATGGTGGTCCAGCCTGCTCCACTACTGTGTTTCAGGACTTTGTTGTGTTGACTCTGCTAAATCTGTTGACATCAGAGTCGGCCCGGTTCCGGCTCCTGGTGTGGAAAGGTGACGCGGTGGGTGTGCATGGAAAATGGAGTCCCCAGTGTCAGTTGTTGCAAGTAAAACAGCTTGGTGGGGTAATGCACACACAGATGAAACCTAAGGGTAACGTGAAAATCGTGAGTTTAAATCCCTATCGGTTCACTCAGCCTTTCATTTTTGTGGTTGAAAAAAATGAGTGCTGCTGAGTAGTAACATCTATCAATGCCGATCTATCAATGCCGATCTATCATCTATCAATGCCGATCTATCATCTATCAATGCCGATCTATCAATGCTGATCTATCAATGCTGATCTATCAATGCCGATCTATCAAGGCCGTTCTATCAATGCTGATCTAACAATGCCGATCTATCAATGCTGCTCTAACATCTATCAATGCCGATCTATCATCTATCAATGCCGATCTATCAATGCTGATCTATCATCTATCAATGCTGATCTATCAATGCCGATCTATCATCTATCAATGCTGATCTATCAATGCCGATCTATCATCTATCAATGCCGATCTATCAATGCCGATCTATCATCTATCAATGCCGATCTATCAATGCCGATCTATCATCTATCAATGGCGATCTATCAATGCTGATCTATCAATGGCGATCTATCAATGCCGATCTATCAATGCTGATCTAACAATGCCGATCTAACAATGCTGATCTAACATCTATCAATGCCGATCTATCAATGCCGATCTATCATCTATCAATGCCGATCTATCAATGCTGATCTATCATCAATGCCGATCTATCAATGCTGATCTATCATTTATCAATGCCGATCTATCAATGCCGATCTATCATCTATCAATGCCGATCTATCAATGCCGATCTATCATCTATCAATGCCGATCTATCAATGCTGATCTTTCAATGCTGAACTATCATCTATCAATGCCGATCTATCAATGCCGATCTATCATCTATCAATGCCGATCTATCAATGCCGATCTATCATCTATCAATGCCGATCTATCAATGCTGATCTATCATCTATCAATGCCGATCTATCAATGCCGATCTATCATCTATCAATGCTGATCTATCAATGCCGATCTATCAATGCCGAGAAACAACGCAAGTCGTAAAGTGTGCCATATAAACGTAGAGGGTGAGAGGTCTTGTTCCTTTTGGAACATGTGGCATGTTCCTACTGCGTGATTTGTGCTTTTAGTGTGCTCGGGGACTTTGATGCATGCTGGACGTCTCAGGGCCTCGCTGGTTCTGTAGAGGAGGCCACCGAGTCCCGGTGGCAACTCGACATCCTGTGATAATGGGTGGATCACTTGTTATCTCCGTGCCTACAATCTAGGGCAGAATGAGGGTGTGGGCTTGTGCAGTGTGGCTGTTCCTCATGTGGGTCTTTGGGTCGAATTGGTGTTCTGATGGTGGAGGATTAATTAACACGGAGACTGCATTAGTGGGAGCAGTTGGCTTTCTAGGTAATAGGTCAAATTGGTGAGTGTTCCTGAAAGAGGACTGGGCTGTCTCTTGTCTGGAGCCTTAATCTTGACCAGGGCTGTTAATCTTGATTAAAGTACCACGAAGGTGCGTATATTGGTATTGAATATCGACTTTCACAAGAGATCCCTTGATCGCAACTACGGCCAACTCTGCAATAAATTTCAAGACCCACACCAGAACAGCATTGTCGCAGGGCTGAGAGGGCAGGCGAGTGGTAAAAGGGGTACATTGGTTGGTAAAGGAGGCACACCGAAGGGCGGTGTGCCAGAGGAAAGCCACTTACCTTGGGAGGCCTTACAGCAGGGTATTCATTTATTTATTTATTTTGAAGGTTTTGTATAGCGCGAACAAGACCCTTACGGGTATCAGAGCGCTTTACAGTGCAAATGTAAGTAATTGAAAACAAGCATAGAGAGATATAGGTGAATCTAATTCAGAAAGTTCACAAATACTATATAAATAGATATATTACAGGTGTATATGGAAAGTTCAAGTAAATTTAGCCATGAGAATAGCTTTCACTTCTTTTTTGAAGAATGCAGTAGACGGGTTCTGTCTCGTTTCTGGGGGCAAAGCATTCCAAATTCTGGGCGCCATTCCTGAGAAGGTGCGGTTGTATGTTTTCTTCTTTACGAATCGTTGTGGTTTCAATAGGAGATTATTGGAGCTCCTATTGGATCTGTTACCACATGAGAGCACCAGTTTCTGAGCTAGATAACTCAGAGTTTTGTGATGTAATGCCTTGTGTGTCATACAAGCGATTTTCAGATGAATTCTCGCCTCGAAAGGTAGCCAGTTGAGGGCTCGCAGGTCAGGGGAGATGTGACTGTTTCTTTTGGAGCCTGTGATGAGTCTAGCAGCTGCGTTGAGTGAAGCTCTAAGAGTGGCTGTCGACGATCTGGGGAGGCCACATAGAGTGACACTCCCATATTCCACTCTTGGGATAACGAGCTCTTGAACTGCCTGTTTGAAGTCATTTGCTGGCAGGAAGGGTTTCAGTCTTCTCAAGGTTTTCATTTGAAAGTTTGCTCCTTTTGTAGAGGTGCTAATGTGTTTCTGCATATTTAGATTTCTGTCCAGGGTCACTCCCAACGATTTGGCTAAGTCTATAATGAGGGGTTGGCCTTTGAGTGCTGTTAGGTGGTTCATCCACTCGGGGATGGTGGGCGATTGGTTGGGGGGAGCGATTAAGAGGAATTCCGTTGTGAGGGTGTTTAGTTTCAGATGGTTTTCGGCTAGCCAGCTCTGCGTTTTTTGAAGCGTTGAATTGAGGGATTTGATGTCTTCAAGTGAGTGGATCTTTATGTAGAGTTGTGTGTCGTCTGCGTACATGTGGTAATAACCCTTCAGGGAGCTGAGCAGATCGGTGAGAGGTTCCATGAACAGATTGAAAAGTGTGGGTGAAAGGGAAGATCCCTGCGGTACTCCTAAAAAAAACTGGGATGGGCATGGATAAGGATTGATTAACCTTGAAACTTTGTGATCTATTCTGTAGGAAGGAGGTGAACCAATTTAGCACAGATCCAGATAATCCAGGGTAAGTAGTCCAACGGGGAAATAAGCAGTGCACGACACTCGCAGCCCAGACCCACTGGTTGGCAGGGCACAAAATGGACAGAGCGAGTTGAAGTCTAAAAGCAGTAAGAGGCTACCCCCCTCACGATCGGAGAAAGAACCAACAAAAGACCAACAAACCTTATGACCCCAAAAAGCAGCATGGAGAATGGCCTCAACAACGAAAAAGTGGTAGAATTATGACAAGCAAATGACAAGGACTTCATTGATATATGGCAGAGATGATTTGGGACATGTCAACTGTTGATCATTTATGACCTGTCACGCAGCGAGGTTTTATGATCCTGTTGAAAGGATTTATGTATGGCAGAGATGATGTATGACCTGTCAACCGTGATTTGTGATCTGTCTCGTAATTATACTTTGTGATCCTGTCAGAAGGACTTGTGGTACTCAGAATGAGTTCTGACCCTGTAATAATGTTTTATGGCCTTGTCATCTTGAATTATGCCTGACCACTGTGAGTTACGTGGTCAATGATGTAACGTAGAGTCCATGCATGTAATAAAACTGCGGCCAAGTATTCCCATAGAAGAATGCAAACACATGGCTGGTTTAAGTTTAATCATAAATGTATATGTGTACTAATTGGAGTGGGTCCAGTGGGGGGGTTATGGTGCCTGCGTTGTCCTTGCTTATTTTTAAACTGTGGTCACTGCTCTTGTCTGTATTTTGCTGGCAGCAGCTGTTACTGCTATTGTCTCTGCCATGGTGGCAGCGGTCTTCACTGTTGAGGGTACAGTATTTGTTGTTACTGTTATCACTGTGAAGCTGTTGTTCATGTAGTAGTCTCTTGCTGTTTGCACCAACACTACGGGGAGCAAAGGGGGCAGCATGAGAGTCATGGAATATCTTCTGTGTGCTTGCCAAGATAAACTACTTTTTAACATGCTCACCAATGCAAAACACAGTTCTGAATTCAGCTCTGGGAGGGACACTATGTATTCTGTTTTTTGCTATCACATCAGTATAAGATCTGTCTAGACAGGCGTAGAAATGACACATGTATACACTGCAGTGCAAGTAAAAGGCAATGGCGGCATATTTTAGTGGTGCAACATTCAATCTAAAAATGTCTTACACTGACCACTAGAGTTAAAGTCTCCAGCTTGGTCTCGTGATGATTTTGCCCTCATTACTTGCACTTACAACACTCTGTACCTGTTCTTTGAAAGGTAACCGGCAAGGGACTAAACATGAAAGCCAGCAAAGGAAGCATGCGGGTCACTCAACACACTACACACAATGAAGTGAGGGGTTGTGAGCTCCATCAGCACTGCAATTGACTCAACACATTTCACACGATGAAGTGAGGGGGTGTGAGCTCCATCAGCCCTGCAATTGACTCAACACACTTCACACAATGAAGTGAGGGGTTCTGAGGTCCATCAGCCCTGCTGTTGACTCAACACACTTCACACAATGAAGTGAGGGGTTGTGAGCTCCATCAGCCCTGCTGTTGACTCAACACACTTCACATAATGAAGTTAGGGGTTCTGAGGTCCATCAGCCCTGCTGTTGACTCAACACACTTCACACAATGAAGTGAGGGGTTGTGAGGTTCATCAGCCCTGCTGTTGACTCAACACACTTCACATAATGAAGTTAGGGGTTGTGAGGTCCATCAGCCCTGCTATTGACTCAACGCACTTCATAATGAAGTTAGGGGTTGTGAGCTCCATCAGCCCTGCTGTTGACTCAACACACTTCACATAATGAAGTTAGGGGTTGTGAGCTCCATCAGCCCTGCTGTTGACTCAACACACTTCACATAATGAAGTTAGGGGTTGTGAGCTCCATCAGCCCTGCTGTTGACTCAACACACTTCACATAATGAAGTTAGGGGTTGTGAGCTCCATCAGCCCTGCTGTTGACTCAACACACTTCACATAATGAAGTTAGGGGTTGTGAGCTCCATCAGCCCTGCTGTTGACTCAACACACTTCACAATGAAGTGAGGGAGTGTGAGCTCCATCAGCACTGCAATTGACTCAACACATTTCACAATGAAGTGAGGGAGTGTGAGCTCCATCAGCCCTGCAATTGACTCAACACATTTCACAATGAAGTGAGGGGGTGTGAGCTCCATCAGCCCTGCTATTGACTCAACACACTTCACTGTGAAGTTAGGGTTTGTGAGGTCCATCAGCCCTGCTGTTGACTCAACACACTTCACACGATGAAGTGAGGGGTTCTGAGGTCCCTCAGCACTGCTATTGACAAAACACACTTCACATAATGAAGTGAGGGGTTCTGAGGTCCATCAGCACTGCTATTGACTGAACACACTTCACACAATGAAGTTAGGGGTTGTGAGGTTCATCAGCCCTGCTATTGACTCAACACTCTTCATAATGAAGTTAGTGGTTGTGAGGTCCATCAGCCCTGCTATTGACTCAACACACTGTAGGAGAGTAGGATCTGCCTCTTATGGTTACCCCCACTTTTTGCTGGTGTATCACTGTTTTTCGACTTTAGTCTGGCTGGGGCCCTGCTATCCAGGACCCCAGCCTAGCTGCTTCCTCTCTAAATTGATTCCCTGTACCTTAAGTACACTTTAGATTGGATGCTGGGGTGCCCTTATAAGTCCCTAGTATATGGCATACTATGTACCCAGGGCATAGGTACCCCAGAGGCCTACCAGGGGTTGAAGCATGTATTGTGCCACCCCTGGAAGGCCCTCCAAAATGACACCACAGGACTGCTACTGCAGCCTGAGTAAGGTAGTGCATGCACCCCTTACAGAGATATAGGTTCACTATATCTCACCTATCACTGCGCATAGAAACCTATCAGTCACCCCTTTGGCAGGCCTTATCAATCCTGAAGGCAGGGTGCTTGGTTTTATGTGAGAGGGTGCCCATGCATGAGCAGAGCCCCTCTGCAGCCTTCGGAATCTCCTCTCCGGGGTTGTCTGTGGTGCAGCCTGACCATATACTCTTAAGTGCATTATATCTAAACGGTAAATGCTAACTTTGGGATGGCTGCACGGAAACATGTCGTGTTTGGTGTCAAACACCTTGGAATCATACCCCCACACCAGTAACTGGTGTGGGAGTATGATCCCACCCTTCTAGAGGGAAAGACATGACAGCACCGGTATACCCGGTACCAACTTTACAGAGCCTGGCATCACAAAATGGATGCTGCAGCCACAAACACGAGTCTGGCCTCCTGCTGCTGACCGAAACTCCGGCAGGGGAGTCCTGGACAATAGGTTTCCTGTCACAGGGAGGTGTTACCACCTCTCAGACAGGCCTTAGTGGATTGGGGCTGGGTGGGTGCACTCCAAGAGTGCTTTGAAGTCCTGCACTGGGGGCACATTTGGTGTCCTCGTGCATACCCCAGTTCAAACCGGTTGCAGGGGCTGCCAGCCCCTGCTCTGGCGCGAAACTGGACAAAGGAAATGGGTGTAGCCACCCCTCTTTCCAAACCCTCCCATAGGTGGGTCCCCAGAGTTAGTCCAACCCCTTTCTTTAGTATAAGTAAGGGAACCCTGGCAACAGGACTTTAGATATCCCTGGACGAAACTCTGCAACTGAATCCTGGAACTTCGACGCTCTACTCAAGACTAGAGGACTGAAGAAATCTCCCTTGGGGTCAAGGAGTGACTCCCCTGCTTGGCAGGCACCAACGAAGCATTTGCCGGTCTGCATCTCCGAAGCTCCCGCCGGACTCCGAAGTACTTGCAGCCCAGGAAGAGGATTTCCAGACATCTCAGATGCCGACCCGAATCCCCAGCAAAGCTGAGACCCGCAGCCTTCGTGAGTAGCGTGGAATCGGAACTCCTGGTCACGTGCACATTTGCTAGTGCATTGACTTCTCGACGACTCTTAAAGTCCTGCTTTGGGTTACTCGTAGCCCAGGCCCCGAGCACCATTTGCACCGAAGATTGTGAGCCTACACTCCACGAGTGTACCGTGGGCCCGCTTCCTGCATTTCCGCTTGGGGCTCCTTCGCGATCCCTGGTCCGTCGACTGGTGGGTCCCTGTGAAGGCAACTCTGATTTTCCTTGGGCGTTTCTGGTTGCTCCAGACGTGCCCTAACTCCCCACCAAGTGGTGAGTCCCTCAGACCTTGCTGATCCGCTCCGAAGCATCTTTCTCCTTTCTGCGTGGGTTGCTGTTGCCAAGGCTTGTTGTGTTCAATCCGGACACCAACGCTGCAGCACTCGACATCCTCGTGGGACAGCTCGAATCCAGCTCCTGGTCGTCGTCGATGCCTCCTGGTCCTCGTGGCTGAAGAGTCAAGCTTCACCTCTTTCACCTGAAAACCCGACATCGGTGGGCATTCGACTATTGTGCCCCTGGTCACTGGCAAGTGACCCAGACTCTGTCCCCTCTGCTTTCAGGTTCTTCTCATCTCTGATCCAGGCTTGGATCTCTTCGGACACTTCGCATCTTCCCGGCAGCAGCACTTCGTGGCAGGCTGTCTTTGAAAACGACGACGCGACCCGACACCATTTGACACCTATGCACCCGGCTTCCCTGGGTGAGGTAACTCGAGTACTCCGGTGCTCCCATGGGTGTTGACCCTAGAACTGTCTAAGTCCAAGAGGGTTTGGTCCTAGTCCAATTCTAAGTGTCCCTAAACTCTAAAACTCTTACCGCGACTTTCCCATAGACTTTAACGGAGCTCGCGGCTGTGTTCACACACTGCACACAGCCCCCGTGGGTCCCCTGTGTCACTACCTTGGGTGGTTCCTTGGGGTCCCAGCGATTCTACAGGCTCTAGGCATTGTGTCTACTCAAGTCGTGGTTCTTATACCACTTTCTTAATATATGGTTTGGTACGCCCCTAGGGCTAATTGTATATTGTGCTAATTTACTGTGCTATTTGACTTGTAACTTGTGTACTTTGACCTCTATCCTCATAAAGAGACTATTGGGTAGTGTTTAGTAATAAATACATATATTTTATATATATACCTGGTGTGGTTCTCCTTTCATTTGGTCATTCATGAGCTTATAACTGGTAAAACAAACAGCATAACACTCCTTCAAGACTTAGCCTGAAGGCTGCTCTCCATAGCTACCACTAGGATAGCTTTCAATAAAGGTTGTCTTTAAACCTATCATCAATAAAGGTCGTTTGGACTGGTGCAAGGTGCCCACTATAACTAGTGGACAGCATATGCCAGGCCAACTTCTCACATTGGTGTGCAGCGGTTGGATTCAAGCTTGCCTTTGTTTTACCAGATAATCTCAAGTGTGTGATCAACTGAAAACCACTAAAGGTACCTCAGGTACATATAAATTCAAGCTTAGAAATACAGTAAGTGCTACTGAACTTAGAGTTGTGTGTCAAGGGCTTAGCACACCCTTTCTACAACTCAAGAGAGTTTAGTAGGCCACACTAGAGTAGGTAGTGCATACACCACACCTCACTAGTGATGTCTTCAGGGCCAGGAACCAGTAGGTCCCTGCCAGGAACCAGTGGGCTCCTACCCTCCAAATATGACAACCTCCCATTCTTGGAATTGAGAGAATTGTGCAAGATTAGGAAGCTGAAGACAGGCAAAAGTGCCAACACCCAATGTCTCATGGAGATGCTTCTGCTGGATGATCTCAGAAGACCCATAGGGTCTGCAGGGGTAGGCAGAGAGGGTGGGGCAGAAGATGAGGAAGGGACCAGGGGTGAAAATACCCAGGACCTGACCTCTGAAACTGGCCAGGAAGATGACAATGATCTTGCCCTGGACAATCCAGCTCCTCCTGCAGATGAGGAGGAGGATCAGAATGACCTCCCCTTTGTCCCACCAGGAAGAGTTGTGAGTGTGCCTAGAAGGTCCAGATCTCCTTCTCAGGAGTCTAACCATTCTGACACCTCAGTAGGGACCTCTGTTTCCTCTCATAGGAGGGAATCCTCTAATGAAAGGTAAAAGAGGCTGCTCCAGTATGAAGAAGCTCAGCTTAGGATCAGAAGAGAGCAGCTGGCTATAGACAGGGAGTCCCTAGAGCTTCATAGACAAAGAAGAAAGTTGGGACTAGAGTCCCATGGTGGCAGCAACTTCCCTAGTGGTAGGGAAAGGTCTTATGACCATAGAAACCTGAGCAAGATTGTCCCTCCCTACCAGAGTGGGGATGACATCCACAAATGGATTACTGCACTGGAAAGGGCCTGTAAAGTTCAGAGGGTCCCCCAGGAGCAGTGGGCAGCAATCTTGTGGCTCTCCTTTGCAGACAAAGGTAGAGACAAGCTCCTCACTGTAAGAGAAGAGGATGCTGATGATTACCAAGTCCTGAAGAGTGCCCTGATAGATGGGTTTGGCCTAACCACTGAGCAATACAGGTTAAAGTTCAGAGATACCCAAAAGGCACAGACACAGGACTGGGTGGACTTTGTAGATTGTGCTACCAAGGCTCTGGAAGGCTGGTTACTTGGCAGTAAGGTGTGTGACTTCAAAGGATTGTATAATTTAATCATGAGGGAGCAGATTCTTAATAACTGTCAGAATCAGTTGCTACATCAGTACCTGGTTGACTCTGATCTGACCTCTCCCCAAGAATTGGGAAAGAAGGCAGACAAATGGGTCAGAACCAGGGTGAAGCAGAAGGTACAGAACCAAGGTGGTGACCAGAAGAAGCAAGATTCCCAAAACTCTGACAAGGGTGGGGAAAAGGGTAAAGACCAGAAGTCTTCTCAAGGTCCCCAAAAATCTGCATCTGGTGGGGAATCCCAATCTACTAAAGGAAAGGGCCAAAAGAAACCATGGTGCAAAATCTGTAAGCAAAAGACCCACTGGACAAGTGATTGCACCAAGTCCAAAGACTCTAATCCAGCCACCATTGCCCCTAAGGCAACTGTTCCCCCTAGTCCAGCTACAAATGGTGGTGGAAACACTCAGAATAAGGGTTTAGTAGGGTTGACCCTGGGTACTGAGATGGGTTCTGGCCTAGTCAGAGTGCCAACTCAGGCTGTCCTAGTCTGTGATGGGGGCCTGGATATGTCCCCCTTTGTGAGTCCCAATAATTTGGGCAAATACAGACAGCAGCCTTTAATTAATGGAAAAGAGGCTTGGGCATTCAGGGACACAGGAGCAAGTGTCACCATGGTGACACAAGATCTTGTGGATCCTGGGCAGATTATACTTGGTGAAATGTACCAAGTGACCAATGCTAGCAATGTCAGAACAGACCATTCTCTGGCAGTTGTTAACTTCTCCTGGGGAGGGGTAACTGGCCTTAAGAAGGTTGTGGTGAGTGCAGACCTACCAGTAGAATGCTTGCTTGGCAATGATCTTGAAACCTCAGCTTGGGCAGAGGTGGAGCTCAGGCAACATGCAGAAATGCTAGGGATCCCTGCACATGTCTTTGCTGTGACTAGGTCACAGGCAAAAATGTCAAAAGCTGAACAGGCCCTGGATTCTGGAACAATGGACCAGGTGCCTCCCAAGAGAAGGAGCAGTAGGGTTAAGGCAGTGCCTTCCCCCTTGGCCCAGGAAGCAGATCAGTCTTTTGAGGAAGATGATCCCAGGCCTGAAGAAGGAACTGTCCCAGAGGAGCTTGAACCTGATCAGGTTGAGTTCTTGGGGACAGGGGGCCCTTCCAGGGCAGATCTGAGCCAGGAGCAGCTGAACTGCCCCTCTCTTGAACCCCTCAGACAGCAAGCTGCTGCTGAGGCTGCTGGGAATGCTAGTGGCACCCATAAGATATATTGGGATGATGGACTCCTGTACTCAGAGAGTAGAGACCCCAAGCCTGGAGCAGCCAGGAGGTTAGTTATACCTCTGAAGTTCAGGGGCTTCCTATTGACACTAGCCCATGATATTCCCTTAGCAGGTCACCTGGGCCAGAACAAGACTTGGGACAGAATTGTCCCTCACTTTCACTGGCCCCACATGTCTGAAGACACCAAGGAGTTTTGTCGCTCCTGTGTAACCTGTCAAGCCAGTGGGAAGGCAGGTGGCACCACAAAGGCCCCCTGATACCACTACCTGTGGTGGGGGTTCCCTTTGAGAGGGTGGGGATTGACATAGTTGGTCCCATGGATCCCCAAACAGCATCTGGGCACTGGTTTATCCTGGTGGTGGTGGACCATGCCACCAGGTACCCAGAAGCCATTCCCCTTAGGACCACTACAGCCCCTGTGGTGGCAAGGGCCCTCCTGGGAATTTTCTCAAGAGTGGGTTTTCCTAAGGAGGTAGTATCTGACAGAGTTGCAAACTTTATGTCCAGTTACTTGACTGCAATGTGGAAGGAGTGTGGAGTGACTTATAAGTTCACCACACCCTATCACCCACAATGCAATGGTTTAGTTGAGAGATTCAACAAAACCTTGAAGGGCATGATTAAAGGGCTCCCAGAAAAGCTTAGGCGAAGATGGGACCTACTCTTGCCCTGCCTTTTATTTGCATACAGGGAGGTGCCTCAAAAGGGGGTTGGCTACAGCCCTTTTGAACTTTTGTTTGGCCATCCTGTGAGGGGTCCATTGTGTCTGGTGAAGGAAGGTTGGGAGTCACCTCACAAACCCCCCCCAAAACAGGACATAGTGGACTATGTACTTGGTCTCCGCTCCAGGATGGCTGAGTATATGAAAAAGGCAACCAAAAACCTTGAGGCTAGCCAGGAATTACAGAAAGCCTGGCATGACCAAAAGGCTGTACTGACTGTTTACCAGCCAGGACAGAAGGTGTGGGTGTTGGAGCCAGTGGCCCCAGCAGCCCTCCAAGACAAGTGGAGTGGCCCCCATACCATTGTTGAACAGAAGGGAGAGGTTACCTATCTGGTAGACCTGGGAACTCCCAGGAGCCCCCACAGGGTGCTCCATGTCAACAGGCTGAAGTAATATGTGGACAGGGCTGACATGGGCTTGCTCATGGCAACTGATGAGGGACAGGAGTAGGAGAGTGACCCTCTCCCTGACCTGCTCTCACAGAACCCTGATGATGGGTCAGTGGATGGTGTAGCCTTGGCAGGCAGCCTCACTGCCCAGCAGCAAACTGATTGTAGACAGGTGCTCAATCAGTTCAGACACATGATTTCTCTGACTCCAAGTCAGACCACCTGGTGCACTCATGAAGTGGACACTGGGGACAGTCTGCCTGTTAAAAGTAAGATTTACAGGCAACCTGACCAGGTCAGGGACTGTATCAGGACAGAAGTCCAGAAAATGTTGGAATTGGGTGTCATTGAGCCTTCAGATAGCCCTTGGGATAGTCCAGTGGTCCTGGTGCCAAAACCTCACACCATAGATGGTAAGAGAGAGATGAGGTTTTGTGTGGACTACAGAGGCCTCAATGCAGTCACTAGGACTGATGCCCATCCAATCCCCAGGGCAGATGAGCTAATAGACACTTTGGCCTCAGCCAAGTATCTAAGCACATTTGACCTAACAGCTGGCTACTGGCAGATCAGACTAGCTGATGATGCAAAGCCAAAAACTGCATTTTCTACCCCTGGTGGGCTTTACCAATTTGTGGTGATGCCCTTTGGTTTGAAAAATGCACCTGCCACTTTTCAGAGGTTGGTGAACACGGTCCTTACAGGTCTGGAAGCCTATAGTGCAGCACATCTAGATGATATTGCTGTCTTTAGCTCCACCTGGGAGGATCACCTGGTCCACCTCAGAAATGTTTTGGAGGCCCTGCAGAAGGCAGGCCTAACTATCAAGGCCACCAAGTGCCAGATAGGGCAGAGTCAGGTTGTGTACCTGGGCCACCTTGTGGGTAGAGGCCAGGTTCAACCATTGCAGAGCAAAATCCAGACCATCATGGACTGGGTTGCTCCAACTACCCAGACTCAGGTGAGAGCCTTTTTAGGCCTGACTGGGAACTACAGAAGATTTGTCAAGGGGTATGGATCAATAGTGACACCCCTGAATGACTTAACCTCTAAGAAAATGCCCAAAAAGGTTCAGTGGACAGTTAGCTGTCAAAAGGCATTTGATGACCTGAAGCAGGCCATGTGCACTGCTCCCATTCTGCAAAGTCCTGATTACTCCAAAAAGTTCATTGTGCAAACAGATGCATCTGAGTTGGGGGTAGGGACTGTACTGTCACAGTTGAATGATGAAGGTCAGGATCAGCCAGTAGCTTTTATTAGCAGAAGGGTGAACCCCAGAGAGAAACGTTGGTCAGCCATTGAGAGGGAGGCCTTTGCTGTGGTTTGGGCTCTGAAGAAGCTGAGGCCATACTTGTTTGGCACTCACTTCCTTGTTCAGACAGACCATAAGCCCCTCTTATGGCTAAAACAGATGAAGGGTGAAAACCCCAAACTTTTGAGGTGGTTCATTTCCCTACAGGGGATGGACTATACAGTGGAACATAGACCTGGGAGTAACCATGCCAATGCAGATGGACTCTCCAGATATTTCCACTTAGAACATGAAGACTTAACTGGTCAAGGTTAGTTTAATGTCCCTGCGTTTGGGGGGGGGAGGGTTGTGTAGGAGAGTAGGATCTGCCTCTTTTGGTTACCCCCACTTTTTGCTGGTGTATCACTGTTTTTCGACTTTAGTCTGGCTGGGGCCCTGCCATCCAGGACCCCAGCCTAGCTGCTTCCTCTCTAAATAGATTCCCTGTACCTTAAGTACACTTCAGATTGGATGCTGGGGTGCCCTTATAAGTCCCTAGTATATGGTATACTATGTACCCAGGGCATAGGTACCCAGGGTTGAAGCATGTATTGTGCCACCCCTGGAAGGCCCTCCAAAATGACACCACAGGACTGCTACTGCAGCCTGAGTAAGGTGGTGCATGCACCCCTTACAGAGATATAGGTTCACTATATCTCACCTATCACTGCACATAGAAACCTATCAGTCACCCCTATGGCAGGCCTTATCAATCCTGAAGGCAGGGTGCTTGGTTTTATGTGAAAGGGTGCCCATGCATGAGCAGAGCCCCTCTGCAGCCTTCGGAATCTCCTCTCCGGGGTTGTCTGTGGTGCAGCCTGACCATATACTCTTAAGTGCATTATATCTAAACGGTAAATGCTAACTTTGGGATGGCTGCACGGAAACATGTCGTGTTTGGTGTCAAACACCTTGGAATCATACCCCCACACCAGTAACTGTTGTGGGAGTATGATCCCACCCTTCTAGAGGGAAAGACATGACAGCACCGGTATACCCGGTACCAACTTTACAGAGCCTGGCATCACAAAATGGATGCTGCAGCCACAAACACGAGTCTGGCCTCCTGCTGCTGACCGAAACTCCGGCAGGGGAGGCCTGGACAATAGGTTTCCTGTCACAGGGAGGTGTTACCACCTCCCAGACAGGCCTTAGTGGATTGGGGCTGGGTGGGTGCACTCCAAGAGTGCTTTGAAGTCCTGCACTGGGGGCACATTTGGTGTCCTCGTGCATACCCCAGTTCAAACCGGTTGCAGGGGCTGCCAGCACCTGCTCTGGCGCGAAACTGGACAAAGGAAATGGGTGTAGCCACCCCTCTTTCCAAACCCTCCCATAGGTGGGTCCCCAGAGTTAGTCCAACCCCTTTCTTTAGTATAAGTAAGGGAACCCTGGCAACAGGACTTTAGATATCCCTGGACGAAACTCTGCAACTGAATCCTGGAACTTCGACGCTCTACTCAAGACTAGAGGACTGAAGAAATCTCCCTTGGGGTCAAGGAGTGACTCCCCTGCTTGGCAGGCACCAACAAAGCATTTGCCAGTCTGCATCTCCGAAGCTCCCGCCGGACTCCGAAGTACTTGCAGCCCAGGAAGAGGATTTCCAGACATCTCAGAGGCCGACCCGAGTCCCCAGCAAAGCTGAGACCCGCAGCCCTCGTGAGTAGCGTGGAACCGGAACTCCTGGTCACCGTGCACATTTGCTAGTGCATTGACTTCTCGACAACTCTTGAAGTCCTGCTTTGGGTTACTCGTAGCCCAGGCCCCGAGCACCATTTGCACTGAAGATTGTGAGCCTACACTCCACGAGTGTTCCGTGGGCCCGCTTCCTGCATTTCCGCTTGGGGCTCCTTTGCGATCCGTGGTCCATCGACTGGTGGGTCCCTGTGAAGGCAACTCTGATTTTCCTTGGGCGTTTCTGGTTGCTCCAGACGTGCCCTAACTCCCCACCAAGTGGTGAGTCCCTCAGACCTTGCTGGTCCGCTCCGAAGCATCTTTCTCCTTTCTGCGTGGGTTGCTGTTGCCAAGACTTGTTGTGTTCAATCCGGACACCAACGCTGCAGCACTCGACATCCTTCGTGGGACAGCTCGAATCCAGCTCCTGGTTGTCGTCGACGCCTCTTGGTCCTCGTGACTGAAGAGTCAAGCTTCACCTCTTTCACCTGAAACACCCGACATCGGTGGGCATTCGACTATCGTGCCCCTGGTCACTGGCAAGTGACCCAGACTCTGTCCCCTCTGCTTTCAGGTTCTTCTCATCTCCGATTCAGGCTTGGATCTCTTCGGACACTTCGCATCTTCCCGGCAGCAGCACTTCGTGGCAGGCTGCCATTGAAAACGACGACGCGACCCAACACCATTTGACACCTATGCACCCGGCTTCCCTGGGTGAGGTAACTCGAGTACTCCGGTGCTCCCGTGGGTGTTGACCCTAGAACTGTCTAAGTCCAAGAGGTTTTGGTCCTAGTCCATTTCTAAGTGTCCCTAAACTCTAAAACTCTTACAGCGACTTTCCCATAAACTTTAACGGAGCTCGCGGCTGTGTTCACACACTGCACACAGCCCCCGTGGGTCCCCTGTGTCACTACCTTGGGTGGTTCCTTGGGGTCCCAGCGATTCTACAGGCTCTAGGCCTTGTGTCTACTCAAGTCGTGGTTCTTATACCACTTTCTTAATATATGGTTTGAGTACGCCCCTAGGGCTAATTGTATATTGTGCTAATTTACTGTGCTATTTGACTTGTAACTTGTGTACTTTGACCTCTAGCCTCATAAAGAGACTATTGGGTAGTGTTTAGTAATAAATACATATATTTTATATATATATACCTGGTGTGGTTCTCCTTTCATTTGGTCATTCATGAGCTTATAACTGGTAAAACAAACAGCTTAACACTCCTTCAAGACTTAGCCTGAAGGCTGCTCTCCATAGCTACCACTAGGATAGCTTTCAATAAAGGTTGTCTTTAAACCTATCATCAATAAAGGTCGTTTGGACTGGTGCAAGGTGCCCACTATAACTAGTGGACAGCATATGCCAGGCCAACTTCTCACACACACTTCACGATGAAGTTAGGGTTTGTGAGGTCAATTAGCCCTGCTATTGACTCAACACACTGCACACAATGAAGTTAGGGGTTGTGAGCTCCATCAGCCCTGCTACTGACTCAACACATTTCACAATGAAGTGAGGGGGTGTGAGCTCCATCAGCCCTGCTATTGACTCAACACACTTCACAATGAAGTTAGAGGTTGTGAGGACCATCAGCCCTGCTGTTGACTCAACACACTTCACATAATGAAGTGAGGGGTTGTGAGGTCCATCAGCCCTGTAATTGCTCAACACACTTCACACGATGAAGTGAGGGGTTGTAAGGTCCATCAGCCCTGCTATTGACTCAACACACTTCACATAATGAAGTTAGGGGTTGTGAGGTCCATCAGCCCTGCTGTTGGCTCAACACATTTCACATGATGAAGTGAGGGGTTGTGAGGTCCATCAGCCCTGCTATTGACTCAACACACTTCACTAAATGAAGTTAGGGGTTGTGAGCTCCATCAGCCTTGCTGTTGACTCAACACACTTCACACGATGAAGTGAGGGGTTGTAAGGTCCATCAGCCCTGCTATTGACTCAACACACTTCACATAATGAAGTTAGGGGTTGTGAGGTTAATCAGCCCTGCAATTGACTCAACACATTTCACAATGAAGTGAGGGAGTGTGAGCTCCATCAGCCCTGCTATTGACTCAACACACTTCACGATGAAGTTAGGGGCTGTGAGGTCCATCAGCCCTGCTGTTGACTCAACACACTTCACATAATGAAGTTAGGGGTTGTGAGGTCCATCAGCCCTGCTGTTGACTCAACACACTTCACGATGAAGTTAGGGGTTGTAAGGTCCATCAGCCCTGCTGTTGACTCAACACACTTCACACGATGAAGTGAGGGGTTCTGAGGTCCATCAGCACTGCTATTGACTCAACACACTTCACACAATGAAGTTAGGGGTTGTGAGCAACAGCACTAAAAACCCTCCACTGGCTGCTTGTTCATAAGAGGATTCTTTTCAAAGTTCTGATCATCATCTATAAAACTACAAAAAAAAACGGACCAGAATACTTAAATTCCAGAACCAAGCCATACACCACGCAACATACTGTACGGTCATCTTCAGCGAATCTTTTAACAGTCCCCAATTTCAAACTTAAAACTAGAGGTGGAAAGACAATTGCAGTTCTAGGGACAAAGCCTGGAACTCCCTGCCAACACAACTCAGACACACACAAACGGAACTTATTTTTAGGAAGTCCTTAAAAACCTGGATCTTCGCTATCCCAGATAATACTGTGTGGTCTCTTATCTAAGCCCTGCCATTTTAGTTCTTCTCCTCTCAGGTGTTCTTCCTCCGCTAAAGCGCCAAGATACTCCTTGGAGTGAACGTTGCGCTATATAAAACTACACATTCATTCATTCACATTCAGGTTCATCAGCCCTTCTATTGACTCAACACACTTCATAATGAAGTTAGTGGTTGTGAGGTTCATCAGCCCTGCTATTGACTCAACACACTTCACATAATGAAGTTAGGGGTTGTGAGCTCCATCAGCCCTGTTGTTGGCTCAACACATTTCACAATGAAGTGAGGGGGTGTGAGCTGCATCAGCCCTGCTATTGACTCAACACACTACACAATGAAGTGCGGGGGTGTGGGCTCCATCAGCCCTGCTATTGGCTCAACACACTTCACATAATGAAGTTAATGGTTGTGAGGTCCATCACCCCTTCTATTGACTCAACACTCTTCACAATAAAGTTAGGGGTTGTGAGGTCCATCAGCCCTACTATTGCTCAACACACTTCACATAATGAAGTTAGGGGTTGTGAAGTCCATCAGCCCTGCTGTTGACTCAACACACTTCACATAATGAAGTTAGGGGTTGTGAGGTCCATCAGCCCTGCTGTTGACTCAACACACTTCACATAATGAAGTTAGGGGTTGTGAGCTCCATCAGCCCTGCTGTTGACTCAACACACTTCACATAATGAAGTTAGGGGTTGTGTGGTCCATCAGCCCTGCTGTTGACTCAACACACTTCACAGAATGAAGTTAGGGGTTGTGAGGCCCATCAGCCCTGCTGTTGACTCAACACACTTCACACGATGAAGTTAGGGGTTGTGAGGCCCATCAGCCCTGCTGTTGACTCAACACACTTCACATAATGAAGTTAGGGGTTGTGAGGCCCATCAGCCCTGCTGTTGACTCAGCACACTTCACACAATGAAGTTAGGGGTTGTGAGGTCCATCAGCCCTGCTGTTGACTCAACACACTTCACATAATGAAGTTAATGGTTGTGAGGTCCATCACCCCTTCTATTGACTCAACACTCTTCACAATAAAGTTAGGGGTTGTGAGGTCCATCAGCCCTACTATTGCTCAGAAGACCTTTGAAAACAAAACAATTACAAAATACAGTCTTTCGACAAATCATCACAACATATATCATTGTGTTGCTGGAGACAGAATAATGAGATTAAATAGGTCTTTGTGAGAAGGAGCTCTCGGGGTTGGACACTTGCGTTTTGACAGATTTCTTAAGATGGCTTCTCCCTGTGTTCTGACCAAGGTTCACCAAACAATGTCCGGGAACCAAAAGGCATCAACACTACTATTTGCACTACTGAGAAGATGAGGGTCTGCACTAACTGATTATCCAATTACACAGCGCATCACTGTAAACAGTCTTTACTTTCCCATTCGGTATGAGAAGGGTCTGAACATGTTAGGATGGATGTGTTATTTGTATTTCATGCCCCTTTGTGAACCGGCCACTCACTCTCTCCTTCCAGATTCTCTCTCAATGAAGCTGCTGAATCTTAAAGTTCTCCATCCCAAGCACCTTGGCCTCGCCACCCTCCTCTGCCTTGTGTATGAAGAGGGAGAGCTCTCCTCTCCTGACCTCAAGGTTACTGACAGGGGTCCTCTAGGCAAAGAAATTCCCAATAAAGATGGAATTTAGGGCTGAAGAAGGGCATGTGGTGTCCTGCATTTGTCGAAAGAGTGGGCATAGTTTCTGGTTACTAGTAGCCCCTGCATTTCAACGGTCTGGAACGTGCACAAAGTCTGCAATGCAACAGGAGATCAGAAAAGTGAGTGTTAAAGCCCCCAAACACAGCAGAAAGCCTGGTTTGAAGAACAGAATTCACATGAAGTGTTTTGGATTTTATTTGTGCCTATGTCCCCTTGCAAAAAGGCTGTTACTGAACAGGTTCTGAGGCATTAATCGGTTCACAATTAACGGCATTCAAACAGCCCTGCTATACCCATCAAAGAACTCCAAACATAGCAAAGTACCTAACATGAGATGCATTGACGAGGAACGCGAAAACATTCATTGGCACAAGAACAATTGTACTGAGAATTGAATATAGTTTGGGTAAGTGCATTAACACTACTTATTTAGTTATTGAGTTTTGTATAGCGCAAACTTGACCCAAAGGTATCAGAGCGCTTTACAGAGTTGGCACAGCAGCAATAACAGTATAAAAGAAGTTTACGATAGACGGTAGAGGGCCCTATTCACAAAAACACATCTATATGTGGTGATCTTCTGACACACAGATTTCCGCTTCTGTGGAGACTTCTGCAGTCACCGATCCTGAATCCAAATATCCACTCAGTCACAGGATTTATGAGCCTTCAGCCCCCTACATAGGTGGTGGGGGTGGAAACTCTTACGACTGAATTTATGATCATAAACTGACTACAAGTAAATTGACTACCGTATTTTTGAATTAGATCTATGGGCAGATATCAACACCTCCGCTATGGACAACTCAGAATGGAAATGTATGGAGAAACAATAGTCACCTGGCATAAATCACATATGCCTGACCAGCAGTAACCCTGCAGTCTAATAAATGAAGTCCACGCCACCGTCTCTGCCCTCTTCCCCTTGGGCTGCATGACTCTGGTTGTTGGTAATGAGCCTAAGACCTGCTGTAGCCCCCGGGATACAGCAACCCGACTCAAGTGGAAGAAGAACTTGAACACTGCGGAGTAGGCATACAATGCAATTACATCTGTTGTCGATGACTACAGGGAACTCCATGGTCGGCCACTCACCGTGGACCTGAAAAAGTGGCCTTGTGGCAAGAGTAGAGGTACGTAACTTGGAGTGCGAGAGAAGATGGGTGAAGAAGAAGAAAGCTCTTCTTGGAGTCAGACCTAGATTCTACCTCCGTCTCACCTCCCCATCAAGCCATCGTTTGCACAGTGCATTCTGATTTGCTATACAGCCTCCTGTTTCGCGGAATCCCACTGTAAGGCCAGGTAAGAAACTATACTCCCCTAACTATCCACTACATACAATCGCCCACTCATATCACACTCCTCCTCCTCAAAAATGTGAGGTCATAAGCAGTGCATGATGGGGCATAGGTTATAGTTAGTTCACTAAACTATAACTGGGGAATTTCAGGATTTGTTTTAGTTTCTAAACATTAGCTCTGATCTCCTGTGCTTTTTCAGTGAATATAGATATCTATATATATATCTATGTCAGACCAGGCTCTGCTGCCAAAACCTGGTCTACAAGGCCAACGGCCCCATGCAGCAGGGTTTGAAAATGAAGTAAAGCATTAAGAAAAAAATCTGTCGCTAGCTCATGTGTAAAACGATTGAAATTCACCTGTTATGAACATACACAAGAAGGTGATGGAAGGAATGCTTGCAAGAACTCTACCAACTGGCAGTCGCTCAGGGTAGCATTCCAAACCATCGTTCTTTTGCTCTCCATGCCACCTCAGATTGGACCCAGCCACATGCAAATCAGTCTTGACCCTTCTCCAATAGGAACAGTCCAGCCAGAACTTCCAGGTCAAGTCCCCTCTGAACCGGAGCACAAGCAAACCAAAGACAGGTTTTGCCATGATTGGGGCTCTTCAGTCAGGTATATCTTGGTTCCAGTGGCACAGTGAGCAAGGGATCCAGGTCTGGGTACACCTGTCCTACTTGGGGAGTCAAATGTAAATACAACAAAGGGATGGATGGAATGCTTGAATTAATCTCAGCCACTAGTAATTACTCGAACCCGCATCCGAGTCCATCATTCTTTTGCTCACCATGCCAGCTCAGTTTGGACCCAGCCATATGTAAATCAGTCTTGGCGCTGCTCCAATGGGACCAGGGCAGCCCCAATCAGGGTTTTCCCAGGATACAAAAATCAGCAGTGCTTATAGGTTTGGCGCCACAAAAAGTTGCCCATGATAATGTTTTGCAAGTGATTACAAAATATTCACCGATAATATGTTCATTGTATCAAGATGATCTCTAACACAAGATGATGTACATATGGGTTTTTACTTGTTTATTTAATAAGATAATTGGCGGCAGAAAGACAATGACCTCTACCGACTACATCCTCCTCGGAGACCTGAACTTTCACCTGGAGAACAACAACGACAGCAACTCCACCACCCTGATCGACAGCCTCGCCAACCTCGGCCTGAGCCAGCTCGTCACAACACCGACCCACTCCGCCGGCCACACGCTTGACCCCATCTTCTCCTCAAGCTCCCACGTCTCCTTCAGCCACACCACGGAACTCCTCTGGACCGACCACCGCTGCATCCATTTTACCTTCCAGAAACCCACCACACACCACCGCACCCAACAGATCCCACGCCGCTGCTGGAGCAAAGTCACCGAAGACCAACTCCGGGCAACCCTCGCTCTCAGCCCTCCCTCCGACCCATCCAACACCGACGACGCTGCCTGCAACCTCAGACGATGGATGGACGACTGTGCCAACACCCTCGCCCCGCTGAAAAAGCTCACCTACAGCGACACCACCAAAAGAGCCAGCTGGTTCACCTCGGAACTCCTAGCTTCCAAGCGTACCTGCCGGAAACTAGAGAAGAAATGGCACAGTGATAAGACACCGGACAGCCACACAGCCCACAAAGACGCCATCCGTAACCACCACCACCTCATCAGGTCCGCCAAGAGAATCTCCTTCAAAGACCGCCTCGACAACAACGCACACAACAGCAAGGAGCTTTTCAACATCGTGAAGGAACTCTCCAATCCCAGCTCCAACACCAACGACATCCCGCCGTCGCAACCCCTGTGCGATTCCCTCGCCACCTTCTTTCACCGCAAGATCGCCGACATCCACGACAGCTTCAACACACTGACAGCCCCAACTAAGATCGATGCACCAGACCCGCCACACACCATCGACCACGACCCCCTGCCAGCCTGGACCAGCGTGAACATCGAGGACCCCATCAAGACCATGAGCACAATACACTCCGGCTCCCCGTCAGACCCTTTCCCGCACCACATCTTCAACAAAGCCAGCAGCTCCATCGCACCACACCTGTGCAACGTCATCAATCTCTCCTTCGAGACCGCGACCTTCCCAGAGAGCTGGAAACACGCAGAGATCAACGCCCTACTCAAAAAACCCAAGGCGGACCCGAGAGACCTCAAGAACTTCCGGCCCATCTCTCTGCTTCCGTTCCCAGCCAAGGTCATCGAGAAGATCGTCAACAAACAGCTAACCCGATACCTCGAAGAAAACAGCATCCTGGACCCATCCCAATCGGGGTTCCGCAGCAACCACAGCACTGAGACTGCCCTCATCGCCGCCACCGACGACATCAGGATCCTGCTGGACAATGGTGAGACCGCAGCCCTCATCCTGCTGGACCTCTCCGCCGCCTTCGACACTGTCTGCCACCGCACTCTACGCGCACGCCTCCACGACGCAGGGATCCGAGACAAGGCCCTGGAATGGACCACCTCCTTCCTCGACGGCAGAACCCAGAGAGTCCGCCTCCCACCTTTCCGATCCGAAGCCTCCGAGATCATCTGCGGCGTACCCCAGGGATCGTCCCTCAGCCCAACACTGTTCAACATCTACATGGCCCCGCTCGCACGCATCGCCAGACAACACGACCTCAACATTATCTCCTACGCCGACGACACTCAACTGATCCTCTCCCTCACCAAGGACCCCCTCGCCGCCAAAGCCAATCTCCACGAAGGAATGAAGGCCGTCGCCGATTGGATGAAGATCAGCCGACTAAAGCTGAACACGGACAAAACGGAGGTCCTCATCCTCGGCTCCAACCCCTCAGCCTGGGACGACTCCTGGTGGCCAACGACGCTGGGAGCAGCCCCGGCACCCACCGACCACGCACGCAACCTGGGAGTCATCCTCGACTCAACGCTCTCCATGGCCAAGCAAGTCAACGCAGTCTCCTCCTCCTGCTTCAACACCCTCCGCATGCTTCGCAAGATCTACAGGTGGATCCCGACAGACACAAGAAGAACAGTCACCCAGGCCCTCGTCAGTAGCAGACTGGACTATGGGAACGCCCTCTACGCGGGAGCCCCGGCCAAGCTCATCAAGCGACTGCAACGCATACAAAACGCCTCCGCATGACTGATCCTCGACGTGCCACGCCACAGCCACATCACCCCCACTTGAGGAACCTGCACTGGCTCCCCGTCGACAGGAGGATCACCTTCAAACTCCTCATCCACGCACACAAGGCACTCCACAAAACTGGCCCAGCCTACCTCAACAGACGACTCTTCTTCTACGTCCCCAACCGCCAGCTCCGCTCCGCCGACCTCTCCCTCGCCACCGTCCCTCGCATTCGAAGAACAACCACCGGCGGCAGATCCTTCTCACACCTCGCCGCCAAGACCTGGAACACCCTTCCACTAAGCCTACGACAGACCCAAGACCTGCTGACCTTCAGGAGGCTACTCAAGACCTGGCTGTTCGACCAGTAGCAGCATCCCCCCCTTCCCTCTCCCCAGCGCCTTGAGACCCTCACGGGTAAGTAGTGCGCTCTACAAATTCTGTGATTGATTGAAAATATGTTTCCTTTCTTTTTGTACGGCAGCTCGGTAGGTTGATGCTTTTCACCCACCGCTGTCTGTGCGGTAGGTTATATACAATATTCACTACAGCACAGACAGTAACAGATAAAATGTCATAGAGGGTTTTATCCTGGTTGCTTGTCAATATTCTTACAGTGCTTTTAGCTTCAGAAACTGCCATCTCTAAGCTTGCTGAACAAGAGAAGGAATATTCATTAAACGAATGACTGGACAGAAATGCATCAATGGCGCTTTGTGACCAGTGACGCTCCAGACTGCCTGAGCCCCCCTGCCCCTCACTCACTCATCAGCAGTCCCTCCCCCCTCACTCATTCATCAGCAGTCCCCCCCCTCACTCATTCATCAGCAGTCCCCCCCCTCACTCATTCATCAGCAGTCCCCCCCTCACTCATTCATCAGCAGTCCCTCCCCCCCACTCATTCATCAGCAGTCCCCCCCTCACTCATTCATCAGCAGTCCCCCCTCACTCATTCATCAGCAGTCCCTCCCCCCCACTCATTCATCAGCAGTCCCTCCCCCCCACTCATTCATCAGCAGTCCCTCCCCCCCACTCATTCATCAGCAGTCCCTCCCCCCCACTCATTCATCAGCAGTCCCCCCCCTCACTCATTCATCAGCAGTCCCCCCCTCACTCATTCATCAGCAGTCCCCTCCTGCCCCTCACTCATTCATCAGCAGTCCCCCCCCTCACTCATTCATCAGCAGTCTGTCTCCAGCTCATAGTATTCCTGCAATGGCTGCTCCTGTGGTGTTAGATGCCAGAACCTGGCTGTCCAGGCACAGGCAGGGGAGACTGAAGCAGAGGCTCCTCCTGAAGACCTGGTCACCTGGAGTTGACTTGGGAAGTAGAGGTGGGAGGACCGGTCCCTATCACAAGGCATAGTTCCTCGCCTATCTTGCTGGGTGTGGGGAGGGCGGATCCTGGCATTTCATTCATGCAGCCCCACGAGCCCTTCTTCCTCTGTGCTGCATTGACCAATGCAAATTCTGGTGCTTGGTTAATCTATTTTCGAAACGACTTACCCTCACATCAATTCACAATGGAGCATTCTGTTATTCTACTGCAGGCATCTTTCCATAACATGTTTACTGTCAGCAAAATTGTATTTAAGTTAGGACTGCTTTAGTTTTTATAATCTGTTTAGAACCTCACATATACACTGCAAAGCACTCCATTGCCTTTGACTAGTTTTGAGCTGTACAAACACTACAGGGATTAATTATGCATGCATATATATTTATATATGTTATCATTGTTTTTATAGCGCACTAATCACCCGTGAGGGTATCCAGGCGCTCTGTGGCAGGTGCACAAGGGCTTCATCGCAAAGCCCGGTCTTCAGCTTCTTGCAAAAGTCGAGAAGAGAGGAGGAGTCTCGGATGTGCTGTGGGAGGTCAGCAGGTGTAGAAGTTACACTTCATGGACCACTACACTACATTGTACTGTGCAGGTTAATGCCCCAGGATGTGAATACATGTGCACATACATGTGCACCATACTGCAATGAGAGCTTCAGAGGAAGTACGCAGACGCAAGTCTACTACACTTGAGGCGCTCCTGCCGCATACACCGAACATGCTTTTGCTATCAACATTCCTGCTTCTCCCTCCCAAGTGAAGTGGAGAAAGGGGCGTCTTGCCTTTGTGGGGGCTTCAGGTTGCGACACTGGAGGTGAGTTTGGGTCAGGAGATGGACACTCTCTCTCCTGGTAGGGCCTTCATAGCTCCCTGCAATGGTGGCCCACATGAGCTGTTGCTACAGGTCCATCCTCTACCTTGGGATCACACTTTGAAAGGTATCTTTCTTCCCCTGCTCCTCCTGTCCTATCCCAAGCAAAGAACACTTCTGTCTTCGCATTCTTTGCTGATGCATTGAATTCTATGTCAGTCCACGGAGGCTCAGATTATGCTTCTCTTTACTTTACTGGCAAACAGCAGCCAATGAACAACTTTAAACTGAGCATACCCCGGAAGTTCAACCCCTTCCATAGTATGCACCAATCACCATCAGTCCACAGCATATATATAGTTCGTCACGTAGAAACCACTTCCTCTTTCTTTGCTGCTGGAGCAGCGAGTTAAGTGTTTGCATGTTTTTCTTATTTGGATGTTTTCAACGCGCGCTTGTCAGAGGGTAATTGTGCTCTGTACCTTGTCCGCGCGTTGTTTTTCAGGCATTGTATGGTGTCTCTTCTAATCTGAGCGCATCGGCGCTCGTTGTGGCATTTTCCGTCTGTAGTGGAGCGGGAGCGAGGCAGACGCGCGTTGCGCGCTTGAGGGGCAGCCAGTCCTCTTTTCATTGCCACAACGCTCGCGCATGTGCGGAAAGCCGGATCGGAGATTTCAGTTCCGATCGGCTTCTCACGCATCAGCGAGCGCAGCTGCTCAGCCCTCAGCCTCCTGAACGCCCGACGGGGCGCAAAAACGTTTAAGGGCTCTGCCTTAGGGGATGTAAAGGGTGGCTCCCTCCACGACGATTTCAAATTAGACCTTTTTGGCAGTGTTGATAATTAGGATTAGGGTCAGCGTTTGGTGCTTTCACTTTCAGGGACAGTGTCAGGATTGGCTTGCAAATCTCTATCTTCCTGCCAGTGATCACCCTTGGGTTCTTCCCCCCTTAACCTCCTCCAGACCTCCTAGTACACGATGGCGTATTACGCCGAGGAGGCTGACCAGTGGGCAGATTACTATGATTATGGTGGCTATGAAGAGGTTCCCCAAGAGCACCATTTGGAGGAGCAGTTGGTCGAAGCCCTGGATATCCACGTCCAGGGCTCTGTGAACAGGGCGTTAATTAAGGCTCTACAGCCATATGCTGAACCCCTGAAGAATTATGGGAAGCGCCAGATGCAGGCGGCTTTGGGCGCCACACCTCACAACTCCTCTGCGGAGAGCCTTGCGCAAGTGGCGTCTTTGGTCCTTGATCATGGTTCCTATGGTGAACCTCCTCCGGCCGCGAATTCCACCCGATTGGCAGGGGACACGGATGAGTCTTCTCCGTTTGCCCCAGACACCTCTGATACTGACAAGGACACAATAGAACCGCCTAAACCGGCAAAAAAGAAACGCAAAACTCACCATGTCAACTCACCTCCACCTACAAAAAATCTCCTTTTTGACCCTAAAAACATCATCCACCCGCGTTCCACAGACTGGGTACCGGGTGTGGAAGTAGCACATTATGTCCAGGAGAACCTTCGCCAGGGGTTTGAGGGCGCCGTGCGTGCCACGCTCCGCTCGGAATGTCCTAGACCAGCCTTGATGGGTAAAGTAGCCGACACTCCCGAGTTGGACCCTAACATGGCCTCTTTCTTAAAGAAATTTACTAAGGATCCTAAGAAGGGTTTGGATAGAGCCTGGAGGGGGTGCCAGGATAAATTATTGGATATCTCTGGCCCTATTACTAAGATCCTGGATGCGGCGGTGAATGCCAAAGATACTAACACACCGCTGGATGTGACGGAAATTTTGGAATGGGCACAGAGGGCCCTCTGTTTTTTGGGCAATGCCAATTGCGCAATCTCGACAGAGCGCAGACGGTCATTTTTAATGCGCATAGAACCCCAATTGGCAGACATGGCCACGACGGAAGCTGGCACTTTGGCCAATGGTCTTTTGTTTGGCGACAAGTTCGTGAAGGAACTTGGTAAATACGTCGCCACTTTCTCTGCACTGGATAAGGCCCAGGCCAATATTAAGAAGGTTTTCAATGCGGGCCTTTTTACCAGGGCCGGTCGCTACAGAGGTCGAGCGCCCGGTCGTGGATTCAATCAGGCCTCCAGAGGTTCCGAGCAGAGAGGCAGAGGAGGAGCCCAAAGGTCCAATTTTTACCCCACCAGAAATCGTGGGGGTCGTGGCAGATTCCAGAAAGGAGGCTACCGAGGACAGGGTAGCGACAGAGACTCCTCCTATTCAGGTAATTCTGCCTCAGTGTGGGAATGTCAAGGTGGGGGGTCGCATTGCTTTGTTTCTTCACAAATGGAGAACCCTAACGTACGACCCTTGGGTATTACAGACAGTACTCGGTTTTCAGATAGATTTTTATGCCACACCTCGACAAACACACAGACCACAACCACTACATTTTTCCCGAGTAGAGAGGTCTTTTATAGACAGCGAAGTGGCATCTTTGATGCAGAAAGGGGCAATTGTACAAACTACACCCCATCCTCACGGTTTCACCAGCACCGTGTTTCTGGTCCCGAAGAAAGATCAGGGTTTTCGTCTGGTATTAGTATTAAATCTGAAGGAGTTCAATTCTTGGGTAGTGTATCGCCATTTCAAGATGGAGGGCATACACTTACTCCGAGACTTGCTCTTGGAAGGGGATTGGATGGTAAGGCTAGACCTCAAAGACGCTTACTTAGCGGTCCCTATATTTCCTCCCCACAGGCGGTTTCTTCAGTTCCAATGGGGAAACGTCTGGTACGAATTCTCCGCTCTGCCGTTCGGACTATCGTCCGCCCCTTGGTGTTTCACCAAACTCCTAAAACCGGTGACTCAATTCTTAAGGGAGCGAGGGGTCAGGCTTATCATCTACTTGGACGATATCCTGATAATGTCTCAGAGTGTGAGCACAGTTCTTCAGCATCTGGCGTTGACGACTCAACTCCTACAGCAGTTGGGGTTTGTCATCAATTCCAACAAATCTATCATGACTCCTGCGCAGTCGATGGAGTTTTTGGGGTTCCAAGTGAATTCGGTGACGACGCAGCTTTTACTTCCACTGAAGAAAAGGGTTGCCATCAAGAAGGAATTGAGGAGAGCGTTGTCCTCTCAGACTATATCATTACGGACTATAGCCAGGTTGGTGGGCCTGTTAGCCTCGTTGATCCAGGCCATTTTCCCGGGTCCCCTTCATTACAGGGCACTCCAACAACTAAAGATCTTACACTTACGCAAGGGCCTGAACTACACAGAACAGATTCTGTTGAGTCACGAGGCCAGGACAGAGATTTCTTGGTGGTTGGAGCACATGGACGCGTGGAATGGCAAGGCCATTTTTGCGTCAGTCCCAGAAGTGGTGATAGAATCGGAAGCCAGCAGATGGGGCTGTGGAGCCCGGTGTGGTTCAGTGGAGACGGGGGGCAGATGGTCCCCGGAGTAGTTGCGTCTACACATAAATTGTCTGGAGCTGCTGGCGGGCTCTTTTGCGATCAGGACTCTGTCCCCGCAGAAAGCGAGCTGTTGCATTCTCTTGAGAATGGACAATGTCTCGGCAGTACGATATATCAATCGACTGGGGGGCACAAGGTCCCGGCTACTAGTGGAAATAGCCAAGGATTTTTGGCATTATTGCCTTCTCCACCACATTTCAGTGACAGCGGAGTACATTCCGGGCAGCTCCAATGTGGTGGCGGATTGGAACTCTCGTTTTCTTCGAGATTCCAGCGACTGGCGTCTTCACCCCAGGATTTTCAGACAACTCAACAACAAGTGGGGTCCTTGTGTGATAGACCTCTTCGCGTCCAGGCTCAATACACAACTGCCTCTGTTCTACAGTTGGAGACCAGATCCTCTGGCGAGCAACTCGGACGCATTCCTTCAGTCATGGACGACGGGCATGCTGTATGCATTTCCTCCATTCGCCATGATTCCGAGAGTGTTAGCGCAGATTAGCAGACAGGGAGCGGAGGTGATGTTGATATCCCCGTGTTGGAGAGCACAAGCGTGGTTCCCAGCGGCGTTGGCTCTTTCTTGTGCATCTCCAATACGTCTGCTATCGTTTCAGGAAATCTTAGCGGACCCTCTGGGTCAACCGCATCCTCTGGTTCTTCAAGACCAATTGCCGCTCATGGCGTGGAAACTTTCCGGAGACGTTGGCAAGTGCCGGGAGTTTCTGAGAACACACTGTTTTTCTTATCCCAATCATGGGCCCCAGCTACCCACAAGCGATATGAATCAGCTTGGCGTAAGTGGGTTAGTTGGTGTACTGAACGGCAAGGGGATCCCATGGGATCCGGAATCCATATGATCGTTAACTTCCTGTCGGAGATGGCAAGTACAGGGTTAGCCTATAGGACGGTGAACAATTTCTCAGCGGGTCATCCTCACGTGGATGGAAAGCCAGTGGGGGAACATCCTTTGGTCTGTAAGGTGGTGAGAGGTATCAGGTTGGTAAACCCTCCAAAACCGAGGTATTCACAATTGTGGGATGTGGAAGTAGTACTTCGTTTTCTCAGGAGTTGGCCAGCTAATGAAGGTCTATCCCGTAAGCAATTATCAGCTAAACTGACTTTATTGTTATGTTTGATTTCATGTAGACGTGTGTCTGATGTACGGGCTCTGGACTTAGCGGGGAGGGTATTCACTCCTTCGGGGGTTTCATTCACAATTTCGAGACGCACAAAAACCAATTCTAAGTGCATTTCCTACCCTGCTTTTCCGCATCATGCTAAATTGTGTGTAGTTCAATGTTTAAAATGTTATGAGGATTGTACACGTGAGTTTAGAAATGATGTCGCAGGACAACTGTTAATATCTTTACAGAGACCTTTCCGACCAGTCACTGCCGCAACTTTAGCCAGGTGGGTTACTTGGTTGTTGAATTTGGCAGGCATTGATACTGCGGCCTTTGGCGCTCACTCAGTGAGAGGGGCTATGGCTTCCAAGGCTTTTGCTACAGGTTCTCGTTTGGAGGACATTATGACTGCGGCGGATTGGTCTTCTGATTCTACATTTAAAACGTTTTATCATAAGCCTATTGTTGATGTTGCTACTACTGTGGTGGGTCAACTTTAAACTAGCATAATCTGAGCCTCCGTGGACTGACATAGAATAAAACATTTTCTAGCTAACGCGACAAGAATTTTCAATTCTATTAAGGACACGGAGGCGATGATTATCCCACCCTCGAAACTGTTTTTATTACAATGTTGAACTTGTTCATATTGCTGATGATAAAAGTTTGTATTATGTAATTTACTAAGGGTTTCTTCCCGCCCATTCTGTTGAAACTTACATTTGGTAAATGGTATATTACGACATATATTCTCATTTCAGGAGAACAGAACAAACCGGCATAAAGGCCCAGGTGACATTGGCTCTGCATCGGGAGAGGAAATTCCGTGATCAGCGTTGGGACTCACGTCGATGAAGGAATCGGTGGTGTCCTGTGTTCTACAGTCAAGTTGGTGGACTGTGTTAAAAGTTGTTTGCAAAGAAAGAGGAAGTGGTTTCTACGTGACGAACTATATATATGCTGTGGACTGATGTTGATTGGTTCATACTATGGAAGGGGTTGAACTTCCGGGGTATGCTCAGTTTAAAGTTGTTCATTGGCTGCTGTTTGCCAGTAAAGTAAAGAGAAGCATAATCTGAGCCTCCGTGTCCTTAATAGAATTGAAAATTCTTGTCGCGTCAGCTAGAAAAAATTTTATCCAGCTGATTCACGTCTCAACCATCTGTCTCAACCCAATATTGGCTGCAGACAGTCAATCAATCAATCAATAAAGGATTTATAAAGTGCAGCAAATCACTTATGAGGGTCGTACGGTGCTGGAGTTTCTAACTGCTTTTTTTTTAATGAGGGGAAAGCAAGGCGAAGGCACTCAAAAGACGGGGGAAAAACAAGGAGACGACAGGAGCAAGAGCGATGTAGCAGTCCAGGGAGAGCTGGGTCAGGGGCCACGCTGCAGCCTCCAGTAAGTAGGTCCTGGGAGGGTTGTGGGGCGTGGGAGTCGGTGAAAGGGGCTAGGCAGAGGCGGCAAACGGGTGAAAGTACATATTGCTTGCACATAGAAAGTATCCTAATCTGCAAACAGCAAAAGGCACTGGGACTCAATTGCTTTATTGCTCAGAACATATAGAAAATGCATACAATGAACCCTTAACTAACCTCCCATTACTGCAGTTGCACAGAGGACCCAGCAGTTTGCTGACAGCTGGAGACACCAAGACAGACATTGAGCCACGTCAACCAGTACAGATGCAAGCGGAGATGGTTGGATGTGTTTCCAGTAGCAATCTGCAATATTGATGTTTTATTTTTAAAGAGCATTATGTAGGAGGTGAAAGTATTTATGGATAGTCTGACTAAAGATTAGGGTCCTCTGCGGTGTCACCTGGTGAATGGTTTCATTCAGCTGCCAGTTTTACAAAAGGACCATACATTTCAGTAAAACTGGAAAAGAAGCCACCGTTAGGTGATTAAATAGCCGTAGAACTGCTTTATTTCAAAACTATGCTGATACATTAGACCAACAATATAATGGGGGTTGTTTAAACAAAAGACAAATGGATGAATATTTGTCTGTTTTAGTTAATTTAAGTATCTGCAGCAAAAGTGAGAATTGAGCCCAGGGTCACGCAACGCAGCTCAGCAAGTAAAGCTGGTACGCTGCATTGTATGATCGGGAGAGAGCAGAACAGTGCAAATCTTCTAAGATGTAGCGCTGTTCTCTGGGGCGTAGGAGACACTACAATTCTGGGGGGGACAGGGACAACCTTGTGGACTTTCCAGTGACCCTATAAAAATCGCCCGTTGTGTGGGACCATACGCCCGTTAAATAAATACAATCACATAGTTTTGAAGTGAAATATTGAGAAAGGCAGGCATTTAGTCACAGTTTGCAAGTATGCTTTCCTGCTATTTACATTCACATAGTAATTGGACCAATTGTTTAAAAAAATGTATATGAATCTTGCATCTTCATACACCAGGCAAACAAAGGTCGCTGACTTCGGGTGGGGGCGCTTGTTTGCAAGTGCATTATGGTTTGAAAAGTACCTGCTGCTGCATTCCTGGTCTCCAGCAATTTTCAGGCAAGAATAAAAATGTGAAGATAACTCCGGTGATTAATGTTCTTTATTGAGAGAGATCGGAGGTTTGTCTAGTGGAAGGTTTGACTCATGGTAAGGTAGCCACAGTGGGTTAATATGCCTGCTGCAAAAAACGTGTACCATGCAGATCAAAAAGTGCATATAATGTAAATAGGTCAGTGTGTTACTGCTTTTGTCTGAGAGATTCTTTTGTTACTTGCAGTTTATAAGTTAAAATCCTAACATAGAACAGTGAGCCATTAACAGTCAAAGAGCTGCATGAAAACAGCAAGGTATAGATTAGAGAGTTATGATTTTTCCCAAGTCTTTCATTATCCTAATGTTGGAAAATTGGTTCATTTGGATAGAAATCAATTCTGATTATTAAAGAGAACCCCCAACCATGGTGTTATGTTTTAAATTCTGAGTTTGTGCTTCTCCAGTGTTGCAAAGTCATCCTGTGCCTTAGGCACCCCCTGGCTTTTTGCTGACTGGTACTGGTGGTACCTGACTCTGACTGACCCTAGGCTCTGCCTAACCAGGCCCAAGGCCAGTGCTATGCTGAAAGAGACACTTGAGCATACAGTGAAAACAGCTACATACACTAAGGTACACTATGGGTTAGGGTACCCCTATAATTGGCATGACCTCCCTTATAAGGCCCTAGTACGTAATAGGGCAGGGGGATTAGAACTACCTTTAAGTTCCTAGTATATAATGGGGCATGGTAGTTTAAAGGCCAGCAGCCTTTCTGCACTTGCATGTGTGCACTGCTGAAGCCTGAGGTCAGTTTAAAAGCAGCCCTGTGTTGCAGGACTGCATTTAAAATGCAAATTGTGCCCAAACCCGGCTTTTGTGTTTGGGGCACTTAATAATTGATAAACTACAATGTTGGGGCATATTAGGTATCCCCAGGGTTCCCCTAGGTGTCCCAGGAGTGGGGGGGGGGTCAAATATCTATAAGGAGGACCCTTATAAAATGAGTTTTAAATGCCCTGGGTTTAGTGAAATTGTACATTTCACTCATCACATTGTAGTAAAGTGCTTCGCAAAATCGACATTTGTGCTAGGAGCACTGTGAACTGAGGATCTGCAATATTTTGATATAATCAGAACCCCTAGTCTTTCCTAGGTGTTCCAGGGGTGGGGGTCCTGTAGGTATAAGCAGGGTCCTTATAAATCATGTTCTATAGGCCCTGGTTTTGGAGAAATTGCCCAGTTTATTTTTCCATTGCAGACCCCCAGCCCATAGGTTAACATTGCAAGAGGTTATTAATTAATAACTGGAAAAAGGAAAGCCATAAAACAAGGATTAAAGGACTCAGTAGAATGGTAACGATAAATGCAACATTATGGTATTGTTGACTTTATTCTAAAATGTACAGACAAGAAGTTATAAGACTTTCTTGTCTGTAAGCCAAAATTCAGCCCTCTAGTGCTCTGCCTCGATTGGTCAGATATAAGTGGATTAGCCTGGCTGTTTGAAGAGGTGATAAATGACTCCTGGGGTTAGGAAGCCTTTCTGGGAGGATAGGTTGCTGGGCATAGGAATGCCAGAGCCAGGGGGAGGGGTAGTAAATAATGCTCTTCAAGGAAAGGAGGAGACAAGCTGGAGAAACCAGTTTCATTTACACCTCTCCCCCCTGCCCCACAGCCAGATGGGGGGATTAAGGAGGAATTCTGAAAAGAAGACGACAGGTAGGTGTGCAATCTTCTTTATTGCCAACAAGACAGGAGCAACGATGTATAGTGCTGTTCAGTATAAGCACCAACCGTCATCCCACTGCCCTTCTCATTCCAGAACTCCCGTGGTGGAAGTTCTGAAGCATCACGAGAAGCACAGAGGAGATGATTGACATAGATACAAACCCAACACATCTTCCCCTATACAAATGAAAATACAGGAGGAACAAAATAAACTACAAGGCTTCATAACCAAAGAACAACATTATGAAATGGGTAGGGTGTGGAAAAGGAAAAAATGAAGTAGGAGAAGGACCCTAATACATAACATAGTCGTGAAACTTACTGGGTGACCTTGAAATTCTGGAAGAAGGTTCACGGAAGTAAGGACCTTGACATGTGCTGCTTTGATTAGGACGGATTACACAGAGAGGCTTAGAAACGGAGATCTTACTCTTGTTCCACCATCTTCCGTCTTCTAATTGTACAGCGCTCTTGTTGACCCTTACTAAAGACTTGGGAGCAGAAACCTTGGATGAGCCCTTGGACAAAATTCAGGAACATTTGACTCTGACAAGATCACCTACTTTTACTTTGAGTTCCCTAGTACTAGGTTGAATGTACTTGCTTTGGGCTTCTGCTCTTTTCTTGTTCACATCTTGAATTTTGGCTGTTGGTAATTCAAACACACCCATCCATCCCCTTAACAACTTTGAAGATGGAAGGCGGCCCCTCAGTAGGATAAACGGGGAAACTTCTGTGTCAGAGTTGGGGGTAGTGCGTACAGCCCATAACAGGGTTTTAAGTTTATTTTTGCAATTTAAGTTACTAGCCTTGGATAGTTGTATATTGTCCTTGATCACCCTATTTAATCTCTCAACGAGTGTAGGAAGGTGGAATCTGACTATATGGTTGCCCCCACTTTTTTTATGGTGTTTTGCTGGTTTATGACTTAGTTGGACTGGGATCCTGCTATTCAGGGCCCCAGTCTATCTGCTTTCTCTGTAAAATGGTTTCCATGTGCCTTAGGCACATCACTGATTGGAATCTGGAGTGCCCTTATAAGTCCCTAGTATATGGTATACTATGTACCAAGGGCATAGGTACCTCAGAGGCCTGCCAGGGGCTGCAGCATGTATTATGCCACCCCTGGAAGGCCATCCAAACTGACACCACAGGTCTGCTACTGCAGCCTGGGTAAGGTGGTGCATGCACCCCTTACTGTGATATAGGTTACCTATATCACGAAATACATACACACATATAAACCTATAAGTCACTCCTAAGGCAGGCCTTATCAATCCTAAAGGCAGAGTGCGTGGTTCCTATGTGAGAGGGTGCCCCTGCATGAGCAGGGCCCCTCTGCAGCGTTCGGAGACCATCTCTGATGCTGTTTTGTAGTGCAGCCTGACCATATACTCTTAAGCGCATTATATCCTCGCGGTAAAATGCTAACTTTGAAATGGCTGCACCTAAACATGTCGTGTTTGGTGTCAAACATCTTGGAATACTACCCCCCCACCAATCCTGGCGGCGGGGGTAGCATTCCACCCTTCTAGAGGGAAAGACATGTTAACTCTGACGAGTCCGGTAACTTCTTTCCAGAGCCCTGGCATCACAAAATGGATGCTGCTGCCACAGACACGAGTCTGGCCTCCTGCTGCTGGACGAAACTCCGGCAGGGGAGGCCTGGACAATAGGTTTCCTGTCCCAGGGAGGTGTGACCACCTCCCCAGACAGGATAATGTGTATTGGGTCTGGGCGGGAGCACTTTCGGGTGCTTTGAAGTCCTGCACTGGGGGCACATTTGGTGTCCCTGTGCATACCCCAGTTCAAACCGGATCAGGGGCTTGCAGCCCCTGCTTTGGCGCGAACTGGACAAAGGGAAAGGGGTGTAGCCACCCCTCTGCCCTGACCCACCCATAGGTGGGGCCACAGAGTAGTCCAACCCCTATTTTTAGAATAAAGGTAGGAACCCGGTCCTTAGGACTTTAGATTATACCTGGACGAAACTCTGAAACTGAATCCTGGACCTTCGACGCTCTACGACAAGATTAGAGGACTGAAGAATCTCCCTTGGGGTCAAGGAGTGACTCCCCTGCTTGGCAGGCACCAAAGAAGCATCTGTCTGGTTCGCATTTCTGAAGCTCCCGTCGGACGCCGAAGTCATCGCATCACCAGAGGTGGATTCTCAGACTTCCCCGAGGCTACCCTGAGTCCCCAGCAAAGCTGAGGCCCGTGGCTATCGTGGGTGACTTGAGACCGTGACCCCTGGACACCGAGCACATTTGCAAGTGCATCATCTGCTGGGTCTCCCAAGAAGTCGTGCTTTGGGCTCCGAGTAGCCCTAGCCTCCAGCACCACCTGCACCGAAGATCACTGGCCCCCACTCCACGAGTGTCCTGTAAGCCAGATCCACGTGCGGCGTCACAAGGCTCCTTCGCGGTCGCTAGCCCGTTGGCTAGTAGCCCTTAACGAAGGCCAATCCTTTTCTTACTTGGCATCCTGGTTGCTCCAGGCCTGCCCTCACTTACCCTCGCTGGGTGAGTTCCACAGACCTTGCTGGTCTGCACCATCGACGATCTACATCTTCACCGAGACTTGCCGTTGCCAAGGCTTGTTGGGTCCAATCCGGTCGCCGACACCTCAGCACTCGACAGACATCGTGTACCAGCCCGAATCCTGCTCCTAGTCACCGACAACGCCTCCTGGACCTCGTGGCTGAAGAGTCAAGACGACCGTCAACGCACCTGAAACACTCGACATCGGTGGGCATCTGTCCATCGCCTTCCTGGTCACTGGCTAGTGACCCAGACTCTGTCCCCTCTGCTTTCAGGTTCTTCAGAACTCCGATCCACTCTTGGATCCACCCGGACACTTTTCTCTTGGCCGCCAGCAGCACTTTGCAGCAGATCGCCATTCGAATCGACGACGAAACCCGACCCCGAAAGGCACCTATGCACCCGGCTTCCCTGGGTGAGGTAACACGAGTACTCCGGTGCTCCCGTGGGTAGAGACTCTTCAAAGTCCTAGATCTCAAAGGGTTTTGTCCTAGTCCTCTTTTAAGTGTCCCTTTCCTCTATTTTCCCGATCCCGACTTTCTCCATAGAAGTTAACGGCGTATCGCGGTTGTGTATTTACACTGCACGCGTCTCCCGTGGGTCCCCTGTGTCACTACCTTGGGTGGTTCCTTGTGGTCCAAGCACTTCTAGAGGCTCTAGGCCTAGTGTCTAGTTCAGTCGTGGTTCGCATACCACTTTATTGGTATATGGTTTGGTACGCCCCTAGGGCCCAAACGTGTATTTGTGCTATTACTGTGAATTAATAACTTATAACTTATGTACTTCGAACTCTAGCCTCATAAAGAGACTAGAGGGGTGTGTTTAGCAATAAATACATATATTTTGAATATATACCTGGTGTGGTGCTCTTTCATTTGATCACTCAAGAGATTATAGACTGGTAAAACAAGCTGCTTTACATTCCTTCAAGACTTAGCCTGAAGGCTGCTCTCCATAGCTACCACTAGGATAGCTTTCAATAAAGGTTGTCTTTAACCTATCTCCAATAAGGGGTTGTTTGGACTGGTGCAAGGTGCCCACTATAATTAGTGGACAGCATATACCAGGCCAACTTCTCACAACGAGACCATTACTCCTAGGGTGATAAAGGGAGGTTTTGGTGTGTTTGATGTCCATAAAAGCTAAAAAGTTCTCAAACTCTAAAGAAGTAAACTGGCAGCCATTGTCTGAGACAATTTCATCAGGGATACCTTCCCTAGCAAAAAGGAACTCCAGGAATTCTATGACACAAGAAGTTGTGGGAATTTTAACAAATTTTAACTCCGGCCAGCGGCTATGGTAATCTATTAAGACAAAACCATATTCTGACCGCCACTGTCCGATAATGTCAAAGGGCCGATGATGTCGATAGCCAATTTGGACCAGGGTTTGGAGGGAACACTGACAGCTTGAACAGGGCTGGGACAGTCACTTGAGATTTATCACTTACAGCACAGTGCAAACAATCTCTAACAAAATGTTCTACTTGTTTGTCAAGACCAGGCCACCAAAACTGTTCCCTAACTCTTCTCTTCATTGCACGCATGCCTATGTGGCCTTCATGGGCTAGGGTGAGTACCTTATCTCTCATGTTTGCAGGAACTACAAGAGAAGAGGAACGATACAAAAGGCCATTAATTACAGAGAGCTCATCAAAAACATGCTTAAATTTTCCGATGGTTTCATCAAGGGAACACTCTCTAGTCCACCCTGTGTGAATCACATTAATAAGTTTCTTGATATCTAAATCTGCAGCATAAGCATCTCTCCACTCATTTTCTAAGATGGCTCCATTGTATTCAGATACAGCATAGCAAAAACGTCATCAAATTTTATAGTTTCACAATAATCTGTGTCATTGGTACAATTTGGTAACCTGGACAAACAATCTGCCAAGACGTTCCGTATGCCAGGGACATACTCAACAACAAAATTATGCTCCAACAACCTATATTGCCATTTGGCAATTCGGGGTGTAGCCTTGCCCCCCCCTTTTGTGGTGAAGAGCTGGACTAAGGGTTTATGATCCACCCGTACGGTGAATTTTGAGCCCCATAAGTAGTGTTTAAAATGGACAATGCCCCACCAACAAGCCAAGGCTTCGCGTTCTATTACAGAATATGTAGCTTCGGCACCCTTGAGACCCCTGGATGCAAACGCTACTACCTCATCCCTACCATTTCTATGCTGCATCAGTACATCACCAAGACCTTTCTGACTGGCGTCAGTCATGATTATAGTGTGGTCGTTGATATCAAAAGGTTTGAGGGGAATAGCGTGTGCAATTTCTTTCTTGATTAGTTGAAATTCCTTGGTGCATTCTGCGCACCACTTGAAAATGACATTTTTCTTGAGGAGATTTCTTATGTGATATGTTTTGGTAGAGCAATTGGGCACAAATCTAGCATAGAACTCGATGAGTCCCATGAAAGATCTCAACTGGTCTTTGTCATTAGGAACACAAAAATCTTCTATGGCTTTGACTAGGCTGGCTTTAGGTTCGACACCCTCTGCAGATATTTTGTACCCCAAATAATCCACGGAAGTTACATTTAACTTACACTTTTCAAGGCTCAAGGTAACACCTTTTTCTTTTAGGATAGAAAAAACAGTGCGTAATGTTTCATTATGTTGAATTTGGTCTGAGCCATACACTAGATCATCTTGGAATGCCATCACCCCAGGGATGTTCTTAAACATGCTTTCTACGATCCTCTGAAAGACTGCTGAAGCGGAGGCAAGGCCAAAAGGCATGCGTTTGTATTGGAACAAACCTTCTGGGGTGGTGAATGCAGTGTAATGTCGGGAATCAGGGTGTAAATCAACTTGATGGTAAGCTGATGTCATGTCAAGCAAACTAAACCATTTACCATTCTTAAGGGTGGTGGTCATCTCAGTGATGTTGGGCAATGGATGTTGATCAATCCAGATATGGCGATTCAAATCGCGGAGATCAACACACATGCGTAGGGTACCATTGGCCTTTCGGGCTAGAACAATGGGAGAAACCCAATCGGATGACTCGATGGGTTCTATGACATCGCTGGCACAAAGTTTTTCTAATTCTTTTTTAAGTGCATCTCGTAAAGCCAAAGGTACTCTACGGACCTTGTGCACTACCGGTTGGGCACCATCAAGCAATTTAATTTTGTGTTTAAAACCCTTAAATAAACCTAGTTTGTCATTAAAAATCTCAGGATGGGCAGATTCCCACGTTACCTCTTTGAGGGTTTGCACATACACCAAATCTTTTTTTAATATGACTTGATAGGGATCATTTGGATCTAAAATGATCCCCAGGTTACCTTGGTCTTGCCACCCCAAAAAACAAGTATCGTCTTTAGCAACATAAACAACACCCTGAGCAATTGCCTTTAAAACACAAATTGGCATGAAATTTACCTAGTACATTGATGTTTTTACCACCATAAGCAATAGGGCGAACCAGTGAATGATTTAAAACGAGACCTTGAGATTGAAACAGGTCCTCCCATATTTTGTCACTTATGAGTGTAAATGGAGACCCTGAATCGGCCAACATTTTAATGTCCCTTCCGTTGACAGTCAGAGTACATAAGGGTCGTTTAGTTTCTTGTAGAACTGTGGAAACTACGTCAGAGCAGTGAGATTCTGATAATAAACAAATTTGATCCTCTTTGCTTGAGGGTGATTCATCCGAGGGTTGTTCAAGGTTGAGGATTTTCTTGCTGGAAGATGGACCAGGATTGGAGGATGGCTTGCCACTGGATTTGCAGACATTGGCAAAATGACCTTTCTTGAAGCATTTGCTGCAAGTTTTGTTAAGGGCAGGACAGAATCTGGCATTACCAAGATGAGAATTGCTGCCACAACGGTAACACTCCCAACGTCTTTTAGAAGGTCTGAAGTTGGTGTTAGATTTAGAGTATCCTCCGGTTTTTCCTTGGCATGGATTATCTTTTGAAGATTTGAATTTACCCTTAACAGCTGAAACATTTTGTGGTGGGGAAGTGGGATTTGAAATTGACATTTGTTCCAAATAGGATGTAGTGCTTTCGATCCTAGTGGCAATTTCCAATGCTTTTTGTAGAATTAATTCAGGTTTGGATAAAAGAGCCTCCTGAACTTTTTTGTTATTAGTTTTTTCTACAAGTTGGTCTCTAATCATTTTTTCCTCAAATGTTCTATAATCGCAGGAAACTGCTAGGATGCGTAAGGCACCAACGTAGGTGGATGCAGACTCTCCGGGAAGCTGTGCTCTTTTGTAGAATTTGTGCCTTTCTAGCATGACATTTTTACAAGCTTTGAACCTAGCGTCAAGAGACTTAATTGCTGTGGCGTATTCATCTTCAACTCCATCGCCTTCAATAAATAAAACTAAGACTTTCGGAGTGTGTTTAAGAATGGTGCGACCCTCTGATCCAAGACAATGTCTTAGAATTGCGAATTATTTTTTATGTGTGAATGAGTCACCATCAAGAGCATCTAAGTATGCTTCGAAACTTTCTTTCCATTTCTCCCAATCCAATTCAGGAGAAGCAGGATTAGGTGAAAATGCTGAAGGAGGTAATAAGGATTGCTGCATGATAAAGAACACGACCAAAAGATAATGTAAGGTTGCAAAATGCGTAATAAGGGTGTGTGTATCACCGTAGTGAAGAGTTATGTGTGACACACTTTGGGAAGGTGTGTGTGTCATCGCAGAGTTGGGCACGAAGGATGCCTCCGACACACTAGTGGTATTTGTGTAATAATTGACGTGTGTGCCGTCGAGATAGTTGTTGTAGAGTGAACAACACGCAGTTGTGACTAGAAGAGATGCTTGGAGGTTAACGTGCGTATCGTTGAGACATTTAATTTATTATTTTTTTTCCGAGTCAAACAACTTGCGCACTTTTAAATAGATTTGCGTGTCGTCGGATGAGGAGTAACGCTGCATGCAGCGATAGCTTTTAAGGCTGAGCACATGGGAAATGCTCTGAAGCTGTGCGCATCAGTGGAAACACAGGCGTTACCACGGAGATATAACGCGCAGGGTTGAAGGAAAATGGCGGCACGCAGCGTGCGTAGGGGCAGGCGGCGTCAGGCAATCAGGCAGAAATCACGTAGGAGCATGGTTGACGTCACAAAGGGCTGCGCAGATTTCAAGAATGCGGATAAAGCGCGAGCAGAGTACAGCAGGAACAGCGCGAGGAAGCCCCGAAAATGAATAAAATCAATAAAGTCTCACCACAAACTTCCTTTGAATCGGGGTTTTTCTCTTCATGAGGATGTTGAAGGAACCCTCGAGTGTGGGCGGTCTAGACGACTGGATATGGATCGTTGCTCCAGGTAAACAGCTGGACGCAGGAAACGAAGGAAGCGGCTGGCAGGCACGCGTGGTCGTCTTGAAGGCAACAGGAACTCGTCGCCAGTGAAAAGAAGACGACAGGTAGGTGTGTAATCTTCTTTATTGCCAACAAGACAGGAGCAACGATGTATAGTGCTGTTCAGTATAAGCACCAACCGTCATCCCACTGCCCTTCTCATTCCAGAACTCCCGTGGTTCTGAAGCATCACGAGAAGCACAGAGGAGATGATTGACATAGATACAAACCCAACAAATTCCCAGATGTAAGTGGAGTGGACCTATGCAGATGAAGCCATCCTGTAGGCTGGTTTAGTTAGTTCTGCTCCCTCTGCTGCAAAATCAGCCATGATGAATTTTGGAGAAATTGTACTCTCTGGGAGAAAATAATGCCACACTTTTGAGGATGTGGTCATACCCTGGGGTGTTGCCCTGCACCCCATTGGACAGCAGTGACCTCCTGCTTGACCCAGAGAACTTGGAATAAATATCTGCGAGGGAAAGAGCCTCTCAGATGATGCTGCTTGAGACTTGAGAGAAGGGTCCCTGCTGAGGAGTTTGATTTGCACAAGCCAGGCCCTGCACTCTGAAGATTGAGCCGGTTGCACAATCTTGAACTACAGCCCTGTGGACTACCTTGCTTCAAAGGGACTAAAGAGTGGACTCCCTGCAAGCTACAGGTTAACAGAGCTCACCTGGACCATCACCACAAAGAATCCTCAGCCTGGAGAACTACCAGTGAATTTGTAAGGGTTTTGTCCAAGTGGATTGTGGGAACTGAAGTCCCAAACTTTCAAGGACCATCTTGGAGATTCCAGATCCTTGGAGTAAGATTTGGACACTTTGGGACCCTTTGAGGAACTTCAGGAAGAAGTTCCAGAGGTTTGTAGAAGTTTCGGAGCAACTTTGGAAAAAAGCTCCATAAGTGGACCGACTCGACCTGGCCAGCCAAGCTGGCGACCCTCAACCACGAGCTGGCCTGCCGTCCAGGTTCCTTCCGCTGAAAAGCTCCAGAGGTCCGACTTCCAGAGTTTGACGGGAAGTAGGCATAAACCCAAGCCGGCGAACCCTCACCGAATTTGGCCTGGTGAAGGGCATCGAGGGACCCTGCAAGAAAAAGCTCAGTAAAAGTTTCTAATTCCGATCTTAGAAAAGGTGACTAGGACCAACCGCGAGAGCCAAGCCGCCCACTTTCAACTACAAGCCGGCCTGGATTCCTGGCTCGTCCTGCTGGAAAGATCCAGAGGTCAGATTTACATAAGTTTGACCGGGAGCTCGTCACAAGGCAAGCCGGCGAACCCTCACCAAATCCGGACTGGCTGAGAGCTTCGAGGTACCAAAGGAAGAAAAGCTCCAGAAAAGTTTCTATCTCAGAAGGTAAAAACTTTGACTGAGATCTACCGCAAGGGATAGCCGCACAGGGCTCCATCGCGGTCGGCCTGAAACTTTGACTTTGAGCCGGTCTAGCGCGACCAGATGTCCCAATAGGCTCTATAAGTTTCTATGTGCTATAAAGTGCTAAATCTTTCAAAAGTCATATCTCCGGTTTCCTACATTGGATTTTTTTCACTTTAAAGGTAAAAATATTTCCTATTTTTATAAATTGGTGTTGGATTTTTATTGTGTGTTTTGTCTTAATTATTTACTGAATTGGTGTTTTTAAATGCTTTACATACCTGTCTTTGAAGTTTAGCCGGGCTGCTCGCAACCAAGCTACCAAGGGTTGAGCATGGGAATAATTTTCTAAGACAGGTACTGAGCCAATATATTGAGGTAGGGCCTTATTGCAAGGACAGATATATATTTGCCCCTACTAATAACCCACTTTCCGACATCCAGACCAAGCACTCTTAAACTATACGGTCTACAAGTATGAATGACATGTGACTCCCTCACCTTGTAATCCTCGGTCTTATGTAACATTTCCTATACACTGATTTACACACCTATGATCGATTGTCTCTATGTAGTGTGTGTGATGTAAAGCGCTGACACCCTTCACTGGTATGAGTGGCGCTATATAACTAATTAAATGCATCTGAGAGAGTGGTTATGGAGACTTGAGTGGCACTATTAAAGGGTGGTAGTGAGGGAATCCGTGGCGGAGCTGGTTTGTTGAATACCAAGGTGGTCTATTTGATTTCAGCTCCTGGCTCCTTCATCCACCAACATACTCTCCATTCACATTATCTCACACTAGAAGCTTCTTTCTCATCTTTGCTTGCTCCCTTTTCACAGTTTTCCATATTTCCCTTCCTCCTTCTGCCCATACCCCTTGATACCTTTCTCTGTCTTGTTCTGTTTTACAGTCTGATGGTTTAAAAAATGTACCGGTCTCTAAAAAAGAATGCAGTTGGGCCTCACCTGCAATCACCAGCTTAAATTAAGACACATTAGGTTGCAGCTCACAAAGGAAATGCCAGAGTGGCTAGTCTGACCCTTTCTGCATTTTATCTCCTGACTAAAGAGCAGATACACCATTTTCTCTCCTTTCTGCAAGACACAAGGCCCCTAGCCTTCTGCCTTCCCCATAGCGTAGACCAAAACCATTACATATGACCAGAAATAAGGGCCACAGGGAGAACCTCATCTCAGTCCCTGTCCCCTTCCTACCTAAAACAGTCTCCCAAGTTAACTGTGCTTACTCAGCACAACTGACTCTGGCGTTAATCCGAGCCCATTTTAATGTATCTTCTCCTATCCTTGTTGCTTCTGCTGGGGTACTTACATTACTATTTCCATCTGAGTGAATGCTGCTTCAGAGCATCACCAGCTACCAGTCTCTTGTCTGTAATTGTCGGAGGGTCCACCACTAAAGAATGCTTGCCAACTGCACTGTGTACAGCTTCTGCTGTTTCTCATTCATGCCTCTCCACACACAGCCTCCCTTGGACTATGCAAGAATATGGACCCTCCACAGGCAAGACTTGACGCTTGAACCTTGTGCCATCGTATTCACATTGACAGTATTTGTAAAGTGCACACGTAGTTAAAAGGTAGCGGAGTGCTGTACAGGGTCAAAGGCAGAGATCCAACCAGAAAGTGAATCTGGGTGGGAGGTCCTGGGTTCTGCAATGGGAGGTGGACTCGTTACTGTGTTGTGATGTTGTGTTCCCAAAAGATATGCATCTTCAGCTCCTTCCTAACTTGAAGCATCCTTGGGGTGGTCCTAATGGATCCAAGGATGTAATTACAGATCCTGAGTGTGTGGATGGGGTAGGCCTGTTTCCCCGTTGTTTTATTGGTTCTTGCACATCTTTGTCCCCCTGAATGAGGGTGTCTGAAAATGTCCCTGACTGGCCCATTGATAATTTTGCATTGTTTGTTAGATGTAACCTGCATGACTGGGCCTAAGACTGCAGATGAGGCCTCACCAGTGATGTGTACAGAACTTACAACTCTGCTGAGTTTGCACCCCGATATCCAATCCAGAAGTGTTCATACTGGCCCCACATTGTTGACAAGTGAATTCCACAGATTGCATTCTTTGAGAGCCATCATTCCTCTGTCATCCTGGACCCAGATTCATGCCCAGAGCTGTTACACTCCTAGCTGCCAATTGGCCACATGTCAAATGTATGCCCTTCAGGCCATCCTGGATTTATGGACCACTGTACTTTGCATTCCTGGATTTCAAAGTCAACGCCTATAGCAGAAAACATAAAACTACAAGTACCAGAATGCAAAGGGCTGCTGGCTAAAGAGCCACGATAGGCTGATGACCTCATCTATGAATCTTGTGCACTTGGAGCTTTAAAAATTAAAGTCACGCTGCTGAAAGTCTAATTTGTACAGTCTTCAAAAGCATAGTTTTTTCCTTGAAAGCCCACTTGAGTGTTCCTAATTCAAGAAGACCCACATCTGTCACAGACAAACACAAAGAGACAGCACAGAGGGCATGTGGTGCTAAAGCACCTGGCACACTTTTTTATCAAGAAGATGCCCTAGCAGGCCTGGGATTTTTAAAGGTGGATGGGTCGCCAACTGGTGCAGTGGGGTCATAAGGACTACTCATAGTTCAAATGTTGGTGCAATACTGTGAGTAAAGCACTTGCACTTTTTGTGAATCATAAACACAAGCACAACAGGCCTAAGTGGGAAAATTATGTTTTAAATTGGGACCATTGTCAGGACATTAATGGTAGAGACTTGATACTGGGGCAACTTGGTTTACACTTGGCGTGCCTGCAAAACGGGCCCTCATATTTCTATTTGGGTTCAGAGTGGTCCTGCCTGAATAAGTGTGGCTTACCTTTAATGTTACCAGAGGACTCCATAATATCATCAGAGAGACAGCGGTCAAGTCATGGGCTTTCCCTTTTCCTGACATTGCTCTCAGGTATATTAGTCCACTTGGTTAAGCTGATGTAATGCAAGACTATCCCAGAATGCATTATTGTGTTTAAGGAAAGTCGGGGACAGCAAAATAGCATTTTTCCTGATACTGTGTCATCTGGTACCTGCACTAGGCTTCTTAGTGAAGTGGGAAGGCACTTGGGAAAGTACCCTATCCAGTCTGTGATTCTTAATTCAAGCGCCAGCTCCCACCTGAGCCAACTGTGATCTGCAACTGCAGTGCTTAACCCCACAGTCAGACTCCGATAATACTTCAGTTCGTGTGACCTTGACATTCAAAACACAAAAATCAGGAAGCAATGGTCGAAGTGGGGGGGAAAAAGTAGGAGAACTGTGGGCGGAAAATCGGAGGGCGAGAATAACCTGAGATTTGGGTTTGTGGGCGGAGTCAGAGGTGTGGCCAGAAAGAGCAAAACTTCCCTATTTTTAGTATTTGTTTGGCATTTCACTGACCAGTTAATTCAACCAATAGATACACGTTTATTTAAGGTTTAATATGAGTAATTGAGATTAAAATACATTCACAAAGTGGGATATGTTTTCTATCACAGAATGTGCCAAATACGCTTAAAAGTGGAATCACAAGCCATTTGTCTCCTCCGAGCAATGCAGTTTCTGTCATCAGCACTTCTCCTCCCTTTTTCCACAAGACCAGTTCAAACATGAATGGCAAAATATCCTAGTTTGCAAATGTTTTCCACTCAATTATGGCTGTACCATATTTGCCACATAATACATCATCTGCTGCATAATCTCCCCAAATAATTGTTTGTAGCTCAAACGGATCAAAAATTACAAAAAAAATGTGACTTATGTTGCTGCTAAGGGTCATCTTTCTCACTGCTTCATTTGTATGTTACACAGGTACTAATGAGGCAAAAGCTTTTGAGAGGCTGTTAGTATGTATAAAAATGTCAAAATAATAAAGTATCAAAATGTGCCGCATTACGCTGCAGCCTTTTTTTTGTTGCATAATTTAGTCAACAATGCGACATAATTTTGTCCTCCATTGCTGCATAACTCGAGTGTCCCGAAAGCAGGCAGCACATGTTAAAAGTGCTTGACCATGAAGTTTGCGAACTTAGTTTGGTGTGCATGCAAATCCTACATTGCCAATCCTTGGCAAGTTGCACTACTACTGCTGAAAAAGGACAATGGAGGTTCCAATGGGTGAGGTGGACTTGCCTCAAGGGTCTTGTGACCTCAGTGACAGAGTCACTGTCACTCTAGGGTGTGCTGCTTCATAGGCCTGCCTGCAAGACTGGAGGTGAACTTCAGTATGGATTGTGATGGACAGGCCTTCAAGGTTAACCCCCACTTGCCACCGCTAGGGTCCACCTGCTGGTGCTAAGACACCAGGGCTTCGAAGGTCTATCGGGGCCTTCGAAGGTGTAGCATGGGAATGTGCTCTGTCAGGAGAGTGTTCTGGTGGACTGGTCATGAAGGCTGAACCTGGTTCTCCAGTTCCAAATTTAGCAGCTCTGGCCAGAGTGCCACATCCTCTCCTCCACTGAACACCATACTGCCCCACTGAGAGAAACTCGCACTGCCTTCAGCTACAACACAATTGTGCTGCGACTCAATTCAAATTATGCACTAGACAAGAGTAATATGCTGCCCGAAAAAAAAGTGATAATATCCTGGAAAAAGCAAACCCTTATAGGGAATGCAAGGATAAGTAAAGCATGTGAAATGTAAGCAGGAACAACATGGTTACCTTAACGGTTTTAAACTCATTATTCAATAATCAGTAGGTGATTTTGCCTGAAAAGTTCAGGACATGACTACAGGACCCGGAAGGGACCCGTTTCAATGTACATTGCTTATATCCTCAGAAAACGTAAGCAGTTTGGTTTAAAAGAGACCACATCCCTGAACACAGAGATGCGGTACACATTTTATATGCTAAAATAATTAAAAGAGTGGAAAAGTTCACATTAAACGTTTTCCACTCCACCCATCAACCAGGTATTGCAGTCCCTCTGGAAATGGTGCACTTCCCCACCCTGGGAAAACAATGTTGTTCAAAGAAAGAAGATAAAAAGAAAGTAGCGCTTCACTGGCAAACTCTGTAAAGTAGCGCTAATGTGCGTGGGTGTAAATAACAATCTGGCCTGTCTGCTGACCACTCTGTATTGCTTTATTTAGTTATTTAATTATTTTTAGTATTTTTCTCTCTGTCCCGAGGTTGCACTTTGGAATAGAAAAAGGTCAGAAAATGACGACATTTCCATCCAAAGTGTTTCGTTCTTTTTTGGATTCATTTCACAGGGGCACACATAAAGAAAAGGAGTGGCAAGAGAGGGTAAGAGCTGTCTCGTGAAATCACTAAGTGAGGAGGAGCGAGACAGAAAGAGAGGGCGGAATAAAGAGAGAGAGAGGGGAGGGGGCAGCTGCCAGAGGCAGAGCAGAAAAAGTGGACACTGTCCTTGCCTTCTCTGGGCAGGAAGGAAAAGAGACAGCATTTTTTTTCTTCTCTGCCGGTCCCAGAACGGCCGAGCCTTACTGCAGCATAACAAAGGGCAAAGGGCGGGTGGCCTCTCTGACTGGAGGCAGGTCACAGGTCAAGTGCAGGGCTATTATAGGTAGCGCTTTCACACGCCAATGGCCCTGCGAATCACAGAAGGGAGAGGGGAAATTCTTTTGAACCTGACATGGTACCTCATCATCTACAAGCAGTGATTGGTTTGCAATCCTCCTCCAAGCTGTCATGTCTGAAGCTGCCACTGCTGAAGAGGAAGACATTGTTGATCACATCGAGGAAAACTCCCCAAAACACCTCAAGGCCAGCCAGCAGTCTCCCACCCAGGGAACTCCTACGGTGCCCAGGCTACCCCTAGAAAGCCATGGATGCTCATACCACTGATTCAGGACTCTCCTCCACCCACATGGAATACAGGGACTGAAGTGGACTCCCCATGCAACCCTCTCTGTAATGGACAAACTGCTGCATGAGAAGGCTGGAGGCTGGCATGGGGAAATGGTGTCCTCGGGAAGGGTCCATTTTTCAAGCAAAAACTCTCTGTGGCGGGGATATTTGTCAAAAGACGAAGCCTTCTGCAACATCAAATCATACGTGGAAGATGTCCCAATGTTGACTGAGACAAACCCGTATCTTGGAAGATTGGTGAAGTTGTACCAAAACATCTGGACAGATGGAGGTGCGACCCGCCTTGGCCATGTATACACTAGACGCCACATAACACAGGTGACTGTCCAACTGCAGGGCAGATGCATACGCCTCATTCAACTGGGGCACAACAGCAACCTGCAAGGCCCATCCTCTCCCAGATCCCTACCAACAACCCACATACAGCGCCTACAAGTACACTTCATTCAACTACACAACCTGAACACCCTGTGGGCCCAGCATTGTGCAGCAGAGGATCACCACCTCTGTTCCTCTACCAGCCAATCACAGTCCTCATAAATATGTATCATACATAGAAAGACTTCTATTACTATTGACAAAATGCAGGATTATGTCTCCTGGACGCAGCCGGGCAGTCGCCTATAACACGATGCCTTGGGGTGCCAGGGAGTGGGCACTGGCTGCAGAGATCTGGCTCACTATGATACACCCGATGACAGGGCACAAGGGGGCATTCAAGACTGGCACTCAATGCCAGGTAGGCTTTGGAAAGTGACCATGACTCGTCGCCACCGACACCCCTGGGGGAGACCCCCTACCCCTCCCAACTGGCATATCCAAGCTGTATACAGGAGGGATGTGACACGGCGCCTATCAGAGTGGGGCGCTGTGCATTTTCTGGATCGGAAGGAGATGCATTGTGTTCCATAACAAAACAGGGGCTGGATTGTCCTGGGGATAACCATTAGGGGAGGGGGGGACGGGGGGGGGGGCTGTGGTTACTGTTACTTTACTCAGGGCTTTAAGTGGGATGAAAAAACTCGGGGGTCTCTCAAAGGGGCGAGGCCAATGTAATTAAGGGCATGGCTTAAAAACATGTAATCTAAAAATCTGTGCTTAACATAGTGTGCCGCACGACTTGTATTTTTCTGTTTCTGTCATTGCATCCAAATATATGATACAACAATTAACATCATACCTACAACAAGTCAGGACTATTGGCTTTGTCAATGGTTGTTAGTTGCATAAGATAAATAAGCAGCAACTATGGCTTTGTTATATTATTGAAAAAGCTTCCAATTAAAGCCCTGGTGACACCACGACAATGTTGCTGCTCCTGAGTTTCAAAAAGAGAAGGGAAATCCAGAGAGAGAATGACTCTCTTTAAAGGATTTCCCTTCCCCTAGAGCCTCACCTGGCATGACGTCATGCCATAACTTCTCCACTACTGAGAAGTGAGCAGTGTGAGCACGCGCACATCGATGTGCCAGCTGTAACTGCAGTCCGGGAAAAAACGGACCGCCTGTGCCAGGGCACAAAGCAGAGCCCGATAGAGACCCGTTTCGAGGCCCCCTTTAAAAAACTGCCGGTGCTCAGATCCGGTGAGACCCAGCCCACTTAAAGCCCTGACTTTACTGATACATTTAAATTGTATTTGTATAGCCCTTACTACTCGATGCGGGGTTGAAGCACTTTTCGGTGAGTAGCACACTACTCCGAAACCCAAAGGATTAGTATATAGGAAATATAAATTGGGAAATATAAATTGTTAATTTAAGTGGTGGACAAGGGAGTCTGTTAGTTGGATTGAATAGAAGAAAGTAGGGATAGAGGAGGGAGGAGTTAAGAAAGGATCTTAGGGACATCACAGTAGTAGAGTGAGGTTTGGGATGAGTCGAGGCAGAGGATACATTGAGAGAGGTATAGGGTGAGACAGAGTAGTGCACTGCGGGGAGTTGTTCTAAATAACCTCTGCAACAGCTCAATCAAAAACACACACAAAATTTAAAAAGAAAAAATACTTAATATAAATATAACATGAAAACAAAACAATTAAAAATTGTTCATCCATCTGCTTTGGGGAAACGTCGACTGTCATTGGAAAGATCAAAGAGAACAAAAGTACAGCATGTCTAAGGCGGTAGACTGAATCTGGTGCTAGGCAAAAGAGACAACAAACGTGCCGTGAACCAGTCGAAAGTAAACTTAAAGTCAGTCCCGCACATCAGCTGGCATATCTGAAATACTTTCCTGGGTTAAGGGACTACTTTCCTGTTCATCGTTCTCTTCCAAGACTGGGACCACCTTTAGCTCCTCCACAGCTGCAGACACTCGTGGTTGTGGGGAGGGCTGGAAACAACCCAGGGGTCTACATACACTAGGGTAAGTTTAGGAGCAGAGGCGACTGGTAGAGGAGGGCTGGGAGACAGAATGGGTGGGATTGAACTTGCTGCCTCCAACCAGAGAAGGCCTGAAGGCCTCAACCTGCTCTCCCTTGTACTCAGGACAAAGAAACAGACACCAAGAATCATATCGCTGGCCTCCTGTCAAAGCTACGTGGACACAACAAGCTACAAAACACCTTTTCCAACCACTACCTAGCTGACCACCGACACCTGGAATAGACCCTGCTGTTTGGTCTCTGCCTGATACCCTATGAGCCTCTAAGTGCCTCCCCTGATGTCCGGACGGGGGTGGGGGGTTTAGAAGTGTACTCCTGTGGTGGATTGGGACTTAAAGGACTAAAGTGAGAAGGTAAAATATTTGACCAAGGATGAACCTGTGGGTGTATCCAACCCATGCTCCATCACAGCCAGCATCAAATTACGCTAGGTTGTAGTCTACGGCGACCACTGCCTATCATTGGAACTTTATGCTTCTTGACGCTATTCATATTGTTTATAAATTTTAATCAATTTTTCTAATTCAGTTTGGATTTTTATTGCTTTGAATTTTTTTTTTTTACTGAGATTTATATAGCGCAAACTTGACTTGAAGGTATCGGGTATCGGAGCACTTTACATAGCACCAGTTGCATTACATGAGGACAAATTCATTTTTGTTAGGCACGGGGAGATTAAGTGATTTGCCCAGAATCACAGGATGTTCAGTGTCATTGCCAAGACTTGAACCCGGTTCCCCAGATTCGAGGTCGACCGCCTTGGCCATTAGGCCAACTCCTCTCCCCTAATTTGGATGTTATTACTGCTTTGGTACTGCGTAAATACTTTATACAGTGCCCTAAGTTAGGCCTGTCCATAGCTACCATGAGGTTGAGCTCAGCTTAATTTAGTGACTTTGAGGGTTCAAACTGACAAGGGTTGTTGTTGTTCCTAGAGGTGGCTAATCACCCCTCCCTCTCTCCCCCCAAAAATAATCCAATTTCTTACAGGAAAGACTTTCATTTTTTCTCCACTTGGGGCATAATGATCTGAGCCTTGACGGGTTGAGCATAGAGGTCGGGGCGGTCTTAGCATTCCCTTGAGTATAGCGAGGAATTGCGCTGAGCGCTCTGATTTTGGGAGTGTCTCAAATAGGAAACCCTCCTCAGGCATGACATGAATATCTACCTTGTGATAGGCAGCCGCTTGTTGTAATTCCCCGTAATAGGTTGCCGTAGCATCATCCCCGCGCCTTATTGGGAAGTGGTGTAAGTCTGGATCCCCTGGTGGATCAATATTATAGTCCTCCCATGGATCGTCCCTAGGGTGTGGATGGAATGGACCCTCAGAATCCTCTGGAGGGGTGTAGTGACTACCCACATGTAAGTAGGATTCTGGAGATGCTTAAGGGGAATATGGCGGGTTTGGGGGGAGGTGGTGGAAGTGGGGATGGAGGAGGTGGAGGTGGGGGGGGAGGGTTAGTATTTGTGTCCTTGAACCTCTTGGGCATTGGTGAAGCCTCTGAGCGGACGTGTGGAGTGGCTACTCTTCAAAACCAAACCTCTTTTTCCTTGGTAGGATGTCCACAGTGTTTGGGAGGGGACATTTTGGTGAAACCTTTTGCTGTTCGAGGAATGTCCGCTTCTGTCTCTGGTCGAGCTCTTCCTGTAGCTTTTTGAGGATTGGTCTCTTGGATTCATAAGACTCTGATGTGGACGGAGGTCCAGACACCAACGCTGACTTCAGTGCCGAAGAATGCAGATGTAGAGTGTGCTTTTGGCCTAGAAGGACGTTGATTGTCGGAGCTGGAAGCCCTCTTTGGATTCAGGGGCCAACACCCTTTGAAGGGTCCTGTTTCGGCTCTGATGCCTTCCCTATGTACCGAAAGGAGCATAAAGGCCCCAGAGGCCATGTAGGTGGCCGTTTCTTATGCACAGGGCTGGAAGCCCAACTCTCTCAAGAGCAGTGCTGTGGGTCAGAGTACAGTTTCTTATGAGACTTGTGGTGAACTTCCACTGTGATCATACTCACAAACCCGAGTGTGGTCTTCGTGCGGTGGTCTGCATCAGCTGAGGTAGATGGAGCCCTTTCTTCCTCCTTATCAGCCTCAGATGCATTTGAGTCGAGTACTTCCGACCTGGGTTGGTGAGTCCTGACGCCCAAGACTCGAGGACTTGTTCTTCCTTAGTGCCAAGGAGATCTGGTTCCCAAAAGATATACGGGCTTCTTTGGCTGGCTGTTTCTGCGTCCTGATGTGGACCTAGCACCTGTCTCTCCGATAACGAGGATCCTTTTCACACTAAAATATGAGACAGAAAGCACACTCGACGTTGTTATGACCTGGGGAGAGATAGAGTTTGAAGACGCTATGGTAGTCGGCCCAAGCCTTAGCGTGGTATTGCCAGCATTTCCTGAAGGGCGTCCGCTTCATCATCTACCATGTGATGACATTCTCCTATGTCCAAGGCTGAAAACCGAAAGCACGTGCCCCCAGAGGGTGGTGGAAGCCATGAGGATCAGGGACTCATTGTGGGATGGCCTCTGAAGCGCGTTGTTGTGGACTAGAAATTCCCAAAAGCAACAGTCGCTGGAAAAGTCTCAGAGGCGGGAGTGGAGGGTTGAACCTCGAGAGTCCGAAGGAGGAGCAAGGAGCATGTTGAATTTGTGGGAGTCCCGTAGGTACATATACAAACCAATGGCGGAGAAAAACAATGTAACAATGGAGTCGATGCCCATGCACAATACTTACTAAGGTAGAAGTGACTTGACACCCTGTGACTTGAAAGACTTTTTCTAACTAAAACAGCTTGCAACATCTGAGCCGAACACTAGATGGCAGGAGTATGCATTGCTTGTGTATCTACAACCACAAGTGCTACGAGCAATTAGCTACCTGTGACTACCGTTATCGAGCATTGGTATGTTTTATCGATTCACATGCCTGAATTATTCCGTTTTCAATCTAGAAATTGTTGGTAGTTTCTTTATAAATTAGTAATTATAAATTAGTAACAGTGAACATTCACTTAGACATAAAATTAGATGCAATTTGGAGCTGATGAGATGCCAACAAAAATATTTTTTCATAATGATCCAATAATTTGTTTTAAAACATAGTCCATCCATTTTTCTTATAGAACACAGACATTGCTTTTGATCAATGTACCCTCACAATGTTTATTCTTTTCAAATTGCCATCAAATAATCTTCACAGCCTACCAACCATGTTTGAGACATCCCGCTTTCTCAACGCACTTGATCGGCTCAAAATATACAGTGCAAAGCCTTAATTCTACCAATCACTATATTTTATTCGCGAAATCCACTTCAATTTGAATCCTCTGTTTTGTCCTTAAGTTATGATCATCGACTTGTAACTCTTAGAAAGCTTTTAGTTTCCACTTCATATTAATCTAGATCTGTGATTCAAGCATTGGAACGCCTTTCAGCGAGACAGCCTTTTAGCTTCAATCAGTGACGGCTGATCAGATGCCTTGTATGGGGTGTCTAGCAAAACGTGTAAGCTGGCTGTGAAGATTATCTGATGGCAATTTGTGAAGAATAAACATTGTGTAGATACAATGATAATTTATTTTTGTGTTCTTTAAGAAATGAATCAGAAAAAGGGGGAGGAGGAGGATTGGGCTAGGTTCACCCTCCTGTGTGATCAGAATACATCAAAAAGAATCGGTGGGTGACGGATCAAAAGAACCTAGCCATGAAACAAGGGCGGGTTCACCAATTGGGGTGAAGGCCACCTCTACTGGTAGAAAAGAAAAATTTCTTTTCTTGTGTCCCCTCACTCACCCAGGGTTGCCCCTAGGTGACATGCTTCATCATTGGGGCCATCCCAAACATCTACTAATTGGGGCGTGCTGCGACTTGCGGATTTACGTAGGAGCACTTACCTTGTGAGGCTATGTGTTGTGCAGTGTAGGGGGGAGTGATGTAAGTGATGTTTTAAAAAATTACCTAACTAGTGAGCTATTGTTTTATTCCTGCTCCTAGTTGGTAGGGATAAAAAGGGGGTTAATAAAAGGGAAATGTAACTATTATGTAATTATAATCCCTTGTATTATGTCAACATGTTTCAAGGTATCCCCTAAACCTTTTCTTCAGGACAACAAAGGGACCAGCCCTTTGTGTACCACTCCGTGCGGACCTATAATAAAGTGAAGTGAAAAATTATTAATGCACACCTATTGTGTGAGCATTGGGAAAAATATACACATACGGTTGCTTCTGAACACGTAGTAACTGTCATTGGGAAGAAAAAGCAAAATGCAAATTAATACATACTGCCTGCCCACCGTTCTTGTGGGCAGGTAAAGGCGTTACGCTGCGCGTAAAAGAAGGTACTTCATACTATGGTGTAAGTGCCCTTGAAAGCAAACTTAGTTAGTGCTCAGATCTTGTGTGGGTAATACTACACATGATACCTTAAATGTGAGCAGGCAAGGTTGAAAAGACAATTTAAAAACACTTGTAGTCAAGGACAAAAAACAGGGCACACAACATGTAACATAAAATCAATTTCTTTTTGAAACATACTTATTTTTTGGCAAAAGTGCGCCTCATGATCTGTCTGGGTGGAGGGGCCTGTAGAAACCCTATATTATAATAATAGACAAAGGAATGAGATAATGAGGATTTGTTATAAGCCACTCATTGCTTGTGCCTTCCTATGACTGGTTTAGAAAGAGCAAATGGAATTTAGTGAAAAAGGCAAGTAGAGTTATGTAAATTCCTGTAGAGAGAAAAATTCACCACTTGCAACACTATAGGAGTTGTGTATCTAATTACGTGCCACTGTGACCTACATTATGTGGGTATGACCACCAGGAAGGTGAGCACAAGAATCTGCGAACATCGGAGCAACATCCGATGCCACAGAGCAAGTACCAGAATGACGGCACACTTCAACGAGAAACAACACACCCCAAATGACATGCGGTGGGTAGTGTTGGAACATATAAAACCCTGTGAAAATTTAGAACAGATACTACTAGAGAAAGAGCGAAGATGGGTTTTCAAATTACGCACGGATATTAGAGGTTTGAACGAGAATATACCATGGGGCCAATTCACTAGATAAATTAACCCTGATATCTGGAAACCCCACCTGGCATGTTTTTTAACGGCATGTTATGAAAATTAAAATCAAGAACAAAGGCACTGAAATCCTCTACCCCGTGTTTTTTTGATAAAGTTTTTTTTTATAAAATTGAAGGCAGTATGACAAGAAACATCCCTAGCCTTTTCCCTTTTTCCTTTTCTGTTTATTGTTTTTTTTGACCATTCCAATATGGCCGCCATTTAAGAAACTCATGGTGTCCCTTTGAACAGGGTTCGATACTGACCCAACCTATTTTTTGACAAAATACCGGGCGTCCTCTTATTCTAGTACGAGGTAATCTTGCACTCAAATTATTAATTTAGACTTTCTAAAATCACAACCCCTTTTTCATAAAATTAGAGGTTTGAACGAGAATATACCATCGGGCCATTTCACTAGATAAATTAACCCCGATATCTGAGAATAAATAAATAAAAAAAACCCGCCTGGCATGTTTCTTAACGGCATTTTATGAAAATCTAAATCAAGAACAAAGGCAATGAAATCCTCTACCTCGTTTTTTGATAAAATTTGAAGGCAGTATGACAAAACATCCCTAGCCTTTTTCCTTTTCTTTTTCTCTTTATTGTTTTTTTGACCATTCCAATATGGCCGCTATTTAAGAAACTCACGGTGTCCCGGTGACCAGGGTTCGATACTGACCCCAACCTATTTTGACAAAATTCCGGGCATCCTCCTTTTTTCGTATAAGGTACTCCTGCACTCTAATTAGTAATTTAGACTTTCAAAAATCACACCCCCATTTCATAAAATACCAACAACATGGTGGACCGTTTACACCACAATACGAGACTACGCTTTACACGCTCTAGTATCTAACAGCACGAGGGAATGACTCGGCTGTTTTTCAGACTACTTATACCGGCACTAAGGCAAAGACACGCTAAGATGCGGTCTGCCTTGGGACTGAATAGGTCGTATTGACGGAGGGTTGCTGAGCACAGTAAGACTTTTTTCTCCCTACAGGACATCATCAATTTTTTTCTCTCTACAGGAATTTACATAACTCTACTTGCCTTTTCCACTAAATTCCATTTGCTCTTTCTAAACCAGTCATAGGAAGGCACAAGCAATGAGTGGCTTATAACAAATTCTCATTATCTCATTCCTTTGTCTATTATTATAATATAGGGTTTCTACAGGCCCCTCCACCCAGACAGACCATGAGGCGCACTTTTGCCAAAAAAAAGTATGTTTCAAAAAGAAATTGATTTTATGTTACATGTTGTGTGTGTCCTGTTTTTTGTCCTTGACTACAAGTGTTTTTAAATTATGTCTTTTCAACCTTGCCTGCTCACAATTACGGTATCATGTGTAGTATTACCCACACAAGATCTGAGCACTAACTAAGTTTGCTTTCAAGGGCACTTACACCATAGTATGAAGTACCTTCTTTTACGCGCAGCGTAACGCCTTTACCTGCCCACAAGAACGGTGGGCAGGCAGTATGTATTAATTTGCATTTTGCTTTTTCTTCCCAGTGACAGTTACTACGTGTTCAGAAGCAACCGTATGTATATATTTTTCCCAATGCTCACACAATAGGTGTGCATTAATAATTTTTCACTTCACTTTATTATAGGTCCGGCACGGAGTGGTACACAAAGGGCTGGTCCCTTTGTTGTCCTGAAGAAAAGGTTTAGGGGATACCTTGAAACATGTTGACATAATACAAGGGATTATAATTACATAATAGTTACATTTCCCTTTTATTAACCCCCTTTTTATCCCTACCAACTAGGAGCAGGAATAAAACAATAGCTCACTAGTTAGGTAATTTTTAAAACATCACTTACACCACTCCCCCTACACTGCACGACACATAGCCTCACAAGGTAAGTGCTCCTACGTAAATCCGCAAGTCGCAGCACGCCCCAATCAGTAGATGTTTGGGATGGCCCCAATGATGAAGCATGTCACCTAGGGGCAACCCTGGGTGAGTGAGGGGACACAAGAAAATAAATTTTTCTTTTCTACCAGTAGAGGTGGCCTTCACCCCAATTGGTGAACCCACCCTTGTTTCTTGGCTAGGTTCTTTTGATCCGTCACCCACGGATTCTTTTTGATGTATTCTTTAAGAAATGGACAGACCATGATTTAAAAGAAATTATTGGATGGATATTTATGAAAAAATATTTTTGTTGGTATCCCATCACCTCCAAATTGCATGTAATTTTATTGAACAATTCTCCGATCTCCCTAGCGGGTAACTAGGGATCTGGGAGGCGAAGAGGCTGGCTTTACGTTTAACAATATTCACTTAGACATGTTCATAACATAGTGCTTAGATCAACGTATCCACTTAAGTAGGTTTCCTGAACTCGAGGCAATTGGATAGACGGCCTCTGAGCGCCACTCATCATAGATGCTTGAACAATTAGAATAATCTCCTGAAAAAGGGAGGGTCACGTGAATCTGAGAAAGATACCAACTCTAGAGAACTGCAATTATAGGTAACCTTTTCTTCTCAAGCACTAAATCTTTCATTAATTCACAAACTTAAATTATGGCTGCACAGCAGTGTAGAAAATGGGTTTCGCCCATTTAGTCCACCAGGATTTTTTTACAATTGAGTACCCGTTGTTTTACTTTTACTGTGAGCGATTCTCACTACCAGAGTCTCACTCACGGGAATTGGACTGAGCATGCTAACCAGCGGTGTCCACCTCTTAATATAAGGCCATTGCTCTGCAGCTAGGGTGACAGGCACAGGGCTGGTTAGTTGTGAATACACGTATGTACGGGCTGTGCATGCGAGCACACTGTTGGGTGCCACCAGGTATCTGCGCATAGGTAGCCTGTGGTAAAGGGACTTTGCAAGGACTGGTACTAATCTGGGGTAGGCCTTATAATCGGGGTGGGTATTTATAGTGTAGGTCCTTAGTGCTTACTGGAAAATATGTGGTGTTTTCGCTGTATTAAACACATAGGCAAAATCTGCCCTATAGTACAGTTTTGCTCCACTTAGGCCTACAGGGCCAAGCAAGGTTCCAAAGTGGGGTAGAACATGCACTCTGAGTTTGAATTTGCAGTCCCCAATAACCCCTAGCCACATCTTATCTGACTTCAGGATCTGTCATATTTCTCTGGCTCAGCTCATAATCAGTTTCTAGGCCTTTGCCCCCCAATGGGCCAAGTTAATTACTCTGCTCCCCAGCAGAGGGATCAAAGGCCTCCCCACACAGAAAAGGGCAATCCACATTTATTTACCCAGTTCCTAAGAAAGCAGTGCAGTAACAAAACTAGAGGGGGACCCCCGGAAAAGTACATAGAGTAAGCCCCCCATTCTCCAGACCGAATTAGGAGCTCTTAGCCACTACCCGTGCACAGTGCCAGAGTGGGCCCCCTGGGGCTCATGGTCTCCTCACACCGCGCAGGCTATTGTTATGCAACTGTAAGAAAGGGAGAAAACATGCATCTTATACTTAGCTTGTCATACTGTACATAGGCTGGGATAGGACAGGCCCACCAGAACAAAGGAGGGCGCCCAGACCTTTAGAGCTAACACAGGAGGCCTGGCCTCGGCTTTGAAGTTTTAGTGGGAAGGCATAAGGCAGGTGTGTCAGCGAGAGGTGGAGTTGAGGCTCTCGGAGGAGCTCTTACCAGAGAAAACTTAAAAAGTCACCATTTTGGATTGTCCTAGAAAGCTGTGCAGGAGGGTTGGGGCAGAGGTGGAGGGATGATGTGGCATCCATGGACTGGCCATGGGTGCCGGGCCCCTAGAACTTTCCACTCACATTTAAAACCCCTACACAAGGGAGAGACAGTTTGGATGACCCTAGACCTGGGAGCGACAATGGCAAAAAGATGCCAATGGAAGGATAAGCCATCTGATTCCCTGCAAGGATGGACTAAAGACTTTGGCTTCAGGATGACCACCTCACGAAAAGCCTTATGTCTCCAGGGGCCTAAAGAACCCGACACCAGGAGAGGCTTCACATTATTTCAAGCACTCCTAGAGCTGGAACACTTGCTCTTGGGCTCTGGAGTGCAGGGCCCCCTTTTGGTTGGTGTTATGTGGCCTTTAGAAAGTGAACAAAGACTAACACCGATGTTTCTCATTTAAAAATGCTTTATTGACATTAATAGTGTATGACGCCATTATAATGAATGCTTTTCAATATGGTTATTTTCCTCCTTCATTTTAACAGCGATACAATGATGAATCCTAACATGCTTTCTTAATTTGGTGAAACCTTGACAAAGCCAGTAGGTCTGCCTTATATCTAATGACACCCCCTTATATTACAAAGTTGCATCTGGTATAGGTGGGGGTACTGTCATGGGGTTCAGGATCCACTAGGGGTGAAATGTGATATGAGGGTGACATCAGGGGTGCTTCCATCTGTCTGGTGTACATATTTGTTATTTAATCCATAGTGTGAGTTTCAGTGTATGTGAAATAAAGTACTTTTCCTATTTTTTTTAAACAGACTCGACAATAATTTATTGAGTGTTGTTGTTGTATGCCAATGAATTGGGATTGCTAGCCCACACCACCTCCTTGAGTAGACCTTGAACTGCTCTGCTTTGCTACCCAGAGAGAGGAAAATACTACAATGAGGAACTTGGTTCCCAGTAATATGACAACTGCAGACTGTATGGAAATGCCTCTTTTTGTATGTTCACCCCCAAGTTTTTGGACTGATGCTGCTGTTTTTTTTTTTACCTGGACAGTGCACTGAGGCCTGACCATTAAACAGGTATGTTGAATTGGCTCAGGCCCAATTGGCTAAGCTAACTTACTTGTTAATCCCTAGTAAATGGTACCCAGGGCATGTAAGTTAGAGGGTCACCCCAGGGATTGCAGGACTGGTTGTGCCACTCTGGGTGTGACACGAGTAAGGCGAAACTCCCAGTCCGCCATTTACAGGCAAGAAGAGCAGTTTAAACTGTTAGCCCGACTTTGCCATTTAAAGTGATGGCAAATCCAGACTTCTCCCAGGTATATGTGTAAGCCACCCATATGACAGGCCTATTGAGTCCTAAGGCAGGGTGCAACATATCTCAAAGACAGAAAATTTATTTTACGCGCTCTGATAGTAAAAATGTGAAACTGTTGTTTTTACTATGGAAAGGCTTGGTCGCCCCATTGGCGAGCAGAGTTACACAATTACCCCCTCAGCTGTGCTAACTGTGGAACGGTGCGACCAAAGTGGGTCATCCAAGGTATCAAAAAACTTGTTATCTTAAGCCTCAATTGATTTTCAAGTCGGAATTAACGTAACAAGTTGCAGTGTGCATCTTTAACCAAGTTGCCACTTTGGTGCCCCTAGTCCCCTGTGCCCATACCGGTTGCACACAGGGTCCTGTCACTGAGACAGCTTTCTGCCCTCCTGGGGCGACGTACTAACGACTCCCAGGAAAGGATACACTAGGAGCCTGTTCTGGAAGGAGGTGTTACCTCCCTCCTGCAGCAAGCCACACAGGTGTTGGCCCAAATGGGTGAGCTTCAAAGGAGAAGCCGCCTTTGAAGGGCAAATGGGTAACACTTGGGAGAGGGGCTGCTCCATTGTTCAGGCAGACAGGCTGGCACTAGGGACAAGAAAGGGGAAACCAGTTGCCAAACCGGATTTCCTGGGGTGTGTAGCTCCCTTGGTAACCACATCTCAGGCTTGAGCTAGGGAGCAGGACACACAGGGAGAGGGGTCCTGCCATATTGAAAGTGGGCAGAATGGTGCATCCTGGGATTCCCAAATGCCACACATGGCAGGATGTGATCATCAGGTGGGAGGGAACCTGGTAGCCCATTGGATACCAACCACATCCAGCCCTGAGGGCTTTTTCTGAGCAGAATTATGGCGCCCCAAACTCAGATCTCGGGTGGACTGGAAGAAGGACCGAGGAAGGACAGCCCTGTTGCATCGTGGAACCGGCAAAGAGAGGCTGCACCATCATGGCCTGTACCTGGTGGCTAGCAAAGGAGAGGGACTGTGCCTGTTGTGTTCTGCTCAAGGAGAATTCATCTCTACTGTCCAGCCAAAGCCAAGAGACTCTAAGGGCCAGCTGACTGGCCTCCTGTTCGCAGCACAGGGACACTTGAAGAAGCCTGCTGGGACAAGTTGGTAGCCCAAAGGCTTCAACCCGCCACCAACCGCCACTGTGCAACACCAGGGACTTGGACCTAATGCACAAAGTTGCACCCGAGTTCGCTGAGCCCGAGAGTGCCATCAGAGTGCAGCTGTGACCCCCAGAGGACAAGCTATTGACTCAGGAAGGATTGATCGGTGACCACAATACTGAGCGGCTGGTAGTCCATTGGCGACTGAATTTGCCAGCACTGAGAGGACTTTGAGGGACGTTGACCCTGTGACCAGGATCAGCGCACCCCCTTCGTGGACTGAGGAGTAGTCACAACAAGACCCCAGTCAACACATTGCACCCACAGCATCCTTGAGCATCTTCAGCATCCTTCATCCCTTGTATCAGGGCCACCTCTACAGGAGAGCCCTGCAAAGGATAAAAGTGCCTGGAACTGACTGAAGACTGTTTCACCTGCTGCTGTAACTGTTTCTGAGGACCTTGCTGGTCCTCTGACAGGCTCCCTATTGGAGTTGGTTGCCTAAAGTGACTCCAAGGGACTGCATTACAACTAGTCCAAACTTTTTAGTGTAAAAGTTTCTAAGAGTCAAATTATTCGTTGAAATTGCCAATGCTTTTTCATGGTTGAAAAAACATGCTTTGATTTACAATACCTTGTAAATTCTATATCTCCAGAACCAGTGGAACTTTTTGGTTGTGGTGTCTAAAAATTCCTAAAAATACAGTCTCTTTTTATAAATTGGTGTCAGATTTCTTCTTCAATTGTTTTGGTGCTGTCTAAACGCTTTGCACTAGTAACTTTGTTTAAGCCTTGCTGCTCAGAGCCACAGCTGCTCAGAGCCTCGCTGCTCAGAGCCACAGCTACCCAGGGTTGAGCTGAGGGTTTGACAAAAGAAACCTAAGGGTCGTAAAGGGGATGGTAAGTATAATAAATGGGGAGGTCGCACAACCACACCATAAAATACACTCTATTTCCTCACTCAGACCTATTACTTGTGAAAGATATACATCCTTAACAACTAATAGCCAAATTTCTTACCAGCAGTAAGTGCAATGAAAGCGGATGGAAGTAATAAGGCTCTCTGAAGGGAGGTAGGCGGATTCTCTGGGTTCGTTCTGTGAGAAAGGATGCGATCCAGTTGAGGGCATCTTCCTGGATCCCGATGTGGCGGAGTCTCTTGATGAGGGTGTGGTGGATAGTGTTGAACGCTGCTGAGACGTCGAGGAGGATCAGGGCCGCTGTGCCTCCTTGATAGAAGAGGGTTTTAATGCCACCAGTGGCAGTGATCAGGGCGGTCTCAGTGTCATCTAGAGGCCAAGCTTTATCAAGGCAAGAGTTGGCACGTTGGTTGGTAGTTTGCAAACCACGGCCTAAATACGAGGATTGGTTCCCACAATGGTGCCTTGCGCATGTGTTCCACTAATGGACACATGTAAAGCAGCTACTGGATTTAAGAATAAAAGCAGACTGTTCAGTTGGGTAGGCAGTTCTGCTGAACCTTTTCCTTCTGTCTGTAAGCATATTTAATTTCAGGCATCTTGGAGAAAAGATGTTGGTTTTTGCCAGGATGTCCTATTTACTTAGGGAGAGCCTTATTCTACACATAAAATTAAGTTGGCTCAAAACTCTTCCAGAGATCTTCTTTATTGTTAAAGCATTAATATCGGTGGATCGAGTGTCTGCAGTCACATTATCATCTAAGGAGAATTGCGACACACTGGCAGAGTTTTTCTCGAACAAAGCTGCCACCATTTAGTCCTCCTTCCCAGAGGCTGCTAGAAATGTTCGCTACTGTGACACTTGGTTTGAGCCTTCTAATGAAGGCAACCGCCTGCTCCAGTTCAAACCTATTGATGAGGCTGAGCTGAAGGGGTGCATATCTTCCATCAAGTTGGGTTCTCCTTTTGACCTGGCCACCCCTAGTATCCTGGAGCGGGGTATTATGGAACTTCTTCCTGTATTCTAGGAATTGCTTAACAGTTCCTTCGAGGCAGCCCAGGTACCTCTTAACTGGAAACATGCCTCTGTTGTTCCTGTGCAAAAAAGCCCCCTCTTGATCCTGCTAAGCCAGAGAATTATAGGCCCACCACCCTCCTTCCCTTCAAATCTAAAATAGCTGAATAATATATTAACAAGCAAGTGTCAGGTTTCATTGAGGAAAGGGATCTTCTACATAGTACACAATCTGGTTTCCGCCCCCGATAGAGCACCGAGTTGGCCCTTCAATTAGCCTCAGTGTCCACGCGCCAGGCAATGGACAATGGAGACACTGCAGCTTTACTGCTACTGGACCCAAGTGCAGCTTTTGACACTGTGTCCCATGGCGGTCTTATGGAGCGGTTGTGGAGTTACAGTGTCAACCATAAAGCCCTAAAGTGGTTGGCATCTTTCTTGGAAAACCGCACTTTCCAGGTCCTCCAGAAGCCTTTCTGCTCCAAGGTGGTTCCTTTGCCTCTGGGACTTCCACATGGCTCCTCGCTGAGCCCTATCCTTCTTTTTGGCTCGAGAGTAGGCAGCGCACATGCGCTGTCTGCATTACTTGCTGTAAGCACTACACAGAGTGAAATCCTCATGATTACTTTCGTCATCTGTTCTTTAGAGAACTTTTTTTTTTAAACTTTGCTTACACTGCAGCTTTATTTTATCATAAATCAGGAATCCTGATATGGGCACAAAGACAACTTTGCATCCGAATCAAGTTGTAAGTTTTGCAAACTTACCGCACTCCAAACATGTTTTTCGCGATGCCCATTTTACAAGGAAGAATCGTTTGAGTTTATGATGAAAAAAGCTTACAAAAAGTAAAACGTCATTAGGGTGCATTATGCGGCAGTGACGCATCATTTTTACCCTGGGCACTTCAATGACAGTCTGTATGTGTTAGATCAGTGGTTCCCAAACTGTGCGCCGCGGCACCCCGGTGCGCCGTGATGAGAAGCCAGGGGCGCCGCGCCGCCGCGGGAAATTACAGCTTCAGCGCAAAATGCGGGGGGGAGTTTGAAATGCCACCTCGGGGTTAGAAATGCCACCTGCAAAATGGTTTGGCCCAAGCACTGCCGCCATACGCCTACGTGCGTACGTACGCGTCGTACGTGCTTTTAGAGGCGTAGTTTCCATCTTAGTGCCATACGCAGCTCGGAGCGTTTGAGGTGCGTTGTTGCTGCCCGCCGTGCCGTGCCTCGCCTCGCCGGACCCCCTTGACAAGAAAATCGGTAAGCAAGGGCTTGTAGTGCCGCGCCCTCGATGCGCACTTTCTTGCAAATGTTTTGGGGATTTTTGATCATGGGCATTCAGTGCCCAACACTAATTCCTGGATGGAAAGATGTGTCGCCGAGCAAATGGATGTGGGGACAGCCTTGCATTAGTAGCACAGCGAGCTGGCGTCTGCCGTGGGTCCAAAACGTTCCTTAAAGAAGCAATGGGTCTTTGCAAGTAAATCAATGTCCATGGAGACCGTGGCTGGTGCTCAGACTCCAGGCTGGTGTTGGCTGTCCTCATCTTCTGCAGCTGCCCCTACTTTGGCACACACTTGGCTCCCCTCCTGCCCACGCGCCAGGCATGTTGTTGGGAGGGCAGTTTCATGACCCGGATAGAAGAGCCTCAAAATAGTAGAGTGGTAAAGTGCCAAGTGCACAGCTGCGCAAATTTGTCAACAAATGATTTTGCATAAGCGAAATCTATCAGCTTTGACAATTCTTGTTGCATGTTTGAAGGATGTGTACTGTCCATTATTAGGGTTTCTACACCAGCAGAACCTATTTTTTCAGTTTGTTTACATGATCTTCATTGGCACCATGTGCATGAAAACATAAATGTATTTTCTGTACTTGTGTGCTTTAGCGTTTATCCTCATATAGGTGCAGAGTTCCCTTTGCACCCAAAAATGTAACTCGCAAACTATTTTTCTTTTTGTTGATAAACACTGTTCAGACTTTTAAAGTGGAATGGGCATAGATTTTTTTCCCCACACCAGAAAAAAATGATTAGCGAATGACTGGAATGATCCTCAGGAAATAGTTACAGTCCACACCCGGCTGATTGGTAAACCTGAGGTCGGGCTTACATTTCCCCCCCCCCCCCCCCACCGGTATAAAAAATGATGGGGAGCCACGGCCAACTGCCAATTAGGTCAAGGGAGCCACGGGTCAAAAAAGTTTGGGAACCACTGTGTTAGATGTATGGCACAGAGGATATATTCTAAATAAAGTTGTGCTTTTACCTGTCTATTGGGCTTTTACATGGCGAAATTCCATGACTCCAATGGTCAGTGTGTGATAACAGTGCGATGTGTTATTTCAAACGCACCTCCATTACATGCTTGCCTCAGGCCCCACTTTCGACCGAACTGTACATGACTTCACCACCCGTCCTTCATTGTCTCGGACCTTTCCAAAGACCTCACCTTCTCCTGAGTTGTTCCCGACTACGTGATCTGCACTGGGTCGGTCTATTCTGAGCCTGACACGCCTCATGGCGAGGTGCTTGCCAGCTATTTCACCTCAGTGTGTCTCGGACTGATCCTGGGCAGGGCTCCCCGCCATCGCTTAGGAACATAAGGTTAGTTTATCTTGTCGCTTGAGTTTCGAGTTAGTTAACCCTTGGGACTCCATTTTTAATCCGAGCCTAGGCAGCTATAAGGGGTTCTGCAGCCAAACATAGTTCCTCGTCACCCCTCCCCCAGCCACCAGTATCTCCTCCTCCCAACGGCCACAAAACAGAGTCCGGTCTCTGAAGACATGAACTTAAACCATGTGGAATTTAGAAACAGAGGCAGGTTTACAGCAAAATGCACACTCTTGGGGATTAACTGTTTCGTGGCCTGCCTCTTTTTGGTAGAAAGTAGGTGGAGACCTTGAAGTGCAAGGGGTTGTGGCTTAACGGCCGACTTTGAAGCTGGTGAACCAGGTTCGAGTCTCGCCGTCTGCTCAAACATCCTGTGATGATTCTGGGCACATCACTTTTTCTCATCGTTCCCCGCTATATAAAACTGCAACCTACACAACCTTTGGCAGACAGGAGAAGCATCCCCCAGCATAACTGCACTCTTTTTTTTTTTAACTGTGAAACCTAGCAAACTGAAGGCACATTGGTTACTTAGAACGGTAGTTTGTTTTGGCAGTAAAACTGGGACTTTTAAGGGATTTTATTTGTGTCAGGTTACTTATGGCACTTTTAATGTGAGGGTGCACTTTTGAGTAAAGAAGCGATGCGCTCAGCAGCACCCGAGTGACTAGAGAGCTACTGAGCTGGTCTGCGAGGGGCCGAACAGAAAAGTGCGCGAAAGTGCCCTCTTTCTGCATGGTTGCCCCCACCTTTTGCTGAATTGCTGATGTGCTTTGACTGAGTGTGCCCTGGGCTCCTGCTAATCAGGTACCCAGGGCCTATGTTCTTTCCCTAAAACTGCATTGAAGCCTAAAACCCAATTGGCATCTCTGGCCACAGGTCAGCCCTTGGTAAATGGTACCACAGGTACCCAGGGCACTGTGACCAGAGAAGGCCTCTAAGGGCTGAAGCACTTATTGTGCCACCCTTAGAGGTCTTGTACACTTACACACAGAAACACTGCCTTTGCAGGCTGCGTGTTTTGGTGCAGAACAAAGTGAAGAGTCGACATGGCACACATCTCAGTGTGCCATGCCTACAACCCACTGCCCTGGCATAGATCAGTCACCCCTCTAGCTGGGTGCACTATACCAGTGATGAGGGTACAGCTGCCTGAGCCCTGTACCCCTACAGTGTCCAAGTCCATTCTTAGACATTGGCAGTGCTGCCATTAAGAGTGTATGGTGCTGGGAGTTTGTCATTACGAACTCCACAGCACCATAATGGCTACACTGAAAACTGAGAAGTTTGGTATCAAACGTCTCAGCACATTAAAACCACACTGATGCCAGTGTGGGATTTAATGAAAAATGCACACAGAGGGCATCTTAGAGATGCCCCCTGAAAACTAACCCACCACTAGTGTCAAGGCTGAGTGGGTGCTTTCAGCTGCCACCACTAGACATGTTTCTGGACCCCTGGGTCGAGAGCCTGCTGCTCTCTGGGGCCTGAAACAATGCACATCCTGGGACTAGGTGCCAAGCCTCCTCCCCAGGATGGGCAGGGTTCACGATGGGAAGCTTCAAAGGCATGTCGCTTTTGTGAGCTTCCACAGGCCACTTGCTGCTTTCAGCAACTGGTCCCCACTGGTTCTGGCCCCCACTTTGGGCGGGAGAACCGGTGGGAAAAAAAGTGAGGAAGAAAAGTGTGCCCACCTCTGCCAACTCCACCACTCAGGTGGGAGAGGCGAGGTGAAGCTAAACTCCTAGTCCCCGCCATCTTGCAGATGGGGGACTCAGTCAACCAGGGACAGGCTCATGCCCCTCTCCCACTGGAGGGTGGCATAATAGGGGGTGTACCCACCCCAGGGAAGGGACCCATTGGTCCCTGCCTTTTACCTACCTGTAACGCCCCTAAATCTAGTATTTAGGGGCACCCCTGAACCTTGCTTCCTCAGACAAGAAGAAACTACAAGAAGAAGAAGGACCGAACAGCTGTGCAGCAGCTAACAAGAGGAAGACGCCCACTGACTTGGCCCCAGCCCTACCGACCGGTCTCCCCCTCGAACCTGCTCCTGCGAAATCCCGGTGTGTCCGGCAGCCAGCAACCTCGAAAACCCCGGAGGACCTGCCTGCCTTCAAGAACAAAGACGTTGTCTCCCGTGAACACCGGATTTGTTCATCTGCAACCTCTGGCTCCGGCCGGATACCTCGAATCCGCCTCACTCTGCACCTGCCGTCCACGGCCCGAGCTCGAGTGGGCAAACACCACGAGGAGGTCACCCCGGCGATCCTGACCCGAGATCCGGCGACCCCCGACCTGCCTCAAGCCTCCAGCCGACGGCTGAAGCCTAAATCCGGAAGGTCCCCCCAACCGCGACCAGGAGCTGGTAAGAAGATCCGACCCCAAAAGGCACCCCTGCACCCGACGCCCCACGGCCTTGGGTGCCCAAACCGACGGTGCCTAACCAACCCTTAACTTCCCAACTTACTTCTCAAAGTGGTGGTCGCACCCAGAAGACCTTCGTCCCCAAGCCTGCAGTGCCTTTGCAAACCGGAGGTTCCCCATTGAAAACAACAGGGCGCCCGACGTCGAAACAGCACTGTTAGATTTGGGGGTCTCTAGTTGGCAGAGGTAGGTACCTTTGACCAAATAGGGACCCTTGCGTCTAGTCAGGGTAAGGGGGATACACTTCTAAAATAACCCCTGCTCACCCCCTTGGTAGCATGGCACGAGCAGACAGGCTTATCTCAGAGGCAGTGTGTAAAGCATTTGTGAACACATACAGTAATCAAGTGACAACTCTACAGATGGACACCACACCAGATGTATATTAAAAATAAGTATCTTTTATATAGATTTAACACAAGACCACAAACGACAAAAATCCACAATACTGTACTTCAAAAATGGTAGAATTAGCTTAGTTCTCTTAAGATGGTAAATGCGACACTGAGTTCAATGTACCTTAGGATGCGTAACGCTATACAACGAAAGTGTTGCAGGGAAGGTGATGCGTCGGTTCCTTACACGCAAGAACGGTGATGCGCCGGGTCCCTACTGATGCGCAGGGGATGCGTCGGTTCTTCTCTGCGAGGGGAGGTGATGCGTCGGTTTCTTACTGCGCTTTCGTGGCGATGCGACCAGCAACGCCGTGATGCGATGAAAATCAGGTGCAATGAACAAAGATGGCGTCTTCTTCTTGATGCGACACGATGCGTGCACGCCCAACGGCCGTGCGGCGACTCAACGATTCTTCGGAGCCGCAACAGGCCCTGCGACACGCTTCCCGGTGATGCGGCGGCGTCTGATGCGACATCGGTCCTCTTCTCCGGCAATGCGGGGCGCTTCGGCAACGATGCTTCAAAGCCGCGACCAACCCTGCAACACGCATCCCGGTGATGCGGCGGCATCTGATGCGACGTCGGTCCTCTTCTCCGGCGATGCGAGGCGCTCCGGCACTGATGCGACAGCCGTGCGGCGACTCACCGATTCTTCTGAGCCGCGACAGGCCCTGCGACACGCTTCCCGGTGATGCGGCGGCGTCTGATGCGACGTCGGTCCTCTTCTCCGGCGATGCGAGGCGCGTCGGCAGCGATGCGACAGCGGCGGCGACACTCTTCTCCGTTGATGCGACGTCGATCCTCTTCTTCGGCGATGCGAGGCGCTTCGGCTGCGGCGGCGACGCTTCTCCTTCGTGAGTCGCGCTTCCAGCTCCTTGCGACACGCAGTCCCTCAGAAAGTCCAGCTCAGCAGCAGGCACTTTACAGAAAGACTCTTGGGGAGCTGGTTGGTGAAGTCTGTTGTCCCTGAGACTTCAGCAGGAGGCAAGCTCTTCTCTCAAGCCCTTGGAGATCTTTTACAAGTTGATGAAAGTACACACAAAGTTCCTTTCTCCTTTCTTTGGCAGTCAGGCAACCACTGCAGGCCAATCCCCCAAACAGCACTCAGCTTAGGGATAGTCTCCTCCTCAGTTCCTCTCCTCAGCAAAGGTTTCTTCTTGTTTCCCAAAGTGATCTAAAGTTCTGGGGTTTGGGTCCCCTCTTTTATACACCAAAATCCTTTGTCTCTGAAGGCAGAGAGGCCTTTGCCTAGTCCAAACCAGTTCTGGTCAGTCCTGGAGCACTTTGTTGACAAGACTCCTTCTTTCCTTTCACAGAGTAGGCCAGGGACATCAGACACACCACAGGAGGTGGAGCCAGCATTGTGGAGGGAAGGCACAGCCCTATTCAGGTCCCAGGTGCAACTCCTCCCACCTATCTCCATGCAGATCTCTCTATTCAGCCCTGTGCTGACTCACCCGGTCTCCTGGAGTCCCCCAGCCCCTGTCACTCACAAACCCAGACAAGGAATACACAACCTAGCAGAGGCAGGCTTGGATAGTTAGGCAAGAAAATACCTACTTTCTAAAAGTGGTATTTTCAAACACGGAATGTTAAAACCAACTTCACTAAAAGATGTATTTTATCATTCTGAGTTCAGGCATACTAAATTCGTTTTTCTACCATGTTCCCTGGGTCAGTTGGGATTATAAGCTGTAATAATCAAACTGCCCATTCTGGCCTATAGGGAACAGGTAGCCTTGCAAAAAACGAAAATGGCTGTAATTCACTATTAGGACATGCCACACACACCAGGGCATGTCCTACCTTATACTTACAATGCACCCTGCCCTTGGGCCTACCATAGGGGTGTCTGATATGAAGAAAAGGGAAGGTTTAGGGACTGTCAAGTGGGTGCACTTGCCCAGTCAACATGGCAGTACCAGACTGCACACAGGCTCTGCAATGGCAGACCTGAGACACACTTTTACAGGCTGCTTCTGTGGGTGGCACAACCAGTGCTGCAAGCCCACCAGCAGCATTTGGTTTACAAGCCCTGGGCACACTCAGTGCACTGTACTAGGGTCTGACAAGTAAACCAAACCAACCAATCATGGAGTCACTAATCCATACATCAATTTACCATAGGGAGCACTTGCACTGTGGCACTGAATAGCAGTGGCACAGTGCCCAAAGCATCTATAACCAGCAAAACACATGAGGCAACAGCAAAAAATGGAAGGGAGACCCACGCCAACAGTGCCAGGTCTAACACGTGTCCCCTCCAGCTGAAATGTGGGGAGAACTACCCTACCTCCTGGGAGTTCTCTTCACTAAGGGGGGAAAAATCTGGACAGACCATCAGCATTGGCGTGTTCTGTACCAGGGCGGTGTTCCACCGTGAAGTCCATCCCCTGTAGGGAAATGAACCACCTCAACAGCTTTGGATTCTCACCCCTCATCTGCATCAACCATCTGAGGGGACTGTGGTCTGCCGGAACCCGGAAGTGAGTCCCAAACAGGTATGGTCTCAGCTTCTTCAGTGCCCAGACCACAGCAAATGCCTCACGCTCAATCGCACTCCACCTCTGTTTCCGTGGATGTAACCTCCTACTGATTAAGGCTACGGGTTGATCTAGGCCCTCCTCATTTATCTGTGACAAAACAGCCCCCACACCATGCTCTGAAGCGTCTGTTTGAACGATAAACTCTCTTGAGAAGTTGGGTGCCAGGAGCACGGGCACCGTGCACATGGCAGTTTTCATGGCCTCAAAAGCTTTCTGACAGGTGTCAGTCCAAATCACTTTCTTGGGCTGCTTCCTGGAAGTCAGCTCTGTCAAGGGTGCAACGATGCTGCCATACCCCTTGACAAACCTCCTGTAATACCCAGTGAGTCCTAAAAAGGCTCTCACCTCTGTCTGGGTCTTGGGGGGCTCCCAAGCCAGGATGGTCTCAATCTTGGGCTGTAGGGGCGCCACCTGGCCGCTCCCAACCTGGTGTCCCAAGTACACCACGGAACCCTGCCCGATCTGGCACTTACTCGCCTTGATCGTGAGGCCTGCCCTCCGCAGCGCCATCAACACTTCCCAGAGGTGGTACAGATGTTCTTCCCAACTGGCGCTGAACACTGCAATGTCATCCAGGTAGGCGGCACTGAACTCTTCCAGTCCAGCCAACACCTGGTTGACCAACCTCTGAAAGGTGGCAGGGGCATTCTTCATCCCAAAGGGCATAACCCGGAACTGGTAGTGTCCATCTGGTGTGGAGAATGCTGACCTCTCTCTTGCCCCATCAGTCAAGGCGATCTGCCAGTACCCAGACGTTAAGTCAAACGTGCTGAGGTACCGTGCAGCCCCTAACCGATCGATGAGCTCATCAGCTCTGGGGATGGGGTGCGCGTCAGTCCTGGTGACTGAATTGAGCCCTCGGTAGTCCACACAGAACCGGAGTTCTGGTGTGGCACCCGGTGCGGCAGCCTTTGGGACCAAGACCACTGGGCTGGCCCAAAGACTGTTAGAGGACTCAATCACCCCTAACGCAAGCATCTTGGAGACCTCCTCCTTGATGCAAGCTCTCACCCTGTCAGTTACCCTGTAAGTTTTGTGCTTAACAGGAGGACTGTCTCCAGTGTCCACATCATGGATGCACCAATCAGTGACACTGGGAATCAGGGAGAACAAATCAGAAAACTGTCCCAGCAACTGGTGGCAGTCATTCTGTTGCTCAGGGGTCAGGGTGGAAGAGAGGTTCACACCATCCACTGACCCATCTTGCTCTGTCGCCGACAGGAGGTCAGGAAGAGGCTCAGTCTCCTCCTCCAATCCAGCATCTGTCGCTAAGAGCATGCCCACTTCGGACCTCGCCAAGTGGGGCTTCAGGCGGTTGACATGCAGGACCCGCAAGGGGTTCCTGGGAGACTGCAAGTCCACCAAGTAGGTAACAGGACTCTTGCGCTCCACCACCTCAAATGGTCCGGTCCACTTATCCTGGAGCGCACAAGGCTCCACTGGGGCCATGACCCACACTTTCTGACCAGGATGAAGCTCTACCAGAGTGGCATTCTGGTCGTACCACCGCTTCATCTCCTCCTGGCTGGCTTCCAGATTCGCCTCAGCGAGTTACCTGGAACGCCTAGTCTGGTTCCTGAAGGCCAGCATGTAGCTATATACATCCTGGGGAGGTTTCCTGGGAGATTGCTCCCAGACTTCCTTGACCAAACTCAGAGGTCCTCTCACTGGGTGACCATAGAGAAGCTCAAAGGGACTGAACCCTAGAGATTTCTGTGGCACCTCACGGTATGCAAAGAGCATGCATGGTAAGAGGACGTCCCACTTACGCCTCATAGGCTCCTCAAGACTCATAATCATGCCTTTCAGGGTCCAGTTGAATCTCTCAACCAACCCATTTCCTTGGGGGTGGTAAGGAGTGGTGAACTTGTAAGTTACCCCACACTCCTGCCACAGGGACTTCATATACTTGGAAATGAAGTTTGTACCTTGGTCAGACACTACCTCTCTAGGGAATCCTACTCGGGAGAAAATTCCCATCAGTGCCCGTCCCACCACGGGGGCCGTCACTGTCCTCAGAGGTATGGCTTCCGGGTACCGGGTGGCATGGTCCACCAAGACCAGGATGAACTTGTTGCCCATGGCTGTCTTGGGGTCCAGTGGCCCCACAATGTCAATACCCACCTGTTCAAAGGGGGTGCTGACCACAGGGAATGGCTGGAGAGGAGTCTTCTGCTTCCTCCCACTCTTTCCACTTGCCTGGCAAGTCTGACAGGTCCTGCAATGAGTGTCTGAACTCTTGCGCATTTGGGGCCAATAAAAGTGGGTGACAAGCCTCTCAAAGGTCTTGTCCTGCCCCAAATGTCCTGCTAACGGCACATCATGAGCCAGCCCCAGTAGGAAGGCTCTGAAGCGCTGGGGTACCACCAGCACACGGGCCGACCCAGGCTCAGCAACCTTAGGCTCAGTATACAGGTCATTCTCCCAGTAGATCCAATGTGATCCAGACTGATCACCTGCTGCCTGGTCTGCAGCCTGTTGCCGCAAACCCACAAGAGAAGGGCATTCCTTCTGCTCCTTGCAGAACTCTTCCCTGGAGGGTCCTCCTTCCTGCTGCCAATGGGTCAGCTCAGGCAGGTCCCCCAGTTCAGCTACTTGTTCCCCTGTAGGCTCCAGGGCATCCCCCTCAGGGTCTACCTCCTCCTGGACCGTGGGGTCTTTGGGGGCCGGTTTCCCGCGCCCCCTGCCTCTTCTCTTTAAGGCAGGCACCTGGGCCTCCCTCTCAGGCTCCAGGTCCTCTTGAGCACCCTTACTGACTGCCATGGACCGTGTGGTCACACACGCCCATTCAGGCAGACCCAACATCTCCAAATGAGCACTTCGCTCCACCTTAGCCCAAGGTGAGCTCTCCAAATCGTTCCCTAACAAACAGTCAACAGGCATGGCTGGCCTCACAGCTACTTGAAGAGTACCAGAGACCCCCCCCCACTCAAAGGGATCCTGAGCCACCTTGCAGTGGCTCTCTGTGTTGTCAGCGGCAACAACTGGGTAAAATGCATTGGGGACAACCTGCTCTTCAGACACCAGGTGACACTTGACAGCTGTCACCCTGGCTCCTGTGTCTCGAAGAGCCTCCACTCTATGGCCATTGATGGTCACCCACTGCCTATACTTTTTAGTGTTATCAGGCAGTTGGGTCCTGGGGACTACCTCACAGTCTCCTAAAGAGACAAGGGACATCTCTGCGGGACCCCACCCACCTTGGACACCCCTCTCCTCCCCCAGGGCTACACTCGCCATCTGCCGGGGTGGAGCACCAGTGGGTGCTATCTTTCCAAACTGTGCGCACTGGGGATCAACCGACTTATGACCCACTTCACCACACTTGTAGCACCTTAGGGATCCCCTGGGAACAGGCCTACCTGTCGGGCCCTGTTGGAAACGGGGTTACCGAGACCGTTATGGTAGCATGGCGCAAAGCGGGGAAAGGCACGCGAAGGCAATGTGTAAGGCAGTTGTGCAGCACACTCTCACTTTAACTCAGAAATGCGACGCAATAACCGGACACCACACCAGGCTTATATAAGTAACAATCAGGTTCCTTTATCTTAATCAAGATGGCATTCAATTATTCAAATTATACATTTGGGTAACTAGTGCGCGTTCATTTAAAAAGACCCTTCACAACTCTGGCCACTAATAAGCCGCATTAAAATCACAGCACCACTGCTCATTCGGGTGCTCTTAACAAACTAGGGCCTAGAACATGCACAACACTTTTTATACATCAACATTTATACATTAGGCCTAGGTACTCTAGGCGGGAGGGAATCCTAAAGGGAACCCCTCAACATGTCCAGCAGCTGGGGGCTTCCTATAAGGGGGACTCCTTTATCTCCCCGGGGAGGTGAGGGTTACATTAGGCTAGGGTTACACCAGGTGCCTGGCCTATTATCAAATGTTATCAAAGGCCCCCTCCCTCCTTAATCCCTCTTCATGCGTGGCCCCCGGCCCCCAGGGGCTTAACCTAGAGCCCTAGGGGCCTCCTGGGCTCACCTGCGGTGTTGTGGCTGGCTGCGGGGGCCTCACGGCGGACTCTTCTCCGGGCCAGCCCTCTGTTGTGGGGGCGGGGCCCGGCGTGAGTCTCACGGCCCTCCGGCCGGCGCTGTTTCTACTTCACGAGGCTACGGAGCCTCTCGCTGTGTTGCTGCGTCGTTGGGGGGCCGGTATGCCACTCCTCCGGCCCCCGGGGAGTCAGGGGAGAGAGTGGGGACTCTGAGCGGGAGCCGGCAGTCCTTGCAGACGGCTCCGGCTTCCCGCGAAGGCACAGGAGGTTCGTCCTTACCTCCGGATCTGCTGGGCGGAGGCGGGCTCTTGACGGCGCCCAATCCTGGCGCGGCGGCGATTCTTCTTGGGGCTCCCGTTGGCAGTGGAGCCCCGTGGACGTCCTCTCGATTGGCTCCGGCTGGGCCAATCGCGTCGCGGTCTTCTCTTCTTCCGGGGGCTCCCGTTGGCAGTGGAGCCCCTCTGACGTCGTCTCGCTTGGCTCCGGCTGGGCCAATCGCGTCGCGGCCTTCGTTGGTTGCCAGGCGACGCCTCCCTCTCCTTCTTCTCCGGCGATTGACTCCGGCGGGCCAATCCCGTCGCGGCCTTTTCGGGGGCGCGACCTGTGACGCGGTCAGCGTCCCCGGCCCCTCGGCAACAGCGTCCACGGGCCTGGAGGCCGCAGTAGGCCTCAGCTCACTTCACGCAGCCCTCGGGGGCTGCGACGGTGTTATTCTTGGCCGCGCTTGCAGCGGCAGGGGTCTCGGGCCCGGCGGTGACTTCTGGGGTTTCAGTGAGGGCGCGGACGGCGCCCTCACCACAGTTATGCACGGGGGAGAGGTCTTCCTGCCTCAGCTCCCTCTTCACGCAGCGGCGGCGATCCGGTCACCAGGTCAGTGACGGAGGGGGAGGTCAAGTTCTCTCCTCACTTGGAGTTGCAGCGCAGGCGCGCTGACAGCCTTATGCACCGGGCTGTGTAAGGATGGTTCTTGGAGGACAGTCCAGCTGTCTGTATAGGTAGATAGGGGGTGGAGGCCTAGCGCTTAGGACGCAGCGCTTCGCCTCCTGATCCCCTCTCAATGGTTTTCACTTTAGGTTCTGCAGGTCATGGATTCAGCAAAGTCTCTTTATGAACAGGGGGGGTAGTGAGTTGGTGATTCTTGGAGGGGTTGATGTGCCTCCTGGCACGCTGGAGATGGTTCCCTGGGTCCCCTCACACTGGGCAAGATCAGTGGGTGGTGGGCGTTCCTCATCTATCTTACGGCAGCAGGGCCTTGACCCTGTCAGCGGCAGTAGTGTAGGTCTCCCCCTAGGCCCTAAAGTCTGTACTCCAGCGCAGGTTCTCCCAGGTTCAGCGGTGCCTCAACCTAACTAACTCCAGGTTTTCCCTCCAAGCCTCTTATACCCCTAGGTCAGGTGACCCTCCCAAAGGCGGCAAAGTGTAACTCCTCCCACAGCCCGGAAGGTTCTGGAACCTTCCACCTACCTAGCTATGGGGCCCAGAGGCGGGGACGGGATGGCTACTGTATCCCTTGTCCCAGCCTGACTCTGGCGACTAGTGTGTATGTGTGGAAGGCCCTCTGCAGTAGCAGGGGCCTGTGGCAGCCATCTTTGGTGAGAGAGCACCTGCACCTCAGCACTGACCAGCAGTGGCAAGGCGCCCGGAGACCTAGGTCCAGTAAAAATATGGTGGCAAAAATGAGGCGCAGAGAGGGAAAAAAACAGGGTAAGACCACCCTAGGGCTGACAGGTCTAACACGCGTCCCCCCAGCCGAAAGAGGGGAGAGCTTCCCAACCTCTAGGGAGTTCTCTTCACTAAGGCGGAAAAACCGGGAGAGACCGTCAGCGTTGGCGTGGTCTACACCGGGTCGATGTTCCACCCGAAAGTCCATCCCCTGGAGGGAAATGGACCATCTCAACAATTTGGGATTTTCGCCTCTCATCTGCATGAGCCAGCGAAGGGGTCTGTGGTCGGTCTGGACCAAGAAGTGACAACCAAAAAGGTATGGCCTCAACTTCTTCACCGCCCAAACCACAGCAAAGGCTTCCCGCTCGATGGTACTCCACCGCTGTTCCCGGGGGAGTAGTCGTCGGGAGATAAAGGCCACTGGCTGGTCTTGGCCATCGTCATTCAGCTGCGAGAGCACAGCTCCTATGCCATGCTCAGAAGCGTCTGTCTGCACGATGAATTCCCGGCCGAAGTCGGGGTCCGGAGCACCGGTGCGGTGCACATGGCACGTTTAAGAGTCTCAAAGGCATCTTGGCAGGCAGCCGTCCAGATTACTCTGCGTGGCTGCTTCTTGGAAGTCAATTCCGTCAATGGGCCCACGATGGTTCCATATCCCTTGACGAACCGGCGGTAGTATCCCGTGAGGCCGAGAAAAGCTCGGACCTCTGTTTGGGTCTTGGGGGCTCCCAGGCCATGATGGTCTCAATCTTGGCTTGGAGGGGTTGCACCTTACCTCCGCCCACCAGATGTCCCAGGTACACGACAGATCCCTGTCCAATCTGGCACTTGCTGGCCTTGATGGTTAGACCAGCCCTTTGCAAAGCCTGCAGCACCTCCTGGAGATGCTGCAGATGGTCTTCCCAGCTGCTACTGAAGACAGCTATGTCATCCAGGTAGGCAGCAGAGAAGGCCTCTAGGCCAGACAGCACCTGGTTCACCAACCGCTGGAAAGTGGCGGGAGCATTTTTCAACCCGAAGGGCATCACCTGGAATTGAAAGTGGCCCTCGGGGGTGGAGAACGCAGTCTTCTCCCTTGCTCCTTCCGCCATGGCGATCTGCCAATATCCTGATGTTAAATCAATGGTACTCAAATACCGGGCTGCTCCCAGCCGGTCAATGAGCTCATCCGCCCGAGGGATCGGGTGAGCGTCGGTCTTGGTGACCGAGTTGAGTCCACGATAATCCACACAGAACCGAAGTTCTGGTGTGGTGCCCGGGGGGCCGCTTTCGGCACCAACACTACCGGACTAGCCCAAGGGCTACTGGAAGGCTCAATCACCCCCAGTTCTAGCATCTTTACCACCTCACTCTGGATACTAGCCTTGACCTTATCGGACAGCCGGTAAGACTTGTTCTTCACTGGCGGACTGTCCCCTGTGTCCACATCATGGGTACACAGGTGCGTGATTCCAGGCGTGAGGGAAAACAACGAGGCGTACTGCCCCAAAACCTGGCGGCAGTCCCTCTGTTGCTCTGGGGTCAAGGATGGGGCGAGGACTACTCCCTCTACCGAACCATCCTTCTCGTGGACCGCCAGAAGGTCTGGCAGAGGCTCACTCTCTTCCTCCTCACTCCCATCCGTTATCATCAAGAGAGTGAGCTCGGAACGCTCCTGGTGTGGCTTCAGGCGGTTGACGTGGAGCACCCTGTGGGGTTGACGGGGGTCTTCATGTCGACGACATACGTGGTCTGGCCTTTTCGTTCTAAGATCTCAAACGGCCCAGTCCATCGGTCCTGGAGGGCGCTAAGCTCTCCTGGCTCCATGACCCACACCTTCTGTCCAGCGTCTAACTCTACCGTCCGCGCGTTCCGGTCATACCATTGCTTCATGACGGCCTGACTTGCCTCTAAGTTGTCCGAGGCCTCCTTCCACAGCTTGGCCACTTGGCTGCGGAACGCCAGCATATAGCTGACCACATCACGGGGAAGCTTCGAGGAAGACTTCTCCCACCCCTCTTTGACAAGACTGAGGGGCCCCCGAACGGGGTGGCCATAGAGCAGCTCAAAGGGGCTGAAACCGACCCCCTTCTGCGGCACCTCTCGGTAGGAGAAGAGCAGACAGGGTAAGAGGACGTCCCACTTTCTTCTCAAGTCCTCGGGTAGGCTCCTGATCATCCCCTTCAAGGTTTTGTTGAAGCGCTCCACGAGCCCGTTCGTCTGGGAGTGGTAAGGAGTGGAGAACCGGTAGGTCACTCCACACTCCTTCCACATGGCCTGCATGTAGGCCGACATGAAATTCGTGCCCCTATCTGACACCACGACCTTGGGGAATCCCACTCGGGTAAAAATCCCCATGAGGGCCCGCGCCACCACCGGTGCTGTGATGGTCCTCAGAGGGATTGCCTCTGGGTACCGGGTGGCGTGGTCTACTAGCACCAAAATGAACCTATGCCCAGCTGAAGTCGGCGGATCCAACGGCCCGACAATGTCAATCCCCACTCGCTCAAAAGGGGTATCGACCACTGGGAGAGGCTCTAGCGGGACCTTCACCTTAGTCCCTGTCTTGCCGCTTGCTTGGCAAGTGGTGCAGGTCTTGCAATAAGTGTCAGAAGTGACGCGCATCCTGGGCCAGTAAAAATGTGGGACCAAGCGCGCAAACGTCTTGTCCTGGCCCAGGTGTCCTGCTAGTGGTATCTCATGCGCCAACTCTAGCAGAAAGGCTCGGTGGCATTGGGGGACCACCACGGCCCTTGAGGACCCATGCACCGGAGCCTTAGGCTCACTGTAGAGGAGACCATCCTCCCAGTAGACATGGTAATTACCAGTCTCTGTTCCAGCTGCTTGGGCGTCGGCCTGTTGCCGTATGCCAACAAGCGTAGGGCACTCCCTCTGTGCCCGGCAAAATTCTTCCCGGGTAGGCCCTCCTTCCACCTGCCACTCTGCAGGGGTCGGCAGGTCCCCCACGGGAAAACCAACCACCTCAGCGGACTCCGGGGTCACCTCCGCGGGCTCCCCATCCATCTCACCGGGTGTTTCCTCCCGGACATCTCCTCGTCCAGCAGTGGGCTGGGCCCTTCTTTCAGGCTCCAACCCGGGCTGAGTTCCTTGTCGGGCAGCCATGGACCGCGTGACAACGCAAGTCCATCCTGGTAACCCCAACATCTCAGCATGGGCATTGAACTCTACCTCTCTCCAGGCAGTGTGTTCTAAGTCGTTGCCCAGCAGACAGTCAACCGGCATGGCAGGGCTCACCGCAACCTTCATCAGACCTGACACTCCTCCCCACTCAAAGGGAACTTGGGCCACGGGGTAATGACCCAGGCTATTATCAGCCATCACAACCGGGTGGAACTCCTCAGGAATCACCTGCTCTGGGGACACCAGCTGACGTTTCACCATTGTCATACTGGCACCTGTGTCCCTCAGAGCCTCCACCTCCTCCCCGTTCACCAGGACCCTCTGCCGATACTTGGCAGTGTTCTCGGGTACCTGCACCCTTGGGATGATCTCCCTATCCCCCAGGGAAACTAAGGTCAAGCCTGTCCACTCACCTCCCCTACCTAGGGACAACTCCTCCCCAAGCGCTACACTGGCCACCCCGGGGGTCTTACCTCCTGTGGGGGCTGGGGCTCTCTTGCGACACTGGGCATCCCCCTTGTAGTGTCCAACCTCCCCGCACTCGTAGCACCGGACAGTTCTGGGCTGCTGACTCCTGTCAGGGTAAGTGGGTTTCTGGTATCCAGATTGGGATGGGAAACCTACCCCTCTCCCAGGCGGTCTATTTTGGGGACCTTTAAAGAACTCCCTCTTTTTATCTCCCCCTCTTTCTTCTGGGGGAACACCTGTCCACCCTTCGGGGGATCCGCCCCGGCTCCCTTGTGGGACACCCTAGTGCTGACCCACGTGTCTGCCTCCTCTGCAAGCTCCCTTGGGTTGGTCAGCTTGCGGTCCACCAAGTACTGGCGCAGCTCCGGAAAACATTTCTCGAGGAGGTGCTCTCTCAAAAATAGGTCGTACAGCCCAGTGTAATTGTCAACCTCGCTGCCACGCACCCAACCCTCTAATGCCTTCCGGGCATAATCATAAAAATCTACCCAGTTTTGTGTGGTGAGCTTGTGGCTGTTGCGAAACTTTTGGCGGTACTTCTCAGGGGTGAGGCCAAACTTCCTGAGCAGGGCCTCCCTCATGATAGGGTAGTTGGTTCGATCCCCCTTTTCTAAGGTTAGCAGTGTGTCCCTGACTAGTGGAGGTATGTATCTATAAAGTCCTCCTCCCCAGTAGCTCTCAGGAACTCTATGGGCCACCAAAGCTACCTCGTACGCCGTCAACCACTTGTCTATGTCATCACCCACACTAAAGCTGGCCATCACCTCCCTGGGTAGGTAAAATTTGGGCTCCTGTGGAACCCCAGTAGGTACGCTGCCACCATTTCCTTTGCCTTCCATTTCCATTTGCAAGGCTCGGAGCTCCAGTTCTTTCAGGCTAAGCTCATGTACAAGCCTTCTTTCCTCCATGGCTAGCCTTCCCTGTTCTCGCTCCCTTTCCATCTTAGCCAATTCTAATGTCAATTGCCTTTGCTGCCTTCTGTCCTCGAATTCCTCTGGTGACACACTCCCCCTGACGCACTACTGCCTGCCCTGGAACGTCTTCCTGGCAACACATTCTCGCTGACGTCAATGTTCAGTAGGCTCAGTTCTCCTGGGTCGTCTGTCTCCCTCTGCTCCTCCTCCTCCCCTCTTCCCTCCGGGTGGGCCATGACCCATGCCCTCAAAGCCTTCTGAAGTACCTCCTTCCTGGCACCTCGCTTGACGGCCACCCCCTCTCTAGGCAGAACTCCTTGAGCTGGTTCACCGTGTACCTCTCTAGGTCGGCTAGCTCAAACTCCATCCTCCTAGGTGGGGTCCCAGACAACTTAAGGAAGGGGTCCTAACTGGAAGGCAGCAGGTCTTAACACAGGACTAATACAACTGGCAATTTACAATAGAATTCCTCCTACTTATTATTTTCCTAGGTGTCCAATTGCGGCGCACACTGAGTCACTGTAGGGTGCTGCACAAATACCAGTCCTTATCCCACCGCTGAACACCAATGTTGGAAACGGGGTTACCGAGACCGTTATGGTAGCATGGCGCAAAGCGGGGAAAGGCACGCGAAGGCAATGTGTAAGGCAGTTGTGCAGCACACTCTCACTTTAACTCAGAAATGCGACGCAATAACCGGACACCACACCAGGCTTATATAAGTAACAATCAGGTTCCTTTATCTTAATCAAGATGGCATTCAATTATTCAAATTATACATTTGGGTAACTAGTGCGCGTTCATTTAAAAAGACCCTTCACAACTCTGGCCACTAATAAGCCGCATTAAAATCACAGCACCACTGCTCATTCGGGTGCTCTTAACAAACTAGGGCCTAGAACATGCACAACACTTTTTATACATCAACATTTATACATTAGGCCTAGGTACTCTAGGCGGGAGGGAATCCTAAAGGGAACCCCTCAACATGTCCAGCAGCTGGGGGCTTCCTATAAGGGGGACTCCTTTATCTCCCCGGGGAGGTGAGGGTTACATTAGGCTAGGGTTACACCAGGTGCCTGGCCTATTATCAAATGTTATCAAAGGCCCCCTCCCTCCTTAATCCCTCTTCATGCGTGGCCCCCGGCCCCCAGGGGCTTAACCTAGAGCCCTAGGGGCCTCCTGGGCTCACCTGCGGTGTTGTGGCTGGCTGCGGGGGCCTCACGGCGGACTCTTCTCCGGGCCAGCCCTCTGTTGTGGGGGCGGGGCCCGGCGTGAGTCTCACGGCCCTCCGGCCGGCGCTGTTTCTACTTCACGAGGCTACGGAGCCTCTCGCTGTGTTGCTGCGTCGTTGGGGGCCGGTATGCCACTCCTCCGGCCCCCGGGGAGTCAGGGGAGAGAGTGGGGACTCTGAGCGGGAGCCGGCAGTCCTTGCAGACGGCTCCGGCTTCCCGCGAAGGCACAGGAGGTTCGTCCTTACCTCCGGATCTGCTGGGCGGAGGCGGGCTCTTGACGGCGCCCAATCCTGGCGCGGCGGCGATTCTTCTTGGGGCTCCCGTTGGCAGTGGAGCCCCGTGGACGTCCTCTCGATTGGCTCCGGCTGGGCCAATCGCGTCGCGGTCTTCTCTTCTTCCGGGGGCTCCCGTTGGCAGTGGAGCCCCTCTGACGTCGTCTCGCTTGGCTCCGGCTGGGCCAATCGCGTCGCGGCCTTCGTTGGTTGCCAGGCGACGCCTCCCTCTCCTTCTTCTCCGGCGATTGACTCCGGCGGGCCAATCCCGTCGCGGCCTTTTCGGGGCGCGACCTGTGACGCGGTCAGCGTCCCCGGCCCTCGGCAACAGCGTCCACGGGCCTGGAGGCCGCAGTAGGCCTCAGCTCACTTCACGCAGCCCTCGGGGGCTGCGACGGTGTTATTCTTGGCCGCGCTTGCAGCGGCAGGGGTCTCGGGCCCGGCGGTGACTTCTGGGGTTTCAGTGAGGGCGCGGACGGCGCCCCTCACCACAGTTATGCACGGGGGAGAGGTCTTCCTGCCTCAGCTCCCTCTTCACGCAGCGGCGGCGATCCGGTCACCAGGTCAGTGACGGAGGGGGAGGTCAAGTTCTCTCCTCACTTGGAGTTGCAGCGCAGGCGCGCTGACAGCCTTATGCACCGGGCTGTGTAAGGATGGTTCTTGGAGGACAGTCCAGCTGTCTGTATAGGTAGATAGGGGGTGGAGGCCTAGCGCTTAGGACGCAGCGCTTCGCCTCCTGATCCCCTCTCAATGGTTTTCACTTTAGGTTCTGCAGGTCATGGATTCAGCAAAGTCTCTTTATGAACAGGGGGGGGTAGTGAGTTGGTGATTCTTGGAGGGGTTGATGTGCCTCCTGGCACGCTGGAGATGGTTCCCTGGGTCCCCTCACACTGGGCAAGATCAGTGGGTGGTGGGCGTTCCTCATCTATCTTACGGCAGCAGGGCCTTGACCCTGTCAGCGGCAGTAGTGTAGGTCTCCCCCTAGGCCCTAAAGTCTGTACTCCAGCGCAGGTTCTCCCAGGTTCAGCGGTGCCTCAACCTAACTAACTCCAGGTTTTCCCTCCAAGCCTCTTATACCCCTAGGTCAGGTGACCCTCCCAAAGGCGGCAAAGTGTAACTCCTCCCACAGCCCGGAAGGTTCTGGAACCTTCCACCTACCTAGCTATGGGGCCCAGAGGCGGGGACGGGATGGCTACTGTATCCCTTGTCCCAGCCTGACTCTGGCGACTAGTGTGTATGTGTGGAAGGCCCTCTGCAGTAGCAGGGGCCTGTGGCAGCCATCTTTGGTGAGAGAGCACCTGCACCTCAGCACTGACCAGCAGTGGCAAGGCGCCCGGAGACCTAGGTCCAGTAAAAATATGGTGGCAAAAATGAGGCGCAGAGAGGGAAAAAAACAGGGTAAGACCACCCTAGGGCTGACAGGTCTAACAGGCCCCGTGCTTCTTCTCAGGGGGAGGCTGGGAACCCTTCCCTTGGGTCCCTTGGGGATTACTTTGGGGCCCTTTCTGGAACTCCCTCTGTTTACCCTTGTCCCCCCCACTCTTCTGCTGGGGACCCTGCCCACTCTTGGCGGAGTCTCCCATGTGACCCTTGTGGACCCCGGTGCTCACCCAGCGGTCCGCCTCCTCAGCAAGCTTCCTAGGGTTAGTCAGCCTGCTATCAATCAGGTGCTGGCGTAGCTCTGGAAAACAATTACTTGACAAGTGCTCCCATGCAATTAATTCAAAGAGCCCTTCAAAATCATTAACTTTGCTACCCTTTACCCAACCATCCAATGCTCTGCAGAAAAAAGTGACATATTCTACCCAGGTACCTGACTCCACCTTCTTGCAATTTCTAAACCTCTGTCTATACAATTCAGGAGTCAACCCATACCTGGACATCAATGCATCTTTCATGTGGCTATAAGAATTATGGACTTCAGAAGGCAAGTCTAACAGTGTGTCCCGCCCCTCACTAAGGAACCGCCCCCACAACCCCGCTCCCCAATCCTTCTCAGGGACCCGGTGGGAAGACATGGCTACCTCATAGGCTTTGAACCACTGCCCAATGTCATCATTCTTATAAAACTCTTTCACCACATCTTTAGGAATATACACCCTAGCTTCAACAGGCATTGACGGTGTGCAGCCACCAGAGGGAGTAATCTCTAAGCTTCTAGCTTTCAACTCCAACTCCCTCCAACTTTTCTCATGCTCCAACTGCATTCTTTTTTCTTCCAGGGCCAATCTCCTATTTTCTAACTCCAGTTGCCCACCCAACTTGAGCTTGGCAAGCTCCAATTCATGCATCCTGTTTTCTTTCCTGTCCGCCAACTCCTCTGGGGACAGGCTTTTGACAGAGACACTGCTACCTACTGGGGAAGTTGCTCTCCTCCCCTGTGGACCCAATGGCCCCTCCAGCTGCTCATCTGCATTCTCAGCCCCTTCCTCATTCTCAGGGGTATTCCTTGCTTCCACCCAGGCCCTCAGCGCCTTTTGGGGCTCATCCTTTTTGGTGAGACCGGTCATAGCAACTTTAAATTTCCTGCAGAAGTGCTTTAGCTGTTTCACATTGTAGCATTCTAGTCTCTCCTCTTCCCAATCATAATCAACAGATGCTACGGATGCTGCTTTATCCATGGTGGTTAAACTTGGCAGTTCTTGGCAAAAATAGAAAATCCCAGAAAGACAATCTACCAAAAGTATGTGGTCGCGTTTTGGTCTGCACTCACTAGTAGTGTTCACCAATCACTGTACATGAGTTACAAATGCAAGTCCAGAATCCTCACCGCTGACCACCAATGTTAGATTTGGGGGTCTCTAGTTGGCAGAGGTAGGTACCTTTGACCAAAAAGGGGCCCTTGCGTCTAGTCAGGGTAAGGGGGATACACTACTAAAATAACCCCTGCTCACCCCCTTGGTAGCTTGGCACGAGCAGACAGGCTTATCTCAGAGGCAGTGTGTAAAGCATTTGTGAACACATACAGTAATCAAGTGATAACACTACAGATGGACACCACACCAGATGCATATTAAAAATAAGTATCTTTTATATAGATTTAACACAAGACCACAAACGACAAAAATCCACAATACTGTACTTCAAAAATGGTAGAATTAGCTTAGTTCTCTTAAGATGGTAAATGCGACACTGAGTTCAATGTACCTTAGGATGCGTAACGCTATACAACGAAAGTGTTGCAGGGAAGGTGATGCGTCGGTTCCTTACACGCAAGAACGGTGATGCGTCGGGTCTCTACTGATGCGCAGGGGATGCGTTGGTTCTTCTCTGCGAGGGGAGGTGATGCGTCTGTTTCTTACTGCGCTTTCTTGGCGATGCGACCAGCAACGCCGTGATGCGATGAAGATCCGGTGCAATGAACAAAGATGGCGTCTTCTTCTTGATGCGACACGATGCGTGCACGCCCGACGGCCGTGCGGCGACTCAACGATTCTTCGGAGCCGCGACAGGCCCTGCAACACGCTTCCCGGTGATGCGACGTCGGTCCTCTTCTCCGGCGATGCGGGGCGCTTCGGCAACGATGCTTCTGAGCCGCGACCGGCCCTGCGACACACTTCCCGGTGATGCGGCGGCATCTGATGCGACGTCGGTCCTCTTCTCCGGCGATGCGAGGCGCTCCGGTACTGATGCGACAGCCGTGCGGCGACTCACCGATTCTTCTGAGCCGCGACAGGCCCTGCGACAAGCTTCCCGGTGATGCGGCGGCGTCTGATGCGACGTCGGTCCTCTTCTCCGGCGATGCGAGGCGCTTCGGCAACGATGCGACAGCGGCACTCTTCTCTGTTGATTGAGCGGCGTCTGATGCGACGTCGATCCTCTTGTTCGGTGGTGCGAGGCGCTTCGGCGGCGACGCTTCTCCTTCGTGAATCGCGCTTCCAGCTCCTTGCGACACGCAGTCCCTCAGAAAGTCCAGCTCAGCAGCAGGCACTTTACAGAAAGACTCTTGGGGAGCTGGTTGGTGAAGTCTGTTGCCCCTGAGACTTCAGCAGGAGGCAAGCTCTTCTCTCAAGCCCTTGGAGATCTTTTACAAGTTGATGAAAGTACACACAAAGTTCCTTTCTCCTTTCTTTGGCAGTCAGGCAACCACTGCAAGCCAATCCCCCAAACAGCACTCAGCTTAGGGATAGTCTCCTCCTCAGTTCCTCTGGTTCCTCTCCTCAGCAAAGGTTTCTTCTTGTTTCCCAAAGTGATCTAAAGTTCTGGGGTTTGGGTCCCCTCTTTTATACACCAAAATCCCTTGTCTCTGAAGGCAGAGAGGCCTTTGCCTAGTCCAAACCAGTTCTGGTCAGTCCTGGAGCACTTTGTTGACAAGACTCCTTCTTTCCTTTCACAGAGTAGGCCAGGGACATCAGACACACCACAGGAGGTGGAGCCAGCATTGTGGAGGGAAGGCACAGCCCTATTCAGGTCCCAGGTGCAACTCCTCCCACCTATCTCCATGCAGATCTCTCTATTCAGCCCTGTGCTGACTCACCCGGTCTCCTGGAGTCCCCCAGCCCCTGTCACTCACAAACCCAGACAAGGAATACACAACCTAGCAGAGGCAGGCTTGGATAGTTAGGCAAGAAAATACCTACTTTCTAAAAGTGGTATTTTCAAACACGGAATGTTAAAACCAACTTCACTAAAAGATGTATTTTATCATTCTGAGTTCAGGAATACTAAATTCGTTTTTCTACCATGTTCCCTGGGTCAGTTAGGATTATAAGCTGTAATAATCAAACTGCCCATTCTGGCCTATGGGGAACAGGTAGCCTTGCAATAGTGAAAAACGAAAATGGCTGTAATTCACTATTAGGATATGCCACACACACCAGGGCATGTCCTACCTTATACTTACAATGCACCCTGCCCTTGGGCCTAACATAGGGGTGTCTGATATGAAGAAAAGGGAAGGTTTAGGGACTGTCAAGTGGGTGCACTTGCCCAGTCAACATGGCAGTACCAGACTGCACACAGGCTCTGCAATGGCAGACCTGAGACACACTTTTACAGGCTGCTTCTGTGGGTGGCACAACCAGTGCTGCAAGCCCACCAGCAGCATTTGGTTTACAAGCCCTGGGCACACTCAGTGCACTGTACTAGGGTCTGACAAGTAAACCAAACCAACCAATCATGGAGTCACTAATCCATACATCAATTTACCATAGGGAGCACTTGCACTGTGGCACTGAATAGCAGTGGCACAGTGCCCAAAGCATCTATAACCAGCAAAACACATGAGGCAACAGCAAAAAATGGAAGGGAGACCCACGCCAACAGTGCCAGGTCTAACAAGCACCCTGCACCCGGCCGCCCTAGTGCCGCTGAGGGTGCACCTTTGGTGCTACTTTGTTCCCCGATTTGCCCTGAGCTAAAGTCCAGGAGCTTTGCTCCCACAACCAAGTGGCCTGCTTGCCAGCAGCTACAAACCGGAGGCCCTCTATCCCCCATTGGATAACATTGGGCCTCAGCACTCTGCTCCCGGCCGCCCTAGTGCCGCTGAGGGTGTAACTAGTGTGCATCCTTGACCCTGGGGGACCCCTGATTCTACCCCCAGAACCTCAACTTCCACTACCAAATACTTACCTCAAAACCGATAACACTATTTTCCTCCATAAGATAACATTGACTGTTTTTCTTGGAAAAGTTTCTAAGTGTGGAGTTTGAAAACCTTAAGAAATTCTTTAAAATTGCACGAACTAACAAAAACGATTTTACTTACCTGTTTGCAGGAAATGTCCCAGAGTAGTATCCAGGTGTACTACTCTGAGTAAGAAAAGTAATCTCAAAAGTAACTTTCCTGTAATTTTACTGAAAAGCCCATTCAAGTCTATGTACTGTATTTACAAAGTATTGCATTTCTCTGAAACCATACTGTAAGTCAAAACAAAGTGCATATACAATTTCAATTCAAACTGTTTACAAACTGCATTACTACTGTAAAGTATTTATCGCTTACCTGTGCCAGGCTTGCTTGGTTCTAGAAAATAAAATCACTAAAAGAATATTTTCATACAAAAACAATTGGTCTGAAGTTCAGTCTTTGTGTGTGTGAATTCATTTGCTGACTGAAAGTGTACAACAAATACTTAACACTGTCCTCTGATACTGCCTTGCTGCTCGACCACACTACCACAAATAGAGAGTTAGGTGCTATCTAACTTTACCTCTGCCTACCTTTGGGGATCCACTGGACTCTGTGCACACTATGCCTCACTTTGGTATAATATATACAGAGCCAGCTTCCTACATTGGTGGCAGCGGAGGGATATACAACTTTGCATTTGTTGGACTACTTGGTTACCACCTGATCACACGACAGAACTCTTAAATTGTCTTTAAAATTCTGATTTTTCAAATTTGCAATTTTTTGCAAAATTACTAAAGTCTTGTTAGGGCCTTGGTTAAGTCCCTTTAGAATTTTAGAAAACTAAAAGTCACTGTAGCTAGGGTTAGAAGTTTTTTAACTATGTCTCAAAACAAGAAACCAGCGGTTAGTGAGAATAACCACAATGACATAGAGGACTTGGTTGAGGAGCTCGACCTCACCCCTTACCTTCACTTGTCTTTCAAGAAGTTAAGGTCCCTATGTAAAATTAAAAACATAGCTATGGGGTCCCATCCCACCAAACAAAAGCTCCAGGAGCTGTTGGCTGGGTATGCTAAGGACCACCCATCTGAAAATGGTGAAGACCAGTCAGATGAGGAAGGAGAGGAAGGGGATGACCTGGTAGATCAACCCCCTCCACTTCCTAGGGAGAAAAGGGTCCAAGTACCCTTGACTCCAAGAATCAACCTCTCATTTCCTAGATCCCATACAGGTGGGTCAGGTACCACTGAGGACAGCCTCAATGAGGAGGACAGCCTTTTAGTAAGGCTGACCAAAAGACTGGATCTAGAGACCAGGTCTCTAGAAAGAGAGAGAGCAGAGATGGGCCTAGCACCCATCAATGGTGGCAGCAATTTACTTAATAAGGATAAGGAGCAATCTTATGATCCTAAAATCCCCAAAAGGATTGTCCCTAAATATGAAGAGAGTGATGATATCACAAAATGGTTCATAGCCTTTGAGAGGGCTTGTGAAATGAGAAAAGTGAAGCAGTCACACTGGGGGGCACTCCTTTGGGAACTGTTCTCTGGCAACTGCAGAGACAGACTCCTGACCCTTACAGGGGCAGATGCTGGGTCTTATGACCTCATGAAGAGAACTCTGAGGGATTTGGACTCACAACTGAGGAATATAGAATTAGATTCAGGGGGGCTCACAAAACCCAAAACCAATCCTGGATTGACTTTGTAGACTACTCAGTTAAAACACTAGATGGTTGGTTAACTGGACACAATGTGCATGATTTCAATGGACTTTACAATCTGTTTATGAAAGAACATATTTTAAGTAATTGCACAAATGAAAAGTTACATCAGCATTTGGTAGACCTGGGTCAAATTTCTCCCCAAGAATTGGGAAAGAAGACAGACCACTGGGTCAAGACAAGGGTGACAAAAACAACCACTGGGGGTGACCAAAAGAAAGGGGTTACAAAACCTCCCCAGGGGAAAGGTGGTGAGAATCCCCAAGAAAAAAAGCCTGAGTCTTCTAAAGGGCCCCAAAAACCTGCACAGGGGGGTGGGTCCCAAAACTCTTCCCAGTCCAATAATAGGTACAGGAGAAAAAACTTTGATAATTTAAAGGCCTGGTGTAACAACTGTAAGAAGTTGGGACACTTAACTGGAGATGCTGCTTGCCCAAACAAGAAGAATCCTACTATAGCTACTCCTGGGGTAGCAAGTCTCCAGATGGGATGGACAGTGTGCCAAGAGCAAATCAGGTTGCATACTGAAGCAGTTCTAGTTTCAGAAGGGGAAGTTGAGTTTGCCACTGTAGCTGTGTGGCCACCCAACTTTAAAAAGTACTTACAATACCCTTGGATTAATGGAACAAGGATAGAAGCTCTGAGGGATACAGGTGCCAGTGTCACTATGGTGAGAGACACACTGGTTTCCCCTGAGCAACACTTGATTGGGAGAACTTACCCAGTCACCAATGCTGACAGTGTTACCACTAACCATGCAATGGCTATAGTGACATTAGACGGGGGGTTACTGGCCTGAAACAGGTAGTGGTCTCTCCAAAGCTACCAGCTGCATGTCTGCTTGGCAATGACCTGGAAACCTCAGCATGGGCTGAGGTTGAACTGAAAACCCATGCAGCAATGCTGGACATCCCGGAATTGGTGTGTGTAAAAACAAGAGCACAGAGCAAGAGACAGGGTGAAAAAGAAGTGTTGGAGCCTGAAAGTATGGCCCAAACTTCCAAGAGAAAAGGTAAGAAGACTGGGGAACCAGCTTCTGTACAGCAAAAGGATCAGGACCCCTCTCCTCAGGGAGAGGACTTGGACACCCCAGAGGGAACTGAGCCCATGGAGCTTGACCCTTACCAGGTTGAACTCTTAGGCCCAGGGGGACCCTCTAGGGAAGAACTGTGCCTTGGACAGCAGGTCTGTCCAACTCTTGAAAGCCTGAGGCAGCAAGCTGCTGCACAGGAAAAGAAAGATGTCAGTGGTACCCACAGAGTTTATTGGGAAGAGGGACTACTGTACAATGAGGCCAGAGACCCCAAACCTGGAACCACTAGGAGAGTGGTAGTGCCTCAGAAGTACAGGGAGTTTCTCCTAACTTTAGCTCATGACATCCCCGTAGCTGGACATCTGGGCCAAATCAAGACTTGGGAAAGGCTAGTTAGCCACTTTTACTGGCCCCAGATGCACCAAAAAGTAAAGGAGTTTGCCAGCTTCTGTGTCACCTGTCAAGCCAGTGGCAAGACAGGTGGCCCCTAAAAGGCCCCCTTGATACTACTACCTGTGGTGGGTGGTTTCCTTTGAAAGGGTAGGTGTGGACATAGTGGGTCCACTTGAACCTCCCACAGCATCAGGTAACAAATTCATTCTAGTGTTAGTGGATCATGCCACTAGGTACCCTGAGGCAATTTCCCTTAGGACTACTACAGCTCCTGCAGTAGCCAAGGCCCTCATTGGTGTCTTCACCAGGGTAGGGTTTCCTAAGGAGGTGGTTTCAGACGGAGGTTCCAACTTCATGTCTGCTTACCTAAAACACATGTGGAAAGAGTGTGGAGTGCAGTACAAGTTTAATACACCCTATCACCCACAAACCAATGGCCTTGTTGAGAGATTCAACAAGACATTGAAAGGCATGATTATGGGGCTCCCTGAAAAACTCAAAAGGAGATGGGATGTCCTCTTACCATGCCTGCTTTTCGCTTACAGAGAGGTGCCACAGAAGGGAGTAGGATTTTCCCCCTTTGAACTTCTGTTTAGCCACCCTGTGAGGGGACCACTCTGTCTTGTAAAAGAGGGTTGGGAGAAGCCTCTCCAAGAACCCAAACAAGATATTGTGGACTATGTGCTTGGCCTAAGGTCCAGAATGGCGGAGTACATGGAAAAGGCATCCAAAAATCTTGAGGCCAGCCAGGAGCTTCAGAAGCACTGGTATGACCAAAAGCTGCACTGGTTGAATTTCAACCTGGGCAAAAGGTGTGGGTTTTGGAGCCAATGGCACCAAGGGCACTCCAGGACAGACGGAGTGGCCCTTACCCTATCCTAGAAAAAAAGAGTGAGGTCACCTACTTGGTTGACCTGGGCACAAGCACGACACTCAAAAGGGTTATCCATGTGAACCGCCTGAAGCTCTTTCATGACAGGGCTGACATCACCATGCTGATGGTGACTGATAAGGATCAGGAGACAGAGAGTGAACCTCTCCCTGACCTCCTCTCATACAGCCCAAAAGATGGGTCAGTGGATGGAGTTGTCTTTTCAGACACCCTCTCTGCCCAACAGCAGACTGATTGGAAGCAAGTCTTGCAGAAGTATGCAAAGCTCTTTTCCTTGACCCCTGGTCAGACAAACTGGTGTACCCATGATGTGGACACTGGTGACAGTCCACCTGTCAAAAACAAAATCTATCAACAGTCTGATCAAGTCAAGGAAAGCATCAGAGCTGAAGTCAGCAAGATGCTGGAGTTAGGGGTTATTGAACCCTCTGAGAGCCCCTGGGCCAGCCCAGTGGTTCTAGTCTCCAAACCTCATCCACAGGGTGGAAAGAGAGAACTGAGGTTCTGTGTGGACTATAGAGGGCTCAACTCTGTCACCAAGACAGATGCTCACCCTATTCCAAGAGCTGATGAACTGATAGATAAATTGGGTGCAGCCAGATTTCTAAGTACCTTTGACTTAACTGCAGGGTACTGGCTAATTGGCATAGCACCAGGAGCAAAAGAAAAGACAGCATTCTCCACACCTGATGGGCATTATCAGTTTACTGTTATGCCCCTGCCATCTTCCAGAGGTTGGTGAACCAAGTCCTTGCTGGTCTGGAGTCCTTTAGTGCAGCTTATCTAGATGATATTGCTGTCTTTAGCTCCACCTGGCAGGATCACCTGATCCACCTTGGGAAGGTTTTAAATGCCCTGCAAACTGCAGGCCTAACTATCAAGGCATCCAAATGCCAGATAGGGCAGGAAACTGTGGTGTACTTGGGCCACCTTGTTGGTGGAGGCCAGGTACAACCCTTACAGCCCAAGATCCAGGCCATCATGGACTGGGCAGCTCCAACAACCCAAACCCAAGTCAGGGCATTCCTTGGCTTGACTGGGTACTACAGGAGGTTTGTGAAGGGATATGGGTCTATTGTGGCTCCCCTCACAGAACTCACCTCCAAGAAGATGCCCAAAAAGGTAAACTGGACAGTTAGTTGTCAAAAGGCTTTTGACACCCTGAAAGAAGCTATGTGCTCAGCACCAATTCTCAATAATCCAGACTATGCCAAGCAGTTCATTGTGCAGACTGATGCCTCGGAGCTAGGGATAGGAGCGGTCCTATCCCAGACCAATGATGAAGGTCAAGACCAACCTGTTGCTTTTATAAGCAGAAGGCTTCTCCCCAGGGAGCAGCGTTGGAGTGCCATTGAGGGGGAGGCCTTTGCTGTGGTTTGGTCCCTGAAGAAGCTGAGACCACACTTGTTTGGTACTTACTTCCTAGTTCAAACTGATCACAGACCTCTCAGATGGCTAATGAAAATGAAAGGTGAAAATCCTAAACTGTTGAGGTGGTCCATCTCCCTACCGGGAATGGACTTTGTAGTGGAACACAGACCTGGGACTGCCCATGCCAATGCAGCTGGACTTTCCAGGTTCTTCCACTTAGAAAATGAAGACTCTCTAGGGAAAGGTTAGTATCATCCTCTTTCGTTAGGGGGGAGGTGGGGTTGTGTGAGAAAGTGCCCTCTTTCTGCATGGTTGGCCCCCACCTTTTGCTGAGTTGCTTATGTGCTTTGACTGAGTGTGCCCTGGGCTCCTGTTAATCAGGTACCCAGGGCCTATGTTCATTGCCTAAAACTGCATTGAAGCATAAAACCCAATTGGCATCTCTGGCCACAGGTCAGCCCCTGGTAAATGGTATCACAGGTACCCAGGGCACTGTGACCAGAGAAGGCCTCTAAGGGCTGCAGCACTTATTGTGCCACCCTTAGAGGTCCTGTACCCTTACACACACACTGCCTTTGCAGACTGCGTGTTTTGGTGCAGAACAAAGTGAAGAGTCGACATGGCACACATCTCTGTGTGCCATACCTACAACCCACTGCCCTGGAATAGATCAGTCACCCCTCTAGCTGGGTGCACTATACCAGTGGTGAGGGTACAGGTGCATGAGCCCTGTACCCCTACAGTGTCTAAGTCCATTCTTAGACATTGTAAGTGCAGTGCTGCCATTAAGAGTATATGGTGCTGGGAGTTTGTCATTACGAACTCCACAGCACCATAATGGCTACACTGAAAACTGAGAAGTTTGGTATCAAACTTCTCAGCACATTAAACCCACACTAATGCCAGTGTGGGATTTAATGAAAAATGCACACAGAGGGCATCTTAGAGATGCCCCCTGAAAACTAACCCACCACTAGTGTCCAGGCTGAGTGGCTGCTTTCAGCTGCCACCACCAGGCATGTTTCTGGACCACTGGGACGAGAGCCTGCTGCTCTCTGGGGCCTGAAACAATGCACATCCTGGGATGAGGTGCCAAGCCTCCTCCCCCGGGATGGGCAGGGTTCACAAAGGTTGAAGCTTCAAAGGCGTGCCGTCTTTGTGAGCTTCCCCAGGCCACTTGCTGCTTTCAGCAACTGGTCCCCACTGGTTCTGACCCCCACTTTATGCAGGAGAACCGGCGGGAAAAACAAGTGAGGAAGAGAGGTGTGACCACCTCTGCCTACTCCACCCCTCAGGTGGGGGAGGCGAGGCGAAGCACAACTCTCAGTCATCGTCATCTTGAAGATGGGGGGACCAAGCCAACCAGGGACAGGCTCCTGCCCCCCTCCCACTGGAGGGTGGCACAATAGGGGGTGTACCCACCCCAGGGAAGGGACCCATTGGTCCCGGACCTCTACCTACCTGTAACGCCCCTAAATCTAGTATTTAGGGGCACCCCTGAACCTTGCTTCCTCAGACAAGAAGAAACTACAAGAAGAAGAAGGACCGAACAGCCGTGCAGCAGCTAACGAGATGAAGACACCCACTGACTTGGCCCCAGCCCTACCGGCCTGTCTCCCCCTCGAACCTGCTCCTGCGAAATCCCGGTGTGTCCAGCAGCCAGCAACCTCGAAAACCCCGGAGGACCTGCCTGCCTTCAAGAACAAAGACTTTGTCTCCCGTGAACACAGGATTTGTTCATCTGCAACCTCTGGCTCGGGCCGGACACCGTGAATCCGCCCCACTCTGCACTCGCCGTCCATGGCCCGAGCTGAAGTGGGCAAACACCACGAGGAGGTCTCCCCGGCGATCCTGACACGAGATCCGGCGACCCCTGACCTGCCTCAAACCTCCAGCCGACGCCTGCAGCCTAAACCCGGATGGTCCCCCCAACTGCGACCAGGAGCTGGTAAGAAGATCCGACCCTGAAAGGCACCCCTGCACCCGATGCCCCACGGCCTTGGGTGACCAAACCGACTGTGCCTAATCAACCCCCAAGATCCCAACTTACCTCTCGAAGTAGTGGTCGCACCCAGAAGACCTTCGTCCCCAAGCCTGAAGTGCCTTTGCAAACCGGAGGTTCCCCATTGCAAACAACAGGGCGCCCGACGTCGAAACAGCACCCTGCCGCCCTAGTGCAGCTGAGGGTGCACCTTTGGTGCTACTTTGTTTCCCCATTTGCCCTGAGCTAAAGTCCAGGAGCTTTGCTCCCACAACCAAGTGGCCTGCTTGTCAGCAGCCACCAACCGGAGGCCCCCTATCCTCCATTGGATAACATTGGGCCTCAGCACTCTGCACCCAGCAGCCCTAGTGCCGCTGAGGGTGTAACGAGAGTGCATCCCTGACCCTGGGGGACCCCTGAGTCTACCCCCAGAACCTCAACTCCCACTACCGAATACTTACCCTAAAACTGATAACACTATTTTCCTCCATAGGATAACATTGACTGTTTTTCTTGGAAAAGTTTCTAAGTGTGGAGTTTGAAAACCTAAAGAAATTCTTCAAAATTGTACTAACAAAAACGATTTTACTTACCTGTTTACAGGAAATATCCCAGAGTAGTATCCAGGTATACTACTCTGTGTATGAAAAGTAATCTCAAAAGTAACTTACCTGTAATCTTACTGAAAATCCTATACAAAGTATATGTACTGTATTTACAAAGCATTGCATTTCTCAGAAACAATACTGTAAGTCAAAACAAAGTGCATTTACAATTGCAATCCAAACTGTGTTACAAACTGTATATTTACTGCAAAGTACTTATCACTTACCTGTGCCAGGCTTGCTTGGTTCTAGGAAATAAAATAACTAAAAGAATATTTTTATACAAAAACAATTGGTCTGAAGTTCAGTCTTTGAGTGTGTACAACAAATGCTTAACACTGTCCTCGGATACTGCCTTACTGCTCGACCACACTACCACAAATAGAGAGTAAGGTTCTATCTAACTTTACCTCTGCCTACCTTAGGGGTTCCACTGGACTCTGTGCACACTATACCTCACTTTGGTATAGTATATACAGAGCCAGCTTCCCACAACCCTGGGTTACCTTATTCCATTTATTAAGTGATAAATTTTGTTTGGGGGCAGGTATAAGTGTCATGTTTGGTGTCTAAGCAATTGTAATTTAAAAAACACTATTTAAAGGTAAAGTAAGATTTCAATTTACAATTCTGACATTGCCACTTTTTTGGCATGTTCTCGTCCTAACCATTAGGTGCCTGCAGCCGGTTTCCTGGGTCATATGACTAGGGGTAGTTGGCCTTCGTGTGTTCCTCTTAGACAGTTACACAATAGGGAGACTGGGTGGTGGCAGGATGGGAGGAGTAAAGCATAGCCACACTTAACTTCAAAGACACTGCTTCCTCTCACACACAAAAACTTTCACGCTAGCCTATTGTGACAGCCTGGGACCAGGGCAGGGAGGGAGGATGGACATTCGAACATCATATGTGGGGGGGAAAACTCCAGACGTTTCTTCCACTTCAACGCTGGCACCAGGTATCAAATTAGGACATTCAAACCTACTCTTCAGTTCAATTCTGGACCTGTGGAAGACTCTCCGACAACTGCTTTAGCCTGCTGTGTACTTCAGAGGACTGCCCTGCTGCCTGAAGTCTGCCTTGTGCACTCAGAGGACTGCCCTGCCGCTCGAGACCTGCTTTTTTGCTTGTACCCAGGACTGCCAGGGTGATTACAAGGGCTAGCTGGCTGGCCTCCTGATCAGAGCCTTAGGACAGAAAAGGCTACAAGCATCTAGAACCCGCACCTGGACCCAGCCTGAGTGCGTCCACACCTTCCAAGCGGTGCCCCTCCAGTCCTGGACCCATGGAAGTGGTGGTAAAGGTATAAACCAAATTGAAAATGTGGGACTTTGATATTTTTCAGCCAAAAAATGCTTTAAGAACCAAGAGCAGACTGGGTCCTACCTGCTCAATGATCCGCCTAAATGCATCTTCGGTTGGCCTGACATACATTCTTTCCCACAGCAGGAAATCCTGTTGAGCGGGACCTCGCAGGAGTGTCTGGCCCCATGGAGCCCTCATCAGGTTCAGCTTGCGACTTCGTCCCGCTGGAGATTTTTTGACTGCCAAATAAGATACTTGGGGCCATATGCATGAAACTTTTTTGAGGTTACAAATGGGCCGAATCGTCCTGTTTGAAATTGCAAAAAAGCATTTTCTAATGTACAAATGCCAAATTGCAATTCTGTAACTTGTTACTGAATCGCAATTTGGTTTATTGATTCGGTATTTGGAAGGGCGTGTTTATGGCATCTCAACTACTGAAATGCAGTGGCATGTATTAATGTTTTGCAACCGAATTACAGTAGACAAACAATTTTTTTACTGACTACTAAAAAGGTAGTGGTAACCACTAGCAAATTCCCCTTTTAGAATGCAAACAAAAGTATTTTTTAAGAGCAGGCAGTGGTCCAACAGACCACTGCCTACTCTTAAAATATGAAACTTAAAAGATTTATTTTCTATTTTTAAACACAACCAGTTTTCCTTTAGGCAAAAAAGGCTGAATAAAAAAAAATTGCTTTATTAAATAGCAATCACAGACATGGTAGTCGCTGACCCCAGCAGGCCACCATTCCTATGATGGCTAACATTTCTAATGGGTTAGCAAACTGCAACCTGCCTCAATAATATTGAGGTAGGTCCCCTGCTTAGGGAGGGGGGCACGCAGCCCCCTCCCCGAGCAGATATTTGCACTGGGGTCCCCGGCCAATACTTATTGGGTGATGGGGCACACGTAGCCCCCTTCCAGAGCCGATTTTGGCCCAGGGATCCCATCCCCTGGGGCCCAGTCACTAAAGGGTGGGTGCCCTGGTGCCCACCCAGGGCTCCCACCATCTCCATGTTAGGGGCTGCGTGGTAAGTCCCAAAGCCCTCACGGCCCATGCCAGCTCCCTGCATCCAGCAGAAGTCGGCATTGCTCCCGTCCACAGAGAGCAGCTAAAAATGCTGCTCCCTGCCGGTAGGAGCAATGTTCAGATCTGTTTCATTGCCCGCATCACTGAGGGCAGAGAAACAGATCTGAAGTCCCCTTCCAGTGGACGGGAGCATTTTTAAAGCTCCCGCCAGCTGGAGTGGACTTTGTGTTTGCTCTAACTTGGCAGGAGCTTTGAAATTGCTCCCGCCAAGCGAGAGCAAACACAGTTATCCCGCCCTCGGCAGGGAAACCGATATGTCAAGAGGGTAGGCACCCTGGGACATAGCTGAAGATGGCCGGTAGTGATTTCCCTTTTGGGTCCACTTTGGTTCTCCCTTTGTTGCACATATTAGCTGTTTTAGGCTGCCTCCCTAGGGCCATTAATGGTTTCGGGAGGGGCGCGCCCTTTCTAATTGCAGCCAGGCCCCAGAGGATGGAGTACCTGGGGCCTAAATCGGCCCGAGAGGGGAGGGAAGGAACACGGCCCCCCTCCCCATTACTATCACGGCTGGGCCCTGGAGAATGGGGTCCCCAGGACCTAAATCAGCCCAGGGCTGCGTGTCCCCCTTCCCCCTTGTAACCTATGGCCGGGCCCTGAGTGATGGGGTCCCGGGTGCTGAAAAGCAGCCTCGGGAGGGGGTCCTCACGTGCCCCCCCCCCCAATTATAAATTCACTCCCCAGGACCTGGCCCACCTGGGGGGGGGCCTAAAGAAAACAAGCACAGTTTTTTATCTTTCTGCAGATTCACAAATCTTTTGTACATTTAAGGTAACATTTAAAAAAAATAAATGTTTTTGGACCCAGGCGGGGGCCACCACTAGGCCTACCCTGCCCCCTTTTGCTTTGGGTTTGTTTTGGCACTCTGGCTGAATCTCGAGTCCCAAGATGGCTGCCACCATTTCCTGGTTCAAGTGGTGGCAGCCAATCAGGCCTCATCATGAGATCTGTCGGAACCGCGAGGCTCCCTAGATATACATCAATCTTTTTTCTTTAATAACTCCAAAACTACTGGACCGATTTACACCAAATCACAAAAAGAGATCTTTCTGGACAAAGATCGAGCTTTTTTGCCAAATTTCGTGTAATTCCGATCAGTGGTTGGGGTGTAGTCGTGTCCAAAATCCCTATGGGAAACTGCATGGGTAAAACGCGTTTAGGGACCCCCCTTTTTCTTGGCTACCACTTGACGAATCACTCCGAAATTTTCAAACAGCAGCTGAAGCGAGCAGTAAACTAAATTTGAAAATTGAGTGAAGATTTGTCAAATTACGCCAATTAGCAAAAGAAAAAATCTTTTCCTGTGGAAACTATAGGTCATATAACTACCTACTTGGATATATATATATATATATATATATATATATATATATATATATATATATATCCAACAAAGAGAGTTGTCCCCTCAAAGAAGGCCACACACAGGAAGGTAAGTTTTCCCGCTTTAATGGAGGAAAGCTACAGCTGAGATGACAGGACGCTTCACCTTCAGTTAAAAGCCCGACGCGTTTCGTGCTCTCACACACTTCTTCATGGGCTATGTCATCTGGCAAATGCACCACAGTTCAAGCACCTGATATTCATTTGGACCTGCCCCAGTGGGCGTAGGCAGTTGCACTGCCTGCTGGTCTCCGTAGTGCTTGACGGTATTACTTCAGTGAGTTGGGTGCACTGCTGTGTAAAACAATGTAAATCCCAAGTGGGTTGGTGCAATGTCCTGTTCACTCCCAACTGCACCGTAGAACTTTCTCCGCGCCCCTCCTGTCCACGACACTGCTGTACACCGGCTGGCGTCGGCACCGGTCCGCTACAGCGCGGCGGGGCCTCCTTCACGACAGGACTGGCCGTAACTAAATCCAACAAAGAGAGTTGTCCCCTCAAAGAAGGCCACACACAGGAAGGTAAGTTTTCACGCTTTAATGGAGGCAAGCTACAGCTGAGATGACAGGACGCTTCACCTTCAGTTAAAAGCCCGACGCGTTTCGTGCTCTCACACACTTCTTCATGGGCTATGTCATCTGGCAAATGCACCACAGTTCAAGCACCTGATATTCATTTGGACCCACCCCAGTGGGCGTAGGCAGTTGCACTGCCTGCTGGTCTCCGTAGTGCTTGACGATATTACTTCAGTGAGTTGGGTGCACTGCTGTGTAAAACAATGTAAATCCCAAGTGGGTTGGTGCAATGTCCTGTTCACTCCCAACTGCACCGTAGAACTTTCTCCGCGCCCCTCCTGTCCACGACACTGCTCTACACCGGCTGGCGTCAGCACCGGTCCGCTACAGCGCGGCGGGGCCTCCTTCACGGCAGGACTGGCCGTAACTAAATCCAACAAAGAGAGTTGTCCCCTCAAAGAAGGCCACACACAGGAAGGTAAGTTTTCACGCTTTAATGGAGGAAAGCTACAGCTGAGATGACAGGACGCTTCACCTTCAGTTAAAAGCCCGTCGCGTTTCGTGCTCTCACACACTTCTTCATGGGCTATGTCATCTGGCAAATGCACCACAGTTCAAGCACCTGATATTCAATTGGACCCGCCCCAGTGGGCGTAGGCAGTTGCACTGCCTGCTGGTCTCCGTAGTGCTTGACGGTATTACTTCAGTGCGTTGGGTGCACTGCTGTGTAAAACAACCTTCCTGTGTGTGGCCTTCTTTGAGGGGACAACTCTCTTTGTTGGATGGATATATATATATATATATATACATACATACATACACACACACACACACACATACTACATATACACACATATACACACACACACAAGATATCAATTTCTTGCATGCACGCCCTGGAGCAGAAAAAGACACACACCGCCCTGGATGCTTTACAAATTTATTGCTGTTGCTTTGGTCACCGTAACACGGTGGCGCCATTAGTGGAGACTTTAAACATAATATAAGCAACAAAGAAAATACTTTCTTTATTTTCACATGAATTTTGTTATAATTCACTGTGTATATATATCTCCAACTACCAGCATGCAGTTGCCCGGTAGGGTCAACGCGTGATACTGACACACCCTTGAGATGGAGGAGGGGCGAGTAATCACCTGACTGGGAGCGGACATTATATCTTCCTCGTCCTGGTCGACCGCCAGGGATAACAAGGAGCCCGTGGAACCGGCACTGAGCAAAGCCAGTCAAGGCTGAAACCCGTCTGCCGTAAGCGTTTCATGGACTTTTGTCACTGCGTGGATTAATCAATAAAACCGCTTGTATTCACCCCGGAGCTGTGTCGTGCTGTCTGTCCGTTGGGAGAGAGCTTTGGTTCATATATTGCCAGCTGGCTGTTGCTGGCTTACGACACGCCCTCTCGATTAGGCGCAGCGTGGAACAACAGCGTCTTTTGGACTTTGCAGTGTATGGCAAAACACGCTGCCCCCCCAGCAGCTTGATGGACTACTGAGGAGTGATTCCTGCGTGGGGAGAGAGGAGGCAAATTGTTTGCCTGAGAAGGAGTAGGCGAGCGGTTTTTATCCCTCTGGGCACTTGAGCTGGTGTGGGGCCCGATATCCAACATTGTTTGGGACATCACTTGGTGGTGGGTCTGTCGCATTACTGAATGGGCAGCCCTAGAGGACTCCAACTACCAGCATGCAGTTGCCTGGTAGAGTCAACGTGTGATACCGACACACCCTTGAGATGGAGGAGGGGCGAGTAATCACCTGACTGGGAGCGGACATTATATCTTCCTCGTCCTGGTCGACCGCCAGGGATAACAAGGAGCCCGTGGAACCGGCACTGAGGAAAGCCAATCAAGGCTGAAACGCGTCTGCCGTAAGCGTTTCATGGACTTTTGTCACTGCGTGGATTAATCAATAAAACCACTTGTATTCACCCTGGAGCTGTGTCGTGCTGTCTGTCCGTTGGGAGAGAGCGTGTGTGTGTGTGTGTGTGTGTGTGTGTGTGTGTGTGTGTGTGTGTGTGTGTGTATGTATATATATATATATATATATATATTTTCTTCGTTTCATTGTGAAAAATATACTGTGCATCTATATTTATGCATCACTGTTGATTTACATACTTCAAATATCTTTATATATATATATAAAATGGCCACAATCATGTTTATATATATCTCCTAGTGTGTGCCTATATCATAAGATCAATTCTACATTGCAGATAAAACTGCTTTTATAACAAAATATCTTATCCTTAGTTTTTCAAATGGACCCTCTCTCATTAATGTTGCCTCACATTTATTTCGATCAGTTTCTATAGGGATAGGCCATGTAGTAAAAACAGAAAAATCTCATTGGGCTGTGCGTCAATTATGTGCAGTACCTACTTTTAAAATGTTGTGCAATTCCTCTTCCATATTTAATCCATTAGGGGGTTTCGAATTGAGGCTGAGGATATACATACTTCCCAGTCGTCGTAGGGCTTTCACCCTGTCCCCCCTCTCACTGAGCTGGGTATTGTATCAATGACATAAGACATTTGAGTTACATCCCTCTGATGGATTTCGGCACAGTGCCTGACCACTGGGTAAGCCAAATCTTTATTTTTTATGGCACGCATATGTTGCAAAATGCGTTTATGCACCTGTAACACTGTACTGCCGATATAGCTCATATTACAGCTACATGTCAGAACATATATAGCAAAATCATTTTTTCAGTTATCATTTCCTTTGATAGGTGTTGGTGCACGAACAAACGGAGAATATTATTCCTTAGTATTAATTCCTATTTTGCAAGCTTTGCATCTAGGACACCTGGAAAAATGTGTGTACCTCTTAGCCAGCTTTCCGATCTTATCGTTTCTGGGCAAGGTCTTACAAGGCTCTCTCTCATGGTGCTGGCCCTACGCTATGTTACACAGGGTTTACCAATACCTTTGTGTTGATGATGGTATCAGCACAAACTATATGCCAATTCTTTCAAACTGCCTTTTCAAGTTGTTTATGTTGATAACTATATGTAGTAATTAACCGTGCTGTGTTGTCTATCTTCACATTTTTGCTTGTGCCAAACAAAAACGTTCCCTTGGTATTTTGATGATCTTTTTCAATGCTGTGCTGATAGTCTGTGTTAGTACCCTCTTTCTGTAAAACTTTTTATCATCTCTTGTTGACTGGATTGAATGTGTTGCGGTAAACTACAGTTTCTCTTGGTGTGCAATAACTCGCCATAAGTAATACTCTCTATTACATGCCTGGGATGAAAACTAGACGCCTGTAAGATTGAGTTGCCAGCCATGCTTTTCCTATAAAGCTTAGTTTCTAGTTTTTCTTCTGCTACAAAGACTTCTAGGTCCAGAAATTGTATTTTATGTTTGCTAATCTCTCCTGAGAAATGTAAATTGAGATTGTTCTCATTGATGCTAATTATGAAATCTTTGCACTGTGCTCTGACCCTCTCCATATAATGAAGAGGTCGTCAATAAACCGTAGCCAAACCACCACTTTTTCCTCCCAATCTTTGGAGTGATCCACTTTGAGGACCCGCTCCTTCCACCAGCCCATGTGTAAACACGCGTAGCTGGGGGGGAAGCAAGCCCCCATCGTGGTCCACCGTATTTGACGATATATGTGATTGTCAAACAAGAACAAATTAGTGTCTAAACACAACCTGATCATGGTTATTAACATCTTCGTATGTTGGTGCAACGCTAGTGGCGTGTTATTGAGAAAGTGTTCCACTGCTCTTATGCCATTGTTGTGGCCAATACTTGTGTAAAGTGCAGAGACATCTGATGACAGCAGAGTAAATTCCTCCTCCCATGGCATGTCGTAATGTTTTTTAAAATCACCTGTATCTTTAATAAAGGATGGAAGTTTTTATATATATATATATATATATATATATATATATATATATACACACTTCTCTGAAAAAATAAAGGTTAAAGTAACATTATAGTTAGGTGTTGCAATAAGAACTAAAATTTAAAAAACAAAACAAAAAAAAAACACTGAAATTCACTAGTTACAGTGCAGTGAATTAACTAACTTGCACCCCAGTCATGCACTGCTTATGACCTCATATAGTACATCCCTCATGACATGTTGAATTTCATCACTGATGACATCTTTATCTCATTTCAACACTATGATGTCACTTTAAACTTTCTTTGGCCAGCCCCTGCCCACAACCACCTGCTGCACACAACTTCATCTGGGCGCAGCAGGGTCATGTCCATGGGTCCTGCCCTCTCGTGCGGCCTTGCTCTCAGCCAGCCTAAACAAAAGTGGCTGACCAGTCCCTTTTAATTTCTCATTTTTAAAATGTGTTTTGGTGCAGCAGTATCAGTCAGGCCTTGAAAAGTCATAATTTGTTTTACCAGACCTGCAGATCTAGTGACTTGAATATTCTACTCAAACTAACTGTAATCCTCTTGATCCATAAACTGGTCTCAAATTGTGTGATCCTGGGCAACTATTTCATTTCACCGAGCCAACATTTTCTTCAATATCAAATATGCGAGTTCAGGACATATGCTGTCCAAAATTGTTTTTGTTTGATTTAATAGACTAAACGTTTGCTGCATGTGTATAAAACAAATCTAGCCAACATATAGGGCACACATGACCCCTAACTTGTTCTTTAGTTCACTAATAGCATTGTCATGAGGGCGAGGGCAGGAAGGCATGTTCTCAGTTTAAGTTTAAAAACTCAGCTCTTATAAATATATTACTAAAGCATGGTGTGCGGACTGTAAATTACAGTGCTACCATATTTTCCACTGAAGTGGCCACAAAAAATTCCCACTGACATGCAGGCAGACTGATAAAACTATAAAGCATACATAGGATACTATTTGGAAATACGTTTTTTTGCAAAAATGTATCATTTGCACATCACCATATAAAGTGTTCCAATGTGTTTTGATCCTATTAAAGTGTTTATTTCCATCACACTTCTGAATTACAATTTTTTTCCAGATCACTCGTATACCTTGAAATATTTTTACTGTTCATTTACAAGCTATTTAAATGCTAGGTGTTAGAAACAATACTACCATCCCACAGTCTTTTGTTTCACTACTGTGAGGCGGTTCACTTTACAAAATCCTCTAACTTTTAAGTCAGAGAAAGAAAAGTAAATGCAGCAATTTATAAGACATAAGCTGACATTCGACCTGTCTTTGAACACAAAACAAATGTAGCAAGTTAAGAACAAGATTTAAAGGCATCTTTGTTGTTCATTCACTTTCTGACTGTACAGAACACCTGTTTGCCAGCTCGAGCTCTCTACCAGAATGGGCAAGTAGGCCCTAAAAATAAATTGCCCTGATATAATCTGACTCACCATAGCGAAGGGGCGAGTAGATTTTTTTTAGGCCTGTTCAGGTTGGTACTGCAGTACCATACAGCCACACAGGAGGCTTCACTGGGTACAATGGTTGTGGTCCCAGGTGCTGGAACTGTAGTTTCCTTAACCAAATATATTGGCGGTAGCCAGTAGGTAGTTACAATTAGGACCTAGTTTCCATAGGAAAAGCATTTTTTGACTTGCCTATAACTTTAGCATCGTTTGAACAATATACATGAAATTCTCTCAAAAAAGTGTCAAAGTAGGTTCTGTGTGTCATGGAATGTTTGGGGGTGATCCATGCAGTGGCGCCAAAGAAATTGGAGCGCGAAATAAGGGTGCATTTGTAATTTTAATTCCCAAAGGAACGCGTTGTCGAACCTACAGCCCGAACCACTGGACCAAATACACCTCATCTGGCAGAAAGGTAGATGTTGTTACCTCAATTGTGCTTTTGTTATTTGATGCAAATCAGTTCAGTATTTTGCGACGGTTTCGTGTGAAATCGCATAATGCTCGAGGTAAATCACGAAAGCGCGCGTCAGCTGTGATGCTCTGATTGGCTGGACGAAACCTGAACAGAAAGTTGCGGCGGTTTCGCGGTGATCATGGTGAAATCATGACGTGTTCGTGGTAAACCGTGAAAAACGCGCCAGCTGGAATGCTGTGATTGGCTGGACGCAACCTGAAAAGAAGGCTGCGGCCGCCATTTTATCGATCAGGAACCGTTCCCAGGGCTGAAAATTTATGTGAAAGCTAAGATAAGGGACCAGAGTGGAGATACTCTGATCCCATGTTTGAGAAATGGGGGTGTTAGCGACACAAGTTGTGTCCAAAATAGATTTTTTGATCGCACGCAATATTTGTAATGACGCTGCGACCGCCAGCGTGGCCCCCTGTGTACCGTCGCAGGGCCATCGCGAATATCGCGTGACGTGAATATTGGTGAAAAGTATCTATATACACACCCTCGCTGTTCACAGTCTCATGTACCTACTCACATATCCACTCATACACCCATTAACATACCCACTCACACGCTTATAATTCCAGTCAGATACTCATGCACCCACTCAATATACCCATTCAGGTACTCATGCACACACTTACAGACTCAGAGAGCGACGCACCCATGTACAGACCCACTCAGAGACTCACACACCTACTTAGAGACCCACTCATAGATTCATGCGCCCAGTCTCATACCCACTTCGAGACTCTTACACCCACTCACAGACCTACCTGGGCAGTCATATACCTACTCACAGACCCCCTCAGATACTCATTCACCCACTTACAGACTCATTTGGAGAGTCACGCACCCACTTGTGGAGAGGCTGTGGCCTAACGGCTAGGGTGGTCGACCTCAAATATGGGGAACCAGGTTAGAGTCTTGGCAACGACGCTCAACATCCTGTAATTCTGGGCAGAGACTCAAGTAACCACTGACAGGCCTACTCATATGCACGTATGTACTCACAGAACCACTGACACACACCCACTGAGACACTCACACACCCACTCATAGATCCAGACACTCATACACCCACCCATAGTCACTCACTGTCACACATCCTGTCAGAGTTATACACTCAGTCACACACTCATACACTCAGGACTCACACACCCGCTCATAGACTCTCAGATGCACATGCACCCACTCACTCACCCAAAAACTTACACATCCACTCACAGACCCCCAGACAATTGCCCTCCCAGTCACAGACCCATCCAGACACTCATGCATGTACCCGTTCACTCACCCATTCAGAGACTTAAGCTCTCACTCACAGACCCATTGAGACACTCGTACACCCACTCGCAGATTTACTCACTCATAGACCTACTCAGACACTCACACACCCATACCGTCACTCACACACCCACTCGCAGACCCAGACTTATGCAGTCACTCATACACTCAGAGACCCACGCACCCATTCACAGAACCACTTAGACACTTGCGCTCCCAGTCATAGACCCATTGAGACTTAGGTACTCAGTCACAGATCCACTCACTCTCATGCACCCGCTCACCGAGACATGTACTTAGACACTTATCTATCCACTCACAGATCCAGTCAGTCATATACTTACTTTCAAATGCACAAAGGCACTCATGCACCTACTCACAGATCGACTAAGAGACTCATGGAAGCAAATCACAGATCCATTGAGACACTGATGCACCCAGTGATAGATGCACTGAGAGAGTCACGCAGTTTGTTACAGAGCCATTGATAGACTGATGCACAATCTCACAGGTCCACTGAAATACTTATACAGTGATTGAGAGACTATGCATGCAGTCGCAGATTTCACTGAGTTATACACCGTGTTATAGAGACATTAAGGGAGCTATACATGCTATTATAGATTCTTTTAGATAGTAATATGTTTAGTGTGTTGATTATAATCTATTTTGCAGTTATAAGTTTTGTATGTGGTGGTGGCTACTGAATGTCTGCTTTTGTTTTGTGATTTTGCAACGTATTTGCGGTGATCACGGCTACCGATTTCATTGTAGCACCCGGCATCATCGCGAAAATGGAAAATCGGTATAAAAGATTGTTTTTATACAAACTCCCTATACAAATATGACTTAAAACAGTGCAGTAATAAACCCCTAGTGTCTAAAATACTGTAAAATGTGTGCATATATGTTTTACACCTCCCAAAAAAGCGTGATCGTCCCAGTTACCGAAATCATTGCGATCATCAGCGTCATCGTGAAGACGGAAAGTAGGGTTCAAACACTTTTTATAAAAATTTACTGGAAAATATATGGAAAAAGATGTTTAAGCAGTGATTAAGTTGGTAATGTGTGTATTGTAATACTTAAAATGATTTTTTTAAGTTAACATTTTTTAATGTGGTGGTGGTTGTTGAAGGTCTGCTTTTGTTTTGTATTTTTGTGAGGTGATTACGATCGCCGCAACGTCATTGAAAATATCAAAAATTCTAAAAAAAAAATATTTAACAAGAAAATGAAAACAATTTTGGGCTCTTGGGTGGTCAAGTTATGAAATAGAATTAAAAAACCTTTTAAATTCACTGAAAAAAACAACGGTTACAGGGACGTTATAGTTAGGAAATGGAATTTTAAAAAACTGAGAAATTCACTGAAAAAAACCAAAGGTTACAGGGACGTTCTAGTTAGGCTGACATTTCACTCGTACAAAACCAGAGAAATTCAGGGATACGGTCACCCCATTGCTGTATGTTGATGGGAGGCCAGGGCTCCGTACGCACAGGCATGGCCAGGCCTGGAGGGACCCAGGTTTGTTCGAGCTCTTTGCATGCTCTCTGTGGCCCACCGTCTTGCACAGTCAACACTGCGCTTCAGAGCAACCCCGGCGCTGGTTGGTTCATTTGGAACTCAGATGCCCCTCACCTGAACCCACCCTCCCCATTGGCCACCCGCACTAGACCTGCCGGGAGATGTAGTCTTTATGAGGTCATTGATCTTGGCAACCAGTTCTAGTCTGCTTTGGCATCTCATAGTTTGTGAAGGGCTCTGTGGCCCTTGGATTACGGTCCTGGTATATGGTAAGGGTCTTTGTCTTGATTTCCCTCTCTGGCTGCAACGTACTCATGTCTGAGACGTGTTACGGCAGCTGGGGGCGCAGTATTAAAGGGGTGGGTACCAGTAAAACTCTGCTACACAGCAAAGGCGAAGTTTTAGCCAAACTCCGCACTCCAAGCGGAGTCACAAAAACTCAGTGAGCTCTGCCGGTGGAGTGGAGTTTGCTACCCACCACTAGTTTTTTTAGGGTTTAAGGTGGGTATGGGATTTTGGGAGGCAAGGGTAATTTTAGGGATTAGGGTGGGGTTTTTTGGGTGGAAAGTGTAATATTAGGATTTAGGGTGGGTGCGGGTATTTGGGTGGCAAGGGTATTTTTTAGGGTTTAGGGTGGGTATGGGTTTTTGGGTTGCAAGGGTAATTTTAGGTTTTAGGGAGGGTATGGTTTTTTTAGGTGGCAATGGTATTTTTAGGGTTCAGGGTAGGTATGGGTTTTCGGTGGTAAGTGAAATTTAAGGGTTTAGGGATTGTACGTGAATAGTGTGATATATTTATATATACACAATTTAAAAAAATTGAAAACGTGTGTGTATATATATATATATATATATATATATATATGTCAAAGAACAAAAGTTATTCGCGTTACTTCTGCCAACAAATGGCGGCGGGCTCCGGCAAGGACGCGATCCTTTTCACCTCAAGACATATGTCTTGATATATATATATATATATATATATATATATATTAGGTTAGCAAGATTTATATAGCGCACAGCTACTCAAAAGAGCGTCCTGGCGCTAAATCAGGGAGCCTACAACAACAACAAGCATTGGCATAGCCAATAGGTCTCGCCTTTGGGACCTTAGAAGTGTTTAGACATGCAACAGTTGATGTTGTTGCATCAAGGATATTGTACTGCATAACTAAATACTTATAAGGTTCCAAAGGCGAGACCTATTGGCTATGCCAATGCTGGTTAGTGAATACTGTGGAAAAAGCTACAAGTTGTTTAATTTTATAATGTTGAATGTTGCTCTCCTTGTGTTGGACAATGTGTGGCAGCACGTAAGCCAATGTGCAGCTTTTTATCGCAATTAACGAGCTGCTTTGACTAATGTACACAAGTTTTCTAAAAACATATTTGACCACCTTACGGTGTTCATGCCAAGTTTCGGTAGAAGGAGTGTCCGCGTCCGTTCAAAATTTGCTAGGTGATGGGCAGATTCAGACCGGTCCAGGCCGTATTAGCTAACATGTAAAGACTGGTGCAGGTGATGACGAGAGGCACACCATATGCACAAAGGTGCTAGTACACCAGATGCTGCTAGAAAACAGTCCAGTCATAAAGAACGAGTGTGTTTTTTTTCTTCTTTTTTTTCTTTTTATTGTACTCCAGCGCTACCATCACAGTATGTCCTACAGGAGTACATTTTCATTCATCACTCTTGCCAGCTAGAACCCCTGCACGCCCCCAAAGCTACAAATGTAAGGGCTGTAACAAATGTGCTACTCTGCAGTCAGCATATCACATGATGGGCAAAGCTTTTCTGTAGTTTTAAATTGGTTAGTCTGTTCAAGATCAGTGTACCCCAGTTCTGTTCCAGGTGAAGTCTAGCTAACCCGCTATGGACTGCAACATGTCAAACTAGATAAACAGGGGTGTGAATGTCAAGTCTCCTAGTATTTGAACTATATGTTGAAGAGCAAAATACAAATCTAGACTATGCATGCCTTTTGCCCCATTTTCAATGTGACTGTTCACCGGTCTGCTTTGCGTGTTTCTCCGCACTGTCTCCCATTGACGCACTGTTCCCAGGTGAACCCAATAACCATATCCTACCTTAATCGGAAATTCTAGTGAACAGTTCTCATTCGGTCCTTGATAGCAGGTAACGATAGACTGGTTCAGGCAAGTAGAAGTAGTACAAGTTAGCATGTACTGGTGCTGGCAGGGAGAAGCAGGCTGATATGAGCGGGTGCGAACAAATGGTGACGTGCAGTTACGGATGAGTGTTTATAGATGCAGATCTGCCCAGACATCCAGAGCAGGTGATGGGCCACTACGGACAAGAACATGTAGATTTAGGCAGCTACTGACAGTCTGAGATTGGTAAAGGCGTTCAGTGACGGACAGGTACTGATAGGCCTATGGAGATGCAGGTAGACGCAACGTTTCGGAACCGTTAAAATGCTGTAATTGTTTTGCATCTGTAGGTGCAAGTGCTGCAAGGGAAGGAACCGCCTTGTTTCCTTCAGTGTTTCAAGGGAGGAATGATCGTGCACACGGGGAGGCGGGAAGAGGAAGAAGAGAACACGCAGAGTAAGTAATGATTGTGAGACTGCCTTCGCGTGAAAGCAAAGTTTCGCTTCATTGCTTGTACACGTTACACAGTTTCCAATCCGACGTGTGATCTAACCTGGTGTTCTTCTGCCCCCTGCAGGCGAATGGAGGTTGTACTGTGTGCGCGGAGAAGTCCCAATTGAAGGGAATCTGCTCGAGGTAGCCAGTCACTGTAGCAGTCTGCGCTCGAGGACGTCTATGATCCTTCTCAGTGTAAATAAGGTCCTTATGTACCTGTGGCACGGGTGCAAGGCGCAGGCGCACACGAAGGAAGTTGGTCGAACGGCTGCGAATCAGATTAAGGAGCAGTAAGTACCAGAAGTAGAACTGGGCGTGCAGGGTCGGGAGGCAGTTCATGTGCGACTGCGCAGGCACGGAGAAGAGCTAAAACAACAAGCGCGCGTGCGCCTCGCGCTGAAAGGAGGCAGCAGGGGGAGGGGAGAGAGGAGGGGGCCTGCGCCTGTTTCCCTTGCGGGAGCGAGCAGGAACCATCTGTCAAAGCTCGCTCCCGCAAGGGAATCGCCAAACGCGCAAGCGTTGCCATTGAAAGCAATGCAATGCGTGCATGTTTTTGGCAGAAAAAGGGAATCGATTGCTAAAGGTCTCCTATGCAGCGCATGCGCGCTGCGTAGGCGAGACCTAAAAAGTGTCCTATCATGCTCGCTTGAAGAGCCATGTTTTTAGATCGGAAAAAGACCTGCCGCTAACTCTGGCCCCACGAATATATATGTTAATAAAAAAAAGAAATTAGGTTAAACTTACCTGTACATTTTCTACCACGCATATATACCATGCATGCTTTTACAACAGAAATGTAAGTATTTATAAGAAAGTATAAACCCATTACTACACACACACACACAAAAGTGTTTATACTTACCTGTAAAATACTTACATTTTCGTTGTAAAGACATTCGTGGTAAATGCCCTTGTTGTTCCGTCAAACATTCCTTTGTTACACAGAGAGTATCTTCATAAGCATCCTCCTTTTGGGTACAGTGAAAGGCTACGGCCCTCTGAATGACCTAGTGTTAGGCTGCGGTGTCATCAGGGGGTCCTGACCAGGTAATGTTCTAGATTGGGGTCACACGGGGGAGTCAATATTGTAGTCATCCCAGGGATAGTCAGTGGGCCAGACAGCTGACTGTAAGGCCAGTTAGGTCATACAGACTTCGTGGGTCGGAGTAGGAAAGAGGGGACCCCTCTGGTGCAGGCAGTGAGGGTGTTGTGCATGGACAATGTGGAGTGGATGATGGTGGTAGAGGTGGGCTGAGTGGCAGAGGAAGAGTACTGGTTGCTCTGTCCTTGTATTTCTTTGGTCCCAGCTTGAGGGAGGGAAGCCTGGAAGAAGATTTCCCCTCAAATGAGAGTTTCCCACTTTTGAGGAAGAAATTCCAGAGGCAGCAGTGGTGGCGGTTTCTCGGTGATTTTGCCTGTGCCCAGGTGAATGAGCAGGCACTCTTGCCTGTGTTCATTTCGCTGGAGCCTCTCCAGGATGGGAGCCATCTCCTGGCATTGGTTTCGAGGTTGACTTTGATTTTACCTTTAGAGTCAAGGAGGGTTTCTCCATCGATGGGGTCTTGAGCACCGGAGCCTTTGGTGGTGGCTTTGCTCAGTGCTCTTGGAACGGCTTGGGCGAGAGAGCTTATGGGTGTTGATGCCATTGGCTGAAGGCCTGCTCGGCTCGGAAGCCTTTTGCTGTTCGCGTCCGACGCACAAAGGGGTTTGGAACCCGTGACTTGCTTTTTCTTGGTGTCTGTGTTCGGGCTTGACATCTGATTCTCTCTGGAGCAGTTCTCTACTACGCCTTCTTCTGGGGCCCTGGCTTAGTGATGAGGGCTTCGGTGGGGGGGTCAAAGGCATACATGGCCTTAATGAGAGGGTCGTTTTTTTGCACCAGTTCGACATCCTCCATATTATGTTCATCAGAAGGTGAGGCACAACGGATAGGATCCATCGTATTGGCCGGAGAATAGGTGAAAATTGCGCACCTCGAGATGATCTGCCCAGGGATATTTCAAGTAGTAGAGAAAGTAGTTCTGAGAGTGCGTCCGTTCCTTCATCCACGCACCATTCTCTGGTGAGGAAGGACTAAAGACGGCCCTGCACACATCAGGGAGATGAAGTTACTGAAGCTCTAATCGCACATCAGTGAAATGAAGGTAATGGAGCTCTGTCGAATCTTATGCAATCAATTATCTTATGTAATCAAATGGGGCCAACAGAAACACATTTCCATGACTTGACAAACACTGAGCCCTCTCACTGCAGGTCCCAACACAATGGCGGGGAAAAAAAGAAAACAAAAAAAAAAAAACCTTGCAAACATTCAGTCCAAAAACTAGATGGCAGAAGTATGCTAAGCATGTATACCTACCGCCACACATTCTATGGCTATACAGGGACAAATAAACACACAGAGTGATGGTTACAGAGGAAAGAATTGGAAAATTTATTTAAAATGTACAAAAACATACTATTCTCAGAGAATATCATGGCTCAGCTGCTTGCTGAGATCAAAAGCAGAAGGAAGGACAGAGGCATTAAGGGGCAGATGTTCTAAGCTTTTTTGTAGTTGCAAACCCTGAGATATAAAAATAAAATCACAAGGTTTGTGACCGCAAAAGGGTCATTTCTAATGTACAAAACCCATTTTGAGTAGTGTAAGATTTTCAGATTCGTAAAATGCGTTCTGCAACCCATAGCAAATCACAATTCTGAAAGGTAGCAAAAGGGTCATTTCTAATGTACAAAACCCATTTTGAGTAGTGTAAGATTTTCAGATTCGTAAAATGCGTTCTGCAACCCGTAGCAAATCACAATTCTGAAAGGTAGTAAAAGGGTCATTTCTTCCAAATTGCTATTCGGTATTGAATGTATTTATAGCTTGAAACTATCAATTCTGCCACAAATTACTGACCAGTAACCACCGCCTCAAATGAAGACTTGCTGGAGCCACTTCTTTTGGAATTTGGTGGTAGACTTGGGGAAGTAAGCAGTGTCTGCTCCCTCTGAAGTTTTCCAAAACCGACAGTTTTTAGCAGCAGCAGTTCATTTAAGGAACATGGACTGCTTTCGTTTTAGAACGCAATTTTCGGGATGGTGGTCTGCTGTCCCTTGAAGGCCACCATCACCTGTGATTGAAGCCAAATACGGGGGGATTTGCGGATTGCAACTTGCCAAATGAATATTTATTAGGAAGGTTGTTTTGCTGCCTCTTGTGATGTGTTCATTTGTGAACAGACCTACTACTGCATAGGTCGGTTCACAAAATACGATTCCGTTCCCAAAAATGTGTTGCACAATTTTCAGCCACTTTTTACGAATGGAATAATAGCGCATCTGGCCCTCCATCCTCAGAAATTGCTCTGCAGCACACAGCTGATTCTATACAACTGTATGGTTTCCAGTTTTGGAGCCAGGTTAACAAGAGAAGGGGGCAGGTGAATGTAAAGGGTAACCACCATTGCAATTTAGAGGAGGAATAATGAATTGGGAGCCTCATAATAGAAAAGTAACACTGGAGTTCAAGGTTATTACTCTAAGGAGCAAAAAAGGAAGCAGCTTCCTTTCACAAATGCAAGTCTAAAAATACTTTTTGATCAAACGTTTAAAAAAAATGCAATTCAGCCTTAATAGTCAACCCAAAACTGACTAGGATGCAGCAAAAGATACTTTGAGGTCAATGAAATCCCCTAAATTATGCTGTGGCAATAGCTTGGTAGAAAGCCCTTTAGGCAGTATTTTGGTCCAACATATCCGTGCCATGAAGGCTCTGATGCTGTTAGTAGATCACTTGAGAGACTGAGCATTCATCCATTTGCCATTCTGTTCTCAAGCCGCTGAGGCCTATTTCAGATCCATAAAACGGATGTCCATGATGAGGAGGATACCCTTTGGCAGCGGGCGAGGGGCTGGCGACAGCACGGTGAAGACTTGCCGCTCAGGGTCCACGCTAGTCACCACAATGAAACCAGCCACACTAGTCTCGGCTATGTTCTCATCTGTGCTGTCAGCAGTACTGACACTCAGTAAATGGTGAACCATGTCTCGACCTGGGGTGACAGGAACCAGTTTCAGCTGATTATCCTCCTGTGACATGCCCAGCGGCAGGCACGAGTCCGGGATGGTAGGAGCTCCCACCTTATATATCTTGACATCTGAAAAGCGTACATCATAAGCATGGGGATAGAAGCTGCCGCGATAGCCATAGAAGTATTCGCGGATGCGCTCATCCCTGCACTCCCGACGGAAGTCTTTGGAACGTTCCACCACTCCACCCGATTTAGGGAGGAGCACAGTACGCACGAAGTGGGGCAGGTCCCTCTTGAGCTCATTGTAGATGCGTTCCTGATCCAGTACTACAACAACATCCACCTCAAAGGCAGAAGCAGCATGTACCAGGGCATGATATCCAGAGCCCTTCACCCACCCACAGGTGTTCATAATACAGCCGCTAATGGAGGCCCGCCGGTTCACCTCGCAGCGTTGATTGAAGACTTCTGCCAGCCGCGACGTGAGCTAGGGAGCAAGAACACAAAAAGCAGTTTCAGGTATACAGTCACAGAAAAACTGGTGAAACCAATAAGAGAAACAGAAACTGTGCAAAGGAGAGAAACAGTAAGAAAGAACCAAAACTGGAGACGGCAACAAAAATGGAGAAAACCTGAAACAGCGAAAGACAAATAGTAATATAATGACAGTCAAAGACGGGATAAAACAGAAGAGGAATTGAAAATATGATTAAGAACATCTAAGAAGGTAAGGAATGGGGAAAACAGGAATAGAGTAGATAGAGAAAAAAGAGAAATGGGAGAACTTGAGAAAGCTGTACATAGTGAGAAAGAGCAAGAGAAGTGAGAAAGTTGGGAAAAGCTAGCGGGGGGAGCATAATGTTGAAATATGACGAAGTTTAGAACCAGATAAAGATGCACCATCACTGGCAAGCACCACAAATTTGAAGGTCAGAGGTTATAATCCCAACAGGGTCAACTCTGCCTTTCATCCTTCCGCACTCAAATGAGTACATAATATGAAATAACATTGTGTGCTATAGAGTAAAACATTTTGATGCATAAGTGATGCATCTTGATATGTTTTGTTTTCGACTGCCTTTTCCTACCTGTTGTCCGTGTATCCTAGGAGGAGCTGCTCTTCAGTCCCTAAGTCCTTGCCGTAGTTAATATAAAAACGGACAGCCGTTTCCAGCCTGTGCAGCCTCTCCTCTGGTGTGTGGAGGGGCATAGAAGGAAGGAAGGGTAATGGACTGGCCCAGGAGAAATGGAGTCACAACTTTGGGTATGAAAGCAACTCTGGTTCAAAGAATCAACTTGTTGGGGGAAAGGTAGTAAAAGGTGCGCAGGTGCTGAACGCCTGTAACTTGCTGAAACGCCTCGTTGAAGTGACAGCCACCAGAAAAACTGTTTTAACAGTCAAAATCCATAACTGCCAACCTGCAGCAAAAAAAGGGGGGGTGGGGGTAAGTAGGGGGAAAACCTATTTGTCAAGCCCTTGAGAAAATGCAAAAGAGTGGATGATTTGAACAGGGAGGATTGAGCCTTCAAAGGATCCACACCAAGCAACATGCCACCTTCTGGAGTACATTGTCGAGGTGGAATGACAGTAAACGGACAGAATGACACCTACCACCTCCAATAGCAACTGGACTGTAGCTAAATTACACTGCTCACTCTCAGCTAGTGATGATAAATGTTCCAACTCAACTGAAACATGTCCATAAGGACTCCTTGAAACGGATATTGGAAGGAACGTTCAACAATGTGTGTTGCTGTGTGTGCCTAAAAAGTCCACCAGAGGATGCCCCACTGGTCAAAGATGATCTGAACTAACTCCGAGTGGAGAAACAACTTGTGATCGGCAAGATGACAACAACTGTGGCACCAGTTCTGGTGTTCAGAAAGTGTGCCAGATGTTTGCAACCAGCCTCTCTGCACTGGTGAGCCCAAGGCCAGAGTTGTGGGCTTCTTGACAGGGAGCCTGTGACCCTACTCCTCCCTTTTTGTTGATATACCACATCGCAATCATATTGTCTGTTTAGATCATGACTGAATGGTCGTGAAGGGAGGGAAAGAAGGCCTTGGGGACAATAGAATTGCACGCAGATGTGCAGGAACTGCTCTTCCGGAGCCCACACTCCTCAGATCTCCACATGAGAGCCACACCCTAGGGTGGAGGTATCAGTATCAACCGTGGCAACAACTAGAAGGAGCTGGAAGGACATCCCTGCCAGCAGGTGCTCCTCCACACGCCACCAGGCTAGATCTGCTGCATTGTTACAGGAGAACATGTTGTTGTTTGACAGATTTCCACTCAAGCTGGAACCCCTGTGTGCGGAGACACCACTGGAGAGCCTTAATGTTCCAGCGTGCATGAAAGAACAGGAGTTTGCAAGAAGCCAGCAGACGTACGGCCTTCAGGACTGGAAACGGAGCCATTCCCTGATATAATTGAATTAAGGTTTGAATGTCTCAAATCCTTTGTGTAAGTGGAAGGCTTGAAGGGATGTTGTATCCAGTAGCGCCCCTATAAACAGGAGGCGCAGAGAGGGCTCCAGGTGAGATTTGGGTATATCTATTCAAATACCCTGATTGAACAGCATGGATGCAGTTGACTGCAAGTACTGCAACACTACCTCCGGAGACTTGAACTGCAGCAGCAAGTATAGATATGGAAATACCAGAATTCACAATCTTATGAGATGTGCCGCTACCACCGTCAACACCTTTGTAAAGACTTTAGATGCTGATGGCAAACCCAAACGTAGAACCGCAAAATGGTAGTGAGTGGGCCCAGGGCCGGACTGGGAACCGAAACCAGCCCTGGCAAACTGCTCGGCCGGAGGGGGAGGGGGGGGAGCGACTGAGCGGTTTGCTAAGGCCGGTTTCACATGATTTTGTTACAGGAGGCCGATATCGCCGGCCCCGGTAACGAAAATGGCCCCCCAGGGGCCCAAAACCGGCCACCACCCTGGCGGCCCACCGGGAAAATGCCCAGTGCCCGCTACGGCCAGCCCAGCCCTGAGTGGGCCCCACTACAAAATGCAGATACCTCCTATGCAACCGCAGGATTGGTATGTGGAAATATGCATTCAGCACGACTAAGAACACCATCTAGACTTCTGTATCCAGTGTCAACAAAACCAGAGCCAGCATCCTGAATTTCTCTTTTCACACCAGGAGGTCTAGGATCAGACAAAGGCTACCGGCCTTCTTAAAAACCAGGAAGTACCTAGAGAAGCATCAATGCCCAATCTCCTGCTCTGGCACCAGCCCCACTGCTCCCATCTGCATCAAGCCTGTAAAAGGCAAGACACTCGGCCTCCCACTGGTCTCACATGGTGCAACAAGGGCAAACTAGTTCTGCTTCCCAGCCAGAGTAGGGGAGGAAGACTGTTAAGAGCGGCCACTTTGCTCCTTTCCAGGGCACTATACTGTAGAAACAGCGGGTTCTGGTATTGCTGCTAGTGCAGTTGCTGTGACTAGCGTTGGCGGAAATTGAATCCTCCAAGCAAACACCCAAAACTCTTGAGAATGCGTGTAGTCCGGGGGGGAAGGAGGGGAGGATTTGCAGCCAAGGGAGTGTACAGTTGCCATGCTTGTTTTGATCCACTCTAACACAGAATCAGCCTTTTCCCTACATATCTCTGAGCCACCGAACAGCAACTCCTCTCATTCGGATTTCTGTAGCCAGAGTTAAAAGAATTGTCCAGCCAAGATGGTGCCCACTACGGTAAGTGCTGCTAAACTACTAGCCAGTGCCAGGTCCTGGGAGACCCAGCATGAAATAAATTGCATGCGCAAGACACATGCATTGGGCTTTCCATCTGGCAGCAGCACATTCTCTTTTCACCACTGTGTCAGGCCAAATAAAAGCTCGAATCACAGTACATACTAGCGCTTGTGCTTTTTTTGGGGGGGTGGGGGGGAGGGGAGGAGGAGGGTACCAGGTTCAAAGTGATCGCCTTTGTGGTTAAGGAAATAAGGAAGGAGTAAACAAGATGGAAGAAAGGTTCTTTGGTGTAAAGGAGACAATACAAATATATCAAGCAAGATATTGGAGATATGAAGAATTAGGTCAAAGAGAATTTTCTGGCATTGTAGATCTCAATTTTGAACGATAGCCAGAGGACTTCGACATTTGAACGAAGCAGCGCATTCTGATGAAAATAAATCCTCTTGTTATTAAACTATACTATGACGCACCATATTGACAAGAGTCCCCCATTCCATCAGAGAAGATGGGAATGTCCAATGGGAGGGGAACACCAGCACTACAGGTGGTTTAATGGGCACCACCAAAGGAAGGACTGGATCGCTGCGGGGGGAGTGTCCCAGGTACTGGTACCACTGGTCTTCAAAGCACTGTTCAAGCGATCTCACCTGGAGTTGAGCATTCAGAAAAAGATGCAAAAAATGCAGGAGGCTCAGTAGACAGGCAATCTGTCTGGCTGCCAGGTGCGTGACAAACGAGGACAGACGGTAAACTCTCCTCTGAATAATAGATTCTAAAATATGTACCTAAAATGAATACAGAGTAAAACTGTAAAAGATGAAGAATAATGATGAGAGTGTGAGATCAAGAGAGAAAAGAAAAATGACAGATCAAAAGAGATAAAAAAAAGATAAGGCTGCTGATAGCAAGATAGAACGGAGAAAAGGAAGACTTGGTCCACAATATACAAGAAGAGAAAAAGCTGGAAACCAAAAAGCAATAATCTGTTGCACCAAGTGCTGCTTTAAGAGGTCAAATAGAAAACCGAAGCAAAGAAGGAAACTGAAATATATGGATCAGAAAAAGCATTGTTCTACGCAGACCTACCTCTCCATGTGACCGGGTTAGCTGTTTTCAGAGCAGAACTTTGACAAGAAAATTGGAAACTTGCTAGACACAGGGAGAGTTTTTTGATGACAGCTCTGAAACAGGCTTCACTAGCCATTCGGAGCAAGGAGGTTAACAGCTGGGAAACATTCATAACTGACAACTTCTAATACAGACACATGCAACAAGAAGCCCACCACTACACTAGGGTCAAGAAGCCCATACCCCAAGAAAGGATTATCTTTGCTCACCTTGTTGTAGAGCTTGATGTTAGTACCAGGAGTGGTTGAGCCAAAGTGGTAGACCAAAGGAGCCTGCACAGAGAAACCTTCCTCTACATCAGCAGGGCGCTCAATGTACAATGCCCCCATGGTGCCTGGGATAGATACATTGCCCTGCCCCACGTCCAGCTCCACAAATGTTGGCCTGCGTCCCACACGTACGGCATAGTTGAGAAGCAGTCGGCAGATAGTGGACTTGCCCACATCAGTGGGGCCCACCACCATCACGCGGGGTCCACGCTCGTCCTCCTTCTCAGCCTGCCTACGCATCTGCTCCAGGGCTGTGTGTATATTGAGGTAGAGGAGCGTGGGAGTGTCCTTGGAGACATAAGCCACTTCGGGTTCACCAGTCAGCAGGACAGTACAGCCGTGCCAGGTAAAAACTGCCACTTTGCAGCCAGCATCAAAGATAAACCGTTTGTTTCGGGTGAGTTCAGTTCCATAGATCTCTGCCATTCCAGAGAGCAATTCTAGCTGCACAGACTGAGCTGAATCCACTTCAAAACGCAATTCTGTTTCTTTCTCCAGCTCGAACTTCATAGCTGCTGGTCCTTTCTCCTCACTTGGCTCCTCCGCCATGATGCTGCCCTATAAAGATAAGAGGACATTAAATAAAAAAATGAAAAAGCTTCCTGGGAATTCAAATAAAAACGTGTCTCAATCTAAAGATTTGTGTGAATTTTGTCCTCTCCGCACACACAATCAGTGCTAATCTGAGAACCTGTGCCTCAACCATTGGACTGGCCATTGCTACTTATTGTCCAGAAGAACTAATTTGGGGGATTCTGTGTCCCTATGATGCAGTCTAGATTGTGTGAGGAAGTTCCTGCAGGCATTTAGACTAGGCTCAAAGTAATGGCGCTAGTAGGTGTGGAACTGATCTCCTGAACCACCCACAGCCTCCGCACATTCATTAGATTTATGGAACAGTTACTCCGGGGAGACACAGACAGGGCAGATACAAATAAAATGTCAGATGTTTAACATGGTTCAACGACGAAGTAGGACAAATGAAGCAGTATGTTTATATGCATCTAAGTTGGAAAAATTATACAGAGGAACTTAAGGTCGGGTTTTCTTCTTAAGATCAGACCAATTAGAGGAGAAGATCTGCACTTCATAGATGTAGAACAGTCTGTTGCTGACCATCTCTGCTCTCAAGTAAACAATCGTTTTTTATGGCTGGGGTGAGCAGCTGTCAGAGCCATGCAAAATTTCACATGGACCGCATCAGGGATGCAATCCTGCACGAAGTGCACAACAATATGCAGGTGAAAGGTGTGGCTGTTGGAGGACCTTTTCCTCCCAATATAGCCTACCTGTATGTGGCTGATTTTGAGGAACATTCCATATGCAATACAAACAAACCATATCAGTTCAAGATATGAAAAGGGCTCAGATACATCACTGACGTTTTATTGACCTGGCAAGGGCCCATATCCACCCTTCAAGATTTTTATGTTTGGCTCAACGCACAAAACTGTAATCTACAGTTGACACTTGAATCATCTACAACATCTACTTTCTAGATCTCAGTATTCAAGAGGAATCAGGCCTTCTCAACACAAACCCTAAAGCTTGTAGTACCCTGTTAAAATATGACCACCACCATCCAAGTACTTGAGGGATAATTTGGCATTCGGACACTGTTTACAAACCAGTCGTAACTGCACCACAAAATGACTACTTTAAAGAATCCAAAACTCTTAAGAACAAATTGGGGGTGAGTAGCTGCCCTAATCGGCTGGTTAAACTATATTTGGAAAAAGCTAGGTACTACAATCAGGACTATCGTATAGAAACAAAGGGCAAACCAGAGAACCCAGGCTTAGCAGGAGTTACCCATTTGGGACAGAATACCAAAAAATCAAAAGGAAAAATCTTTAAAAGTTGGCATTTACTACAGAATGAGACCATCAAATTAAAGAAACCTCTTTTTTCATTCAAAAGAGGCTGCAATATAAGAGATGGACTTGTCAAAGCTTATAAAGAACCCATCAAACCTACTATTATCACCACGTGAGATTTTAACCCCTAGTTAGCCAGCAGAAATGCAGTAATTGCTCAGCCTGCAATTTAACACAAAATCATATTGGGAAAAAAACAGGAAAATCATATACTGTAAATGCTTGTTATTGGTTTGAGGCAAGTAGGGAAAAAAAACATTTTGCTAAACTTTTGTAATATTGGAAGTACCCTGTCTTTGCAGCATCATTTAGTAAAATGTGTTGATGTATGCCAGTAGTTCCCAAAAATATTCATAATGCAAAATCAGTGTAAGCAGTTTCAATAAGATTATGGGGAACATAAAAATAATCAAGCATTGGCAAAGCCAATAGGTCTGAAATTGCTGGTCAGCATTTTGGTTTATCAATGTCTTACTTGTTTTGGCATGGTTTTTGTAAAACCTTCTTGGTGTGGGAGCTGCCAGGCCCTCACCATTATAACAACCATTGGCAAAAGCAAAAATAGTTTTCGGTCTCAGAAAGAACACATTGCCACAGTAGTTCCCAGCACTGAACAAAACTACTTTGTGAGCCAATATGCTTCTTGTGAAAGAGCAGAATGCTGTCACTCATAGTGAAGCTAGCCGATAGAAAGAGAGAGAGACAGAATTTTAATAAACACAAAAGGTCATGGTTAAAGCCAGACCGAATTAGGGGCCCAATTATTAAAGTCTCAAAGGTGCACCCATGGTATATGTCCTAGCATTAAGTGCAGATATACGGCGTTCGTGAATTCACAAAAATGTACAGAAGTAGGCCGAGAAATAGTACTCACAGAAAATATTTATGAACTGCATTTTAGCATGAGCAAATATACATGTGTAGATTTGTTTTTGCAAAAATCGGAGTGTTTGCAAGTTTACTTTCCCTCCAACCACTTTTCTCCCAACCCTGGAAGACGTTTTAAGTCTGCCATTGTCAGGAGTAAATTTGCAACCTTTCTCAGCGTGGGAAAAGATTGGAGAAGAGCTGGTGAAAGCCCTTAAAATATGAAAGTTAGTAGGTTTGCACAGACTCAAAAGGGTATTCCAACACTGGAACGATTGCCTACCACCACCTTCAGCCCCAGTATGTAGATCTGCAGAAATGTAGCAACATAAGGGAATTGCTAGTATTCAAACCCTACCAAAGTAAGAGCCCTGGCATAATCAGAGAGGATATATCAGAGTTGTTAAATAATGAGATTGCTGCCATAATTTGTCGCTGCATTACATGGCACAAAAGGGACAAGTGGATTTTGTTACAGGACAAGTAGATTTAAGAAGCAACCTGCCCCGTGGACAAGTAGATATTTTAGTAAATTCCACATGCCTGGTAGATGCCCAGTATTCTCTGGATATTTTAAGGTTTTAAAGCATATTAGACTCTACTCGGCGCAGCTCTCCTAGTAAGATTTGTTCTACAGAAATACCTTTACATACATTCATATAATACATAGCCACATCCTGAACTGGATTATGTTAGGTGTATGCCTTTATACGGTGTCCGTTGCCTGCATGCAATAGTTATGCAAGTGCTCCATTCTAGTCATTGTTGCTTTACTGACATAAGATACAGTGCATGAGATCACGAGCGCGCCTGGTAGCTACTGCATATCACTTTTTTTGTTGTTTTTCTAACAACTATAGCTTAGTGAAATGTATACCAATCATCATTGCCTAGCATAAGTTCAGGATACCTGGTGCTATACAATATCATAGGATTCACAGAAACCGCACTCGCGTGTTGTGGGCTTAGGCGGTCATGTCAACAATAATGAAGTGATATCAAGATGAAAAGATAAGATATGAACAATATAAACTTCAAAGTATGCAGTTGTTCCCCTTCGTCCATCTCTCCCCCTCCCCCGCTGACACTCTCCCTTATTGCATCGCAAATGGCCCACCTCATTTCTCCTTTTTCCGTGTGCACTACAACCTTCTTGTAAGGTACCCACATTCATAGTCTCTTGGACTTCAAAGCTATCTCTGAGTAGTGTTTGAATTTCGGTAGTCTGTGTCAATGGGGCCTTATTGCCGTCACAGTGGTCGAATATCAGAATTCTGTTCCAGTTTTTCTAGGTATGTATCCCAGAGATCCAGTGGACGACACGTTGGATCGCCAGCTCTTTTAGCTGCATGTGTTAGTATCTCGGCTCTGGTCCACTTGGCTAGTGCATATCACTTTATCAAGAAAAATATGAAATAAATGTGACAGATCTAGTCAGCTTTCTGTTATTACTGAGGTTTATGATCCAAGTATCTCCACACTGACATTCTTCCTAAGATTTTAAAGGCAACACTAATGGGCCGTTGGCAGCTTAATGGAAAGGGTTTATATGCTACTGAAGGATGCCTAAGCAGGTCAATGACTTGCGCGTTTCTCTTCTGTACAAAGTGTCCAGATGCACCTATTCATGTGTCTAGCTTGCTCTATTAATCCAGGCACTGCATTACTGGCAGGGCTGTGTAGAGCAAATAGTTATTTTAAAGAGTACATAAATCTCCATGTACTTCTCAGGCTTACGGGAGTACGTAGCTATGGGCCAAGTGCAGTTTGAAGAGATACATACATAATAAAAGTTGTTGTCAGTGCTTTGCGGAAGACATTAACTTTGTGTTTTATAATTCAAGCGTGTGACCATCAGATGACACAGATATCGATAATAAACGTATTGACTGCTTTATCGGCCAAGTGACAGTGCCGTCCCGACAGCGGAGACTGCTAATCCGAGGTCACAGGGTCAAACGTGGCCTTTTATTCTTGCAGGTCCGCGGAGCTCGGTAGTGTTAAGGACAAGCAGGGGGCTACATTTGCACAAGTGGCATTAAGCCCAAGGGGGCACCCCCCGAGCTCGGGTGGGGGGGGGGGTGTCACTCGTCTGCTTCCTCTGTCCCATCTCAGAGCTGGTCACCACCTCTCCTGGGGCAGGGTCACTTACATCCCCACCAAGCTGCACCCACCCCTGAGTATGTCAGTCGTCAGGTGACTAAATGAGCTTTTGTTACTGAACTTATTTCCGGTCCTAGTTACTTGGCAGATGCATTCTGGGAGTTGTAGTCATAGTGTATGCCACACGAACTGGCGGGACTCATTACAATGATTGATTAAAACACTGATTTGTAAAACGAAAAGCCGGGCCCGGAAGAGCAGGCGAGAGAGAGAGTGCTGAAGCCCCACACTCCGGGGCACGCGTGCGTCCGGTGCACAGGCACCCACTCCGGAGACGTGACTTCACGTGATGTAGGCATGTGAGGGTTCCCCTCACACACGCCCACAGTCCGGGTGGGGGCTCTCACCTTCCGTCCAAGGCTCCCCTGAACCCGCCCGTCGCCTCCGCTCCTTTACCGGTCCTAGCGCCCGACCACTTCCGCACCAGGCGCCCGTGACGTCAGAGCCGCGCGACACCGAAGCCGGAAGGACGCCTGACGAGAACAACACGTTCCTTGCCAGCATTGGGGAGGCATGCTCTGATTGGCCCGCTCTTTCACTGCTCCTATTGGACAAAGCTCAGGCAGGCACTGATTGGCTCACTTTTTGACTGCTCCTGTTTAACGTAGCTCGGGCAGGCGTTGGAACGGGAGGCAGGCTCTGATTGGCCCACACTTTCACCGATCAAGTTTAAATCAGCGAGGGCAGGCGTTGGAACAGGAGGCAGGCTCTGATTGGCCCACTCTTTCACCGTTCATGTTTAAATAAGCGAGAGTAGGCCTTGGAACAGCAGGCAGACTCTGATTGGCCCACTCTTTCACCGTTCATGTTTAAATCAGCGAGGGCAGGCCTTGGAACAGGAGGCAGACTCTGATTGGCCCACACTTTCTCTACTCCCGTTGGAGGCAGCTCAATGGACTTTAGTTTGAGTTTAAAATTTGCAAACATTCGTGACAAGAATTTTCAATGCTATGTCAGGACAGAGGCGACTATTATGCATATCTTTCTTCACTTTATTTGCATAGCAGTATTTTAAAGAACATTAAAAAAAAACAGTAAAACATTACAGACTCCACATCCCATGAACCAAAGGGGAGCAGTCTCCATGGTAACCATAGTCCAATCATATAACAGTCCATAGCATATAATCTTTGTGATTATATCCGCTAGTGTATTTATTCCGCAGCAGGCTTTCGCCCGAGCGATTTCTCCCCGCTGTTCATCGATGTCCCGGTGTGCGAACGTGCGCTGTGGAGATTCTCATAGCTGCCAAGGTTTCAGATGGCTTATGTGTGACATTTTCATAATTTCAGTGTAATTATGAGTGACATTCAACGACTATGAGTGACACTTTCTTGCAAGCAAAATCAAGCAATGAAGATGAGGGAAACATATAAATATCGGAAATTATACCCATTTCTGCAATAAGAAACTCTAAGAACATCTTAAAACTGCTGGAAAGCACCAGAAATGGAAGTGCACTAGAATGTGAGAGAGGCCCCAGCGTAGAGCCTGAGCCAGCCTCACTGACAATGAACTCAACATTGTGCAGATTGCAGACAGTGAGTGCAATGCTGAGCTCATAGGGCAGGCTACTGGCTCAGGAAGTTAGATAAAATATCTCTGTGACACTCACTCCCCCCACTATTACCTGCTGTCTCTCCTGTGCAGTCACCACAGACTGCATCAAAGGCAGCTTGTTCTATTCAGCGCCAGCACCGCCCCTCAGATAGCAGTGCTGTGGAGAAATACCCAGTGGAATAAAAGGCCTTACCAGCCCTGACTACTACAAGATATGTTTTGTATGTTTCCATTACCATCTTGTTTGGTGGGTTACTGTCCTGTGGGGTGTACTGTTTCAACAGTATACCCGACAGAATTAAAACATTACAAAAAAACACAAATACAAAAAACACAAAGGCCTCTCAAGCAACAACAACAAAATTAGCAATTACAATACCAGTGAAACTAAAAGGGCACCACAGCTATATAATGTTGTAAGTGGTAGCAGTGAGCAGGTCCAATACTAAATAAAATACAATCATGCCTCCTGACTCTTAATAAGCAGCAATACACACTCTGTGCCCAGGTGAGCATTCTACACGTGTCTTTCACCAACTTTCAAATAACAAAACAAACTGCCTGACATGGCCATCATTACTTTTCTAAATTAGTCCCTCAAGTATGAAATAAGCTAAGAGTGACAGAAGCAGCAGGTCTGTCGATTACCGTGTCTGGCTGCCTTCCTTCTTCATAACGAGCCATCACTTCCCGAAATATGCCGTGGAACAAACCTTGGTGTTACAATAACCGCAATCATTTTAAGGAATCAAATTATTTTTTGAAGTTTATATTTATATTCACGTTGCTTTGCAGTGGGCCCTAAATAAAAGCAATACAATGAAGATTCAAAGTGAGTCCCGAACTTACCTGGCATTGTGGTGCGGTGCTTCTGTTCTGGGTGCCACGTAGCTGACCTGCCTTGAGACTGTCAGGGCTGGCAGGACAGGAGGGTCCTTCTCCGTCATGTCAGGAGTGGTGAAGTCCTGTGTGAACTGTCTGTGGTGAGTTGGGCTCAGCTCGACCTGTGGCAGACAGAACAGGCAGGCTGGGACAGGAACGGTCTGCTGAAAACGTGATATCTGGGGGCTGGTGCAGCAGCTTGTGGGCTGACAGAGCAGCAAAGTGATTTTTAGAGACTGCACCGGCAAATTATGCCCACTCTGACCACCAAGGTTGCGAGAAGCACCACTTGTTAGGCAGAGAAAACATTGAATGCAAGTTGGAGCAGCCATTTAGAACATTTAGCTTTGGCGTGCACTGTATGCCTGGAATAATATTAAATATTTCAAAATGACAGACAGTGCAGCCGACTCCACTTACGCTGGGCCTGGTGCGTGCTTCCTGCTGTTTTACACGAAGCATATAAAACGGAAAAAGAGACCCCAGTCCAGACACGGACCTGCAGGCAGCTGATCGCGCTGCCACTAAAAAACGATTCAATTTGTGGATTTGCACTCGCCTGGCTCCGAGTCTCACAGTGACACGGTCACTTACTTGAGAGGCTTGCCACTGCACAGTTCAGTTTATGGGCCAGCTGCCGCCCGCCTGTGTCCTCAGACTTGACTGCAACAGACTAGTCTCTCCCTCGGCAAACGGGCACAGACCGTGTGCCACTCCTGCATTAGACTAACTGAGACTCAGCAGCAGGCCCACTGCTGCACAGTGGGGCTTCACATACGCTCGGTCCTGTCGGGTTGGGTCTGGCGGTAGCGGCCGGGGTCATGGCAGCCCGCTGAATCAGACCTCAGTTCCTTCCAGGACGTGAGGTCAGGTCACATCCCCCTGGGGCCACAGTCAGTATGCTGCAATTAACCACTCCTGAGGGCACAGCAGGCCCCGCCCGGGTGTCTCGGTATCGGGCAAAGGACTGCCTCTGCCTGGATACATTGTAGCAGGCAGCAGTCCACAAGTCAAGATCATTAACTGTCTGTTTACTGTCTGAGCCTGTTCTAGTGGCAGCGCCCGGCCGGCAAGCCTGCGGGGAGCAGCAGAGCCGGCGCACAGGTATCACAGGCGCGCCAGCGCGCACGCTAGCAGCCTGGCATTACCAGTTTCACCGCTGGTACAGCAGAGTGAGACGGTGGTATTAAAATGCGTGACACTGCATTTCAGTGCGGTGATGCGGAGCACCACACTGAAATGCGTTAGAGTCACACCTGTTGCGTGATACTTGGCAGGCCTGGATTCTAGGAGGAGCGGAGAGCCTAAACGAAGCAGCTCCGTCGAGCGCTCTCGCCGGCACTCTGCGCACGCTTAAGGATTAGGGCTATGAGCCTGTGGCCGGTCCTACCCCTAACCAACCCTCGCCGCACTGACACCGCAACGCGGTGATTCCTCCCCACGCGGTCACGATCGAGTGATTGCAGCGCCACCTGGTGGTAACTGCTATATTAGCAGCTAGTGCAATTTTTGATTCCTTTCCAAGCAATTTCAGCTCAGCTGTTAGAGCACCGGTGAGGGGGCTGCCCATTAAATCTAAAGGGCGTTTTTTCTTTGTGCTCACACCCTCAAAGTTGAAATGTCTTCATCTGAGGACCATGTTTATTCCTCATTCCAGGAGGTTGAAGAGGAATGGCCCCCTCAACGCCTTCCACCTGCGGTAGACCAGTCTCTGTTGTAGGCTATTTCTAGGGCACTGGCTCCCCTTAGGGATCAGGTGGATAGGCTGGCAAGAAGCATCCCGGGGGTGTTCATCGACCCTGACCAGGCGGAGGCAGGACCCAGTGACTCCCAGGTGGGGAATAAAGGGCCACGAGCGTAACGCGGGGCACTTGGAAGGTTTCGACAAACTCAGGGAAACCTTCCTTAAAAGTGTGCGAATGCTAAAACACGTACCCTGCCGGGAGGGAGATGAACCAGGAGAAAACTGCAACACGGTCGTTCCAAATTCTGACCCTGATGGTGGTTTTCCCTTGGAGGGGGAGGGTGTGTCGGAGGGAGATTTCTCCTCTGACGAGGATAAGGACTCAGGTACCCCCTGGTGTCCGGGTTCCCACTCCTCTGAGTCCCCAGATGGGGACGGGGATCACTCAGATATGTTCGACCCTACTCAGATATACCATCCTAGGTCGGCAGAGTGGATCCCTGACGCCAAAGTGGTGGATTATGTGGCAGGGAAAATCCGTCAACCCCTAGAAAAGGAAGTCAGGACTAGGCTGAGGGGAGAATGCCCCAGGCCCTCGCTTAAGGGGAAGGTGGCAAACACGCCAGAGATAGATGAATAGATATGCACATTTTTTGGGAAATACATGAGGGATCCCAAAAAAGGAATAGATAGGTCCTGGAGAAATTGCCAGGACAAACTCCTGGATGTAGTGGGCCCCTTGACCCAAATTATACAACTGGCGGAACGTTCAAAAGCTTCTGGATCCCCTTTGTCTACGGACATAGTTGTTGGTTGGGCACAAAGAGCGATATGCCTCCTCGGCAATGCGAACTGAGCCCTGGCAGCTGAGAGAAGGAGGTCTCTCCTTATAAAGATTGACTCCAAATAAGGAGACCTAGCTACCTCTGAGGCGGGGCCCATAACACAGGGTAAGCTCTTTGGCGAGCCTTTTGTTAAGGAGCTTAACAAGTTTGTTACCACTTTTTTAGCCCTGGATAAGTCCCAGGCCTCCATAAAAAGATTTTTCCAGGGCGGGTTTTTGCCGGGGCTGGAAGAGGCAGGGGTCGCTCCTCCAGCCACATCTATCAGCAAGGCCCCTCCAACAGAGGTCAACAACGAAGGAATAATGGCTGGAACGATGGCTGCCAAGGAACCTTCTATCCCAGCAGAGGTTCTGGCAGAGGGAAAGGACGAAACAACAGAGGAGGTGCCAACGCTCCAGGGGAACCCTCTGGTAAGGATTACACTTTCTTCCCCACAAGATCTGGGGGGGAGGCTACTATACTTTGCACACAATTGGGGAAGGATCACAACAGACCCTTGGGTGCTGCAGACTGTATTCCATATGCTTCCACATAGAGTTCTACGGTGCCCCTATTCAGGAGGTACGCCCCAGACCCTTAGTTTTTTCAGCAGAGGAAGAGTGTCTGATAGAATCTGAGATTTCGGAACTCCTGAAGAAAGGAGCTATTTGCAGGTCAGTACTCCACCCAAACGGGTTTCTAAGCAACCTCTTCCTAGTCCAGAAGAAGAACCAGGGCTTCCGACCTGTTATTAATTTGAAAGAATTCAACGAGTGGCTGGTCTATTGCCACTTCAAGATGGAGGGGATACACTTGCTCCGGGACATCCTCCTGTCAGGGGATTGGATGGCCCGACTAGACCTGAAGGACGCCTACCTAGCAGTCCCCATTTTCCCTCCTCACCGGAGATTTCTCCAGGTCGCTTGGAAAGACCAAATCTTCGAGTTTTGGGCTCTGCCCTTCGGCCTCTCTTCAGCCCATGGTGCTTCACGAAGCTGTTGCGCCCAGTGGTGGAGATGCTCCGCGAGAGGGGGTTGAGAATGATCTTCTACCTGGGCGATATCCTAATTATGGATCAGTCTTTGGTGCATCTTACCCACAACGTGAACATGACTATTGCTCCAGGATCTGAGATTTGTCATCAACAAACAAAAGTCGGAACTGCGCCTAGCGCAGCAGTTGATCTTCCTAGGATTTCCCATAGATTCAGTCTCAGCTTCCCTGAGCTTGCCAACTTCAAAGGTGACCAAGATACGGAAGGAACTCTGGCAAGTCCTCCGGAGGGACAGAATCTCTCTACGTCAGCTGGCCAGGATGGTGGGCCTTCTCTCCTCTTCGCATCAGGCCATATTCCAGGGCCCTCCAGAGACTGAAAGCTCAGCATCTAAGAAGGGGTCTTACCTACTTGGAAATCATCTCCCTGACCGAGGAAGCCAGGACGGAACTCCAGTGGTGGATCGACCACATGGCAGCCTGGAATGGAACGGCGATCTTCGGATCGACCCCGGGTATGGGGATAGAGTCGGATGCCAGCAGAATGGGCTGGGGAGCCCGATGCGGGGAAGTCTTGATGGGAGGCAAATGGTCAGAGGAGGAGTTACAATTGCACATCAACTGTCTGAAGATGCTGGCGAGATCCTTTGCAGTGAAATCCCTCACCAGGGACAGAGTCTCTTGTTGCATCCTGTTGAGGATGGACAACATCTCGGCGGTCCAGTACATCAACCGACTGGCGGCCCTCGATCGAAGGCTGTATCCAACCTGGCGAAGGACTGTTGGCACTATTACCTCCAGAGACAGATCTCAGTAACAGCTGAGTACCTTCCCGGCCTGCAGAACACAGTAGCGGATTGGAATTCCAGGAACTTCTCTGACTACAGCGAATGGCAACTGGATCGTGCAGTCTTCCTTGCTTTGATGGAGAGATGGGGCCCCTGCAATCTGGATCTTTTTGCCTCACAATTGAACCATCAACTCCCACGATTTGTGAGCTGGAGACCAGACCCGGAATCCACTGCAGTGGACACCTTTCTCCAAGACTGGTTGAAGGAGTACTCCTATGCGTTTCCCCCGTTCATGATGATACCCAGAGTAGCGGCCCAAGTTCGGCGGCAGGCAGCTTCCTTAGTATTGATCACACCAATCTGGAGAGCCCAAACCTGGTTCCCAACGTTGATGGAGCTGTCGTGGGATTGCCCGATACAGCTGCCCTCATTCCCTTCAATTCTCAAGGACCCCCTGGGCGGCCTTCATCCATTGGTCCTTCAGGGTCATTTGCAACTCATGGCATGGAGGATTTCAGGGGACGCTGGAAGGACGAATAGCTTTCGTGAGACGCTGCAAACCTCATCCAGCAGGCATGGGCAACAGGTACAGTCAAGAGGTATCGCTCGGCTTGGAGACGATGGCACCGTTGGTGTCTGGGTGGGACACGTGGATCCCATGGGGGCAAAGGTTACTCACATTCTAAACTTCCTAGCGGAATTGACCCAAGCTGGTCTGGCCTATCGAACAGTTTATTCTTTTTGCTCGGCCATCTCAGCGGGGCACAGCGAGATTGATGGCAAGCCAGCAGGGGAACATCCCTGGGTTTGTAAGTTAATGAGAGGCATCCGGCTGTCTAGGCCTCCAGAGCCTAGATATTCAGGCCTGTGGGATGTTAAAACAGTGCTGAGACTTCTTCTTGGCTGGCAGGATAACCAATATCTGTCTCGCAAGGACCTGTCGGCTAAACTATCCATCCTGCTACGTCTCATTTCATGTAAGCGGGTTTCAGATGTGAGAGCCCTGGACATCTCAGCGAGAGTTTTTACCCCAGAGGGGTCACCTTTACCATATCAAGGAGGACAAAGACCAATATCAGGTCGGTATCTTATCCTTCCTTTCTGGAGCATCCTAAGTTGTGTGTGGTTAGGTGCATTAAGGCATATTTGGAAATGACCTTGGAGCTTCGCCCCCCTGGGGAAAGGCAATTACTTATCACCATGCAGAAACCTTTCAAAGCGTTTTCCTCACCTTCCATTGCCAGGTGGGTAGGATGGATCATGTGAGAAGCAGGTGTGGATGTGTGTAAAGTTGGTGCACATTCCACAAGAGGAGCTACGGCATCAAAAGCCATTCAGGTAGGTGGTAGGCTGGAAGATATTATGAATGCGGCTGATTGGTCTTCTGAGTCTACCTTTAAGAGGTTCTATTTCAAACCCATTTAGGAGGCGGCGTCTCTGGTCATAAGTAAGCTTTGAACATAATCCCCGCTTCCGTCCTGACATAGAATAAAAAAATTACTAGCTAACGAGAAGGAATGTTTCAATTCTATTAAGGACTAGGAGGCGAGGATTATCCCACCCTAAGATTCCTTTCAATCTCAACCCGCCCAGGATGATTCGTTATCAGTAAGTACTAGGCCTCCATGTTAATGTCTTTGCTGAAATGTTAATGTCACTGAAATTATATACAGCCGAAATTTTGCACTCGGAATGGATTTTTATGAATAATGTTGACATTCCAGTATACGGAAGAATTTGATAACTGGACTCTCTCTGTATTCTAGGGAATGACCAAAAGTTTGAATAAGTCGGCAATTCCAGCTTAACATCCTCCAGTGAAGAAGAGGAAGCAGAAGGGACGTCACATGATTATATGCTATGGACTGTTATATGATTGAACTATGGTTACCATGGAGACTGCTCCCATATGGTTCATGGGATGTGTAGTCTGTAATGTTTTACTGTTTTTTATTGAATGTTCTTTAAATACTGCTATGCAAATGAAGTGAAGAAAGATATGTATAATCCTCGCCTCCTAGTTCTTAATAAAATTGAAACTTTCCGTCTTGTTAGCTAGGAAAGTTTTCATTCTATTAAGGACACGGAAGCAAGGATTATGCTTTCTCATTTCTTTACTACTTTTCAGCAGCCTATAACCATAAAGTTAAAACATCACTACATTTCCCATGATACCCAACTATAGATACCCAACTATATCACGTGCCCAACCATAGAACCACCGCCCTACATAAACCCTTCATGACAACACTGTGTCCTCTTTCTTTGTTCAGAAACAGTTAAGTCAATTTGAAATCATCCAACCTGCAGAAAATACTTATATGAACTCTTCATGACAGCTCATTCTTCACCCGGGAACCATAATGCAAGACCTAACAGGGGTCCAACACGGAGTTCCGACTAGCAGGGGCAAGAAGCCTTGCAAGAACATTATTTCCAGTCGCCGTCGACAATCCGAAGTTCGACAAAGCAATCTATGTAGAATCCAGAAAATGCACTCCATGAGGATCTCACTTGCCCTCCGAACCTGAGAAAGAGAAGGAAGATACCGTAACACTGGTCTTACCACCCATCTCATAAATCAATTACATTAACAACAAAACAAAAGGGGGGGATAACAATCAGCATTAGATTCATTACATCAATACATTATACAATATCTTAAATCTGGGTGGGATAATCCTCACCTCCGTGTCCTTAATAGAATTGAAAATTCTAGTCACGAATGTTTGCAAATTTTTAATTCTATGTCAGGACCTGAGGCTCCGATTATGCTTGTTTAAAGCTTAGCCAACACCACAGAAGCCACATCAACAATAGGTTTACAATAGAAAGTCTTGAACGTAGATTCTAACGACCAGTCTGCTGATTTCATGATATCAGCGAGGGTAGCGCCCAAGGCAAAGGACTTAGAAGCCATGACGCCCAAGCCGAATGGGGTCCAAACATGGAAACATCAATGCCTGCTTCGCTCATGAGCCAACGCACTCATCTCGCCAAGGTGGCTGGGGTCACTGGGCGAAAAGGTTTCTGTAATGCTATCAGCAATTGTCCATTCATGTCTGTGCGAAATTCCGCTGCACTTACCTCATACGCCGTCAGACATTGAACCACACATAGGAGCTCATTACGATGGCGGGTGGACCTGAGTCTGCCCGCCATCGTTGCGGTGTTTTGGACCGCCCGCCAGACATGCGGCGGTCCCACCACTGCAATTTGGATGCGCCCGCCATACTGGCGGGCGCATCCAGGGCCTTTAACATTGCGGACGGTGCTGCTGGCTGCAGCACCGTACGCAATGCCAAAATGCCATGCTGTGCATTTCCCTGCACTACGTGGCAGGCACCACGCGGTGCCTGCCACGCAGTGCAGGGAAATGCAGGGGGGTACCATGGGTACACCCCCAGTGAACAGCTACCTCCCCCCCAAACAAGGGGGGCCCGCTATGGGCCCCCGAATCTGTTTCTGCCTGTCTTTTTGCGGTGGGATGTCCGCCGCGAAAAGACAGGCGGAAAGGGACATCGTAATCCCTACGGCTGTGCCTGCAAGGCACCGCCGCAATGTTGGCCCATAGTTTAGTTCCGCAAGGCGGGCGGAAAAGGACCACCTTGCGGAACCGGGGCAGACGGTCTTTGCATCCGCCGCGGACAGATTGGGATTCCCACCGCCATCCTAATTCGGCGGTGGGCAAATCGGGCTCCGATGGCGGAAGGACCGGCACCGCAGGGCTGGCGGTGGCGGTCCTTCCGCCATCGTAATGAGCCCCATAGTTTGGGATTCTCTAGAAAAGACGGATAAGACACTGAAGATGTGTTGCATTTAGTGCGACTAGAAATAGAGAATGTTACTCCTTCTCGCGAAAATCTGCGTCCCGCCAAATCTAAGGCGCGGACATCTGAAACCCTTTTACAAGATAATAAGCAAAGTAACATGGTTAGTTTGGTGGATAACTGCTTTCCTGAGAGATATTTATTGGCAGGCCATGCCTCTAGAAATCTTAGCACAATGGATACGTCCCAAAGCACTGAATACTTCGGGCACGGAGCGTGAACCATACGGATACCCCTCAGAAGTTTACAAACCATGGGGCGCTCGCCAACCGGTTTACCGTCTACCGTCTCCTGGCCTGCAGAAATGGCCGATCTAAAATTATTGACCGTCCTATATGCCATACTCGAAGAGGCAAGAGAAGACAGAAAATTAATTATTAAAGTGTAATGTGCTCCAACGGGATTAACGTCCCGTTAACGGCACCAGCCACATCATCGTTTCCAACAAGAGGCATAACGTCTGTGTGTATTGGTTGACCAGGCCTCACTAATGAAGTCGTTAGCTTCCTTCAAAAATCCTGGGATAGCCCATCTGTCCTGGAAACTCACCACGCCACCAGGGAGAGTTGACCCAACAAGATCAGTGGATGTGGCAGACCCCCTGGATCCAAAAGGAGATTTCACCGAAATGGAAGAAGAACTGGGGAGGCACACAACAGTTCCAGAAGTACTGGGAACCATGCCTGCGCTCTCCAGAGCAGTGTTATCAATACCAATTCCACTCGTTTTCGACGTACCTGTGGAGAAAAGCATCTGTGGCCAAGGTTTTCGGATCCGGACGCCGACTGAAAAAGGATGGGATTTGACGGTTGAGAGGAGAGGCAAGTAGGTCTATCTGGCAGGGGGCCCCAGAGACAGTTCAGTGTGTTTGAAGACTAGCGGGTGAAGTCTCCAATCACTGAAGTCCTGAAGGTGTCTGGACTGCCAATCTGTCACAGAGTTGTTGCGGCCTGGGAGATACTCTGCCACCGCTGAAATCCGATGTTGCAGACAAAAATGCCAGAACTCCTTGGCGATTTCCTCCAACACCCAGGACTTTGTCCCTCCCAGCTTGTTCACATACCGAACCGCTGAGATGTTGTCCATGCGAAACAAAATGCAGCAGTGCAACTTCAACGGGGACAGGCTGCGAATCGCAAAAGAGCCTGCAAGAAGCTCCAGAAAATTGATGTGCATGGGCAGTTCGTCCTGCGACCACAGGCCCCCCGTGGAGATCGGTCCGGACCTGGCTCCCTGGCCCCAGCAGCTGGCATCCAATTCGATCACTATCTCTGGGGTGGAGCCAAAGATGGCCTTGCCGTTCCAGGCTTCCATGTGGTCCAACCACCATGCCATCTCCGACCTCGCATCCTCTGAGAGGAGAATCTGCTAGGAATAACTGAGGCCTTTACGGAGATGCCGAATTTTCAGTCTCTGAAGTGCTTGATAATACAAAGGCCCAGGGAATATCGCCTGGATCGAGGAAGCCAGGAGACCCACTACTTGGGCTATTGACTGCAGGGATACTGTCTGCCTGCTCAGAATTAATCTCAATTCTCTCTTGATATTCCTGACCTTCTGCATTGGTAGTGCAAGCTGGCACGAGAGAGAGTTGATCTGGAACCCCAGAAATTCTGTTGTTTGAGTTGGAACCAGGCACGATTTCTGAGGGTTCACAACTAAACCTAAGCTCTAGAGGAGCGAAATTGACCACTTGAGATGAGTAACCACCAGCCGGGGGCACTGCACCATTAAAGGAAGTGACCCGATTAGGGCCACCCGGGTCACTCATGACCACCTCTCAGCCTTCCATACAAATGAAGAGTCGGTCAGACAGTAGAGAATATAAACCAAGTATATTTATTCAGATACACTCAAGCGGAGTCCAGTCTGACCAGCCTACTGGGATTGCTGCAGAGGGACTAACTTCAGCAAGCATGGCGATACATTATGTACAATTCAGAACCAATAAAGACACGCCCTGACTGGAAATTTCCAGTTGGTAGCAGTTGAACAAAGGAGATACAGAAGGATGAGGTTCGATCCTGACACCGGGCACATGCTATCTTGATGCCAAGGTCACTCTGCCTGTGCCCGCCGCTCTAAGGGTGGGAGCAGGCCTATCTAGTGGGAAAGGTATGCGCTAATAAGAACAGTGTATTCATTAGTACAGCAAGGCTCAACCTTGGAGAAACGAAAACTATCGCAGCTCCTTTAAGCAGAGGCAGGGAAAGAAATCAGTTTCAATCATGACTCAAAATGGCGGCCAAACATAAAATGGTGCCGCGAATGCTAACTTAAGGCACACAATACATAAACAATACAGCTAGAACATTTTTATTCCAACAGACCCTCCTTTTAGCATTTGCTAACCACTGCATATTACTATCTAGAAATGAATAACATGTTGCGAAGATAAGAAACAGCACCATATGCAGATATGTACATAGTCAGTATTCAAAGATACCTTCGTCAATCTGCATTATTTCATTAATTTGTTTCTGCAGCATGATCGCAGCATTGGTGTCATGAACTGACATTTTTGGTCTAGGGGTCAGAGCACGTATACAACAGGTACAACAAGCCGGAAGGCAGTGTATGCGAAGGCAACATGTAAAGATAATACCAGCAACTGCAACCAAAGAGATAAGGATCTTCCAACCCCATGTTGTCAGCATATTCCAGAACCACCCCGATAATGTCCAAGTACCTGTCTCTTGGTGTAGGTCTGATGAAAGTCTATGCAATTTTTGTATAGCCGTATACACACTGGGGGCATGGTCTGGTATGTAAACCCAACAGCTACTGCCAATGATGCGACAGGCCCCTCCCCGATCAGCGAGGATGACGTCTAACACCATCCTGTTTTGTAATGTAACGAGCCTCGTAGCCTGGAGCTAAGCAGCAATGTTGGTCAGTATCCCAGCTGTTGTATTAATAACCCCTTCCACAACTCTTGTGAGCTGACGAAGCTGGAGGCTATTAGCCACGGGGCCACAGAAAGGCAGAAGACCCCTTGCAGCATCGTCAAACTGCTGCCAGGTGGTATCTGTCTGATCTATATCCTCAGTGTCCGCAACCCTTCTGACTCGGGGCAAGTATATACTCCTGCGTTGCAGCTGAAGGTCTTTATGGTAATTGGACGAGGCAATATACACAGGGGGAAGAAGGAAAGAGAGGTAACATCTGCCAGACCACTCCCTCGGAAGCCAGAAATAAGCTTGGGATCCACAGACAAAATAGACATTCTGAGGTAGGACTAAGGGCGGACTATTAAGCGTTATCAGTCCGTAAGTGAAATTGCATCTACTTTCCCCCACCTTTACCTCCCCTGTTCCCTGGACACAGAAACTAGCCTTGGTGTTAACCACGGACACCGGCATGGGTTTGTCCTTAGTAACATTACGATCTTGGAAAAATTGGAAGTACTCGGAAGTGTTGAATCTGTCATGATCCAGGAATCTCAAGATTGCTCAGTCTGCACAATACTGAATCAGAACTCTCCAAAGAGAAGTTCAAAAGTTACGAAGGTTTCTTGGAAAGAAGCTTGGCATGAGTGGAATACTAAAATGGCCGCACAGTTGTTCCCTAAGGGTATGCGGTCTAGTTGTTCTTGCTAATCATCGTTAGGAATTCTATGTGAAGCGCGAGCTTGAGGAGCTCGGCGCACTTCACTGAAGTAAATTCTAGCCAACGCACTTACTTCTGAAGACTCCATTTTAGTTAGGTAGTTCGCGTCTCTTTTCTCCATGTTTAGCTGGCGTTGCGCAGCTAGAATTCTGGTCCATTACCCGTCAGGAGTCGGACTTCCCTTTCCCGAAGAGCAGTGATTAGTTGTTTCCTTTTCTGAGTCTGCGCATTGTATATCTTTTCCGCGCTTGGCTGGAATTAGGAATATAACAAGGTTAACCAGCTAGAACATCTCCCAAGAAGCCGAGAAGCATTCTTTCATTAAAAAGATACCGAAAGGTTTTTTCGAAATTCTCCTTTGCTTCCGAGTTAAAGAAACCTTCCAGCTGGTTCCAGCACTACATTCTTGGGCAGAATTCGTGAGTTGTTGAACCCGCCCAGAAACTGAGCTAAATGACACAATTTTTTATAGTATTTAGTCTTGTGATAAAACGTATGTTTCTTAAAGAAAAAATACAGAATATTGTGTTCTATGTTAGAGGATAGAGAAATAAAACTTACCTATTCTTCTGAGAGAAACCTGAAACGAAAATAAGATATCTTGCATTATTTACAAAGTCTGTCCTTCAATTGATATTCACAGCTATATAACGAGAAATTCATAACAATTAAATATAATAGAAGAGAAGCAAAGGTCAAGGATAGAAGATTTCCCTTAGGTCTCTCTTTTAAATACTCTCGTCAAAACTGAATAGAGGGCAACGCTTGAGAGAGATCAAGAGAAAACCTGAGAGCCTTGGCAGTCTCTTCTTCTGTTTATTATTTTATCCCAAATCCCCTTTTCCACCTTGGAGTCTGCTGGACACCTGAGTATACAAATAAGGTGTCTGGGGGTTTTCTGGAGGGAATTGGGAAAAGGCAATATTCTGTTCCTGTGCAAGTCGAAGTGAGAGCACTCCTGACAGAGTGAAGTGCCCACGTATTAATTGCACCCGAGCAGAATGGCTGAAGGAATAAACCTGCAAACCCTTGGGGTGGTGCTAGAATCAATTCAAAAAGAATTAGTGGCATTAAAAGAGGAGAATACAAATTTAAGAGAGGAAGTAATAAATTCAAGGAGAGAAACTTCCGATCTAGCCTCAAGGATGAATAGGTTCCCAGTCACAGAAGGTGAAGCATCTGGTACGAATTCAGGGGGGGCACCTAGAATTACCACCCACGTAGTGCATTCCTTATCCCCTGTCATTCCACTAGTCCCACCAGAACGTTTTAGCGGGGATCCGCAGAAGGCACAGATATTCCTAACTCAATGTTCTTTACACTTTATGTGCTGCTCTTCCATTTTCCCTGACGCACAATCTCGAGTGGCATTTATGCTGTCCTATTTCAGTGGAGATGCGGCGTCGTGGTCAATGCCACTAGTTTCCCGAGACGACTCATTGCTCTACAGTTTCGAATATTTTAAAAGAGAGTTTCTTCGAATTTTTGATTGACGAAAAATCTCACAAGCTGTTGATAATGAGTTGCTGGAATTACGCCAAGGAAATAAGGACTTAGTTGCCTATTTAGCCCAATTTAATAAATTAGTGGTGGAGACGAATTGGCCAGAAAGCAAAAGAGGAGCAGTTTTTTATCGAGGGCTGAAGGATGAGTTAATAGATGCAGTAGCACAAATACCTAACCGACCCACAGAAATTTCAGCTTTAGTAGATCTGGTGTTAGAAATTCGCTTCCGACAGAGTGAGAGGAAAGGAGAACGGAGAAAAGAGTTCAGATCTAGTGTTCCACGATTTGACCGAGTTAAAACAGAAACCACTATATTTACAGAGAGCCAAAAAGGGTCTGAACCTATGGAAATAGGAACTATTCGAGGACCTTTGACAAAGGAAGAAAAAAACAAGAGAAGAGAGAATAATTTATGTCTATATTGTGGAGCAGGGGGGCATTTTGTACGAGTTTGCCCAAAGAAACCAAAGAAGTCATTTAAGCCGAAGGAAAACTTGCAGCACCATCAGTAGAAGGAGTTGGACTGATGGGTGCGGACAAAGAAACAACTCCGAGTGAGCATCGACTGGCAAACACCCTGCAATTGTCATCTCCTCACCTAATACTATCAATGACGATGAAGTTTAGACAAGTTACCTTGAAGGACATATCGGTGATGATAGATTCCGGAGCCACTGGAAACTTTTGTGACCTAAAGTTCGCAGACAAAGTTGGATTGAGGGCGATAAAGAAATCTAAAAGTGAACCTGTGCGTGCCGTGGAGGAACCAATTTGTCTTCAGGACCCATTGTGAGCCATACTGAACAGGTGCAGTTGATTTCTTCAGAAGGTCATGAGGAAGTTATTCAGTTCAATTTAATTGACACTCCTCAATTTCAGGTCATCTTGCGTTTACCTTGGCTCACCGAACATAATCCTACCATCAATTGGAGCGCCAGAACTATAGTGATGGATTCAGAATTCTGTAAGGCTAACTGTTTTGGAAGGAAAGAATACTCAAGAGGATCGAATCTGGCAACTTCCTTATGTAGTGCAGGTAATTCAGTGTGTGTGATACATACCAATGAGATTCCGTCGGAATACAGAGAATTTGAAGATGTATTCTATGAGAAGGAGGCAGAGAAACTACGGCCTCATCGCGTGTATGACTGCAAAATAGATCTGGAACCAAGATCCAATTTGCATTGCAGTCGGGTCTATGCCTTGACTGAAAAAGAGAACCAGCACCTAAAGGAATACCTAGACAAGTATCTAGCAAATGGGTTTATTAGACCTTCCCAAACCCCAGTGTCATTGCCGTTATTTTTCGTATCGAAGAAAGAAGGGGACTTGAGAACCTGTATTGATTATCGAGCAATTAACAAAGTTACAACAAAAAAAACGTTACCCATTACCCCTCATTTTAGTACTATTGGATCGAGTGAAGGGAGCTCAGATGTATACGAAACTTGATCTAAGAGGAGCCTATCACTTGATAAGAATGAGGGAAGGCGATGAATGGAAGACCGCATTTCGAACAAGGTTTGGTCTATTCGAGTACCAGGTAATGCCCTATGGATTATGCAACGCGCCAGCCGCCTTTCAGTATTTTATCAATGACATCTTGGGCGAGTTCATATATCAATGCGCTATCGTTTACATAGACGATATATTGGTTTATTCAGCCTCAGAAGAAATACATCGAGAAAAAGTACGTAGAATCCTCCAAAAACCCAGAGAAAATAAGTTATATGTAAAATTGGAGAAATGTGCCTTTAATGTTACCTCAGTGGAATTCTTGGGGGTAGTCCTTTCCCCCCACGGGAATTACCATGGATGAAACGAAGATCAAAGCTGTGATAGAGTGGAAGTCCCCAACAAGCGTAAAAGAGGTGCAGAGCTTCATAGGCTTTGACAACTTTTATAGAAGTTTCATTAGTGAATTCTCCCACAAAATCCTTCCTCTCACACGATTGCTAAAGAAAGGAGTTCAATTCCAGTGGTCTGAGGAGGCGGAGAAGGCTTTTGAGTCTCTAAAAAGGGATTTTACCACTGCACCAATCCTTTTGCATGCAGATCCATCAGAACCATTTTACGTAGAAACCGATGCCTCCGATCAGGCTATAGGAGGTGTGTTATCTCAGAGACGTAAAAGAACTGGTCAGCTTCATCCAGTAGCCTATCGATCTAGAAAACTCACTCCTGCGGAAATTAATTACACAATTTCAGAGAAAGAATTGTTGGCAATTAAGGACGCCTTTAAAGAATTGCGTCACTACTTGATGGGAGCAAGGCACACAGTTACAGTGTTAACTGATCATCGAAATCTGAAATGTTTTAAATCAGCAAGGACACTAACTCCGCGTCAACTCCGATGGTCATTATACTTTGCGGATTATGACTTTGTAATCACTTTTAGACCTGGAACAAAGAATGGGAAGGCAGACGCCTTGTCAAGAATTGACTCAGAAAACCCGAAAGATCCAATTGAAACCCAGAGGATAATTCCAGAGTCCAAAATTGTGAGCGCGATTACCCACGGAACGATGGAGGACCAAATAATGCAAGCGATGGATTTGAAAGAAATGCAGAAATGGGCAGATCAGGAAACTGGAAGAGAAATCTGTCATCGATTGCCATTCCATGAAGGAGCCTTGTACCTACCAAGTCGAGAGCTGCAAACTCAAGCAACGTATGAATGCCACGATAGCCCATTAGCTGGCCACAAGGGAATTTTTAAAACTGAGGATTTGATAAAAAGAAGATTTTGGTGGCCGAAAATGACCAAGGATATTGAAAAGTACGCTAAGACATGTGAGGTTTGTGCTCAGGGAAAATCCGAACGACAAGCACCAAAGGCATTGCTGCAACCCATGCCTACCCCCTCACCCCTGGCTCCAAAGAGAAGTTCAAAAGTTACGAAGGTTTCTTGGAAAGAAGCTTGGCATGAGTGGAATACTAAAATGGCCGCACAGTTGTTCCCTAAGTATATGCGGTCTAGTTGTTCTTGCTAATCATCGTTTGGAATTCTATGTGAAGCGCAAGCTTGAGGAGCTCGGCGCACTTCAGTGAAGTAAATTCTAGCCAACGCACTTACTTCTGAAGACTCCGTTTTAGTTAGGTAGTTCGCGTCTCTTTTCTCCGTGTTTAGCTGGCGTCGCGTAGCTAGAATTCCGGTCCGTTGCCCATTGGGAGTCGGACTTCCCTTTCCCGAAGAGCAGTGATTAGTTGTTTCCTTTTCTGAGTCTGCACGTTGATATCTTTTCCGTGCTTGACTGGAATTAGGAATATAACAAGGTTAACCAGCTAGAACAGCTCCCAAGTAGCCGAGAAGCATTCTTTCATTAAAAAGATACCGAAAGGTCTTGTCGAAATTCTCCTTCACTTCCAAGTTAAAGAAACCTTCCAGCTGGTTCCAGCACTACATTCTTGGGCAGAATTCGTGAGTTGTTGATCCCGCCCAGGAACTGAGCTAAGTGACACAATTTTTATAGTATTTAGTCCTGTGATAAAACAAATGTTGCTTAAAGAAAAAATACAGATTATTTTGTTCTATGTTAGAGGATAGAGAAATAAAACTTACCTATTCTTCTTCTTCTGAGAGAAACCTGAACCAAAAATAAGATATCTTGCATTATTTACAAAGTCTGTCCTTCAATTGATATTCACAGCTATATAACGATAAATTCATAACAAGAAAATATAATAGAAGAGAAGCAAAGGTCAAGGATAGAAGGTTTCCCTTAGGTCTCTCTTTTAAATACTCTCGTCAAAACTGAATAGAGGGCAACGCTTGAGAGAGATCGAGAGAAAACCTGATAGCCTTGGCAGTCTCTTCTTCTGTTTATTATTTTATCCCAAATCCCCTTTCCCCCCTTGGAGTCTGCTGGACACCTGAGTACACAAATAAGGTGTCTGGGGGTTTTCTGGAGGGAATTGGGAAAAGGCAACATTCTATTCCTGTGCAAGTCGAAGTGAGAGCGCTCCAGACAGAATCTTTGGAAATCAGCCATTTCCATTCTAAGCCATGTTTCGTTCTGTATTTTATCATATATGCTCATACAAGATGTTGGGGATAGTGTACAGGACATCTCCTTCTCGACCTAGGGGAGTAAATCCGTGATGGAAACTTATATACTGTACCACAGTGCGAGCATCAGCAGATGTCATAACCTGAGTAAATAATTGGAAATGATAGCGCACCATAACGAACAATTGAAACCAACCTTCACACCTACCAATATATGACAATGGCATGGACAACAAATTATCGCTCTTATGAGTAACTGAGGGAAGCAATACACAAACCCAACAATTTGTTGTATTGGACACATCATGAGCTTGATATAACATTTGCATAAACACATTATCTGTGTTAGTCTTTCTATGTTCTCCTTTGTGAGGGGCCAAAGTAACAAACATATGCTCAGGGGAAATGGGCGTTGTACCAACCAAGGAATGTACAGGATACTTTTCCTCCAGGAACCAAGCTATTCCAAGTACTGTTATTAATGCAATCACAACTATCAATACGAAGACTATTTTACTCTTTGTGTAGCAGCCCTGCGCTAGTCGCGGTGATGCAAATGGCTGTTCCTCCTCCTCAATAGGCTGACCAAACAGATGCATTATGAAACAAGGAAAAGGGAATGCAATAAAACTGATAGCAAGGGCAAGTGTTCCCAGTGTCCGTCAGAGCCTCACTGGTAGACTCCTATTGATCATGTAAGTCCGTTTTTAGTGGAGAGGTGTGGTGCAGCGGCCAGGGCAGCTGACTTCGGAGCACAGGGTTCACGGTTCGATCCCCAGCTCCGGCGGCAGCTCAGCTCAGCACCATGTGACTCTGGGCAATAGCTCACTTAATTTCCACTACGGCCCCCAGCGCCTTGAGACCCGTAAGGGTGAGTAGCTGTGCTATATAAAAACGGACTTACAAACGGACTTACCTCACCCTAAACTAACACCGTTGGTGCTGTAACAAGGCACACCCTAATTTACACAGTCCATCCCTAACTAACCTGACTTGTCCTTTGGTGCACCGTTCCTCAGACGAGGGCGTACATTATACCTGGTGACTCCAGGCATAGAGGGGTCGACAAACAGTTGTTCTTCAAGGGCTCAAATTTCTGGGGGTGTCACTGCGTTTAAAACATCATCATTCTCTACATCCGTTTGGATCCATGTAAGTTTTGCATTGATAAAAAAGATGAACCGAGCCCACCCCTCACCCACTGGTCATAGGGTAAGGGCAGGGGTACCCTGCGACAGTGGCTTGAATGAATCCAGCTCTTACGGCCAGCCACTTTCACCGCGGTGCATGTTGCGAGGAGTACCAGCTCGGGCCCCTTCCACCTGCGCTCCAAGCTCTTCTTCTGCTGAAAATTACGGAGCAGCACCCACTCTCCTGGCTGGATGTTGTGGCCAGGCCAATCTGGTACAGGTGGAAGTGACTCCTGAATCTGTTGGTGAATAGAACGCAAACTTTCAGTTAACTTGTACAGGTAGTCGGTCAACAATGGGTACTTAATTTCGGAGAATCTACGCGGGACGCCCCAGACATTTGCTGGGCGTCCAAACACGACCACGTAGGGTGACAATCCTGTTCTAGAATGGGCTGTAGTTCTCGTTGATAAAAGAGCTAATGGTAAAGCATCTGGCCACTGTAATCCTGTTGTCTCCTGAATCTTTGCCAATTTCAGTTTGAGAGTACCATTGTACTTCTCAAACAAACCTGCTGACTGGGGGTGGTTTGCAGCATGAAATTTCTGCTTTATGTGCAAACCGTCGCAAATTAACTTGATAACATTGGCATTAAAGTGACTTCCGATATCACTCTAAATCGAACGGGGCAAGCCGAAGTGAGGAAAGAACTCCTTCAGGAGTGCCTTTGCAGTCGCAATGGCCGTGTTCTCTTTAGTAGAGTAAGCCTCAACCCATTTACTGAATGCACAAACAACCACCAACACATACTTCAACGATAATGAATAATTATCGTTTAGATGTAATACCTACCGTTAATCGTATGGAAAGATCTTAACATATACATTTGATCACATATTTATTGACATATATTCTTTTGCAGACTGTCTTGTTATATAAATTCTGGATTCATTTTTGAACTCGCAACATATATCAGCTGTGCGTCATGTTACGACTATAAATACAAAGGTATGCTGGATATCTTTCACTTATTAGCTTTTTTGGGGACTAACAAAGTCATGATTGTGGTGGTTTGGCTTTTTGATATAAAATCAGTCCCCTTTTCATTCTATTCTTCTACAGATTTTCATTGTTAAAGCAATACGCATAGCCCAAAAGATTGTTGATCAATATTCATGTGGACTATTTGAACACATCACAGGTATGCAGGATGTAATGTAATACTCGATAAATACCAAGAAATGTTTGGAAATTTTGTATTCAACTTAATATATAGACTAACAAGATGCGCTTTAATGATCATGTCCACAATAGAAAGTGTTAGTATATTTCCTCAGATGTACTGATGGGGGTTATTTGAAATAATGTATAGGTTTGCCTCTCTTTCTGTAACTGTTTTCATCGTTTTGAATGCAATATTATGAAGATGGTATCTATGCTTTAAGATAATCGCATGGTTCATTTCATAATAGATAATATTTTCCTCCTTTTCAATAATTGTAACTGATGGTTCTTCATTCTGAGGTGTCTTCCCATAAATGTATTTGAGTTTAGTTTAGATTCTATGCGGTCAATTCAGCACTTTTTGGATTGGTACAAACACAAAAGTGTTTTTTGTATTTTGTGTAGATATTTTGTAAATAATGTGGTTTTTAAATGTGTGAATTTATATGTGTATTAATTTTGGTTTGTATAAATTTCCATAGCCTTGAAGAAGTCCCATTGGGACGAAACGCGTCGCGTCGGCTATGAATTCTGTGTTATGGTTTAATAAGAAACTTTTGAACAAAGGAATAAAGAAATAAAAGATGTATATATTTTTCATAACAGAGTGACTCATGTGACTCATTTGGGAGACGCCATGCAAAAGCTAAACTAATATGACTGTGTACTTTGAAAAATTGTGTATAACAATATATGTGTGCTGAGCCAGCTTGTTCCACATACTTCAAATTATTGACCCTGTCCATTTCAATATAGTCTATTTGAAGGACCTCAAAAGGGAAAGTGGGAGGTGCAAAATTGTCGGGTGGTGTAGTGGTACCTTTGCCAGGATTGTGCATCATGCACACCATACAGTACTTTACTAAATGTGCAGCCGTCTTTGGAATATTGTCATTTTGCCATACGGGGTCTAACAGTTTGCAAATACCCTTAGCACTGATGTGAGCTGGGCCATGGGCCATCGTGACTACAGGAAGAACATATGCATCTGGCAACATCCATCTCTGCTTCCCTGACTTGTCAATCCAACATCCCTCATCATTCAAGTTTGCTGTACTTTCTTGCCACACTGCTAATTACTCCATCGTGGCCTCACTCTGTATCTCCTTCACACTTTCTGGTGTATCCTCAAACATAGTGACCTCGGGCACCACCTAGCGGGACCTGCTACAAACATTCTTTTCATCTTAGTTCAGGCTGTTTCCTTAGCTGTCTGATCTGCAAAGGCGTTCCCTTTGCCCACATCGTCAGTAACTTTTCTATGGGCGCTGCACTTCACTATGGCCAATTTGTTAGAGAGTGTCAGAGCAGACAGAAGCCTTTGTATAAGAGGACCATGGTGAATGGGTGTCCCGTGGGAAGTAAGGAACCCTCTCTCTGCCCAGAGCCGCCCAAAATTATGGGCGACTCCAAAGGCATACTGACTGTCAGTATAAATATTGACAACTAGCCACTCACTCAATTCACAGGCGCGATTAAGGACGACTAACTCTGCAGCTTGGGCCGACTGATAGGGAACTCGTGACGTCTCAACTACTGTGCACAGCGTAGTAATAGTGTTAGCGGCAGTTGTAGTGCCATCTGATAATTTAAAACAAGAGCCATCGACATATAGTTCCCTTGGGGGTCAGATAAGGGAACATCAGTCAGGTCTACCCGTCCTTTCGTCTCTTCTTCCGTCCGGAAGATACAACCATGTATGTCAATCTCCTCATTCTCAGAAGGGAGGGGTAGGAACGTGGCTGGATTCAAAGTGGCACAGCGTTTGATCGTGATGTGTCACGCAAAGAGCGTTAGCTCATAACCTGTCAGACGTGCACTGGTGAGGTGCTGCGTCTTCGTCTTATTCAAAAGCTTATCCACAGCATGGGGTACCATAACTGTGAGGTCAGTATCAAGTACGAGTCCAGCCGATTGTCTTATCGAGACAGCCACAGCCGCGACCGCCCTTAGACAGCTCGAAAGGGCTCGCGCAGGGTCAAGCACAGCAGAGAAATAAGCACACGGTCGTTGCTTATCCCCAGATTTTTGTGTTAAAACAGAAAGCGCACAACCACTCATCTCATGGACATGCAATACAAAGCTTTTAGTGTACTTAGGGGTACCAAGCACTGGAGCCGAGCAAAGCACAGTTTTTAATTGCTCAAAAGACTGATGACACTCAGGCGTCCAAGGCAGGGGCTCATGCACATCTTTTAGTGTTAGCGCAAGCAGGGGCTTAATAAGCAGCGAATAGCCAGGTATCCACTGCCTGCAATAGGAAGTGATACTTATAACAGCGCGCACATCTTTTTGGGTTTGCGGAATAAGCATTTTAACAATGGTACTGATGCGCTCATGTGTTAATCTCCTACCCTCCTTCGACAGTAGGTGACCTAATTAGGTGACCTCCTGTCGACAATACTGAAATGTGGAAAGGGATACCTTATGACCATGGTCAGCTAAATGGAGAAACAATTTAACCGTACTATCTCTGCAACCTTGTTCTGTGTCCGAGGTGATGAGCAGGTCATCGACATTTTGGAGCAATACATTACCTGTGGGGAGCGACAAGGAATCCTGCTGACCTTTCAATGCCTGACTATAAATACTCGGACTTTCTGTATAGCCTTGAGGAGCGCGACAGAATCTAAAGCTTCTACCAGCTAGGGTGAACCCAAACAGATACCTGCTGTCAGGATGAATGGGGATACTGAAGAATGCATTTTTCGAGTCAATGACAGAAAAGAATTTTGCAGAAGAAGGAATCATTTTCAAGAGTGTTGTAATGTCAGGGACCACTGGAAACTGGGGAATCACTATTTTGTTAACTTCACGCAAGTCAATCACAAAACGATAAACATCTGCATGGTCATCAGAGGAACCCGAAAGTGTCCTTTTGAGAATAGGAAGAATAGGGCTATTACAAACATTAGCAGCCGTCTATTCAACCACTCCTTTCTCAATCAAATCCTGCACAATTTGCATCAAAGCTCGCTCACCTGCCTGTGGTATTTTATACTGGGGAATGCGGGGTAAAATAGCACCTTCCTTGAAACGTATCGAAACATGCGATATCTGCAACAAACCCACATCTGTGTCGCCCGCTGCCCACAGAGTGGGTGGCACATCCTTAAACTCCGCAGGAAGAGGCGCAACTTTAGACAGACACTGTGTAGGGCGCACAACATTCGGACCCATTGTCATGTAGACACCCTCCGGGGAGCAGTAAATCGTGGCATGCGATTTCTTCAATAAATCCAAACCCATCAAATTTTCTCCACAATTAGATGTCAACAAGGATTGCGAATCCACAGTAAAGGGAACAATAGTTAGCGCAAGGGGTTTTGAAATGGGGCTTACAACCGGTACACCAGAAAAACCTACCGAGACATTATTATGGCGAGACAGAGTCGCCCCAGGGACTGAAGAGTGAGAAATAGAACTATTCGTTGCACCTGTATCCACCAAGAACTCTTTAGTCGAACCATGCACATCCGCACTAACCTACGGACCACGCTGATCTACAGGTATCTGAACTGGTCCCTCACTCGATCCCTGGCTGTCCTAGCTGTAAGACATCCCCATCACCTCATCCGTATCATAATCATCGTGATAATGCTGTCCACCCCGAGTGTCATCAAAATAGTTCTGATCAGAGCAACTCTGCAAGGCCACAGCATTCTGAGCCCTGTCTTGGCCACCAGCTCCACGACCCAGTCCACGAGAGCCTCGTCCTCTAGGAGCCGCCACCTTGTACAAAAGCACCGGGCACTCGCTGCGCTAGTGTCCCTCCTCTTTACAGTATGCACACTGATTCGCCCCCAAAGGCGCAGTATTACCGGGCCTGCTAGTGCGTGGAAGCTGTTGAGCCAAACCACCTCATCCTCTACCGTTCACTCTAGAAGCCTGCTGTAACAACACCTTTGTCTTCAAATCTTTGTGCTTCTTTTCCGTCTTCTCCTTCTTCTCATTTTCCCTCTGCTCATAATACTGTGCCATATTCAAGATAACAGAAGGGAAAGAGGTGGACCAAGTGCTCTCAGAAACCTGCAATCGGGTCGAAATCTCAGGAAGCAAATTGGAAACGAATCTATTAACAAACAGCCGCAAACCACATTCAACCGACAAATCCTGTCCACTATAGTCTAAGAACACACCTTCAAACCGAGTGAAAAAGTCTGACACACTCTCATCTTCTTCTGGCGGCAAGCCGATAGCTTGTCCCAATCAACTTTCCTCGGAGGGATAATAGAATGCATATACGTGATAATGCGGCCAGGCAAAGCAAGTATCTCCGCCCTAGGCTTATCACCTGGCTTCTGTTCCTGATCCCATGCTTTAATTTGATCCCAGGTACCACACAATTCCGCAACATGATCCTGTGTGTATACCTGTCTCCAAATATCAACCGGAACTAGTAAACCAAAGAACATTTCAATATCAGCGAGCGTCATCACTGTCAAAGAGGCAGCTTCAGTCAGCTCCTTATAATAAGCGGTGGGATTTTTCCTAGGGTCAGGTAACTGAGTCTTAAGGGACAAGACTTCACTCCTTTTCCATGGAGTAAAAACCTATTGTTCTAGGAAACAGGCCTCTACCCTTGGCCTAGTAACATGATCATGCTGATCCCTTAGCTCCGGTATCTCTGGATGGTAGATGGGATGAACCTCCCGCATCTGAAACTGAGTTACCGGAGTGGGGCTCTTCTGGAGCAGCCTTTCCCGATAAGCAACCAATGTCGCAACATTACCAAAGACATGAGCAGGCTCCATATCAGTAACATACACATGATCCCTGAGACCGTATATGATCTGTGGCGCTGCACCCTTGAAATGCTGCTCTCAAAGACCGATCAAAGTAGCCGACATATGCTTAAGGGCATGTTGTTGTACAACAAGCTCATAATCTTTCATGACACTCCACACATCTTCCACACCATAAATGGGGTTGTGAGAAGTTGGCCTGGTACATGCTGTCCACTAGTTAAAGTGGCACCCTGTATCAATCCAAACGACCCTTATGATGTTTGAGGTCAAAGATAACCTTTAGAAAGCTATCCTAGTGGTAGCTGTGGAGAGCAGCCTTCAGGCTTAATCTTGAAGGAATGTAAAGCAGCTTGTTTTACCAGAATATCACCTCCTGAATGACTAAATGAAGGAGAACTACACAGTAGTTATATAAAAATATGTATTTATTAATATAACACTCTCTACTATCCTCTACACGAGGATAGAACACAAAGCACACAATACGAGATCAATAGAACAGTTGTAAGTAGCACAATACACAGTGGGCTCCAGGGGGAGACCAAACCATATACTAAAATAGTGGTATAATAGTCACGACTGAGATCAAGACAAGGTCTGGAGCACGTAGAATCACTGGGACCCCAAGGAACCACCCAAGGTGAGTAGACAGGGACCCCACGGAGGCCGGGTGCAGTGTGGGAACACGACCGCGGGCTCTGTACAATTCTATGGGGAAGTCGCGATTACACTTTTAAAGTTTAAGGACCCTTCTAGGAGGACTTCGGGCAAACCTGTTGGAACTTAAGAGTTTGAAGAGCCATCCCACCCGCGGATACCGAAGTACCCGAGTTACCTATTCCAGAGGAGCTGGGTGCATAGGTCTGAAGTGGCGTCGGAAACTGCTGTCGTTCTCAATGGAGAGCTGCAAAGAAGTACTGCTGCCGTGAAGGTGCAAAGGGTCCGGTGGAATCCAAGCCTGTATTCTGGAAGGAAGGAACCTAAAAGCAGAGGGGACAGAGTCTGGGTCACTCCAGAGTGACCAGGGGCTCAGTACACGAATGCCCAACGATGTCGGGTGCTTCAGGTGCGAAGAAGGGATGCTTGACTCTGCAGCCACGGGGACCAGGAAACGTCGAGTATGACCAGGAGCCAGAGGTGAGCTGTCCCACGAAGGATGTCGAGTGCTGAGGGGTCGGTGTCCGGCAGGAGCACCAACAAGCCTTGGCAAAAGCAACCCACGCAGGAAGGTCAAGCAGGTTACGGTGTGGACCAGCAAGGTCCAGGGCACTCACCAAGCAATGGTAAGTCAGGGCACATCTGGAGCAACCAGGAAAGCCCAACAGAAATCAAGATGACCCTCAGGAAGACCCACAGGCCGAATGACCAGTAGTCGCGAGGGGAACCTCGAGCAAGATTGCAAAGTACCAGCCCACGGAGCACTCGGTGCGAGGAGGCCGGAGTTCTTTGGTGCAAATACTGCTCAGGGTCAAGACTACAGGGAGTCCAATGCACAAGCTCGAGAATTGCCAACAAGCATATGCACTTGCAAATGGACGCGGTGCACAGTGGTTCGGGTGATGCAGTCCCCACGAGGGATTCTGGCCTCAAACTCGGTGAGAGGGCAGATCAACCTCAGGGACCCTCAGAAACCCACCTCCTGTGTTGCTGAAATCTTCGGAGTCCGCAGGAGCTCAGGAGCAGCAGACCGGTCAGTTGCGGTTAGGTGCCTGCAAATGCAGGGGAGTGACTCCTTCACTCCAAGGGAGATTCTTCAGTTGTCTTTAGTGCACCACAGGTCCTGCACGGAGCCTGTATGGAGCACAGGCATGAACTAAGCTTCGGACGGAAAGGGGGACGAAGTCGAGCCCAGTCGAGGTCCAGCGAAGTCCAGAGTGTCCAGATGGTCGAAGGTCAATCAATCAATCAATCACGGCATTTATAGAGCGCGCTACTCACCCGGGAGGGTCTCAAGGCGCTGGGGGAGGGTAAGTTACTGCTCGAACAGCCAGGTCTTGAGCTGCTTCCTGAAGGCGAGATGGTCCTGGGTTCGCCGAAGGTGAGTGGGGAGGAGTTCCAGGTCTTGGCCGCCAGGTAGGAGAAGGATCTTCCTCCGGCGGTGGTTCTGCGGATGCGTGGTACGGTGGCGAGGCGTGGCTGGTTGATCGTAGCTGGCGTGTGGGCGTGTAGAAGGACATGCGGTCGTTGAGGTACTTTGGGCCCAGGTCGTGGAGGGCCTTGTGTGCGTGGGTGAGGAGTCTGAACGTGATTCTCTTGCTGACGGGGAGCCAGTGCAGGTCTTTCAGGTGTACGGTGATGTGGCTGTGTCGGGGGATGTCCAGGATGAGTCGTGCGGAGGCGTTCTGGATGCGCTGGAGTCTCTTTTGAAGTTTGGCTGTGGTTCCGGCGTAGAGGGTGTTCCCATAGTCCAGTCGGCTGGTGACGAGTGCCTGGGTGACGGTCTTCCTGGTTTCAGTGGGGATCCATCTGAAGATCTTGCGGAGCATGCGCAGGGTGTTGAAGCATGAAGATGAGACGGCGTTGACTTGTTTGGTCATTGATAGGGAGGAGTCCAGGATGAAGCCCAGGTTGCGTGCGTGGTCCGTTGGCTTGGGTGCGGTGCCCAGGGCCGGGGGCCACCAGGAGTCGTCCCAGGCGGAGGGTGATGAGCCCAGGATGAGGACTTCCGTCTTGTCTGAGTTCAGTTTAAGGCGGCTGTTCCTCATCCAGTCGGCGACGTCTCTCATCCCGTCGTGCAGGTTGGCTCTGGCGGTAGTGGGGTCGTTGGTGAGGGAGAGGATCAGCTGGGTGTCGTCGGCGTAGGAGATGATGTTGAGGTTGTGTCGGCGTGCGATGGCTGCGAGGGGGCTCATGTAGACGTTGAAGAGGGTCGGGCTGAGTGAGGATCCTTGTGGAACGCCGCAGATGACTTCGGTGGCTTCGGATCTGAACGGGGAGAGGCGGACTCTCTGGGTTCTTCCGGCGAGGAACGAGATGATCCATTCCAGTGCTTTCTCTCGGATTCCGATGTTGCTGAGGCGCTTCACTAGGGTGCGGTGGCAGACGGTGTCGAACGCCGCGGAGAGGTCCAGGAGGATGAGGGCAGCTGTTTCCCGTTGTCGGTTAGGGTTCTGATGTCGTCGGTGGCTGCGATAAGGGCGGTCTCGGTGCTGTGGTTGGCCCGAAACCCGGACTGCGAGGGGTCGAGGGATCCATTCGTCTCGAGGAAGGCGGCAAGCTGTCTGTTGACGGTCTTCTCGATGACTTTGGCCGGAAACGGAAGGAGCGAGATGGGGCGGTAGTTCTTGAGGTCGGTGGGGTCCGCCGTTGGTTTCTTCAGGAGGGCGGTAGCTCGGCGTGCTTCCAGCTCTCCGGGAAGGTGGCGGTGCGGAAGGAGGAGTTGATGATGTCCCGGAGATGGGGTGCGATGGTGGCGTCGGCTTTGTTGAAGACGTGGTGTGGGCAGGGGTCGGTTGGTGATCCGGAGTGGATGGAGTTCATCGTGCGGGTGGTGTCTTCGGTGTTGATCGGGGTCCAGTTGCAGAGGGTGGTGGTGGCGGGCATTGGTTCGGCGGTAGGGTGCGTTGTTTGTGCGTTGAAGCTGTTGTGTATGTCGGTGATCTTGCGGTGGAAGAACGCGGAGAGTGAGTTGCAGAGGTCTTGCGAGGGGGTGATGTCGTTGTTTCCGGCGCTGGGGTTGGAGAACTCTTTGACGATGCTGAAAAGTTCCTTGCTGTCATGGGCGTTGTTGTCCAGTCGTTCTTTGAGTGCCGACTTCTTGGTGGCACGGATCAGCTGGTGGTGTTTGCGGGTGGCGTGCTTGAGGGCGGTCCTGTTGTCTGTGGTCTGGTCGAGTCGCCAGGTTTTCTCGAGAGTGCGGCAGTTCTTCTTGGATTCCTTGAGTTCGTTGGTGAACCAAGGGGTTTTCTTGCTTCCGGGTCTGCTGGGAGGGTTTTTTAGTTTAGGTCAGTGGTTTCTTCTTGTAGAATCTTGTCCACGTAAAATCCAAAGTCTTACAGCCAGGTAAGCCCTTTTGCACCCACGGGAGAGGGTTGGACAGATTCGGGGGACCCTCCTAGGGGAGGGTCAGGACAGAGGGGTAGTTACACCCATGTCCTTTGTCCAGTTTCGCGCCAGAGCAGGAGCCAATGGCTCCCAGAACTGGTTTGAGCTGGACTATGCACAGGGACACCAAATGTGCCCCAGGTGCAGACTTTCAGGCAATCTCAGAGTGCACCCACCCAGCCCCAATACACTAAACCCTGTCTGGGAGGTGGTCACACCTCCCTGTGACAGGATGCCTATTGTGCTGCCTTCCTCTGCTCGAGCTTGGCTCAGCAGCAGGAGGGCAGAAATGTGTCTCTGGTCGGCAGCATCCATTTTGTGCTGTCCTGGTCGAGAAGGTTGGCACTGGTTAGACCAGTGACCCCACGACGCTCGCTTTTGAAGGGTGGAATCATACCATATCATGTGGAGGTATGATTACAAGGTGTTTGATACTAAACACGATATGTTTCTATGCCGCCATTTCCGAGATAGCATTTACCGCGAGGTTATAATGCACCTCTACCTATATGTCCGGCTGAGTCACAGACAACCCAGGAGAATGGTCTCCGAAGGCTGCAGAGAGGCTCTGCTCATGCAGGGGCACCCTCTCACATAAAACCCAGCACCCTGCCATCAGGATTGATAAGGCCTGCTATAGGGGTGACTTATAAGTCTTAAGTGTAGTGACCTATAGATACAGTGAACCCATATCTAAAGTAAGTGGTGCAAGCACCATCTTACACAGGCTGCAGTAGCAGACCTGGAGTTCCATTTTGCATGGCCTCGCATGGGTGGCATAATACATGCTTCAGCCCATGGGAGGCCTCTGGGGTACCTATGCCCTGGGTACATGGGTACCATATACTAGGGACTTATAAGGGTACCCCAGTATCCAATCTGGAGTGTACCAAAGTACCTGTATGTCAATTTAAGGGAGAAAGCAGATAGACTGGGGTCCTGATTAGCAGGATCCCAGTCAGACTAGTCAAAAACAGTGAGACATCAAGCAAAAAGTGGGGGTAACCATAAGAAGCAGATCCTACTTTCCTACACAAACCCCCCCAAACGAAAGGACATGAGACTAACCTTGACAGGTTGAGTCTTCATTTTCTAAGTGGAAATATCTGGAGAGTCCATTTGCATTGGCATGGTTACTCCCAGGTCTATGTTCCACTGTATAGTCCATCCCCTGTAGGGAAATGAACCACCTCAAAAGTTTGGGGTTTTCACCCTTCATCTGTTTTAGCCATAAGAGGGGCTTATGGTCTGTCTGAACAAGGAAGTGAGTGCCAAACAAGTATGGCCTCAACTTCTTCAGAGCCCAAACCACAGCAAAGGCTTCCTCTCAATAGCTGACCAACGTTTCTCTCTGGGGGTCAGCCTTCTGCTTATAAAAGCTACTGGCTGATCCTGACCCTCTTCATTCAGTTGTGATAACACAGCCCCTACCCCCAACTCAGATGCATCAGTTTGAACAATGAATTGTTTGGAATAGTCAGGACTTTGCAGAATGGGAGCAGTGCACATGGCCTGCTTCAGGTCATCAAATGCCTTTTGACAGCTAACTGTCCACTGAACTTTCTTAGGCATTCTTTTAGAGGTCAGATCATTCAAAGGGGTCACTATGGATCCATATCCTTTGACAAACCTCCTGTAGTACCCAGTCAGGCCCAAGAAAGCTCTGACCTGAGTCTGGGTAGTTGGAGCAACCCAGTCCATGATGGTCTGGATTTTGCTCTGCAATGGTTGAACCTGGCCTCCACCCACAAAGTGGCCCAGGTACACAACCTTACTCTGCCCTATCTGGCACTTGGTGGCCTTGATAGTGAGGCCTGCCTTTTGCAGGGCCTCCAGAACATTTCTCAGGTGGACCAGGTGATCCTCCCAGGTGGAACTAAAGTCAGCAATATCATCAAGATAAGCTGCACTATAGTCTTCCAGGCCTGTGAGAACTTTATTCACCAACCTTTGAAATGTGGCAGGTGCATTCTTCAAGCCAAAGGGCATTACCACAAACTGATAGTGCCCACTACGGGTTGAAAATGCTGTTTTGGGCTTGGCATCTTCAGCTAGTCTGATTTGCCAATATCCAGCAGTGAGGTCAAATGTACTCAAGAACTTGGCTGAGGCCAAAGTATCAATGAGCTCATCTGCCCTTGGAATAGGATGAGCATCAGTCCTAGTGACTGCATTGAGTCCCCTGTAGTCAACACAGAACCTCATCTCTCTCTTACCACCCTGGGTGTGAGGTTTTGGTACTAAGAATACTGAACTAGCCCAAGGGCTATCTGAGGGCTCAATTACTCCCAATTCCAACATCTTCTGGTCCTCAGTCCTGATGCAGTCCCTGACATGGTCAGGTTGCCTGTAAATATTATTTTTAACAGGCAGACTGTCACCTGTGCCCACTTCATGGGTACACCAGGTGGTCTGACTAGGAGTCAGTGAAAACATATGTCTGTACTGATTGAGGACCTTCCTGCAATCAGTCTGTTGCTGTTCAGTGAGGCTGCTTGCCAAGGCTAGATCATCTACTGAACCATCATCAGGGTTCTGTGAGAGGAGGTCAGGGAGTGGGTCACTCTCTTCCTCCTGTCCCTCATCAGTAGCCATGAGCAAGCCCATGTCTGCCCTGTCAACATATGGCTTGAGCCTGTTCACATGGAGCACCCTGTAGGGGCTCCTGGGAGTTCCAAGGTCCACCAGGTAGGTGACCTCTCCCTTCTGCTCAATTATGGTATGGGGTCCACCCCACTTGTCCTGGAGAGCTGCTGGGGCCACAGGCTCCAACACCCATACCTTCTGTCCTGGCTGGTACACAGTTAGAACATCCTTTTGGTCATGCCAGGCTTTCTGTAATTCCTGGCTAGCTTCAAGGTTTTTGGTTGCCTTCTTCATATACTCAGCCATCCTGGAGCGGAGACCAAGTACATAGTCCACTATGTCTTGTTTAGGTGGTTTGAGAGGTAACTCCCATCCCTCCTTAACTAAACACAAGGGACCCCTAACTGGATGCCCAAACAGAAGTTTAAAAGGGCTGTAGCCAACCCCCTTCTGAGGAACCTCTCTGTAGGCAAAGTGAAGGCAGGGCAAGAGGACATCCCATTTTCGCCTAAGCTTTTCTGGGAGACCTTTAATCATGCCCTTCAGGGTTTTGTTGAATCTTTCAACCAACCCATTGCATTGTGGGTGATAGGGTGTGGTGAATTTGTAATTCACTCCACACTCCTTCCACATAGCAGTTATGTAACTTGACATGAAGTTTGCACCTCTGTCAGTTAAGACCTCCTTATGGAAACCCTCTCTGGAAAAGATTCCCAGGAGGGCCCTGGCCACCACAGGAGCTGTGGTGGTTCTAAGGGGTATTGCTTCTGGATACCTAGTGGCATGGTCCACCACCACTAGAATAAATCTGTGCCCAGATGCAGTTGGGGGATCCATGGGACCAACAATGTCAATCCCAACCCTCTCAAAGGGAACCCCCACCACAGGGAGTGGTATTAGGGGGGCCTTTGTGGTACCACCTGCCTTACCACTGGCTTGACAGGTGGTGCAGGAGCGACAAAACTCCTTTGTGTCCTCTGACATGTGAGGCCAGTGAAAGTGAGGGACAAGCCTGTCCCAAGTCTTGCTTTGGCCTAGGTGTCCTGCTAAAGGGATATCATGTGCCAGTGTCAGTAGGAAGCCCCTAAACTTCAGAGGTATAACCAACCTCCTGGTAGCACCAGGCTTGGGGTCTCTACCCTCTGAGTAAAGGAGTCCTTCATCCCAGTAGAACCTGTGGGACCCACTGGCACTCCCAGCAGCCTCAGCAGCAGCTTGCTGTCTAAGGGGTTCAAGAGAGGGGCAGCTGTGCTGCTCCTGACTCAGCTTTGCCCTGGAAGGGCCCCCTGTCCCCAAGAACTCAACCTGATCAGGCTCAAGTTCCTCTGAGACAGTTCCTTCACAGGGACTGGGATCATCTTCCTCAGGAGACTGATCCTTACTCTGAGTCTGGGGGGAAGACACTGCCTTACCCCTACTGCTCCTTCTCTTGGAAGGCACCTGGTCCATTTTTCCAGGATCCAGGGCCTGTTCAGTGGAAGACATTTTTGCCTGTGACCTGGTCACAGCAAACACATCTGCAGAGATGCCCAACATTGTTGCATGTGTCCTGAGTTTCACTTCAGCCCAGGCTGAAGTTTCCAAATCATTGCCCAATAAGCATTCCACAGGGAGGTCTGAGCTAACCACAACCTTCTTAGGGCCCGTTATCCCTCCCCAGCTGAAATTAACAACTGCCAAGGAATGGTCTGTCCTGACATTGCTAGCATTGGTCACTTGGTATATCTCACCAAGTATGATCTGGTCAGGGCTCACAAGATCCTTAGTCACCATTGTGACACTGGCTCCTGTGTCCCTGTATGCCATGGCCTCCTTACCATTTATTAAGGGCTGTTGTCTGTATTTGCCCAGGTTACTGGGACTGACAAATAGGGAGGCAATATCCATGCCTCCATCACAGACTAAAACAGCCTGAGCTGGAGTTCTGACTAGGACAGAACCCATCTCAGAACCCAGGGTTAACCCTACTATACCCTTGTTCCCTGTACCACCACGTGGAGCTGAACTAGGGGGAACAGTTGCCTTAGGGGCTGTGGTGGTGGTAGGAGGATCCTTGGCTTTGGCACAATTGGCATCCCTAGGCCAATGTGTCTTTTCCTTACACAGGAAACACCAAGGCTTCTTTCTGCCTTTTCCCATGTTAGATTGTGAGCCACCCTCAGATGCAGGTTTTTGGGGCCTTGAAGAAGACTTCTGGTCTTTACCCTTCTCCCCACCCTAATATGTAGGTTTAGCATCTTGCTTCTTTTGATCACCACCTTGGTTCTGATTTTTCTGCTTCACCCTGGTTCTGACCCATCTATCTGCCTTCTTTCCCAATTCTTGGGGAGAAGTCAGATCAGAGTCAACCAGGTATTGATGCAGCAACTGGTTTTCGCAATTATTAAGGATCTACTCCCTCATAATCAAATTGTACAATCCCTTGAAATCCTTCACTTTGCTGCCAAGCAACCAGCCTTCCAGAGCCTTCGTAGCACAATCTACAAAGTCTACCCAGTCCTGAGTCTGTGCCTTCTGGGTGTCTCTGAACTTAATCCTGTATTGTTCATACAGGATTAAGAACAATGAGAGCACTCTTCAGGACTGAATAATTGTCAGCATCCTCTTCTCTAACAGCGAGGAGCTTATCTCTACCTTTGTCAGCAAAGGAGAGCCACAGGATAGCTGCCCACTGCTCTTGAGGGACCCTCTGTACCTTACAGGCCCTCTCCAAAGCAGTTATCCATTTGTGGATGTCACCCCCACCATGGTAGGGAGGGACTGTCTTGCTCAGGTTCCTATGGTCATAAGTATATTCCTTAACCCTAGGGACACTGTTTCTGCCACCATGGGACTCTAGTCCCAATTTCTTTCTAGCTCTCTGGAGCTCTAAGGATTCCCTATCTAGTGCCAATTGCTCTTGCCTGAGCCTAAGCTTGACTTTCTCAAGCTCTAGAAATTGGCACTCTCTGTCATAAGAGCTATCTCTCTTATGAGATATGGAGGTCGGTCCCTATAGAAGTTCCTGAATGGTGAGATTCAGCAGAGGGAGACCTAGATCTCCTGGGTAAACTCTGCACTCTTCATGGAGGAATTAAGAGAGGGCCACTGGGGCCTTCTCCATCACCTCCTGGAAGATCTAAGTTGTACTGGGGGGACTCATTTTGCTCCTCCTGGTCAGGGTTTGATTCTAGGTCAAAGAAGGTTTCACTCCCTGGCCTGTCCTCATTCCCTGCCCCACCCACTCTATCTACCTCATCAGACCCTGGGGTCTTTCTAAGGCCATCTAAGAGTAACACCTCAATGAGACGTTGGGTGTTTGCATTTCTCCATGTCTTCAGCTTCCTAGAAGCACACATGGCTTTCAAATCCTGAAATGAAAGACCATTGTATCTAGAAGGCAGAGAGCCACTGGCTTCTCCTTTAGAAGACATACTAAGTGTGGTGTGGTGTGTGCACCTACCTAACCTAGTGGGAACTAAACTCTCTTAGGTTAGAGAAAGGCTGTGCTAGACCCTTGACTTACCCAACCCCAAGTTCAGTAGAACTTACTTATTCTAATCTTGAAGTATTATATGTGCCTAATACTTTAGTGGTTTTCAGTTAATCACTCAATAAGATTTATCTGGTAAAACAATAGCAAGCTTGAATCCCAACCGCTGCACACCAATGTGAGAAGTTGGCCTGGTATATGCTGTCCACTAGTTAAAGTGGGCACCCTGTACCAGTCCAAACGACCCGTATGATGTATGAGGTCAAAGATAACCTTTAGAAAGCTATCCTAGTGGTAGCTGTGGAGAGCAGCCTTCAGGCTTAATCTTGAAGGAATGTAAAGCAGCTTGTTTTACCAGAATATCACCTCCTGAATGACTAAATGAAGGAGAACCACACAGTAGTTATATAAAATATGTATTTATTAATATAACACTCTCTACTATCCTCTACACGAGGATAGAATACAAAGCACACAATACAAGATCAATAGTACAGTTGTAAGTAGCACAATACACAGTGGGCTCCAGGGGGAGACCAAACCATATACTAAAATAGTGGTAAAACAGTCACAACTGAGATCAAGACAAGGTCTGGAGCACGTAGAATCACTGGGACCCCAAGGTACCACCCAAGGTGAGTAGACAGGGACCCACGGAGGCCGGGTGCAGTGTGGGAACAATTCTATGGGGAAGTTGCGGTTACACTTTTAAAGTTTAAGGACCCTTCTAGGAGGACTTCGAGCAAACCTGTTGGAACTTAAGAGTTTGAAGAGCCACCCCACCCGTGGATACCGAAGTACCCGAGTTACCTATCCCAGAGGAGCAGGGTGCATAGGTCTGAAGTGGCGTCGGAAACTGCCGTCGTTCTCAATGGAGAGCTGCAAAGAAGTACTGCTGCTGTGAAGGTGCAAAGGGTCCAGTGGAATCCAAGCCTGGATTCTGGAAGGAAGGAACCTGAAAACAGAGGGGACAGAGTCTGGGCCACTCCAGAGTGACCAGGGGCTCAGTAGACGAATGCCCACCGATGTCAGGTGCTTCAGGTGCGAAGAAGGGATGCTTGACTCTGCAGCCAAGGGGACCAGGAGACATCGAGTATGACCAGGAGCTGGAGGTGAGCTGTCCTGCGAAGGATGTCGAGTGCTGAGGGGTCGGTGTCCGGCGGGAGCACCAGCAAGCCTTGGCAAAAGCAACCCATGCAGGAAGGTCAAGCAGGTTACGGTGTGGACCAGCAAAGTCCAGGGGACTCACCAAGCAATGGGGAGTCAGGGCATGTCTGGAGCAACCAGGAAAGCCCAACAGAAATCAAGATGACCCTCAGGAGGACCCACAGGCCGAATGACCAGTAGTCGCGAGGGGGACCTCGAGCAAGATTGCAAAGTACCAGCCCACGGAGCACTCGGTGCGAGGAGGCCAGAGTTCTTTGGTGCAAATACTGCTCAGGGTCAGGACTACACGGAGTCCAATGCACAGCTCGGGAATTGCCAACAAGCATATGCACTTGCAAATGGACGCGGTGCACAGGGGTTCGGGTTATGCAGTCCCCATGAGGGATACTGGCCTCAAACTTGGTGAGAGGGCAGATCGACCTCAGGGACCCTCAGAAACCTACCTCCTGTGTTGCTGAAATCTTCGGAGTCCGCAGGAGCTCAGGAGCAGCAGACCGGTAAGTTGCGGTTAGGTGCCTGCGAATGCAGGGGAGTGACTCCTTCACTCCAAGGGAGATTCTTCAGTTGTCTTTAGTGCACTGCAGGTCCTGCACAGAGCCTGTATGGAGCACAGGCACAAACTAAGCTTCGGGCGGAAAGGGGGACGAAGTCGAGCCCAGTCGAGGTCCAGCGAAGTCCAGAGTGTCCAGACGGTCGAAGGTCAGTGGTTTCTTCTTGTAGAATCTTGTCCACGTAAAATCCAAAGTCTTACAGCCAGTAAACCCTTTTGTACCCACGGGAGAGGGTTGGACAGATTCGGGGGACCCTCATAGGGGAGGGTCAGGACAGAGGGGTGGTTACACCCATGTCCTTTGTCCAGTTTCGCGCCAGAGCAGGAGCCAATGGCTCCCAGAACTGGTTTGAGCTGGACTATGCACAGGGACACCAAATGTGCCCCAGGTGCAGACTTTCAGGCACTCTCAGAGTGCACCCACCCAGCCCCAATACACTAAACCCTGTCTGGGAGGTGGTCACACCTCCCTGTGACAGGATGCCTATTGTGCTGCCTTCCTCTGCTCGAGCTTGGCTCAGCAGCAGGAGGGCAGAAATGTGTCTCTGGTCGGCAGCATCCATTTTGTGCTGTCCGGGTTGAGAAGGCTGGCACCGCACCGGTTAGACCAGTGACCCCACGAAGCTCGCTTCTGAAGGGTGGAATCATACCATATCATGTGGAGGTATGATTCCAAGGTATATGGTACCAAACACGATATGTTTCTATGTAGCCATTTTCAAGATAGCATTTACCGCAAGGTTATAATGCACCTCTACCTATATGTCCGGCTGAGTCACAGACAACCCAGGAGAATGGTCTCCGAAGGCTGCAGAGAGGCTCTGCTCATGCAGGGGCACCCTCTCACATAAAACCCAGCACCCTGCCTTCAGGATTGATAAGGCCTGCTATAGGGGTGACTTATAAGTCTTAAGTGTAGTGACCTATAGATATAGTGAACCCATATCTAAAGTAAGTGATGCAAGCACCATCTTACACAGGCTGCAGTAGCAGACCTGGAGTTCCATTTTGAATGGCCTCTCATGGGTGGCATAATACATGCTTCAGCCCATGGGAGGCCTCTGGGGTACCTATGCCCTGGGTACATGGGTACCATATACTAGGGACTTATAAGGGTACCCCAGTATCCAATCTGGAGTGTACCAAAGTACCTGTATATCAATTTAAAGGAGAAAGCAGATAGACTGGGGTCCTTATTAGCAGGATCCCAGTCATACCAGTCAAGAACAGTGAGACATCAAGCAAAAAGTGGGGGTAACCATAAGAAGCAGATCCTACTTTCCTACAGGAGTTACAAGCCCACTGCGCAGCCTGATTAGCCACCACCTGTTTCTCTGCATCTCCCACACCAGATCGGACTAACGTCCACCCCATACGTTCCTTAAATTTTGTCCAATCTCTATCTTCAGGGCTGCGTACCGGTGTCCCACTACTCAGTGATGTCGGGGAATGGAGGAACACAGTGGGGGCAACAACAGAGGGAGCGGGCACTAACGTCATTGTCGGCTGCGTCGTGGGGGTAAGAGCTGGAGAGAGAGAACCCAAAGCAATAGGCGATGCAGGAATACTAACAGTCACAGTTGCCAAAGACGGCGAGGGCAAAGAATGGACAGGAGGTGCCGTGGCCAAGGCAGTCTGATCGACAATAACAGAGGCAGAAACAGCGGAGACAGAAGAACCAGGCAGCTGGGCCTGGGAGGGAAGAGCGGGATATATCCTCTGCGGGGCATAAGGGGGTGGGGGTCGAGTATCCAACAATTGTTCCACGAACTTATCACTTTCTTCTTGGGCTACATAAGATTTGTCAATCTGCAATCAGAATCTCCTATCTACACGTTCAATCCCTATCTCTTGCTTCTCTCTATCATGTGCTACAGCTTTCTGAGTCAATGTTTGCATTCTCCCTTTCCGGGCCTCTTTCTCTGCTTTCATTTGCCTCTGCTTAACCTCCTTTTGCCATGTTCTGAGGGAATCAAACCTAGACTGCCTACTTCTTCTTGCAAACAGCTTCTCCTGTAAAAAGGCAATTTTCTGTTCATCAAAAGTGCCCGTCAACGGCCACTGCAACTCGGCATTGTCCCTCGTATATTTGTGCCATAGTGTACTAAACATAATAGGGCCAAGGCCATGCTTCACATACATATCAAAGTTCGGAGTGCCATCTGGAGGAGCTGGCTGACTTTCTTCCAATCGAGCATCAGCAGAACAACAACAACAACAAGAAACCAAAAACCAGCTCATTCCAGGCATTTTCAAAAGTGAGCCAAATTCGTTATGGCAACGTGTTCACAAACACTTTGTATCCAAATCGGTCCTCAGACCGTACCAAAGACAAACCAAAATGGTACCATATCCACGAAGAACCAAAACAAACCATACCAAAGACAAACCAAAATGGTACCATATCCACGAAGAACCACAGGTCAAACAAATTTATTCTCCACTGCTGACTCTTCGGACCAAACAGTCAGATCCAAGGGTTTCGCCATTTAGGACCCCAGCCGGGATGACCACTGGGCGAGGCACCGACCGGTCAGACAGACGTGGCAGCTGCGAGTTCAGGAACTCTCTCGTGCAGGGATCCCTGGTCCACCTGTCTGACCCGATGATGGCCCCGACCTCCTCACCCGTCCACGGGTGAGGATGGGCCACCTGATAGAGTCCCTGTTCCGGCGCCAACTGAAGGAAGTGACCCGATTAGGTCCACCGGGGTCACTCACGACCACCTCTCAGCCTTCCATACAAATGAAGAGTCGGTCAGACAGTAGAGAATACAAACCAAGTATATTTATTCAGATACACTCGAGCGGAGTCCAGTCTGACCAGCCTCCTGGGATTGCTGCAGAGGGACTAACTTCAGCAAGCATGGTGATACATTATGTACAATTCAGAACCAATAAAGACACGCCCTGACTGGAAATTTCCAGTTGGTAGCAGTTGAACAAAGGAGATACAGAAGGATGAGTTTCGATCCTGATACCGGGCACATGCTATCTTGATGCCAAGGTCACTCTGCCTGTGCCCGCCCCTCTAAGGGTGGGAGCAGGCCTATCTAGTGGAAAGGTATGCGCTAATAAGAACAGTGTATTCATTAGTACAGCAAGGCTCAACCTTGGAGAAACAAAAACTATCGCAGCTGCTTTAAGCAGAGGCAGGGAAAGAAATCAGTTTCAATCATGACTCAAAATGGCGGCCAAACATAAAATGGTGCCTCGAATGCTAACTTAAGGCACACAATACATAAGCAATACAGCTAGAAAAGTTTTATTCCAACACCATGATGATGATATCGTCCAGCTAGATAATCAGACGAACTCCACGAGCCCTCAAGCACTCTACCACTGGGCGCAGGAGTTTTGTGAAACTCCATGGCGAAGAGTAAAGACCAAAGGGAAGAAATTTGTATTCGTAGTAAATTCCCTGCTACTGGAATTGAAGGAAGCGCCAATGGGGTGCAAATATGGGAACGGATAGGTAAGCGTCTTTCAAATTCAAACATACCATCCAGTCTCTTTCCTGGAGGAGATCGCGGAGCAGATGGATGCCTTCCATCTTGAAGTGACGGTAAACGACCCAACCATTGAAATCCTTTAAGTTCAAGACTAGCCGTGATCCTCCCCCTTTCTTCTCCACCAAGAAGACGCTGCTGTGTAAACCCAGAGGATGGAATTCTGTGACTACAATTGCCCCTTTTTAGGTCTCGCCTAGCGACGCAGCGCATGTGCTGCTCGCCTTGGCGAGATCTATTGTTGTGGATTTTGCTTCCGAAGGGGGACAGCAGATGTGCACGCTCATAGCGTCTCTTCTCTGGCGATCTCAGCTTGCGCCCGGACAGCAGATGTGCACGCTCACGGTGTCTCTTCTCTGGCGATCTCAGCTTGCGCCCGGACAGCCGATGTGCACGCTCACAGCGTCTCTTCTCTGGCAATCTCAGCTTGCGCCCGGACAGCAGATGTGCACGCTCACGGTGTCTCTTCTCTGGCGATCTCAGCTTTCACTTTCCCGCGCTCCCACCGCGCTTTCACTTTCGCGTGCTCAAACAATGCCCCCGCTGCACTCGTGACACAGAGTGCTGCCTGTGTAACCAAGGACGCTTTCAGGCTTCCCGGAAATGAGAGCTGAAGTGAAATAATAAACTCGGATCCGCTGAACTCCACTTCTTTTTCTGTTGTAATGACGGATGTAACGACACAAGCAGCAAAATACCAGTCTGTGGCACACTATGCTAAGCACTGTTTTTTAGTGTAGGTTTTTTAAGCCACGCCCTTAATTATCGCGGCAGCCCCCCCCCACCCCACCCACCGTGAGAGACCCCCCAGTTTTTTCATTCCACTTAAAGCCCTGCCGGTGGTTAGTGCACTTGCTGCAGAGATCTGTGTGCAGGCCAGTCACAGGTCTGCGTCATCATAAAACAACAGAGAGGGTTCATGTCCCTGCTGTAAAGCACAACGTAAAGCGCACGTCACTGATTTCTGCTTTATTCAGGTAGCTCAGTGGGTTACGGCTTTTGTCGCAGAGGTCCTTGTGTTACAGGAAGGTCATAATGTACAATCCTTGTACAGCGGCACAGTGAGTTATAAACCAGCCCCAAAGAGCTGCACGCAAACTGCAAGAAACGCACTGTTGTTTTCTTCAATCTTTACCTTTTTATAAGGCTTCTTAGGGTAGTGATAAATGCATACTAGTAAAGATAATCCCAAACCCTGTGTTTTGTGGACCCCCACACACGTTTTAAATCCTGACTTTGCGTTTCTCCAGAACAAGTGCTCTTACCATGTAATTTCTACCAGTATAGATGATTTACAGGGCCACTAGAATTATGCGGCAGGGAAAGACCAAATTATGCGCAAAGAAAAGGCAAATTATGCGGCCCAAAATGCGCATTACTTCCTTATTTTGCCATGTTTACACAGGTTAACACTGCCTGAATAAAGGTTTCACATCATAAGTACCAGTTTAACACCAAAATACAGTAATAAGCAACAGAAAGGGGACCAGTTAACCTTTGCAAAGGCCCTTCCACTGCCCAGCAGGACGTGTTGCTGCATTTTTAGTACTTTTCAACTGTATGAGCTAAAAGCAATTTTTTTTGTAAAACCTGTAGGATGGGGGCGTGGCTAGCGCCCGGAGGAAATGGCGGCAGGTCCCTGACGCTCCGGTGAAGGCGCCGAGCTTTAACGGACCTAGCGGGACCTCTGCCCTGCTTGCGGCATCATAATAGGAGGAATGGCTGCATGAATAGGAGCGGCACACGGAGATACTCTTCCGGATTCCCGAGCAACCTGTAAGTTGCTTAAATTTCAAATACGCGATGTGAGGCGGCTCCGTTATAGGTGTGGCCGCCATTTTCTTTCGTTTTTGAAGCACCGCGCTGAGGAGATTTCAAACATGACGCTTCATGAAACGTGCGTGTGGACTATTTAATATCGTTTTTTTTTTTGTTTGTTTTTTTCCTCTGTCCTGCCCTGAACAGTTGTACAAGCCTCATGTGCTTGTTCTGTCTAATTTTATGGAAAATTTTATTAGGGTTGGTCTCTTTTTTACCCTTCATTTGTATTGATATGTGCATTTTTCAACTGGCTGGAGAAACGTCTTGCTTAATATAACTGGTTGTTTCTTATACAAATATGGGAACTCTTCTTTCTTCAATTACTACTCTACCTGCAAGAGACGTCTTCTCCTTCCTGTGACTCTGTGCAGTGCAGCCATTAATTTTGCTCCTATCTGTTGTTCTCTCTTCATGCATGACTATTAATGTCTACTTGATGGGTCTATTGGTTAGACCTCCATACGCTGCGTAATATTGCATCCTCCTATCTTAACCTTTCACAACTCGCAGCTACAACTACTGGATAATATTTTTCAAGTCTTCACGCATCTTATATGGGGAGAGTGAGGAATCTTAAACTGTCTGCGTCTTCTAAACCTTCTAATCCTTCCACGTGTTCAGACACTGAACCAAATCCTAAAGGATTGGAAATGGAAGACTCTCTCTCTCAAAAATCTGATATTGCTTCAGGCGCTATATCAAAAACGCAGTTTTCCAGTAAACTGCCTGCTATCTCTTCCAAGAGACCTAAAAAAGATCCTCCCTCCCCAGGAAAGCCTTCCACGTCAACCATGTAGGTTATACTTGAGGAGATTCGTGCCCTAAAACCCTTCATGGAAGAAACAAACAAAACTTTACAATTTTTGCATGATAAGTGGTCTACCTTGGAGTCCCGGATCTTAATTGTAGAACAACGCACAGAGTCTTTTGAGTCTTCATGCTCCCGCATCTCTTCTCTGGAATCTGAGGTGTCTCTCCTAAAGAAACAGACAGAGGATTTGGAAAACAGAAATCGCAGAAACAATCTCTGCCTTTACGGTCTTCCGGAGAACATTGAAGGATCTAACCCCACCACATTTTTTCAGTCTTTTCTGCCCAAGCTTTTGGACTTACCTGCTGATACCTCTTTCAATATCCAAAGAGCTCATAGATTGGGTCCGAGAGTTTCAACTAAACCACGTGGGGTGATTATGTTTTTTCTGCAGTACACTGATCTTCTTCAGGTTCTTTCTGCGGTCAAATCCAAGAAACAGGTGTTCTGGGAAGGTCATCGTCTCTTCTTCTCCCAGGATGTGGCTAAGATCACAGCAGACTGACGGAAAAAATTTCTTGATCTACGCCCTCAAGTGCGTTCGCTCAATGCCAAATACGGCCTTCTTCATCCATGTATCTTCAAGGTCACGTATAAAGATCGCACTACAACCTTTGAGGATCCCGAAGCACTGCAGAAGTTCCTGAATTTTCATGGAGCCGACAACATGGACACTTCAAGACCTACTTGATTGTTATATTTGACTCCTGTTATGTTGTTGTTCTTTTGTTACCCATTCTCCGCATGTTTCAATGACTATTTGTTCTGTTATGTATTTGTGCTTCCTTTATAATGTTTACTTCATTCTTCCCTTCTTTCTTTTCTTATTGCCTCTTATATTAATGATCATTTTCTCCCGCTAATTCTTTTTTCTCATTTACAGGTGTTTATTTTTCAACATCTTTGTTCCCTCCTGACTCCCCTATTGTGTTGACACCTTTATTTGTGGTCCTATATGGATACAATGGATCCTCGGGCTGACGTTGTCTTCTCCCGGTGTGGTCCTCCCCTGATCGTGTTGTTTTGTAGGTATGATGTTCAGTCGTCTTTGTAAGACATGTACTGTCTTTTTGTTTTTACTCTCTTCTTTTTTCTTTCTTTCTTCTACTTTTTCTTCTCTTTCTGTTCCGATTTTCCTTCTTTCTTTTTCTTTTTATCCATTTTCCTCATTTTATCCACCTTCCTAACTCCTTTTCTCGATCTCAGTTATCTATCCATCCTTTTCACTTTAAACGTCTTCACATTTGTCTTTATTCTGGAAATATTTGTTTCTCATCTATTTACTCTCCTCTGTGCATATAAAGTCAATTTAATTGATTTTTCTTTGGTAAGCATAATGTTTGTTCATACTTTTTGTAATACTTTATATTTCGGGTTACTACCTGGAATATTAAGGGATTGAATAACCCTATTAAAAGGCAACGGGTGTTATCTCACCTAGCAAAGTTGAAAACAGACATTGCCTTACTCCAAGAATCACATGTTTCGGATAGTGAAGCTTCCAAGTTAAGGAGAGGCTGGGTGGGTCATGTCTTTAACTCTCCGGCTTTTGGTAAAAAAAATGGTGTTGTATTCTTGTGTCACAAGAAATTGAATGTATCTGTAGTACACCAAGAAGCTGATACTGAGGGTCGTTGGGTGATTGTTAAGTTGCTCATAGATAAGATTCCTATTGTTATTTTTAATGTATATGGTCCTACTTTAATTGATAAACTTTTTTGGCCTAATATGAGAGACAATATTCTTACATTTGACGATGAATACGTTATACTTGGTGGGGACTGTAATCAGATTTTAGATCCCATTCTTGACCGAAATTCTACTGTTAAGTTCTCTCCTTCTAAAATGCATACTCAATTTGTATCCTCTATCAAACATAAAGCGTTGGTTGATATATGGAGGTTGTGTCATCCCGAGCTTAGAGAATATAGTTTCTATTCACCTGCCCACCACTCACAATCCCGTATTGATTATCTTTTCTTAAGTAAATCCTTGTCTCAACATGCCATTCATTCAGAGATTGGTTCAATACTAATATCTGATCATGCCCCTGTTTTTGTTGATATCGATTTGATCCCCTTTTCCCCTCACTCTGGTAGATGGCGTTTTAATAATTCCCTCTTACTCGATTCTAAATTTTGTCAAGAATTTATTTCCTTTGCCTTAGAATTTTTCATTGTCAACGATACCCCAGAGTCTTCTTTTGTGATGGTATGGGATTCCTTTAAAGCAGCCGCCAGAGGTTTTATTATGAACTATGTTTCACTTAAAAGAAATCGTTTGAATCCCAATCTTCTCAAATACTTATTAAAATCAAACAGTTGGAACACGCATATTTTCAATCCAATAATGTCTCTGATTTGAAAAATCTTATAGACGCTAAAATTAATTTTAATAAACTATCAACTGATGCAGCTTCTAATTATCTCCTGAAACATAACTCCCGTTATTATGGTGGCCAAAACAAGATGGGCAAACTCTTAGCTAATTATCTAAAAATAAGGAAGGATAGGACTAAAATAGAATCCTTACAAGGCCCTGCAGGTACTCCTATTTTTAAAGATAAGGAAATCATAAATGAATTGTTCTCTTTTTATAAGAACCTCTATACCCCTGAATCTACGCCTGACAACACCGATCTTCTTTCTTACTTTCGGTCTATTCCATCTCCACCTTCTAATCATTTTGATTTGAATTCCTTAGAAGCTGACATTTCCTTGGTGGATATAACTCAAGCTGTATCAGTACTTCGTCGTGGGAAAGCACCTGGACCTGATGGTTTTACCATTGAGTTTTATTCCCATTTTGCCAATATTCTTTTCCCTAAGCTCTTACATCTCTTTCATTCCTTTGGAGATACAGGCTTTTCTAGTGGCACCTTTCAAGAGGCACTGATCTGCCTAATCCCCAAAGATGATAAAGATCATTCTTTTTGTAAAAATTACCGACCTATCTCATTAGTTAATACTGACTACAAGATTTTTGCGAAGATCCTGGCCCTACGTATTGATCCTATTTTACCTGATCTTATTGGTCCTGAGCAGGCGGGTTTCATCAAAGGCCGGCTGGCCTCGGATAACTCTCGAGTCTTTTTTAATATTCTAAGCAGAGCCTCCTTCTTGGATTATCCGATGGCAGCAATCTCTTTAGATGCGGAGAAGGCTTTTGACAGGATTGGGTGGGAGTTTATGTTCCAAGCTTTGAGATGGGCTGGTTTTCCTTCTAAATTAATAGATTTGATTTCTTTACTGTACTCGAATCCCCGCGCTTCCATATTCGCTAATGGCATCTCTTCTGATTTTTTCTCACTGCATAGGGGGGTAAGGCAAGGCTGCCCTCTATCCCCTTTATTATTCGTCATTGCCCTAGAACCCTTCCTAACTAAAATTAGACAAGACGATCGGATTACAGGCTTCCAGTCCAGCTCTTATCGAGTTAAGATGTCAGTTTATGCTGACGATATTCTTCTATATTGCTCCAACCCTGAAACAACCCTTAATCCCTTTCTTCAACAAGTATCCTCTTTTTCTAAACTTTCAGGATATCGCCTAAATACAGACAAATGCGAAGTTTTGCCTTTAAACCTTTTATGTCAAAAACATCTCTTTGACTCATCTGGTTTCTCCTGGCAACCCACCAAAATAAAATACCTTGGCTTATGGTTTACACCTTCACTAGCCAACACGCTTAAAGTCAATTTTGATTATATTATTAAAAAATTAGCTGATAGTATTAACCGATGGCATCCTCTTTTTCTTTCTTGGTGGGGTCGGCTGGATTCCATTAAAATGATGCTTTCTCCCCTAGTGCTATATATGATATCAATGATTCCTATTCATATTCCCCAATATTATTTCAAAAGAATTGATTCCATTTTGTTAAAATTTTTATGGAAAGGTAAGCATTCGCGTATAGCGCTATCTTCTTTAAAAAAAGATAGGCCCAATGGTGGTCTCAAATTCCCCGATTTTAAGTCCTATCACTCTGCATTCTCATTAAAACAAGCGGCCAAGTGGATTACTACGGATCTTCCCCTACACCCACCTATCTGGCTACAATTAGAAAAAGACTTCATCTCCCCTTTTGGCTTTCAAGAGATTTTATCCTTCACGGCCAAAATTACTTGTTTACGTTTTCCGGTCATTTCTCATTCCTGTAAACTTTTATCTCCCCTGCTCTCTTCGTCACATCCTTCCACTGCTTCACTCAATATCCAGCCTATTTGGCATAATACATTTTTACGGATCCGCAATCGCTCTATATACTGGAAGACATGGCATTCGAAAGGCCTACGTTGGATTTCACAACTTATTGATGATAATAAACCCCTTTCTTTCTCAGACCTTCAATCTAGTTTTTCTCTACCATCATTTTGTAGATCACAATATAATACTCTGCATAAGGCCCTCACCCTCTTTCTTCAAGCCCTACCTCCGTCCCCGGACCTCTCTATATCTCATAAATCTCTTCTATCAATACTGGAAGGCTCTCCTTCAGCATCGATAATTTATAAAAATTTGCTATTCTCCTCAGAGAGACTTAAATCAAAAACTGAGAAGTTATGGGAGAAGGACCTTTCTCAAGAGTGGCCAATCACTACCTGGGATAAAATTTGGTCTAAGCTTCATAAAACCTCTCGCGCTGCAAATACCTCGCAAACCCTTTTTTTCCATTTATCATAGACTATTATTTACCCCTATGTCTTTAGCTTCTTTTTCCGCTGACTCACCCCCTGCTTGTTGGTCATGCAATCAGTCAAATGCAGATCTAAAGCATATGTTATTTGAATGTCCCTCAATCCATCAGTTTTGGCAATTAGTCTGGTCCCAAATTCTGGTGATCTTCAAGGTTCGGGTCCCATTTTCCTTTACTAATATATTTTTGGGCACCCTATCCCCTCAATGGCCTCAAACCTCAACCAATTTTAAACTTTTGGATTTATTAATAGCGATTGCCTTCCATTTAATAACCTCCAATTGGAAACAAGCTGACAAAGTTACTTTTCGAGCATGGTGGGACGCTGTTTGTTTTCACCATAGACTAGATACTAACTATGTTTCCCCCATATCTCTAGCAATTAAAATGGATCTTTTATGGCTTTCCTTAACATCCCATTTAACTCATTTTGCTTCCTCCTTAGCTACCATTACAAGTGTATCTGATGAAGTTCGAAAACCGCCGTAACTTACTCGTTTGCCTTTTGATGTATTCCGGCTTAGCCGATTTCTTTATTTAGAGTGAAAATCCATTACAGTTTCTCTTTTTTAGTTGTTTATAATTATATGCTTACACTGTTGTATTTAATTGCACATTTATATGACGTTCTGATTATTGTATTTTGATAGCTTAGGATATTTCCTTTCCTCCTCTCCCTTTCTCTTTCTTATCCCTTTCTTTTACATTTATAGATATAAGGTTAATTTTACATTGTCCTCTGTGCCTATTTACTTATTTACTGTTTTATAAGATGGACTTTGTTACTTTTATGACTGTTGCTTTCTTTGTTATTCCTTAATAAATCAAACTTAAAAAAAAAAAAAACCTGTAGGATATGCAGCAGATGCTGTATTATGAGGCAAATGTGGCAAATCCTTAATTATGAAGGGAAACGTCACTGCTGCAAACTCTCATAAATCCAATGGCCCTAATGCTATGGGACTGCTACACCTGGGACCGTCATATTTAGCAGTCCCTGCACATTGACTTACAACTTGTATGAGTCATTGCACCCGTACAATATCTGTGCAAGTAAAGCGCTCTGACACCCTGCCTCGGGCCGAGTAGCGTTTAAAAATAAATGGGAGAAAACTGAGTAAGTGCCATATAAATGTTTATTGTTGTAATTGCTCATGCAGACAGATACATATGACATTCTTACAGGGCAAGAGCACCTCTAACAGAAAGGAGGTAGAAACGGAAAGCCCCTCCCTCCAAACCATAGTTTCTTCTTCTTAGCACCTGTGAAGTCATAACAAGCGGAGTGCCTTTGTTTCCCACCATCACACTGGCATTTAGGTGTGAGACTGCAGATAGCTCCGCACCAGCATGAACAACAAGCATTTGCAATGCAACAGGTCTCACATTTACGTGAGTTTGAGCTATTGGCATTGTAAATGATAATTCCTTTTATTTATATTTTGATTTTTGAAACATAAATAAAACGCATTGTCATTTACAATGCCAATAGCATAAACTTGCGTAAATGTGAGACCTATTGCATTGCAAATGCTTGTTGTAAAAGAGTCTGAATTTCTGAGGAAATAAAACTCTGATCTTAAAGGGAAAAAGACATCATTGAGGGAGGGGAGCCTGTCTGGGGGAACTGTACATTTCTATTCTGTACCCCTGCACTGTCTCTAGTATCCACGCATCCTGTGAAATCGTCTGCCATACACGAAAGAAGGACTGGATCCTGCCCCCCAAGACCCCCTCTGAACATAGAATGATTCTCACCTGTGGTCCCCAAATCATGGATGCTTCCTTGGTTTCCTCCGTATCTACCATTTCTGAAGCGGTTTTTATTTGAGCGTTGGGTAGGATAGAAGGTGGTGTTAAAGATTGCAGGAATCGCTGTCAGCATGAGCTGAAAGCCATTTTGTTCTTGGCAGCCATTTTAGTTAGCCATGTGCTCGCCATGTGCTTTCTCCCTCTTCCAGAGTCTTGCACATGCTCAGAAAGGCCTAGCTGGTAGAATGCACCTGCTCCTAGTATAGAACTGTCAGGCTATTCTTACTGATGTAAGGAGTTTAGTCTCCTCCCACTTTGTGGAGCAAACAAATTTTGTATACCCATATTAGTCAATAAGCATGCTTGTATGTGCTAGGACCTCCCCTTGATTTTATGCCGACTATGTAACAAATGCATATATAAGGACCCTGTTCTCTGCACTCTTAGAATGCCTCCTACAGTGGCCTGCGGGTACCGTATGACGCAATCTCCCTCATCTGAGGTTATTAAAATATGTTTTTTGATATTACAGCTTCCGTGCCAATCTCTTCTTTGTTGGTTTAAAAGGACCAGGTGTATCAGTGAACCCCTAAAAGGTTTTTATTTCTACAAAATGGCGCCCAACCGTGGGGCTCATCGGTGAAGCGGCTATCCAAGGGAGTGGTCTTGAAGGGAGACAGTAATCTACTGAGGAGTACAGGACAGGAATCTACTGAGGAGGTACCCTGCGCACGGAGATTGTTTGTCTTTCCAGCCCAGTATATTTCTGGTCTTCCTGATCTGATCCTCCAAGTGTTTGCCGCTCCCGACTGAGAACTTCTTTGGTGTGAGTATTCTAAAAACGACCGTTAGGTCACTCAGAACTTGGCAGTTGGAAGCTGGAGACTTTGGTTTGGTAAGGTTGCTGTAGCAACACTTTTGTTTGGAATGACTTGGCCAAGATTCCTGTTTGTTTGTTTGTTTGCTGCAGGAAATGAAGGCAGGTAATGAGGAGATTTTTCTCTAACTTTGAAAACTTGAACGGCACACATTGTGTTAAGTGTCACTTGGAGTATAATATTATATATGCTATAATATTCTTGACATGCCTGCTTCTAGCACACTTCGTAGAAAGTGTTGCTGTCTTGGAGGTACCAATATGGATTTAGTAAGTACTCAGCTGACTCCTCAGAGGGGATACCTAAATAGGTTTAGGTATAAAAAGATATTTCTTCCGTGATGACTAGTACACCATGGAACCAAATATATATATACAAAGGATCCGGATCTGCGCACTTAGTAACATTCATAAGTGGTGATATGCAGAGCGCTTTTGAGTGTTCTCCCAGCCAAAACTGGCGAATTTGGTGTATTTTGGCTTCTTGAACATGGAACAGTCTTTTGGGCTGTTTTGGTGCAGTCTTTTGGACTACTTTTGAGAGCTCTTCTTGTAAATATGACTTACAATTAGTATTTACAAATAGTTTGATTTTGCGTTACAGTCTGTAAGCTGTCCTAAGTGTTGATTTGTGGGTTAATTGTTTTTTTTTTTTGTATGTGGTTGTGGACTGACATGCTTGAAAGTACTTGTTTCAGTAAAATAGACTCTGGGGTCGATTCCGATTCGGGCCGGAAAAAGCACCGACCGACTCGGAGCCGGAATTAATTCCGACCGACACGTACCTGTGGCGCCCGACACGCCAAGTACGATGCAAGGCATGCAAAATCCGACCGACACGTATGGAACCCAAGCCGAACGACCGAGCCGCACGGAAAACAGCAATCCGGCCGGAAAAACACGCGAATCCAACCGACCGACACGCACCCGGAACAAATCCAACCGAAACGTACACGCGAACTCCAAACCGCAAAGTACGATGCAAGGCGCGAAAACCACGACCGAGTCGTACGGAGGACAAGCCGTACGACCGACACGCATACAAAACCGAGCCGAAGTAACACAAAACACCGCGACCGACGCGTACGCAGCATAGAAAACTGCACAAACACAGCGTGAACGAAACGGAGAAGACCGCTACGAGACAACTGCAGGGTCCGACTCGGTCACAAGAACGTTTCCAACATGCACAGAAAGTACTAAGGAAAAATACACAAAAAAGGCCAAACAAGCAATTACAAAGCCAATAAATACTGGGGGGGTGGGGACAGAGAACAAAGACACACCCACAACTCCACCCATATAAAGGACACAAATCCCAACCATGATCCTTTGCAAATGCTATTCTACTGCCAGCACTCAACAGACAGCAACCACACACCCACAGCTCATCCCTCACACAAGCCACACACCATCAGCACACCAACAAATAGCTACCTCACATACACCCAGCAAAACACACACTCACACACCCTCACCTGCACACCAACACACACATCACTCACCATCACCACCCATCACCATGCCCCCCAAGAAGAATCACAAGTTCCTAGATTGTGAATTGGAAGTCCTGGTAGACGAGATCCTCAGGGTAGAGCCACAGCTGTTTGGCACACTGGTCCAACAGACCCCCATCTCCCAGAAAACCAAGATGTGGGAGAGGATCATCAACAGGGTGAACGCACAATCACCATGTCTGCGCACAAAGACCGACATCCAGAACAGGTGGTATGACGTGCGCAGGAGGGTCCGCGAGCTGCTCAAGAAGGACTACCTCCTGAGCCAATACACCGGCAGTGGCCCTCCTGCCAAGCCAGTATACCTCAGGCCCTGGGAGGAGAAGGTGCGGGCCATCCTTCCGCCAGTGAGCGTCTATGGACTAGAGAACATCCCAGAGCCTGGTGAGTACACAACAAATGTACACAATATTCTGCCACAATACACACACACATCACTGTCAAGGGGAGAGTCAAACCATGCACTCATAGCAATTACACAGCAACCAGAACAGAATCATCCCAAAATGTGTATGTCAGTCAGATAAACACAACACATGCCATCTCAAAGTTACATTTAACCGTGTCATCACATGTACTAACACAACTACAACTACAGCTAGGCAGTGGCACAAATATAACTAACAAACACATCCAGACATGTAGCCACCACTACAACACCAACAATCAATCAATCAATCAATCATGTCACTTATAAAGCGCACTACATACCCGTGAGGGTCTCAAGGCGCTGGGGGAAGAGGGGGGTGGTGCTGCTACTGATCGAAGAGCCAGGTCTTGAGGAGTCTTCTGAAGGCCAGTAGGTCTTGGGTCTGTCGGAGGTTGGTGGGGAGGGTGTTCCAGGTCTTGGCGGCGAGGTGGGAGAAGGATCTGCCGCCGGCGGTCGTTTTCCGGATGCGGGGGACTGTGGCGAGGGCGAGGCTGGTCGAGCGGAGCTGGCGGGTGGGGGTGTAGAAGCTGAGTCGTCTGTTGAGGTAGGCTGGTCTGGAGTTGTGGAGTGCTTTGTGTGCGTGGGTGAGGAGCTTGAAGGTTATCCTCTTGTTGACAGGGAGCCAGTGCAGGTCTCTCAGGTGGGGTGTGATGTGGCTGCGTCGGGGGATGTCGAGGATAAGACGTGCAGAGGCGTTCTGGATGCGTTGCAGCCGTCTCAGGAGCTTAGCCGTCGTTCCTGCGTAGAGGGCGTTTCCGTAGTCCAGCCTGCTGGTGACGAGGGCCTGGGTGATCATTCGGAGGATGTTGAAGCAGGATGAGGAAACGGCGTTGACCTGCTTAGTAATGGAGAGGGTGGGGTCGAGGATGACCCCTAGGTTGCGTACGTGGTCGGTGGGTGGCGGGGCTGTTCCCAGTGATGTTGGCCACCAGGAGTTGGGCCAGGCTGAAGGGTTGGAACCAAGGATGAGGACCTCCGTCTTGTCCGAGTTCAGCTTCAGGCGGCTGGTCCTCATCCATTCGGCGACGGCCTTCATTCCTTCATGGAGGTGGGCTTTGGCGGTGTGAGGGTCTTTGGTGAGGAGAGGATCAGCTGGGTGTCGTCGGCGTAGGAGATGATGTTGAGGTTGTGCTGTCGGGCGACGTGGGCGAGGGGTGCCATGTAGATGTTGAACAGCGTTGGGCTGAGGGAGGAGCCTTGGGGTACGCCGCAGATGATCTTGGTGGCCTTGGATCGGAAGGGGGCGAGGCGGACGCTTTGTGTTCTGCCGGAAAGGAAGGATGTGGTCCAGTCCAGGGCCTTCTCTTGGATCCCGGCGTCGTGAAGGCGTGTTCGTAGTGTGTGGTGGCAGACCGTGTCGAAGGCGGCTGATAGGTCCAGGAGGATGAGGGCTGCTGTTTCTCCGTTGTCTAGCAGGGTCCTGATGTCATCGGTGGCGGCGATGAGGGCGGTTTCGGTGCTGTGGTTGCTGCGGAAGCCGGACTGGGAAGGGTCCAGGATGTTGTTCTCCTCGAGGTAGCGGGTCAGTTGTTTGTTGACGATTTTCTCGGTGACCTTCGCGGGGAACGGGAGCAGAGAGATGGGTCGGAAGTTCTTGAGGTCCTTGGGGTCTGCCTTGGGTTTCTTGAGTAAGGCGGTGATCTCGGCGTGCTTCCAGCTTTCCGGGAAGGTTGCTGTCTCGAAGGAGATGTTGATTATTTTCCGGAGATGGGCGCGATGGCTGTACTGGCTTTGTTGAAGATGTGGTGAGGGCACGGGTCTAGCGGTGAACCGGAGTGGATGGTGTTCATGATCTCGCTGGTGTCCTCGTCGTTGATGTTGGTCCAGGAGAGCAGGCGGTTGGTGGTTGTGGGGGCAGTGGTCTCGGTGGTTGCCGGGGCGGTCGTGGTGTTGAAGCTGTCGTGGATGTCGGCGATTTTGCGGTGGAAGGAGGTGGCCAGTGAGTCGCACAGGTCTTGCGACGGCTGGATGTCGTTGGTGTTGGAGCTGGGGTTGGAGAGTTCCTTCACGATGTTGAAGAGCTCTTTGCTGTTGTGTGCGTTGTTGTCTAGGCGGTCTTTGAGTGAGGCCCTTTTGGCGGATCTGATGAGGTGATGGTGATTGCGGGTGGCGCTCTTGTGGGCGGCGTAGCTGTCCGCTGTCCGTTCGTGGAGCCAGATCTTCTCCAGTTTTCGGCATGTTCGTTTGGAGGCCTGGAGGTCTTCGGTGAACCAGGTGGCTTTCTTGCTGGTGTGGCTGTTGGGCGGATTCTTGAGCGGGGCGAGGGTGTTGGCGCAGTCGTCGATCCACTGTCTGAGGTTGCGGGCGGCGGTGTCGGGGTCGGAGAGTTCGGCGGGTGGGCTCAGGGCGAGGGTTGTGGTTAGCTGGTCTTCCGTGACTCTGCTCCAGCAGCGGCGAGGCATTTGTTCGGTGCGGTGGTGCGTGGTGGGCTTCCTGTAGGTGAAGTGGATGCAGTGGTGGTCAGTCCAGTGGGGTTCGGAGGTGTGGTTGAAGGAGACGTGTGGGCTTGCGGAACACACAGTGAAGACCACTGAAAGAAAGGAATTCTGTGTATGCTGGGCAAGTCAGTGTAGCCAATAGCATCATGGGAGTCGTAGTCACAGATATTGCTCACCCCCACAACTGTCCCATCAACACCACCATAAACCATGCGCACATCACAGGGAGTGGAAAAGGACTCACAAGATGGCTGACACTGGCTACTGCTGTGGGGAGCACAAGGCCCTGCTGGCAACTGTGCAACAACCAACAGCAGGACACCACTGTCTGACATCCTGAGAGACAACTTCCACTCCCTGCAATGCAAGCACGTTCCATGGTGGGATATCTGGCTGGGTGGGAAGGAGGACTTGCAGCACTGACCATAGTCACAAGCACCTCCCCTCACACACCCCCTCAACACATACTCCACATAACCCACCTGGGAGAATGCAATGCCTCACATCCTAACTCAAGATCCCACAAAGAACCTCCACCCTGGGTTATGTTGTGTGAAGCACAGGGACACTCTTGGGACTTTTAGCCAAACAACTGCCAGGACAACACTCCCAGCCATCCTGTCAGCACAGGCAGCCCACCCCACAGGGAAGCAGAGTCAAAAGGAAGGAAGCATGGGCATGCTGTGGAAGGGGGTGGAGGCAATAGCATGATGGGAGTAGTAGGCACAGATATTGCTCAGCCTCACAACTGGCCCATCAACACCACCCTGAACCATGCTCACATCACAGGGAGTGGATAAGGACTGACAAGATGGCTGACACTGGCTACTGCTGTGGGGAGCACAAGGCCCTGCTGGCAACTGTGCACCAACAAACAGCAGGACACCACTGACTGACATCCTGAAAGACAACTTCCACTCCCTGCAATGCAAGCATGTTCCATGGTGGGATATCTGGCTGGGTGGGAAGGAGGACTTGCAGCACTGACCATAGTCAAAAGCACCTCCCCTCACACACACCCTCAACACATACTCCACATAACCCACTTGGGAGAATGCAATGCCACACATCCTAACTCAAGATCCCACAAAGAACCTCCACCCTGGGTTATGTTGTGTGAAGCACAGGGACACTCTTTGGACTTTTAGCCAAACAACTGCCAGGACAACACTCCCAGCCATCCTGTCAGCACAGGCAGCCCACCCCACAGGGAAGCAGAGTCAAAAGGAAGGAAGGATGGGCATGCTGGGAAGGGGGTGGAGGCAATAGCATGATGGGAGTCGTAGTCACAGCTCTACATCCCCACCACATGGCCCAGCAAGCTCACACTCACGCATGCACATCCCACAGAGAGTGGAAAGGCCCATCAAAGATGTCTGACACTGTTGCTGTGTCGTGGGGAGCACAAGGGCATGCTGGGAACTGCACACCAACCAACAGCAGGACACCACTGTCAGCCATCTTGCCATTGCTCTCACACCCACACACACTGAACTCCCCACAAAAGCAAGTAAGTATGGGAATGCTGGGAAGTGGGGTGGAGGCAATAGCATGATGGGAGTCATAGTCACAGACATAGCTCACCCCCACAACTGGCCCATCAACACCACCCTGAACCATGCTCACATTACAGGGAGTGGAAAACAACTGACAAGATGGCTGACACTGGCTACTGCTGTGGGGAGCACAAGGCCCTGCTGGCAACTGTGCAACAACCAACAGCAGGACACCACTGACTGACATCCTGAAAGACAACTTTCACTCCCTGCAATGCAAGCACAGTCCATGGTGGGATAACTGACTGGCTGGGTGGGAAGGAGGGCCGGCTGTCAACCAAATACAACCAATGCAGACCATGTTCACACCCCAACAAATACATAGAAATGCCCAAATAATGCAGGACAATGTGCTACACCAATATCAACCCCTGACTGTGACAACTTAGGACAATGCAATGTACAGGCCCGCACCCAGAGGCACCGTCACAACTGTCAGGTGTGTCAACCATTGATGCCTGCAGAAACATAACATACATTGTGTGTGTCTCCCAAAAACAGGTGATGATGGGGACACAGCAGCAGACGCTGAGGAGTCCCAGTCCCAGGCTCAAGAGGATACAGAGCTCACTGGTGTCGTACAGCCTCTGCCCTCCTCGGACGAAGAAGACCAACCTGGCACCTCCGGTGCAAGTCAACATGCAGCACCAGCAGGACCACCAGCTGCAGCACCAGCAGGACCACCAGCTGCACCCCTGCACCCACCCCTCCAACGACTGTCACCACAAATACCATCCCTGCCGACATGGACAGAACAAGGAGCACCACCAGCACAGGGACCCTGGACCAATGTGGGGCCATGGACACCACCACCACCACCAACCCCCAAGGGGGACCAGGGTCATCTGTGCGTGCCACTGCACGCACTGCACATGTCGGCAGGGGTTGTGGGAGGGGTGGGAGACAGAGGTCGCTGCTTGCAGAGGTGTCTGGTGTGCATGACGACCCACAACTGGTACGCATAGCCGGTGTGTACCAGTCCAGCACCGGAGATCTCAGCCAGGTAGCGGGGCTCCTCAGAGACATGAAACAGCAGCAGGCTGCCCATCATGCCCGCTTGGACTCTCACATGTCCCGCGTGGAGACCAAGTGGGACGCACTGCAAGAGATGACGGCGGTGCACAGGGACATATTACAATGCCTCCGCCAGATGAACAGTAACCAGTCTACACCTCCCTGTGTGCCAACAACATCTGGTGCTGAACAAACTGCAACTGCCACAGGGAGGGAGGATGACTCTGGCAGAGAGTCCCCTGCACCGCAGCAGCCTGTACTTGAGGGCCCCCCCCCAAAGAAGAGGGGTTGTCCGAGGAGGGGCATGTGAGAGGCCGATGGCCAAGTGCAACCCCCAGGAAGCCTGAACCTGTTCTGGATGTTCACCTTTGTGCACAAACTGTTCACCCTGTTGACGGCAACACAACTCCCACACATGACATGGGGAGTACAAGTTGGACCAATGTCTCAGACAACTGTGGCCCCAATACTGGGGATTTTGTCTACCAGGACTTTCAATTCACCTAGGAACTTCTGATTGCAATATAAATGTACAGCACTAACCATCCTATGCACTATTCACACAAATGTATCACAATAAACACACTAATACACCATACTTGCCTCTGTTGTGATTCCAACGTGGGTGCTGTCATGGGGATGATGAACTGCAAAATTACACTGTGTATGCGGACTGCAACAGCAAGTACAACACAGGCATGTGAGTAAAGGCAACGTGACACATATGAGGGAGACACACCACCAGGGCTACACAACACATACACACCTAGGCCATCTGACTCATTGCCTACACTGATGTTGCCAGGAAAGACGGTGCAATGCACAGACACCACACCTATTCCCAGTTGTAGTCAAGTAGCCCACAGGTGCAGTAAGCAAATGGCAGTCAAATGTGTGACCACAGACAACGCACATCACAAAGTGAAGCACAGGTTTATTACACAGTTGCAACATGTCGTAACCACTACAGATGCAAGGTAATCCCACCTGGCAGCGGGCACACAGTCAACAACTGTAGAAGGAAGTAAGTCCATGGGTGTGGCGCACATCACCTGTAGGGACACAACAGCTACCACCCTGGAAGTACAATCACGTCGTCGGTGGACACAGTTGACCAAACGAATCTGAAAGTACCCTGTGAAGGACAGAAATGACACACAGTCAAAAGCAATGGAGAACAGGACAGAACAGCAAAACTCATGCACAATACATATTACAAGATACCCACCCAGAACCAAGTTAGCATGTCAACACTGTTGGGGAGTACAGACCACCTGTAAGCACACATCGCTACACACATCCAGTCAAGTAGCCCATGGACACACTCCAACAGCACCAGAGCACCACCTACACATATCATGCCAACTCACATCATTGACATGACACCTCAGGATACTCACATTCAGCTAAAGAAGTATGTGATGAGCTGTGTGCGGACATCACCCTCATCATCATCATCATCACTGGCATCGTGGTCCAGGCCAGGATCCTCCACAGGTGGCGGATGTTGGTCATTGTCATCCTGGATGAGAGGCAACTCCTTCCGCACTGCCAGGTTGTGGAGCATGCAGCAGACGATGATAATCTTGCACACCTTCGCTGGGGCATATGGGAGGGACCCTCCTGTCTTGTCGAGGCAGCGGAAGCGGCTCTTCAGGAGACCAAATGTCCGCTCAATCACTCTCCTGGTCCGACCATGTGCCTCATTGTAGCGCATCTGGGCTGGTGTCACAGGGTTCCTGAGGGGTGTCAGCAACCACGGCATGTTGGGGTATCCCGAGTCACCTACGGACAGACAAGTGCACATTAGCTGACTTGGAAAAGTGGGCGGAATACTACAGCTCAGATCACACACAATGGCACAAAGTCAGTACACACCGACAAGCCAGGCACGCTGGTTCTGCATCTGTGCCATCATCCTGGGGATGCGACTACTCCTCATCACAAAGGCATCGTGTGCTGAACCAGGGAAACGGGCACACACGTGTGAGATGGTCATATCTGCAAGACACACCACCAGTGCATTGACCGAGTGGTAGTGCTTGCGGTTACGGTAGGCATGCTCCTGGGCCTGTGGTGGTACCAAAGCCACATGTGTCCCATCAATGGAGCCAATGACATGCGGCATCCTCCCCAGGGCATAGAAGTCACTCTTCACGTCAGTGAGTCGTTGCAGTCTAGGGAAATAGATGTACCAGTTCAGGTATAGCAACATTGCCTCCAAAACATCGCGGAGCACATGGCTCAACATGGTCTGTGACATCCCACCAGCAGTCGCCACAGTATGTTGGAAGGTACCGGTGGCAAAGAAGTGTGGGGCTGCCATCACCTTCACCTTGGGGGTCAGCGCTGTAGGATACGGCCGGCCAGGCTGCAAATGTGGGGCCAACTGCACTGCCAAATCCTCAATCAGCTGCCTGGTGAAGCGGTACCGTCGGATGCTGTCCCGTTCCACCATCGTTGCCAGGTCTGGGAATGGTCTATGGACAGCAGGAGCCCTGCAGTGCAGAGGAGAAGAAAGCAAGATTGTAGGTCACCCCACATATGCGGCATTGAACACACTCAATATCACATCATACATCATTATGAGGCACAACTACATGAAGTGTGCAGTTCCGTAAGGACATGTATGGTACATACATGGCCAACATCTGTCATCACGGTTCAACAAGTGGCATCAATAAGTCCCAGGTTGGCCCATTGGATATCATGAGGCCGTGTCACAGTTCCCATCTCCTGCTGCCATGTCACAATCACCCCCCACAGTGACAAGTGAGGACAGATATGCCCCAGGCATCACAGCTCAACGACAGGTACATTCCCAGGGACCCTGTATTGCCACATGGACACTGGCATTACATGGAGTATCATGTATACACCACAGCAAAACAACCATGACCCCCACAGGTAGTGGTTCCACTTGCCACTGCAGGACAGACATGGACGTCTGTGACACACACACGCACAACATCAAAGTCCATGCACACACAACGTGGATGTGGAGACTGTCTCCCATTGTGCACATGAAATCAGAGACATTGTAAACACTACATGTACACAGACTGTGGAGGACCATCACTATTGTGCCACTGGGACACCCTGGCTCAAACATACCATCCCACATGGGACTCACGGGGTATGTGACATGACATACACATACACCACCGTGAAATGTGACCATGGCACATGCACAGATATGAACAGTTGCACATCACAGTGGTCATGTACACGTAACACCCAGGATCCTGTCCCTATGAACACGTGCACAGCCTGAGGGTGGCTGCCCCCAGGTGACACCCACAGGACAACATGTACACCAACATACACACAATAGGAAATGCAGCCTTACATGCCTTATGATACAGTTTGGACAGGCTGTGGTGTTGTAGGTGTGCCCCTCACTCCCTGGGAGCTATCTGTGGCTGGCATATGTTCATCTGAGACAGGCATGGTGACATATGCCAGTCACTTGTACAGGGATGCGTTGAACAGCAATGGACCGATCGGTGCACCCGGCCGGCCCATTGCATTCAATGTGTGCGGGTACGCGTTGTACCCCTGTACGCGTTGAACAGCAATGGACCGATCGGTGCGCCCGGCCGGCCCATTGCATTCAATGTGTGCGGGTACGCGTTGTACCCTGTACGCGTTGAACAGCAATGGACCGATCGGTGCGCCCGGCCGGCCCATTGCATTCAATGTGTGCGGGTACGCGTTGTACCCCTGTACGCGTTGAACAGCAATGGACCGATCGGTGCGCACCCATTGTCAATGGCCTAGCCTGGCAACGGACGCGTTTTCGAAATTTGAACGAGTCGGTTGCTGGAAATTCAGTTGGTCACCCACAACAATGTTGCAAAATCATGTATGTCATGAAGTTGAAGATTTGAAGGATGCTGTGGGCGTGTATTGGTGCTGCTATTCCATGGATTGGCCAGATTCAGAAGATGCAAACGACTTGGACCTATCACTTTGGACACATGGGACAGTATCTGCCTCTGCAGCACATATATATTGCTGGCTGTTCCCCTGAGAGCTCACTTGCCTGCACTACATGCTCCAGGACGACATCTGCCACTGCACTGCTGCTGTCTCTGCCCCCTCTGGACCCTGCAATGGCACATACTGTGGAGAGAGCCCCAGCCTTCAGCCTTGAGGAGAACCAGGCCCTGCTGGACAGCCTACTTCCACAGTACAGCAAGCTGTATGGGACACCAGGGGAGCAGGTGAGTGTTCTGTGCACTGCCTTTCTGAATGTGCATTTTGTCTGACTAGCAAGGCTGAAAGTCTGCACGCCACTGGCTAGCAGGCTCACTGAGTAGTTGTCACCCCCATAGTGTGTAGTGACATGCACTGGACAGGTATGGTGCAGTGACAGTGCATTTGAACAAGGTTTAACTTCCCAAGCAATGATACCATGTAGTGACTTCTGGCAAACTGTCCATGGGCAGCGTTGCACTGCCTGTGTACATCATGTGCCCCTGTGATTGAGACATGTATATACAACTGTGTCATGCACGGATATGTTGCATGTGTAGTAATGGCCTTTTCACTTTGTCATCCTCACAGGTTAATGCCCATCGGAAGCAGGAGATCTGGAAGGACATCGTCCGGGCTGTCCGGTCCGTGGGGGTCTACAAGCGCCGGATCCGCAACTGCCAGAAGAGGTGGCAGGACCTTCGGGGCTGGACCCGGAGGATTGCACGGGTCCAGCTGAAGCTGTCGCCTCCTCGCAGGAGGGGCGGAACACGGACCCTGACCCCCCACATGCTCCAGATCCTGGCGGTGGTGTTTCCAGACCTGGATGGGCAGCTGAAGGCCAGACAGCAGCAAGGAGGGGGTGAGTCAAAGACTGCACTGTGAACTCTGTATTACATGCTATGTGCCCTCCACTGGCTTGGTTAAACTGCCACAGTACAGCAGTCATGTTGTCCAGGAGCCATGTCCCTCTATTGTGCACTGCCCACTCCTCATCTGATACCCAGGTGTGGCCCTTACATTCAGATAATTGTGTCACTTGGGACTGTGTCCTTGCAGTTTGCTTCACTCAAGGTGGGGGACAGTATCTGTTTCCCTAACTCTGTTGTGGGCATCATGGGTGGGTCCATTGTTCACACAATGCCTATGTTTGGACATGTAATCTGCGTGTTGCTTTGATATGCGGTCCACTTGCTGAGCTGAGCCACCACATGTGCCTGGGGTATCTGGCACACACCCATGCAGCGGGTGGGAACAATGTTTGGGCCCCAGGAGTGTGCAGATTACGTGTGTCACACATACATAGCCAGCTATCCACTGTCCAGGGCTCATCCCTCATTCATGTGGGGCAGGACAGTCATGCCTACTCCAGCCCATCCAATAAACCTGTACTCCCACTCCCGGGTATCAGCTGACACATTGTGCGCAGTGATTTGACCCCTCAGGTGTCTGCCTCTGTGTCAGTGTGCTGTGGATTTGTTGCCAGGACTGCTGGGGTGTTTCTCGGTAGGGGCTCAGCATGCCACTGGAGATGTGACCATAGGAGACGATACTTGTGTGTCACATAGGTGTTTGATCAGCTGCCCGTGCAGACTGGGGTATGCGAATGTGAAGTTCAGGCAGCTGTTTCCCATTCACAGCAGATTGTGAGGGGCTCAGGTTCAGAGGGTAGTGTCACAGGTCTCCCATATGTCCAATCGGTATGACCTGGACAGATGAGGGTTAAGATGATGTGTTGTGTGGGGGATGTACATGTGCACTTGTGCAGCTCCAGGACTTGCATTCCCCATGACCTACTATTGTGACACAGTGCAGAGTGTTGTTGTCTGGCTGCCAAGTCATACATCACTGAGACAGTGATGTATGACTTAGCAGTCATGCCTCCGCCATGGCATGTGTCTACTTATTGGTGATCCTGCAGGGGAGTGACATGTGCTACATGCACACCATTGTGGCGATGGCTATCAGGACATGGGTGCATCATGGTGTCTGTCCCTGGTATGCATCACATGCATTTCCTATTTGACTCTGGGCATCCCTTTCATCCGGAAACCTGTACTGACTCAGTGGCAAGAGTTGTGATGTGTGCATGTCCACATGCTACACCGTGTCCTCTGCACTGTCCAACTACTGTGTAGTTGGTGCATGTGTCCACACTGGGGTGTTGCTATCCAACAGACACCAGACAGATGGGTGCAAGGCCATGTGGGATGTGAGTGCCATGGTTGGCATCAGACTGACAATTGGCTTCTCCTGTTCAGTTAGGGCACTTTTAGCAATGTTCAACTAATGATGCCAGGGCTTGCTCTGTAATGTGCTGTGCTCACAGTGGTGTGTGAGTTTGGTGCAGGTGACTGATGTCTGTCTGTTTCCCCATTGTTTGCAGATACATCCACGGCCACGGAAGGGGACAGCTCCATGGACCAGGAGGAGCCGGAGAGCCAGACTGGGTCAACAGCCGAGGAGTGGTCGGAGGGACCCAGTGGCACGGAGGGCGAGGGGAGCCACACCGAGGAGTCCTCAGCAGCATCCACCTCAGCTGAGGACCACAGCGGCTCGGAGGATGACTCCCTTATGGAGGCGGGTGTCAGCAGCCACCACACCCCAGCTAATGTTGCTGTCCCCGCCACCACCAGCACCACCACCGCCCTCCCATCGGTTCCCATTCCCCAGGTCCGTGGAGGCTCCCATGTTCGGGAGCGTGTCTCCTTTGGGCCAGGCACCGCACCCCTGCCCCTGTGTCCCCTGCTGCCCTGAGTGAGGAGTCTGTGTACCTCCTTCGCCAGCTCCATGTAGGGCAGACAGCCATGCTGAGTGTCCTCCATGCGCACACCGCTCTGTTGACTCAGCTGGTGTCGTTCATGGAGGGCATCTCATCGGGCATGTCTGACCTACAGAGGGGCAATAGGTCCATGGACTCCTCCCTGACGGCAGCAGTGTCCCTCCTCAGACAGTCCCTCACCCCACCTGCCTCTGCTCCATCCACACTCCCCAGCACCTTACCCATCCCAAGCACACACACACTGGCACAGGCACACACCAGCACACACACGTCCAGCACACAGACACACACGCCACAAACAAAACGCACACGCACGCACAGTCAGGGGACTGAAACCAGACTCACAGGGGATGGGGCCCTGGAACACACACACGCATCCACGAGCACTGCGCAGTCCTCAGTTGCCTCTCCCTCCAAAGCACCCTCCCTTGCCTCACCTGCAACCCCAAAGACCCAGCGGCTCTTCCTCAGTGACCTCGGCCTCTTCCCCTCCGATCCAGCTGATACAGCATTCAGGGGGAAGAGGAAGCCCACCCACACGGAGCAGAGTGCCCCTCGTCCCCGGACACCCTCCCCCAGGCGCAGACAGACTGAGGCCCCCACCCGCAAGTCCCCCGGAGTCGTAAGAGCAAGACCCCGCCGCCGCCCTGCAGCTCAGGCACCAGGTCTCCTTCCTCCATCCCTCAGGCCCCCACTCCACAGGTGCCCCCACCACACCCTGCCCCAGGTTCCCCCACCCACAGATATACCATCCCCAAGAGGATCCGGCCTTCTCCCCTGCCACTTGCTCTCCCGGCACCACCCCCCGCTGCGCTTGTCTGTGCCACTGATGTGGTGAGGGTGTCCTCCCCCTCCGTCCAGCCCACCTTGCCTGTTCCCCATTCTCCTCCCCTGGTGGTAGGCACTGCAGTGGAGTCCACTACCACCCTGTCTGACTTGGGCACTGCAGTGGCGGACCTGTCCACTCCATCTGCAGGGTCCACTGCAGTCGTGCCGGCACCCACAACATCTGAGTCATGCCCCCCAGTTGTGCCGGCGCACACCATGTCAGACACCTCCACTGCAGTTGTTAGTGGCTCTCCAGCACCCACCACCCCTTCCCTGCTTCCTCCTGGTGAGCCCTGATCCTGTCCCTGCGGTGCCTGGCCTGCCCCCCCAGGATTGTCCCTGGTTTTGTGGAGTGCAGGCATGCGTAGGGTGACATCTGCCACTGTCACCCTGTTTGGACTTTGACAATGGACTGGCCATTGGCCTTTGTGTTTTTTCTGGACTTTCACTTTTAAACACACATATGCTGAATAAAGCAACTTTCTGTTCTCTAGTGCTTATGCTTCTGATGTACATGTTGTTGATGATGCTAACCATGCCCTTGCAGCAGGATGGTGATATTTGGTCTCATGATAATGAAGTGTTACTGTGCAGGAACACATGTGGTCCAGGGGGAATGTGTCCTATCCTGTGGTGTATCCATGTCATCCATAGCAGCATCTGAGGGTGTTATGTGTTCCGTATTTGGCAATGGGATTTCCTACTTACATTAGCAATTTCACATCTGTGGCTTCCACCCCTGCACATCTGTTGTGCCTGCCATTGTTCAATTCGTCTAATTCCCTGACCGTGTGGCCATCTCCACTGGACATGCAGGTTTGGGCATCAATGGGGAAAGACTCATCTGTGTTGTCAGTGCAACATTGCTATACAAGTGTGTTGGATCTGTGCTGATGATTTCGTTGGCACTTCCATGACCAGGCTGATGTGACAGGAGCCTTCATTTGGTGCTAATTGTTGATTGTGTGACCAAGTGCTCAGCTGACATGATGGGGCCCTACTGAGGCAACATATGGCACAGCTTTCCTCACACAGGAGTGGAGTCCCCTCATGGCAGTGTGTACTCCTGTGACATTGCCTGCGCCCAAGGTGTGTGTTGTATGAGCATGTCTGTGTGTTCACTTCCGTTTTGCTGTGCATGCTGTGATCCCTAGTGTTGTGATGCTTGCTGAGTTGACCTATGTTCCCCCAAAGTCTTCTCCCTGGGTTCTCTGTGATGTGGGTGCATGGCACATTACTGGTCATCAGGGTGTCACCCATAGGTGTGTTTGCTGTCAGGGCTGAGTTTGTGTGCAGACGCAGATGGGTCACAGTCAGGTTTCCCCTTGGCACTTGTTGTTTGCACCTGTCATGTGATTTCCAGTTTGTGTTATCTTTCAGTGATTGTGACACGTTGTGTGTGTGACTGCTGGCACTCCTCAGGGTCCGGGCTGCAATGTTGGTTGTTGTCTATGTGTGTTCTTTGTGGGTGACCTTGGCTTCTTCATTGGTGTGTGACTGTGGCTGGGATCCCATTGGTTGGTGTGGTATTGCCGTCATGTCCATGTACAGCGTAGTGAGCAGTGTGTCAGACATTCAGGAGTCTTGTTGAGTGGCCATGTGTGATGTGTTTCTGCACCTTGGTTCCCACCCACCACCCTGGAATTGTCATGGGTGCATGTGCAATGTCACCAGTGCATGTGTGCTTAACTGCTGCACATTGTTGGAGGTCGAGGTGTGTGGTGTTGAGTGTGTGCAGATGAGAGTTGTTGCCCGGCTAGACCCCTGCCTCCATGTTGGCCTTGGCTTACTGGCCGTGCTGATTGATTTGTGCTTGTGTAGGTGTGATGGTAGTTTGTTGCTCAGGACACATGACTGTGGTTCACAGTGTGAACGACATTTAGCTTTGTCATCACAGTGGGATTGTAATGCAGCCCAGGGTCACCACATTGTGGGGGCCCTGGGGGTAGTGCTGTGGTGTGTCTGTGTCTTGGTGTGTCAGTTGCTGTTCCTACGTGCCTGTGTGACATGTGTGATTTGTGCTCCCTCTCATCTGACAATGCCTGATTGCCCACATAGGGGATTTGGATCCATGAGTTACCTTTGTGTGGCACTGTATGCACATCTGTATGATTGGTATTCAGGCCTCCTCATGTGTTGTGTGGTTGCCTGGGGACACTGGCACCCCCTCACCTGTTGTGTTTGATGTGCAGTGTGGGTCTGCCTGTTCGTGTTTGTGCATCTGCACCACTGCATTGGCATATCTTAGGTGTGCCATTGGCTGTATGTAGTTTGGTGGGTTTCCCCTGCTGTCCCTGGGACTCCTAGGTCATCAGTCAGCACAATGATCATGGTTTGTGTGTCCCATTGCTGCCATGGTATGGTATCTGTTCACCTCACATCTACAGTCTCCACAGGGTATCTGCATTTGTGTGCCCATTGGTGCAAATATGTGGGTCTGCATTCTGATGGTCACTTCTGTCATTGTGTCATTGTGTCATTGATGAATGTTGACTGTGTCAGCCCCCATGGGTCTTGTTTGTCTGCACATGGCCAAAGGTATGTCTTATTTGCACTGCAGTATTTGCCTCCCCCAATCTATGTTGCAATGGGACACATGCACTACTTTGCCACTGATGTGTTTTATGTTCTGTGACCAGGAATCATCCATGCAGTTTGGCAGTTGCAGTTTTTTCTTAGTCAACACTTACATTTTGGTCACTGTGATGATGGGGGTTTGGACCCCATTGCCACAATGTTCAAAATGTGCTTCAGCTATGGACCCCACACTTACATTTTGGTCACTGTGATGATGGGGGTTTGGACCCCATTGCCACAATGTTCAAAATGTGCTTCAGCTATGGACCCCACACTTACCTTTTGGTCACTGTGATGATGGGGGTTTGGACCCCATTGCCACATTGCTCATGGCCTGCTTGCATTGTGGGGGCCACACACATATATGTGTGGCACATGTGATAGGGGGTCACATTGTATGTTCAAAGTCATGTTCAGTGTTGTAGGCATTTGACACAGTCTACACACGCTTGTCATGGTGTTGGGGGATGTCTTTTCTTGCATTCCCTAGGTTGTGGTGTGCTGGTTGTGTCATGCATTGTCCATCCTATGAGTGGGGGTGGTGTTGGTGGTAGGCATCCAGCCCCCCATGGATAGAGGTGATAGTAGTGGTAGGCATCCAGCCCCCCCTGGGTAAGGGTGGTAGTAGTGGTGGGCATCTGGCACCCCCATGGCTAAGGGTGGTAGTAGTGGTAGGCATCCAGCCCCCTGGGTAAGGGTGGTAGTAGTGGTGGGCATCTGGCACCCCCTGGCTTAGGGTGATAGTAGTGGTAGGCATCTGGCACCCCTGGCTTAGGGTGATAGTAGTGGTAGGCATCCAGCCCCCTGGGTAAGGGTGGTAGTAGTGGTGGGCATCCAGCCCCCTGGCTAAGGGTGGTAGTAGTGGTAGGCATCCAGCCCCCTGGCTTAGGGTGATAGTAGTGGTAGGCATCCAGCCCCCCTGGGTAAGGGTGGTAGTAGTGGTAGTTATCCAGCCCCCCCTGGTAAGGGTGGTAGTAGTGGTGGGCATCTGGCACCCCCTGGGTAAGGGTGGTAGTAGTGGTGGCCATCTGGCACCCCCCTGGCTTAGGGTGATAGTAGTGGTAGGCATCTGGCACCCCCCTGGCTTAGGGTGATAGTAGTGGTAGGCATCCAGCCCCCCTGGGTAAGGGTGGTAGTAGTGGTAGGCATCCAGCCCCCTGGGTAAGGGTGGTAGTGGTGGTGGGCATCTGGCACCCCCTGGCTAAGGGTGGTAGTAGTGGTAGGCATCCAGCCCCCTGGCTAAGGGTGGTAGTAGTGGTAGGCATCCAGCCCCCCCGGGTAAGGGTGGTAGTGGTGGTGGGCATCTGGCACCCCCCTGGCTAAGGGTGGTAGTAGTGGTAGGCATCCAGCCCCCCTGGCTTGGGTGATAGTAGTGGTAGGCATCCAGCCCCCTGGGTAAGGGTGGTAGTGGTGGTGGGCATCTGGCACCCCCTGGCTAAGGGTGGTAGTAGTGGTAGGCATCCAGCCCCCTGGCTAAGGGTGGTAGTAGTGGTAGGCATCCAGCCCCCTGGGTAAGGGTGGTAGTAGTGGTGGGCATCTGGCACCCCCTGGCTAAGGGTGGTAGTAGTGGTAGGCATCCAGCCCCCTGGCTTAGGGTGATAGTAGTGGTAGGCATCCAGCCCACCCTGGGTAAGGGTGGTAGTAGTGGTGGGCATCTGGCACCCCCCCTGGCTAAGGGTGGTAGTAGTGGTAGTTATCAAGCCCCCTGGGTAAGGGTGGTAGTAGTGGTGGGCATCTGGCACCCCCTGGCTAAGGGTGGTAGTAGTGGTAGGCATCTGGCACCCCCTGGCTTAGGGTGATAGTAGTGGTAGGCATCTGGCACCCCCTGGCTTAGGGTGATAGTAGTGGTAGGCATCTGGCACCCCTGGCTTAGGGTGATAGTAGTGGTAGGCATCCAGCCCCCTGGGTAAGGGTGGTAGTAGTGGTAGGCATCCAGCCCCCCTGGGTAAGGGTGGTAGTAGTGGTGGGCATCTGGCACCCCCTGGCTAAGGGTGGTAGTAGTGGTAGGCATCCAGCCCCCTGGCTAAGGGTGGTAGTAGTGGTAGGCATCCAGCCCCCTGGGTAAGGGTGGTAGTGGTGGTAGGCATCTGGCACCCCCATGGCTAAGGGTGGTAGTAGTGGTAGGCATCCAGCCCCCTGGCTTAGGGTGATAGTAGTGGTAGGCATCCAGCCCCCCAGGGTAAGGGTGGTAGTGGTGGTGGGCATCTGGCACCCCCTGGCTAAGGGTGGTAGTAGTGGTAGGCATCCAGCCCCCCTGGCTAAGGGTGGTAGTAGTGGTAGGCATCCAGCCCCCCCTGGGTAAGGGTGGTAGTAGTGGTGGGCATCAGGCACCCCCCTGGCTAAGGGTGGTAGTAGTGGTAGTTATCAAGCCCCCCCTGGGTAAGGGTGGTAGTAGTGGTGAGCATCTGGCACCCCCTGGCTAAGGGTGGTAGTAGTGGTAGGCATCTGGCACCCCCTGGCTTAGGGTGATAGTAGTGGTAGGCATCTGGCACCCCCTGGCTTAGGGTGATAGTAGTGGTAGGCATCCAGCCCCCCTGGGTAAGGGTGGTAGTAGTGGTGGGCATCCAGCCCCCCTGGCTAAGGGTGGTAGTAGTGGTAGGCATCCAGCCCCCCTGGCTTAGGGTGATAGTAGTGGTAGGCATACAGCCCCCCCTGGGTAAGGGTGGTAGTAGTGGTAGTTATCCAGCCACCCTGGGTAAGGGTGGTAGTAGTGGTGGGCATCTGGCACCCCCCTGGCTAAGGGTGGTAGTAGTGGTAGGCATCTGGCACCCCCCTGGCTTAGGGTGATAGTAGTGGTAGGCATCCAGCCCCCCTGGCTAAGGGTGATAGTAGTGGTAGGCATCCAGCCCCCCCTGGGTAAGGGTGGTAGTAGTGGTGGGCATCTGGCACCCCCCTGGCTAAGGGTGGTAGTAGTGGTAGGCATCCAGCCCCCCCTGGGTAGGGGTGGTAGTGGTGGTGTGCATCCAGGCCCCTGTGTGCATATGTGACATTGGTGATGGGCATCCCGCCCCTATGGTGCTGCTGTTGCAAGTAAATTCTGCATCCCTCTGTGTGTGTGTGATGTGTCGTGTACGTGTTGTATGTTTTTGTGGTTGGTGTCTGACTTACCTTCTGCGCCGTACGCGTCCGTGCCTGTTCCGGTGGTAAATGTAGAATATTGGTAGGATCGGGACGAAGGGATTCATGGTTGGTTCGTGTCGTTCGTCTTTCTCGTTGCTTCGCGTCGTCCTCGTCGCTGGCGTGTTCGCCTCGTAGCCGTGGATCGTGTTGTGGCGCGAATCGGAGCTTATGTGCGCCTCTCCCGGAAGCTTTGACGTGCCGGACGTAGCGACGGGTTTGGCGCGTACGGAAAGCGCATCGTACTTGTTCGGCCGGACGGGGCTGCATTTTCCCTTCCGTGCGACTCGATTCTGCGTTTCCGGATTCGCCTCGGTCGGAGAACAGGACCTAGATTGGGTGAGTACGACTCGGCCGGATTCTGTGCTGTTGTGCGCATCGTACTTACTCGTTCGGTATGATGTACGGATCGGTCGGGAAACAGGCATTCGCATGGCTTTTTTCCAGACCGAATGGTATTGGGTGCGCCTCCGACCGAGATCGGAATCGGCCCCTATGTTTTTTGTGTAAGAATGGCTAGCCTTAAGCGCGCTGTGTTGTGTGTTATGAGTGTATGACCCCCTTCTGAAAATGTCTGAAATGAGCTAAATTTGGTTTTTGTTGTCATTCTGTTATGCAAATGTCATTTAAATTACTACATTTTAAAATTCAGGGAATGAATAATGTAACATATGCTAAATAGCTGCACGCTACCATTAAAATTGACAAAGTAAGAAACTATAGAGATGTGAAAATTGCCACACTGGTAAAGATAAATCAGAATTCACATTCAATAGGAATAAAATAGGCCTCATAGAAAGGAAAGGAAAAACGAATTTGTGTGCTTTCAGACAACTGGGACTAAAAAGCAAAATGTTACAGTATTATCCTTATATATTAATATTGAAAGGCATTCACATCATCTGAGTGAATTGGTTGTTGCTAAAATAAACACGACATTACAGAACGATAGATTTGTGCTGGTTTGAAAGGCCTGAGATGTTGGCGCCTGCTGGTCAGAACACAGCTGTGTCAACAACACATGGCTATTCTTGGTCCCAAGCCACAAGGAAACTGCCGAGTCAACTAGATTTTAAGTTAGTGCAAACATGGTTTGAAAATGTGCATTAAAAACTGCTGATTTTAAAAGTCAGAAAAGACAGTTTCATTATTTTGGATAACAGAGAAAAGATTAAAAGGGATTTTCTTTCTTAATGCTTTTTATACAAGCACATCCGTGGTTCTGATGTTAAATAATTACTGTCCTTTAAAAGTGACGCAGACTTTTCATGTTTCAAGTAAGGCTTCTGTGCTTAGAGTTATAAATGAATACATTTAAAGGTGATAGGAAAGGAATGAGGCTTTCTTTTCATACGTGGAACCATCAAAAGGGTTGGTGATCAATATTAAAAAAAAAAAGGAGAATTTTGATTAAATGAAAAAAATGTTTATTAAAAATAATTGCCCTAAAATTGTTTTTGATCTTTGTAATGTCTGATAATCATACTGTGAATAATATATAGCTCCTAGCATCAAAGTTGGATTTGAGTAGCACTTTACCATGATGTGGGGAGTGCAATGTGAAATTTCACTTTATCCAGGCATATAAAAACTTATTTTTTAAGGGTGTACCTTATACATTTCTGATCCCCCATCTCTGGGATATCTAGAGGACACCCTCGGGATCCCTAATATGCCAAAATATTGTAGGTTATTCATTTTTAAGTGCCCCTACCACCAAAGTCGAAATTGGGCAAAATTCACTTTTTAAAAGCAGTTCTGCCACTCAGGGCAGGTTTCAAACTGATCTTAGGTTTCAGTAATGTACACATGCAAGTATAGAACAAACAGCTGACCTCTAACCTGCCAGACTGCACACCACACACTGTACACAAATGAAAATAAGTATAAAGAAACCAGCAGAAGTTATTATCCTACCTCTAAATTACTGGAAAACAGGTACGGAACAGGACTGCCTTTCAGCTGTGATTCTCCAGAGTTGCTTTGAATTGGAAAGACCGCATGGAAAGCCTTGCACAAAAATGGGACAGCTGGTAAGGGTCACAGGTCGAAGTTCTGCATTTAGCAACCTAGCAGGGCTAAGGGTAAGGGTTTGCTTTGACACTTCGACCTCCGAACAGATTTTGACAGAAGAGATGACAGCGCAGAGAGAGGAAGAGAAGCTTTGCTTACTATTTTGGCAAAAGCGAGTTTTGCGCAGTTATATGAACAGAAGGAAAAGCAGTGACGTATGTGGGCCCTGAGTAGAGCATAGCTCTGCCATGTATATAAAAATAATGGTTTTAGCTTAAAGATTACTGTGCAAGGGCTGAGATAAGGAGGCAATGGATTTTAGTTTGCATACATGCGCCCTCATGTTAAAATAGTACAATTGCTGAAGGAATTGGTAGTTAGTTATTAACGCTTTCTAAAGTTAACTCAATGTGCTTGTGTTAGGCTGAATAAGAAAATAGCCACTTTCTACGATATCTCCTACAAGTTTGTTTGTGCCCAGTTGCCACAAATAGGGGTAGATAGTGTTGACAGAAGGTAAACCTGTTTTCAGGTTTTCCTACTGTCAAAATGGGGGAAGGAGGCTAGCTCCTGGGGAAATTAAGGGTAGGCAAATTTATGTTTTCTCTCTCTTTTTCTCACTCTCTTGAGTCTGTCTAAGCTGTCTAGGAAATGGCCATGAGACATTTAATTGGCTATTCAATAATACTGTTTTAAAATTGTTAGAATTAATAAAATGATTAAAAAATATGCTATGTTACTGCCCATCCTGTATGAAAGAATGAGTAGAACAGATTGATGTTCCCTTATTTGACCTTTAAAGGGAACTGTATAGTGGGGGTTTCTGTTCAAAAATCTCAGGTGACAACACCATTATTGTTTATGTTATTCTCAAGTTATATACAGTTTTGCAAGGGCATTGCTAGTTTTTTATTAGCTAGTCTGTGTAAATAAGCTGACAGCCCTTGTTAGAGCTGATGTTGCATAGTCCGGATCGTGAAAAGTAGAATGCAGGAAAGACGCCCATGTGATCCTTAGCAAACATTTTGAAGGAAAATATTGTTTTATAGGAGTTTGTTTGTCACATGTTCTGCTGGAGAAATTTATGTACCCACTATGTTGAGTTTTTTTTTAGTTCTTTATGAAATAAGAATCCCTGTTAAATTAGCAGTTTTAGATTTTCCCGCTGCGCCTATAACATGAGAGCATGGTCCTAAGTGTAAAATGTAGGTGCTTTTATTAAGAGAAATTATTTTAGAAGTGTCTGCAGTCCTGTACAAGTAATGCAAGGTTCATAAGTAGAAGTGTAGAAAAGTTCCTTTTTCTTGAGGTTCTTCAGATGAATAATATAGGAATACACAAATGTAAGGATTTGGAGTATGTCTGTATTGTTTTTCTTTTTCCTCAGAATTTAGTAAATGAACACAGACTTCCTTGGCTGCTTGGGATTGGGAGAAACAAATCAAATCGTGTAACGTATTACTCTTGTCAGTTCACCAAAAAGTTCCTTTTATACTTGCCAATAGGTCCAGGGTTTTTTACTCTCAGATAGATGAAGTGGTTCTTGGGTGCCTTGCTAATGTATGGGGTGCCCCAGGACTAAGAAAGTATTCTGAGACTATCCTCTCTGTTGATAGATTATTTCTGTGCCTTGTCTAAAGACCCTTTTGTTCTGTCCACCAATAGATATTTGCTGCCTTACAACCATTGCCAGAGGGGCCCGGACATCAGATCCAGCCTGGGAGTCAGCGCCAGTCCAGCTTGAAGCCAAGGTGAAGATAACCAGCACAGCCATTGCTGGCAGCGCTTTTGTTTGTTGATCAAGAGATGCCTGAGCATATTGGCTACAATCAGTGGCCCCAATAAAAGAGCAGTGCGCCAGCGGAGCAATACAGGAGTTAAGGAAGGACTTGAGTTTAGGGTACAGGTGCTGTGCCCTTGGTGCCTGTTAGATTAAAGTGAAGAAAACTGGTGCACTGCCTGAGACACTGGACAGGATCGTTGAAAGACTTTTTCTTCTCAAACTGGGCCGTGATTCTTGAGTTGCGAGTTGTGCAGCTCCACCGTGGGAACAACAAGAGCCTGCCTGTGAGGCTCAGGACGGACACAGGGAGAAGACTCCCCTCTGGATGGTTGTACAGCGGCTTCAATTTCCCAAGGACTCTTTTTTTGTTAATAATGTACCCCTTTGGTCGTCCTATTTTTGAGGAGGAGCAGCTCTTTGCGGCTCCTCGTCCTAATTCCTATGGCCATGTGTGGTCCTCCTGGTCCCCCGGAGCCAGGATTGTTTTTGTAATAATCTGTCTGACTTCCTTAATATTTGCATTACTTATCATGCTTATTCTACACGAAAAACGTTTTCCTGAGCAGTTGACAAATGTTACTTTACTCTTTACTTTACTTTACAAACAACAATACCCGCGCCAAGAAAGCCAGATGGTTTACCACCGAACTTCGAGAGTCCAGAAGCACATGCCGCCGCCTCGAAAAGGCCTGGAGGAACACCAAATCCACAGAAGCCCACAACAACTTCAGAGCCGCCACCAACGCCCACCATCAACTCACCAGAGAAACGAGGAAAAAAGCGATTGAAGACAGAATCTCCACCCACGCGCACAACAGCAAGGAACTCTTCAGCATCATCAAGGAGTTCGCCCAACCCACTAGCGAGTCTACCGACATCCCTCCCTCACAAGACCTCTGCGACAAACTCAGCACCTTTTTCCACCACAAAATCAAGAGCATCTACGACAACTTCGATGAAGACAACCAACACACTGAACCCTCACCAACCACCCCCGACACCCGGAAACCAGCGATTGACGACTGGACAGCCCTCACCACCGAAGACACACTGAAGACAATGAAGTCAATCCACTCAGGGGCCCCCACGGACCCCTGCCCCCACCACATCTTCAACAGAGCCGCCGACACCATCGCACCCATGCCCCGCCACACCATCAACCGCTCCCTGGCGACCGCCTTGTTCCCCGACGACTGGAAACATGCCGAGGTCAACCCCCTCCTAAAGAAACCCTCAGCGGACCCCACCGACCTCAAAAACTACAGACCCATCTCCCTGCTCCCGTTCCCAGCGAAAGTCATTGAGAAAGCCATCAACAGCCAACTCGCCACATTCATTGAAGAACACAACATCCTCGACTCCTCCCAATCCGGCTTCAGAAAAAACCACAGTACGGAAACCGCCCTCCTCGCCGCAACAGACGACATCCGCACCCTACTGGACAAAGGAGAAACAGTAGCCCTCATCCTCCTCGACCTATCAGCGGCGTTCGACACAGTCTCCCACCGCACCCTAATACGCAGACTCTACGACGCAGGAATCCAGGACAAGGCCCTCGACTGGATCCGCTCCTTCCTCTCCGGCAGGACGCAGCGGGTCAGACTCCCCCTTTCCTCTCGGACCCCACACCTACCACCTGCGGAGTCCCCCAGGGCTCCTCCCTCAGCCCGACGCTCTTCAACGTCTACATGGCTCCACTCGCCCCCATCGTCAGAACCTACGGACTCAACATCGTGTCATACGCAGACGACACCCATCTCATCCTCTCCCTATCCAACAAGCCCAACACCGCCAGACGCAACTTTCGAGAAGGCATGGAAGCCGTCGCCAAATGGATGAAAAACAGCTGCCTACAACTAAACACCAACAAAACAGAAGTACTCATCATGGGCCCAAACCCCGATGCCTGGAGCGACACCTGGTGGCCCCCCGCCCTCGGAAACCCGCCAACCCCCACGGACCACGCACGCAACCTGGGAATCATCCTGGACTCCGAGCTCAAAATGGACCGCCAGATCAACTCTGTCTCGTCTTCCTGCTTCCACACCCTCTGCCTCCTTCGTAAGACCTTCAAATGGATCCCCTCGAACACCGAAAGACCGTCACTCACGCCCTGGTCACCAGCAGACTCGACTATGGCAACGCACTCTACGCCGGAATAAACAAAAACCTCACCCGCAAGCTACAGAACATCCAGAACGCCGCCGCAAGACTGGTCCTCAACCTGCCAAAACACTGCCACATCTCCCAGCACCTGCGCACACTCCACTGGCTCCCTGTCGAGGCGAGAATCACCTTCAAGATGCTCACCCACACACACAAGGCCCTCCACGGCACCGGACCAGCATACCTGAACAGCCGACTCAAATTCCACGCACCCCAAAGGACCCTACGATCAGCCCAGCTCTCCTATGCCGTGGTCCCCCGCACCAGAAAGACCAGATCGGGAGGCCGCTCCTTCTCCTTCCTCGCGGCCAAAGCATGGAACGCCCTTCCGCTCCACCTCAGACAGACAACATCGCTCCCCATCTTCGCAAGAAACCTCAAAACCTGGCTCTTCGACAGACCCCCTCCTTGATGGATGGAACCTGCACCCCCCACCCCTAGCGCCTTGAGACCCTTACGGGTGAGTAGTCGCGCTTTAACAAACCCCTGATTGATTGATTGATTTCCTTGAGTATATTAATTGATACTTTAGCCCTCATAAAGGAAAAAATGGAAAAGTCTATTGAAAATGTTTTTATTATGTATGTGCTGTTGGCTATTCTGAAATTGAAATAGATAGTCACTGAAATACATCAGAGCCCTGAAACTTAGAATTAGGCTAGATGGTTTTGGGATTTGCTTTCTGCTTAGGGTTGGAAAAATATTGAGATTTCTGTTTGAGATAATAGTCATTACTCTCTCCTGCTACCTGTATGACCCAATGCTCTGTTCCCTTTGTACTCCTGCTTATACCTTATATATATACCCGCTTAATGAAATGTTTAGAATGTAAATGCCCACCTAGCATAGGATATTGATGAATTTATGAGAAGAAAATGTGCAAAATATTTTCTATGTTCCTTCTAGATCATAGGAATGTCTTTAGCTCATGCTAAAAGGACCATCTGTTAAAGATTGCAGGAATCGCTGTTAGCATGAGCTGAAAGCCATTTTGTTCTTGGCAGCCATTTTAGTTAGCCATGTGCTCGCCATGTGCTTTCTCCCTCTTCCAGAGTCTTGCACATGCTCAGAAAGGCCTAGCTGGTAGAATGCACCTGCTCCTAGTATAGAACTGTTGGGCTATTCTTACTGATGTAAGCAGTTTAGTCTCCCCTCCCACTTTGTGGAGCAAGCAAATTTTGTATACCCATATTAGTCAATAAGCATGCTTGTATGTGCTAGGACCTCCCCTTGATTTTATGCCGACTATGTAACAAATGCATATATAAGGACCCTGTTCTCTGCACTCCTTAGAATGCCTCCTACAGTGGCCTGCGGGTACCGTATGACGCAATCTCCCTCATCTGAGGTTATTAAAATATGTTTTTTGATATTACAGCTTCCGTGCCAATCTCTTCTTTGTTGGTTTAAAAGGACCAGGTGTATCAGTGAACCCCTAAAAAGGTTTTTATTTCTACAGTGGGGTTGGTTGAGTCCTGGTAACCCCCATGCTGCTGCTGATGATAAGCTCTTTGGGGGCCTTGTTGATACCCTCGGCTGAACGAACGACCCCTAATTTGTCCGGCCCTGCCAAAAACCGGTCTGAAGGCTCTCCTTAGCTACCCTTGCGCCTTGTCTAATACGCTAGAGGTAGCGACGAACTTTGTCAATTCCTTAAGGAAAGGTTGTCCGAAGAGGAGGCCTTGGGCCAGAGGGCCGGCTTCAGAAGTGGATAGTTCAGCGCGCTTTGGGTCCACTTTTAAAAGGATAGGCCACCTCCTTTCACTGGACATGGCGCAATTAGCGTTCCCTAACTGGCATATGGCTCGTTGCGCCCATCAGATTAATTCATCCAGATCAATGGCCATAGTGGACTCTTTTGCCCGGTAACCAAGCTCCAGAATTTTAGTCAGGGGGCCGGACATGTCAAAGAGCTTGTCCTGGTAGGAGCGCCAGGCCCTATCAATTCCCTTCTTCGGGTCGTTTGAGTATTTCTTGAGATAGGTCACCATGGTGGGATCTACCTCCGGGGTGTCAGCTACCTCGCCTTGGAGGTCTGGGGCATTCTGAACGCAACCTAGCGCAAACCTCTTTATCAAAGGCTTGGCGCAGCTGGTCCTGTACATAGTCAGCCATTCTTGGGGGGCAGCCAGGCTGTAGATTTAGGGTGAACGATTTCCGATGGCTCAAAGGTGAGCAGTTTTGGTTGTGTGGGCATGTCCAGATGACGCTCCTTCCGTGAGCATTTGCTGGGTCTGGGGGCCTCGTCCTGGTCCAAGCTCTGGTGAGAGGAGGATTCATCATCCTCTTGAAACGGGTCAGAAACAGCAGCCTCCGAGGGAGCGCTATAGTCATGCTCCATGGACATGCTGGTAGCTAGTTTGGCGAAGTCTGCAGCGTGGGGACCTTTGGAGGACTTCCTCTTGGGTTTGCCCCGCAAGGGGGGAGCAGGTAACCAGCCCTGCTGCACTGCATAACCACATAGGTGGCGCTTTAGGGTTTCAATCGCCCGAACCAAGGCCCTATTAACCGAATGGTGTACTCCCATATCCAAAGCATTGACCAGTTCTTGTTCCAGGGACCCTGTGGGCTCCTCATAGTAAAATTCTTCCTCATAGGAATCTTCCATTTTAAAGAAATACAGTAGAACTGATAGGAAAGGACCAAGGTCGCAAGTTATAGGGTGAGTATACCCAATTCAGGAGCAATACATGGGGAGTAGCACCAACCCCAGGCAAGCCAAGCACAGACAACAGTCTCGAGACCAATATGAGGTGGAAGGAGGCCTTGCTAAACACTCTAGGCAGAGCCTATGCACTATTGTCCAACCCTGAGCAGTAGGATCTGCCGGGTGTCAGGAGTAAGCTTCCTCAAAGTCAAGGGATAATAGGAGCAGTTATACGCGGCTCCCTGCATTATTCGAAGCTTCCCGGGCACTGGAAAGTGACCAAAATGGCTGCAGCGCATGTGCAGTGACACACACTGAGGCAATCTAAAAAGAGGACTGCGTGTCACAGAGCCGTACGTCCTCGCTCCCGCTCTCCTGCTCCACACTGAAAAGGAACGAGGGTGAGGAGCGCCCGGTTGGGCGGCAGAGCGCTCCCAGAAGCACCAACGAGAAGCGCCGCTCGAGCGAGACGTACGGCAAAATTGCAGCATGTGGGGGCGTCTCGCTACTAAGTATATTAATAACAAGGAGACAGGCGCCTGGCATACAACATTGTCGGGGACTACACCCGCTACGGTAATCTTGGCAACATATGCAATGAGCAAACCAGTATAAACACAGATCACTGACAGCGCGTAGCGCAAATAACAACAATTAGCGCACTGAAATAAATGCCTACCATACATACAGTCATTAACAGGAAGATAATAAACGTGTACTTAACTGGCTGCTAAGCAGCAAAGAAAGAGGACAGTGTCGTCATGAAGGGCGGTGGCTCTATGGTTGGACACGTGATATGGTTGGGTATCATGGGAAATGTAGTGATGTTTTAACTTTATGGTTATTGGCTGATGATAAGTAGTACAGAATGAGAAAGCATAATTGGAGTCTCCGGTCCTGACATAGAATTTTCAATTCTATTAAGGACACTGAGGCGAGGGTTATGCTTCTCTTTTAATAATACTACATGTTAATGCAGGTTTTAACCATTTAACTCTTGTAAAACATTTGAAACATAATCCTGCCGGTAAACAGACATTATATTGATTTTTTATTTTCGAAGTACAAAAATATTGAGTTGGAAATATTGAAGGGACAGAATATCGACATCAAGAATATCGGTGACCAGAATATCGACATGAAGGTAAGAAATATTGGTTTTTTTAATATCGAAGTCAGTAATATCGTTTGTCATAATATCGTTGTTAATAATATCGATATTTATATTAGGGGCCCATTACGATACCCGGCGTAAAAAAATCCGCCAGGCATGGAAGCGGCAAAAATCCGCCCGCACACACCGTCTGAACACCGACCACGCCATTACGATGACACAAACCGAAAACCGCCATCGGCGGATAAATCACACAAGATACCGCCCGCCATCGTCCGAGTCGGAGTCAAACCGCCCGCCACGGACGGAAACACGCACGACAACACAAAACCGCCCGCCCTCACGCCCGACACACCGCACGTGAGATTACGATCGCACCGCCATGAGCGCGGAAAAACTACAAATATACCGCCCGCCAGCGCAAACAACGCCGATGAGAATCGACACGGCAGAAGCCATGGCGCCCAAGTCCCTGCACAGAAACCATCCGCTGACAAAAACAATCGCACACAACATGGCCAACAAGTCCACACAGCAAGGCACGCACAAATACACAAGCACAGTACACATCCCGAAAACACCCCCCTGGACAAACAAAAACTACAAAGGCCAGAACCCCAGACACAACACACCTGAAAACAACAGACCATGAGGACACACCCACATAGGTAAGTACAAAAGCAGCACTCCCACAGACCACAACCCCTTGCAACATTGCAAACTAGAGAGGAGAGGAGAGGACACAGTGACACAGCAAGGACAGCAGCACACCACAGAAACGCACACATCACAACCACCACCACCACCACCACCACCAAACACCGGCACCACAAACCCCCTGCACATTACACAACACACACCGCACCAGCACCACAAACACCATGGCACCACAAAGAATGCCCAAGTTCACGCCCATGGAGCTGACGGTCATGGTCGACGAGATCATCAAGGTGCCACCACAAATCTATGGGAACCTGGTCCAGCACACACCACTAGCCACCAGAAAGAGAATGTGGAACCGGATCGTAGACCAGGTCAATGCAGTCGGGACCTTGCCCAGGAACAGAGTCGAAATAAACAAACGGTGGAATGACGTCAAGAGCCTGGTCAAGAAGAAGGAGAGCAAGAACAGAGAGCTGGCTGCTGTCACTGGCGGAGGGAATCCCGCGCTCTTCAAGACCTTCAAAGCGTGGGAGGAGAAGGTGCGAGTCATCATACATCCCGAGATCCTCGCCGGATTAGCAGGGGGAGTGGAGGCTGGTAAGTACAAACTAATGTATACCAGCACACCGCTATGTACTCACATGCACTACCACCATGCCACAGCTCCCAGGGACAAACACCCCCATGTCCAGCACACAATACACAACACATCACACACACATGCAACAGACACCACCACACACAGCCCAAACCGAACAACTGTAAGATGCGTGGGGACATGTGTACTCAGCCAGCCACGTAACCACCAACAGGTCCCCAAATATGCCAGAAGCGCCACAACGAGCACCCACCACACCCATGTGTCCGCCATAGCTGCACTAACCGACAAGTAACAGGTAAGTGGCAGGAACACAAAGTGCAGTGGGTGGGAGGGTGTACAGCCCAAGTACAAAACACACCAGGCCCCTAGTCCCACAGCACAGCAAGGAGGAGCATCCCCCACACCCCACAGCCACGTGTCAGCCACCGCAGTGCACAACGACAGCCGAAAGGTAGACATCACGGTCCACAGCAATCGGTGTCAGTGGGTGTCCAGCCACCACCACGACCCACAACACCCCCCACCCCCACAGACCTGCAACATGGAGCACCCCCGCTTAGAACCATGTGGCATCCAGTACAGTGCACGCACGAACAACCTGCAGGTGGGAAACTGGACAGGGCTGGATTACTGGAGGCATGAGGACCGTAACACGACCAACACATGGGACATGTCACGTAGCAGACGAACACGCAGCACCGCCCACCGTCACGAACAAGTGAACAATGTGCACACGGACATGAACCACAGACTCACACCCCACATGACCCATCACAAACACAGCAACACCCAAGGAGCCACGTCTGCATGCACAAGCCACACTGAATATAGTACCACACGGCAGCCACTGTACAACCCATCACACACAACCGAAACACCATTGAAGTCCTGTCCATGTAGCCCCTACTGCCTGTCAACCACACACCCCACAACTACGCCTATGTAAGACAAACAACACTAGACGCAACAGAGCGGAACAACATAAATGCACACGAACACCACTGAACCCATCAAACACACAGACACACCATGCACATACAACATACCATCCATCCCATCCGTCAGCCCCAGTCTCATGAAAGGCATGTCATCCGCACAGCTGCCACACATACAGCAGTCACGCTAAGATACATGCCCATGACCAACCATGTGCCAGAAGTCAATGAAGCGCACGACACACTGTGAGCAACAACACACAACATGGGCCACACCCCCCGAGCACTGCAGTGATGCACATGGCACAGGGCAGCACGCACACCAAGGAGATGGGACAACTGCAATACGTTGGCTGGCACACAACCATCACTCACTCATAACGATGCGTCCAATGCCATGTCCAGTAATCACAACAGACAGCAAATATGCAGGCCATGTCAAGCATGCACACACCTCAAACCATGCACTGTCATGCTGCCACAACACATGTCACGTTCGGCACCCATGGCTCACAGCATGTACCCCAAAAGCATATTCCATCCCAAATGCGAATCTGGGGCATGGCCCCCATGTTGCCATATGCGTTCCTAAGCGACCCATCTGAACACCAAAAGCAAAGTACAAACCAGACCCAGGATGGGCCAGGAGCCCGCATACACCAGAGTCACAATAAGTAGGGGCACAGCAACACACCCATCGGCATGGCCAATCCGTCCCATGCCACATGTGCACAGCACACAGTCCCATTGTCAAGCACACACAACTACAAATGCTACAGCCACACACACGCCTCCGGGAAACCCATGTACGAGATTGCACGAACTGTTAATGTCAGACGACAAATACATACTTCGCCAGGTGCAACACAATAACAAATCTCATTCTCTCCACAGGTGACGAACTGCTGGATGCTGGGGATGGAGACAGCAGCCAGCACAGCCAGCCTACAAGCCCCCAACGAGGACACACGGATGTGGAGGATCTGTCCTCCTCTTCGGACACGGACCACCAAGCAGGCCCATCTGGTGTGGCAGGGCCCAGCCGCTCCCCAGGACCCCTCCTACCCACCAACCCATCATCCAGGGCTGCTGAACATTCCCAGCCCCCTGCTGCCACTGTCGTTGCGGCCACACCCACGGTCATTGCGGCCACACCCACGGTCATTGCGGCCACTACCATTGCCGCAACCGCCACCATCGCCGCACCGACCACCACCGCCGCCACCACCACCACGTCTTCGCTGGCACCAGCCCCAGCGCAGGTGGTGGCCCGGCCGACTGGATCCACCCTGGGAGCCACAGCGAGGACCGTGGTGAGCAATGTGGCTAGTGGGCAGGCCGGTGGCAGCAGGACTGGTAGGAGGAGCAGGGTCAGGGAAACGCAAGTCTCCCCTGGGAGCCATGCCCTGCCTCAAATGGCCAGAGTCCTTGGGGCCTATGAAGAGGCCCAAGAACAATGGGTCAGGTCTGCTTCAGACACGCGGGAGGTGCTGGGGGTGCTGAGGTCCATGGACGCCCGTATGGGCCAACTCGTGGACCTCATGGGCCAGCTGGTGGTGGCGGTGAGGTCACAGCCAGGGACAGCAGCTCCCCTCCGCCACCACCTGCCGGGGCGCAGGGTCGAGCAGCAGTGTCCAGTTCCCCTGCGTCCACAGCAAGTGAGCACACCTCAACCACCAGCATGTCGCAAGCAGGCACCCCCTCGCAAACGTGGAAGGGGCCGTCCGAGTGGAAACAGATCTCCCGGGAGGACTTCGCACGCTCCAGACGCAAGTGAGGCAGCCAGCCAGCCTTCCTTGACCACCCACTGCATTGACTTGGACTACGATCCCACTCCACACAGCCATCTGGATGGCATGTGTGTGTTGGACTATGGACATAGAACCAGTGGGTACACCCTGAGCATCACGCAGCCATGACCGACAGCTCATTGTCACTGCACGCACCACTTTTGTCATCACCTTACACACAATCACATGTCACAGTTTGAAATAAATGCACCTCTTACACAAACTGCTGTTTGTGCCCTGTGTTTTATTTGTACGGAATACAACGGCCACCTTGGGCGGAAAGGCACCTGATGCGTGGCATGGCAATGGAACCGGAGGGCCTGTAGGGACCTAGGGGTGGGAGACAGAACAGGAGCACATTCAATGAGTGTGTCACACACCCATCACACAGTACATGTCAACAACTACAAGCAATGTACACACATCGCACAGAGCAATAGGGCACAATGCCACAGCCACCAACAGTGGCATACTACCCTGGCCATGGAGCGTTGACACACAGCACGCAGTGAACAAACGGCCACCCTGACACAGCACACACACACCTGCACAGACACAGCCACATCAGCCGTCGTACATGGACACTCACCGTCAAGTGAAGTAGTGGGCGATGAGCTGCTGCCGCACATTACCAGCTTCCTCCTCTCCGCTGTCCTCCTCACTCGAGCTGTCCTGGTCTGCGGGCTGGGGCCCTGGTTGATCTCCGTCATCCACGATGAGGGGGATCTGCTTCCGAATGGCCAGATTGTGCAGCATGCAGCACGCCACCACTATCTGGCACACCTTCTGTGGGGAGTACGCCAGCGCACCCCGGTGCGGTCCAGGCACCTGAACCTGGACTTGAGGAGGCCAAAGGTACGCTCGACCACACGTCTGGTCCTCCCATGTGCCTCATTGTAGCGATCGTCTGCTGGGGTGCGAGGATTCCTCAATGGACTGAGCAGCCATGCCCCATTCGGGTACGCAGAGTCACCTGGGTGTGAGGGACACAGAGAACCGTTGCTATTCCAACTGGACAGGGGACAGCATCGCACAACCAGCACGCTACACCACTCCACATACTCACCGACAATACAGCCACGATCCTGTTGCAGATTGGACATCAGTCGTGGCAAGATGCTGTTGCGCATTATGTGTGCGTCATGGGCCGAGCCTGGGAACTTTGCACACACGTGGGTGATCACCATGTCCGCAAGGCACACCACTTGCACATTCAGGGAGTGCGTGTGCTTCCTGTTGCAGTACAGGTGCTCAGTGGCCTGTGGTGGAACAAGGCCAACATGTGTGCAGTCAATGGCTCCAACGACGTGTGGGATTCTGCCAAGGGCATAGAATGCACCCTTCACTGCCGCCAATTCACGAGCCCTGGGGAAGCGGATGTACCTGTTCCGGTACAGCATCATGGCTGCCAGTACATTCCTCAGCACCTTGCTGAGCATGGGCTGGGACATCCCTCCTCCACTGCCCACTGTGTGCTGGAATGACCCAGTGGCGAAGAAATGCATGGCGGCCATCACCTTAGCCGTGGGGGTGACAGCTGTCGGATACACCCTGCGGGGACGGAGATGGGGTTCCAACATGGCACACAGTCGATGCAGGGTTGGCCTGTCCAGCCGAAACTTCCTAATGACCTCTGTATCGTCCATGTCCGCCAGCAATTGGTATGGGCGGTCAATGTTCGGTCTCCGCCTAGGGAAAATGGCAGTGGACACATGTCAAAGCAACACAACACATAGCAATTTCGCATACACATCACTGACATGACTGAGCAAGCACATGAGCCACAGCCCAGCTGTCAAGCTGGGACGGCACGGCCACAATACAC